>CM057453.1:243017500-244217500 GCA_016271365.2 Neoceratodus forsteri
TTTGAGTTCCCCCAGTTCCTATCTATTATCTGTACAAAAGTCAGTGAAGTAACATTGTATCCTATTACTGCACTTAAAAGTGATGTATAATGATTTCTGTGAATTGTATTTCTATGAACTATTTCCTGCTAAGATGATCTGACCTCTGTGTAATTGACAACTGTATGTTCATACAAATTTACTTTTCCTTAAGTTCTCTAGCTGCACATATGTTTTTCACTACTGTTAAGTACCTTATGGTCATCAATGATGTAAGATGTTTTCCATTTGTATTTTGTTAATTGTGTCTCTACCATAACCCCTTCCCCCAGGATGCACCATGAGATGAGTAACTTGTTGTTCAGTGTACCCTTCCTGATGAAACATTTCAATAAATAAAAAAATAAAAAAATGAGATGTAAGGTCTAACTTGCTTCCTGCAGGGCCATTTGGGCCCTGTGTGAAATAGTAGCAGTGACTAACTTTCTTTGGATGCACAGGGCCCTATTGGCCAGTCAGTCTGACATTACTACCAGGATAGATGTCACTTATCATTCATTCTGATTCAGACACTGAAGAGTGAAGATGTTCACTCCACCGGGGTATTGTTTTCTTCATTACAGGCATAATCTGACATCTGCAGAAATGAGGTTTAGAGGCTTTGTGGGGAGGAGGAGGATTTATTGTCAAGAAGGTGAGAAAGTAATGGTGTTTCTGCAATAATATAGCAGGGATGAAGAGAGGGAAGTGGGGAAACATGCTTTTGCAGGTAGGGGCATTTTGCTACTAGTGCAGTTGATGACTGGTTGTTTTTTTTTACAAGATTTGAGACCCATGAGAATATAGTTTGGGGGCTTTTGGAGGCAGGAGGGAGTATTTATTCACAAGAAGGTGGGAAAGAGAGGGGGTTTCTGAGACTGAAACACTGGGGTGGGGAGGACGAAGTGGGGGGAACCTGATTTTGTGGGCAGAGATGGCAACTATATTAGATTTGCATGAAAAATGTTGCAGGGTATGGGGAGTGAAGTGAGGGCCTAGTAGGGGGTTGGGGGGTCATGCTAAAGAAAGACAGAAGGCCTGATGGGAGGGGGTGGCTGTCAATAAACCAGACATAAATTTGTTGTTGTTTAAACATGTTTTAATGAAGAAAAAAAAATGCTAGCGAGTGTGATTTGAGCTTGGGGATCTTCATGAAGTTTCATGAGGTGTGAAGTTCCCCCGTTTCACACCAACTTTACCAGTGATTTAAAATTTGCAACATCTGCAGTTGACACTAAAGATTTTGTACCTTGGTTTTGGCTGATCTTTGGTGTTGTAGGTCTTTACCTATAGCTTACTCTAGCTATGCTTGCCATGACCTTATGCCTTGAAGGTCTACATGCACATTGCACCATTGTTTATCTGCCACCCACACTTACTGTCTGTGTTCCATTTAATTCCCCCCTTTAACTACTACTCTCAGTATCCTCCATTCACCAGGCATAGTTTATGTGCTAGTTATTTTTGGAAATTTGTAACACTCCCTTGTTTATTCGCTAGCCTGGCACTAGGTTGTGCTTGCTATGGTCATTACTACTATATCTGTATGGAAGGTCTTATTGCATTGAAAGTCAGCCTTTCTCATACCAGCTCCTGCTGATCCCATGAATAAAATGAAAAAAAAAAATCTTTCTCTTTCCCTCTTCCCTTATCTCTTCTGTCCCTCCCAGTCTCACATACCAAAGATCCAACCCAGACCGCAGCTGTTTTACTGGCAGATTCAAATTTCCCCCATGGAAAATTGTGCACTCTCCTTCCTCTACTGTCACTTATCACACACCCAGCCCAGACCACTGCTATGCTGATTGCAACTCGCTGAGGATGATGCTCTCTTCTGTGTTGCTCTGCCTCTGACTTGACAAATGCTGCACGGTTCCTGACCCAGCAACATGCATCATCCTGCAAAATAAAATCTGACAAAATACTACTGGTTTGTGTGCACATGATATGAGGATCTGTGTAAGTCACATTCTGTATTATAAGCAACAATAGGTATTTCTGAGTCACTGATGAAAATAATAACTCACTTGTATAAAAATACAGTGGTAAAATTTATTATCAATGAGCCTCTTACCAAAAAGTTACAAATGTCAAATGGGGTGAGGCAGGGCTTTGCCCTCTCCTCATTTTTGTTTATATTGTGTCCGGAACCATTACTGCAGGCTTTAAAGGACACCTAAACAACATTTTGACAACAAACTATTCAAACATCTGACCTCAAGTGGGTCTAAAGGAAAGGCTGCTGAATTCATTAATGCTAAAACTACATTTATATAAGTTACCTAAATGTGGTTCCAAAGCATTTGAAAAATGTAAAATCAGCCTTCCAACTTAAAAAAAAAGTCCTACCTGCTTTTTAAAATGGCCACCATATGTGTTAAGTGATGACATCATCGGAGCCAAAGTCAGAGAGCTGTATGGCTCTCTATAGTGCTAATTAGTTCGTTTTTCCCTTTGTATAGAATTGTCTCACCAAAATAGTCAAACCCATGTGCATTATTTAGATCAATATGCATGTTAGGCTATGGTTCTGTTCATGTTGTTTACTTTAACATGCTGAAACTGTGTTTTAATCCAACTGACTTTCTCTTTGGCAAACCACAGTACAGTACAAATCATGAATAACCTGGTGATCTAGTGGTTATGGCAGATCCAGGATGCTACAATGGGGAGGGGGCTGGGAGTGTGTGCATACTTGATATGCACTTTTTAACATTTTTATGAATCCTTTATATTTTCTGCTATTATGCATTTCTAGTATGTTTTTGACTGAAACTACAAATGTAATCCATATTTTTCAATGTAAACATTTGTACAATCACTAAATCAGACTTCTTCAACAAAGTGAAATGCAGCAGCAGCAAGTGAGTACTTAACAATGGGGAGGGGGGGTTATAGCCGCACCCTTCACCACCCCATAGATCCACCACTTGTTTGTAGTAAAGTTCTTCTGTAGTCCAATGCCAGAGTTCATACTTTCTTGGAAATCAAAAATATGCTTGTCTTATCTTCATTTTCCATGGAAAATAATAATAAGAATCAGTATTTATATAGTGCTTTTCATACACATTGTATCCCAAAGTGCTTTACAACAATGCTAGACTGGTAGCGAAGTGACTGAAAGTGTAGTGATAGCCAGTTCACACATTAATACCCACACACAGCCTTGGACAATTGCATGGACTGGTTTTATCGGAAGGGGAATGTTGGCCAGGAAAATAGGGTCAGGTAGTGATCATGGCATGGTGCAGGCAGCCCCACATCTTATTTCTCACAGTGATCTGCTCAGATTTCTCCCCTTCTGTCTTCTCCCTTCCCTGAATATAGCAGTACCTTGCAAGAGTAGCCTTCTCAGTTCCCCTCTGGCATTCATTCTTCACTACTCCTCCTCATATCAAAAACTGGTGAGCTCATCACCCTTGTGAATCATGAATGCAAGTATTACAGTCCTTAGGTTTTTCGACATATCAAAAATAAACAAATCTTTCCAGTAAGTCAGGCTGATAGCAGCAGCCATCAAGGGCAATTATAGGCTTTCCCATCCTTAAAAGATCTAGGCTACCTTTGATTAGGCACTATTACATGATGGGTGTACACATCATTATGCACATCATTTAATAGTGCCTAATCATAGCTGGATTATATCTTATATGGGTAGGAATGCCTAGGTTTCCCCTTGTGCCCTGCTGCTCTCAGCCTGGCTTACCAGAAGATCATGTTTATTATTAATATGTTAAAATGACCGGGTGACTGTACTAACTGCATTCATGATGGAGAAGGGTACTGAGCTCATCAGATCTTGGTGTGGGGAGAAGAAGAGAAGAAAGAATGCCAGAGAGGGAATTAAGAGGCCATTCCAGCAGGGTGCAGCTATATTCAGGTTAGGGGAAGACAGGAAGGGGGATGTTTAGCAGATTATTGTGAGATCTGAAATGTAGGGCTGCCAGCACCATGATCACTACCTGACTGTGAATGAGAGCAGCCAGCAGTTACAAATACTCAGAGTGGCAGGGCTGCACTTAAAGTGTTACTTGAATTCAGTGTAGGGAGATTACCCTCAGGTGGGGGGGGTGTTGATGTTTATTAGGACAGTACTGAGGCAGGTGTGTATAGATCATTCAAGATTCAGATGGGTGGCAGCCAACCAGCTCACATTGTGGAGTAGGGCACTAAAAATTACAGGAGAAGATGTGCAGGGAACTGTCCTGTGGGGTTCTGCAGATCACAGGTACATGAGTAGACTGACACTGGAAGTCTGGTGGATTCACTCAAGGCATTAGTATGCTTCTCCTGCTATTAATATTGTTATCCAAAGTAAGTGCAGCCCTTATAAGGGCATGAATAGCAGTTTTTCTGGTGAGTCCTGAGGCTTATTGCTTGGCCCGCCATGAAGACCCAATTGTTGGTTAATGAGGTGGGACAAAAACACAACAGGAGAACTGTACATACTACCTTCACTGTGCAGAAGGGTGGTGATCCACTCAATGTTTACTGTGGGAGCAGAAGTTAAACACTGAAAAAGTGGACTTACGTGTGATTTGGGAGGTATTTATTAACAGTGCCAGCTGATGATCCGTATCAGTGTAAGTATGCACAACTCTCTGAGGTATATGATTACAGTCTGAGGTGTGATAATTTTCTTCATGAGACCGCAAGCAGTACTAAGGACATGGTATAGATGGTGGGTTGTTCAACAGAAGGCAGGCTAGGTGCAGGGGGTTCACTTGGAAAAAGAATACAAGAGGAGCTTTTTTTTTGTGGATTAACAAGAATGCATGAGCTTTGGAATTGAACCAGACCAGTACTTCGCTGTGTGACCCGGAGCAAGTCACTTAACTGCCTTGTGCTGCCAGGCCACATCTGTAAATAAGGTTTCAGCATAGTGTTATCTCTCCTGGTTAACAAAAAAAAAAATCAGGGCACCACATAACCACTAGATCATCAGGTATTTGAAGTGTTGTACTGTTCTGCAGTTTTCCAAAGAGAAAGTCATCTAGATTGCAAAACATTTTCAGCAAGTTAAAGTGAATAACATGAGCAAAATCATAGCCTAACATGTGTACTGATCAAAATAATCCATGTATTAATACATGGTGTTGATCATTCTGGTAAAACCAGTCAAAACAAAGAGGGAAAGAAGAACTAATTAGCCTATAGGAATCTATATTGGTCTCTGGCTCTGGCTCCAATTATGTCATCATGACTCATCACTTAACACAGTTGGCAGACATCATAAGGAGAAGGCAAGGCTGTTGTTTGTAAGTAAAAGGCTGCTGTTTACAGTTTTCAAAAGTTATGAAACTGCATTTAATTTATTTACATAAATGCAGTTTTAGCATAAAGGTAAACAGCAGCCTTTACTTTACCATGCTATGAAGCCAGATTTTGGAGTTTGCAGTTTTAAAACACTGCTTGTTTAGGTACCCTTTGAGAGCCAAACATCAAGTTCAAGGGGTAAATATAGGAAATAAAGAAACTAAATTAAACATATTTGGTAATGACACAGTACTACTGATTAGAGACATAAATAATCTATCCTGTTTTTTATAAGGGCCATAAATGGTTTTACCCATTTTGCAAGGGGTACAAATCAAAACCAGCAGAATTTGATTGTTTTATTGGTATCCCAGGATGACAGAGACAATGAATCTGAGGATTTAAACTTGTTCACCAAAGCAGGCCAAATGAAACTTTTAGGGCTAACTTTAAGAAAAAAACTGGAGGTCAATACTGGATTTAGTTTTGGTATTGCAAAAGAGAAAATTAAGAATAAACTGAACAATTGGCACAACTTGTCCATGTTACTCTGGGGGAGAGTGGAGGTTATTAGAATGATGGCCTTACCTCACTTGATATTCATTATTCTAGCAATGTGAGTGAGATTAGGAACTTCACCGATTAGCAATTTTTATGAAAACTTTAGGCTTCTTATAAATAAATGAAAAATTAATGGGCCAGATTTCTCAAGAATTGTCTCCAATGAAAAATAATTAATTGGATCCTCATTAAAAAGCCTCTCTTCAGCATGTATAAGATTTTAATGAGTTCACATCCAGACAAAAGAACTCTAATTAATAAAAAATGAGAATTGGAACTGGGATCAAACTTAAAAGAAGAAAGATGGAAAAATATTCATGCAAAAGTCAATAGAAATTTTGTAGCTTCTAAAAACAAATCAAAATAAGTCACAAAGACTACCTGATGATGCTGGTGTTGAATAAACTTTATTAAAATTATGACTCTCATTTCTTACGTAGTAGTGGTGTTGAAGCTAACCTATTTCATAACAGAGTGTAATAGTAAATGGAGTCCACTCTGAAGAAAGAGGGGTTACTAGTGGGGTACCGCAGGGTTCAGTATTAGGACCGGTCCTCTTCAATGTCTTTATAAGCGACATTGCAGAGGGACTGGAAGGAAAAGTATGTCTTTTTGCAGATGACACAAAGATCTGCAACAGAGTTGATGTACAAGGTGGGGTGGAAAGGATGAGAAGGGACTTGGCAAGGTTAGAGGAATGGTCAAATGTATGGTAGCTTAGATTCAATGCTAAGAAGTGCAAGGTAATGCACCTGTGAAACAAAAACCCAGGGAAGAGTACACAATGGGGGGTGAGATACTAACAACAACAAAAATGGAAAGGGACCTGGGGTAGTCATATCAGATGACCCAAACATGGGCAAGCAACATGAAAGGGCAGCAAGGAGGGCAGGGGGGATACTGGGATGCATAGGGAGAGGCATCACCAGTAGAAAACAGGAAGTTATTATCCCTCTGTACAGACAGTTGGTGAGACCCCATCTGGAGTACTGTGTGCAGTTCTGGAGACCCAATCTCTGCAAAGACATAGACAGGATGGAAGCTGTCCAGAGGAGGGCAACTAAAATGGTGGGGTCTGCACGGAAGACATATGAAGAGAAACTTAAGGAACTTAATATGTATAGCCTTGAGGAAAGGAGGGAGAGGGAAGTTATAGAAACTTTCAAGTACTTCAAGGGAATCAACAAAGTCCAAGAGGGTAGCATCTTTCAAAAAAGAGGTGGGCAAGAACAAGGGGCACAATTTGAAGATAGAGGGGCGGCTCAGAGGTAATTTAGAAGTACTTTTCACAGAGGTTGTGGATGCATGGAACGGCCTTCCGGAGGAGGTTGTGGAGTGAAAAACAGTGGTGGAATTCAATCATGCATGGGACAGTCATAAGGCAATTCTAGGGGGTGGGGTAGGAAGAAGTAGGCTGCTGGTTAACTAGGATCTGCAGCTTATCCATTAGGTAGGGAAATGGGCAGACTGGGTGGACCAAGCGGTCCTTATCTGCCATCAAATTCTATGTTTCTATGTTTCTATATGGCACTGTCTACACATTTTGGAATGGTGGAAATTAACTGCTAATCAAGTTACTTCCTTGTTGGTAGTTATTATTTCATGTAATCTTCTAATAATGATATTTAATGAATTAGAGTCTGTATCTCTTACTAAGAATCTGTATAGAATTTTATGTCTAGGGACAATGGCAACCAAAATAATTATTTTGGACCATTAGAACAGCCAATCCCTCCCATGTCAAATAATGCAGAAATGGTGGCATATATTGAATGAAACATTGCTATTTGAAAAACTGTGGCACAACTCTGAGTTCCAAGATGATATATGGGGCTCATCTTGGAATGAATTAATTGAGTTGTTTCCTCCCTTAATGAAATGTTGAAAATGTTGATGTCTGTATATCTCTCTCTCTCTCTCTCTTAAGTGTAATTCATTTTGCATTTTGTTACAGATGGAAGGTGTGGGGGAGAGAAAGAGGGTATTAAAAGAGGGTGTGGTTAGATGTGAGGTTCTGGTATTTATATTGTTTTCTTCTTTTATTTGTTGATAAATAAATGTACTTATATATAAACTGAAAAAATTAGCAATTAGAAAATGTATTTTATGCAGGAAACAAAGAAACCCAAGCACTCCAGTTGCACTGAAGGTGCTTCTGGCTGCCATACCCTCATACTGTTGACAACTGCAAAACAAAAAAGCAGAGCATTCAACGTAAATAATTGAAAGATATTATAGCCTGAAAGATATATTGCCTAGAAAACCCCCTATGTATCACCTTATTAAAAGGGCTTCCTCAGGGAGGCATGTATATTTGCAAATGATGGCCAATAAATACCACACATACATAAATATTCATATATGCAAATCATTCTCTCTTGAAAAAAACACTACCAATCATACAGTGAAGTCTCATAACAACATAGGTGATACTCAGTGACAGTGCAAATGTGGCACTTGATACATTAAAAATCCTTTGCAAATATTTTTTTTTATTTAGTTGTTTAACCAGGAGTAGTACGCTAAGCTGAAAGCTTTTTTACAGGAGTGACCCGGGAGCACAGGGAAGTTAAGTGACTTGCTCAGGGTCACACAGTATGCAAGTGGAAGCTGTGGGATTCAAACTCAGGTCTGGTCTGCTGGATGTCACCAGATTTGCAGCTCAGAGCTTTAAACCACTGTGCTATACTGCCTCCATATATAAATATAAATGTATTCCTTCATTTTCTTGATATTGCTGGAACACCACTGGCTTAAATTTATTAAATATTTTAAGATTTATTACTGTTCACAAACAATTGCAAGAACTAACAATTAAATCAACAATAAATAATAAGCTGCTTTACAATAACCTGGACAGTCATGCTATAACTCCACCTGGTTGCTTACCACTTAATTATCTTAGTATATTGGCTTCTAAAAGGTCTGGTACGATTGCCCG
Source organism: Neoceratodus forsteri (assembly GCA_016271365.2). Taxonomy (NCBI): domain Eukaryota; kingdom Metazoa; phylum Chordata; order Ceratodontiformes; family Ceratodontidae; genus Neoceratodus; species Neoceratodus forsteri. The sequence goes on from CM057453.1 coordinate 243,026,277, forward strand.
ATTCCCTATTTACCAATATTCATTTCCCTGTTTTCAAGTTCCCAACCAGTAATGTCTCCCAAAGTTCATGTGACCACATGATCAGTTTCCAGACTTAAAAAGTGCAGTTGTTTTTTCAGAACACACAAGCCAAGTTGTTGCAGCTATTACTACTACTAAAAAAAAATAAACATAGAGACGGCAATTTGAAACAGTTGGCTTTCAGAGCATACAAGCCAACTTGTTACTGCTACTAATACTACTACTAAAATATAAACATACTGACATCAGTTTGAAACAGTTGTTTTTCAGAGCAAACAAGCAAATATGTTGCAGCTACTACTAATAAAAAAATACAAGCAAAGAAAATTTGCGAACTGTTGAGTAAAAAGGAAATTTGTAACTCACCATTCTTAAAATGCAGTGGCTTCTTACTTTGGGTTCAGGATCAGTCTTAGTAGTCAATCACAAAGAGGATGAAGAGATTAGCAAGCCCTCTCTTACACCACTGCATTAAAGCTGTGATCATAAACTAACAGCTTAGACACTGAAGCTTATTTCGGACTGCTATGTACTGTGTCCCACCAGCGATAAAAACTAACGTTATTGTTTAAGAGCTAAAACTTCCGAAGTACCACAAACAATTATAAAACCATGTTGTGGAAATGTGGGCACAAAGTCCTTGCTGAACGATTATCTTTGTCAGATATAATGTTGCCAATATTCTCTTCATGCACAGCATATTTCTTCTTAAGAGGGGATCGGAGGAGACCACGTGTAATTTTTTCAATTGTGCATGCTGTGTTTTGTTGTTCATTTCTCAGCTCCTGCACAAATCTTTTTATTCCTACATGGGATGCTCCTACTAATGTTGCAAGCCATCTTTGCCAAGCCTCCACATTATTTTGTGTTTTTGGCAATCCAAAAACAGTTTGGTCGTGAACAGGCCACACTTCAGGGGGGAAAAGAGGAGCCCTACGGATGGTAGTGTTGTTCCGCATCCGCCTCCTCACACATCCAAGAACATAATTTCCTTTGAACCATTCTGTTAGTTGTGAACAGCAATCAGGCAAATAATTCTTTATATAGGCAAATGATGGCCGAATATCAGCTGGAGGCAGGAAATCAAAAGCTTGTAATTGCCACAGGAGCGGGCTAAAATCGGAGTCTGAACCATATTTAGCAGACAGTCCCATGCTCTGTATTTTTCTCCAAATGATCTGTCCGAAGTGAAATGGACACCCCTTGTTGATTGCATTTGGGAACTCTGTCTTGGAAGCATTTATTGAAGCTTGCTCAAAGTCAGATAATATAAAGTGGGGTCCAAGTTTAACATCATGTTCGTCAGCAACGTCCTGAATGTCCTGAAACAGACATGTATAGCAATCTTGACATTTTGAAGACATTAGTGCATACATCAGAGGAACAACTTAGCTGGTGTCTAAACCCCCGACTGGTACATGAATCGAATACAGTTGCCTGAAAAGGGAAGGGGCAGTCCTGAATGGCCCAGCCATTAGCCACAGTTCTGCTGCAGACAGCTTCAGCATGTTTCCTCTGGTAGTGAAATTTAAAATTCTGTCCTCACCACGAACAGTCTTTAACTAAAAATAGCTCACCATTTAAACATTTCAGTGAATCAGGCACAGAAAGCTCATCCAGAGATCGTGGCTCTGGGGGCATATTTTCTTTCCTGGCTTGCTTGATTTCCTGCTGCAGAATGTGGTGGGATGACAAATTATGCCGTACCTCGCTGGAGACATTTGCACATTCTATTTGTATAATCTGAGCAGGACAATCGTTTGTTGCCACTGCACGCTGTTTTACAGCAGCAACTGTCTCTGCAAATGGCCCTTCATTAGCATCAGGAGATTGTGTATGCTTGTTCTTGCTTCTCAGTTGGTGCTCTCCCCCAATTTTGAATGTGCTTGCCCTGCCATGGCAGTCAGATTTGCGTTTTTGGCAGCACTAGTAATACAGATCATCCCAGTTCTGCTCTTTCACATACATGTAGCCATTAATGCACAGCATGTCATGGACCCTTTGCAAGGGAACAATTTTGCAGGGCTGCACCATAGAAGCTGCCATTACTGACCATAGACAGAGACACTGGTATTCTATCAGCTACTACCAGTACCAGCAGCTGACATAATTTATAATTGTTAGGCTGCACAACAACAGTTGCCCAGTAGTGATGGACATCAGCAGCGGCTGTGCACAGGAGGCTGGAATACAGACAGCTGAGAGCACTGAGCTGAGCGTTGCCATGGTGACTGGGGTGATCATTTCACTGTAAGTACACAGCACAGTAAATATTTTAATCAAAATATATTATATGAGAGCACTTAGCCGAGCATTGCATTTCACTGTAAGTACTACATAGCAATTGCTACATAATCGCTAGCGATATGATTAATCATTGAGTCAGGAAAATGTCGATTGGCTAGATGGACTGTGGTCAGATGAGAGATAGGGGCAGTTGGATTCGGGAAAGTAACAGTCGGTCAGTCGGTAATCGGGTGATCATATGCATCCCTTCTAAAAAAAGCAGCTATTGAAAAACAGTGGAAAAGAACAGGCAAGTAAAAAAGGAAAAAAGAACTCCAGCCCCATTTCGAAGGAGAAGTGCAGCAAGGGCAAATGGGGGCTGGGGGGGTAGAAAAAATATATAAACTATCTGGAAGAGAGGCTAAAAACATAAACAATTAGTCTATAACAGATAAAAAAAATGTTCTGATGTAATACAGAGTTACTAATCTCAGGCAAAAACTGTATTATTTAATATATTATGAATGTATTTAAACACACATAATGAGAGTTGGTTGAAATAAAATGGACTTATGTCAACCTACCCCCATTATTCCTGCTGCTCCATGGTAGTCTGCCCCCTCCCTCCACTGTGAGGACTGAGGAAATGTACCTGTTCAAGATGTTAGCTTTTTTTGTGCAGTGTCCCCCTGCTGCTCTGCTAATTCTTGCTATCCCTCCCCTTGCTTTCCTCTTCTCACTTATGTATCTGATGAAAGTCTTCTCCCCATTAACTACTCCTTTGGCTATCCTTCCCTCTGTCTATGCCTTTGATCCCATCACCGCCTTTCCTGCTTCCCTCTGTTTTACTTGGTGTATCTCCCTGTCCTCCTACTTCTGTGTTTCCTTATAGTCCATGAATTCCACCCTTTTTTCTTCACCACCTTGGCCACTTCTTTACAGAACCATAATAGTCCCTTTTTGTTCTCAGTTTACTCCCTTCATTCATACAGAGGTTGGTTACTTTAATTATGCACTTGCTAATTTTCCCCACTGTGCCTCTACCCCTTCCTGGAAATCCCACCCCAGAAAAGAAGTTTCTGAGTCAGTCTCTTATTTATTAATCTGACGTCCTAAAGTCCAGGACCATTGTCCTCATGTGGTTTGCCATTGTTCCTGTCTTTATGTTAAACCAGTTCCATGGGTCACAGCTGTGAATCCCCCAAGGCAGTGTTGGTGCTATCAGAATGGGGGCCAGCCCCACACAGGCAGACAGACAGTTCCAAAAGGGGACAGCACTCAGAGATAACACAGACAAGATGTAGATATCACCAGCAATCCAGTTTATTTGTGAATGCTCATCTGCTTGCCCATGCCCCAGCACTTTGCTAAACAGCATTCATCACAGGGCATCCCCAAATAAAGGCTGTATAGCCAAAGCAGTGGGGCACGGGCAAGTGGCTCAAGTGTTCACAAATAAACTGGATTACTGGTAATATCTAAATCTTGTCTGTGTTATCTTCGAATGCTATCTCCTTTTGGAACTTTATGTTAAACTACAATGTACAGTGATCAGTGGTATGCAGGGGACTGTCCACTGTATTGTCTGCAATGCAATCAATGTTTCTATCCACCAGGTCCAGAACAGAACCATCCTTTGTGGGTTCTGTGATGAGCTGCCTGAGAAAAGCCCCTTGTAGGGAATTAAGGATGTCCGTGCTCCTTGACATAGTCCCAATTGGAAGGATCCACTCTACATCTGGCAGACTGAAGTCCCAACCTAGCAGCACCTTCTCCCTTACTTACCATTCCAATGATGGCTTCACCAGGTGCCTTATTCAACTTGTTCCCCCTGTGCTGCAGGTCTGTATGTTACCCTGATACTGAAAGTGGCCCAATAACCTGTCTCCAGCTTGACGCATACCACTTCCAGACCTTCATTTTCCTCTTAGTGCCCCTGTACCTCCATGGCCTTGATTCTCCCTCACCTATATAACAATCTTTCCTTCCCTCCTCTCTGCCCTGTCTCTTATAAACAGAGAGTAGCCTGGAATGACCAGGTCCCAGTTGTGGTGCTCAGTGCACCACAGCTCTGTTATAGCCACTAAATCTAGGTCAATTTCTCCCATGATGGCTTCCAGGTCTGCAATTTTGTTTCCAAGACTCCATGTCCATGCATTGTCGCACATGACCTGCCATACCTTATTTCCCTTGCCTACTTCCCTCCTTCCTACCCTTTTCAAACTCCTGCATGTGTTGTTCCTTGCTCTCCCCCCGACTCACCTCTTTCCTTTTTACCTGCACCATTCCCTGTCTTCTTCAAACCTTTATCCTCACTTGCCTGATTTATAGCCCCTATTTCCTCTGACTTCTCTCAACCTCATCCCTAGTAGAGATTACTCCCCTTGGGCCCTCCCTCCCTGATGCTCCATTATCTTAGGAGGTAATGTTTGCCTCCCTTGGTTTTATTGCTTCCCCCTGGTTAGTTTAAGTTGGATTTAAACCTCCCACAAAGGACTGTGGTACCTCTTCTTGGAAGACTGCAGTCTGTCTACCTTACAGAAGCCCATATTCTCAAGTCTAGAAGTGTAGGCCCCCACTCCTCAATGTAGTGGAAGCGCTCCTCCATGCACCAAGCTTTCAACCAGTTGTTTAATGCCCTGATACAGAGTTCCCTTTCCTCTCTTCAGCTGTACACAGGTACAATTTTGGCAAAAGCCACCATCTGTGCCACTTGTTCTAGGTACCTCTCCAAATCCCTGAAATTACCCTGTACCACTTGTACCTTGTCCCTTTGCCAGACCATTTTTCCCCAGAAGAACACTAATGTCTAGCTCCTTTTCATCTTCTACTACCCTAACAATGCTTGGATATGCTCTCCATTCATCCAAGCTGAAAAACCACTCAGGCACACCAACTCCATATCTTTTCCTCCCCCGACCCCAAAGTCTATCCTCCTAACAATAGAGTCTTTGACCAGCAGCTGCTTCCTCTTCAGCTGAGTGGATCTTCCTCCCTCCTTGGAAGACCACCACTTCCTCTCTTCACACTGCGTCAGGTTCACCCTCTAGGCTTCCCCATCCTGACAGTAAGGTGAAGGAGGTCTGCAGTGGTATATGATGAGGAGCATACATCCTTCTTACACCCTCTGTGAGCCCACCAAGCTCCATCCACTCTGTTCCGGCATCTTTTTAGGGAGCGGTGGCAGATTTTTTTTTTATTTTTTTTTATTTAATGAAATCTAGGATTACAAATACCTTTGAGCAGGAACTGCTCATTTACAAAGGTTCCACGTTGAAGGAATGGGGGGTATACATACATACATACAAAGGTCAACATAATAGTACATAGTTACACAATAAAAAGAAGTAAGAGACTGAGGCTTAGGAAATTCCAGTAATTCAAAATGTGCCAAACGTTAGGTAGCATGAGATACCAGCCAAGGGCAATCTTAGAAATAAGTGCTGCAGGTGAGAGGGAAGGGGGTATGCAGGCAGGAAGGCCATTGTCAGAGGGTAGAGGGTGAGGGTAAGAGCTCTAAAGGGGAGGAATGGGAGGTATAAAAGTCAGGAAATGCCTGTGGGGAGGAAAGGGAGAAGGGGCAAGGGGGTAGGCAGGTAGAAGGAGGCAAGGTGGGGAGAGGTAGCTGTCAAGACTGAAGTGGATGGCAGTGAGTGGTGGGCCCCTGATTAGGCGAGGCAGTCACAGTGACTAATTGAAATGAGATGAAGTCAGAGTTGTCTCTTAAAAGGGCCAAGAGCAGCAGCAGTGAAAGTTTCTTTGTTGAGAGTATTGTACCACTGTGGTGTTCTGTGGGTAAAGGCCCTCTGGCCCATGGTAGTCTGGCATCTGGGGACAAGGAAGGATAGTTGTTGTGAACTTCTAGTCCACTGGGTGCTGTGGTGGTCAATGAGGAGCTTTTCAATGCCCAGGTGCATGACTCCGATTTGGTGGCACCCAGTAGGGGAAGAAGGTCCTCTGTACCCTTTTATGATTTATCTTCAGAGAGTTCATTTTACATGTCATTCTCCTTTTTGTAGTATTGTATACTTTAAGGTAAGTCAGAGTGAGTGTTTTGAGTGATGGTTTGGAGTTTTGTATTTCTGAACTTTCTTTTTGGTGCATTGTACTCTGCATATGGGACACTGTTCTTGTTAAGGTTGCCATTGTCACTTTAGGATGACCTTATAAGGTGAATAAAGTGTGCTGTGGGGAGGCACATCATGGCCCCTGAGCAAGCAGTACATTTTGCTTGATTTTTGGTAAGTCACATTTTGTTTTTGTTATTATGATTTGAGTTTCAAATGTATAAAAGTAATTAACAATAATTACTTTATTCATTTTATCTGAAATCACTCATGGGAACTGTAAGAGACCACAAAAATATTGATTTCCTATGGTTGTTTGTCTTTTTATATATTAGTATACAGTACCTCATGGGTGTGAGTTTTTAGCCTACTGTGCAAGACATCCATGGCACCAAGACGATATACTGTAGTCACATTTTATGTTAATAATGTGTATGATCCCCTTTACTGTTACAAAAAATTGTGTCTGTATGTCATCAGGTTTCAGGTAATGGGAACTGCTATAGTAGAGAATGATGAGATTTCACAATGTCAACTTTTAATGAAAAAATTAGAATGGGCATGTCTTTCCAAGTGCGAAACAAAACATCTTTTCTGCCTTTATTATGTTGATGCTTTCTTACTTTGGATAGCCTCAGAAGAAAAACTGATGGATTATAACATCAATTTAGTATTTTTCACTGCACTATCAATCTTAAACTGTAGTACTCGTCATAAAAAAAAAAATCTGCTTGCTGGGCACAATAGTCAGCATCCATAATCAGAAACTTCAGATATCTATCTTTCATAAACCCAGAGCCAGTGAAACATATCTCTACAGAAGCAGTAGCTTTCATCCTAATCATGCTGAGGTGTCAATTATTTACAATCAAGCCACCGACTGCCAGAAAACTGTACTCATGCTATTAAGAAAATGGTCTCCATCTGAGCAGTCTATGAAGACTCTACTACAAATTGGGGAGATCAAGTCAAAAGTGACAAAAACTTAAGATTCAGAATGTCTAAAAATAGAAACATTTCTAAAAATTGCTAACAGCATTGCTAACAGGGTGTCTTGGGGAAGGGGGAAAACTCAATATGTACTATGAGTACTGGTAGTTTTCCCTTGCAGAACTGCTGTGACTCCACTGTACTGCACTGCACAGCACATTGTGAGTCACTCATCTGCCCTATAGTGATGTCAGCAGTACAGCCCTGAGTCGCCAGCAACACCAGGCTTGCTATAGAACCTCTGGTACACTTTGAAGTTTTTAGCAGCTCAGAATACAAAAACTAACTGCAGAGGACAGTAGTGAAATACAATTCCAGAATCAATGCAAGAAGGGGTAATTTATGCATGAAAATCAAAAGGACTGGGAAAGGTGCTCTTAAAATACCAGTCCATTCACAGAAGAAAGGGTTCTGAAAGAACTCTTAAAACTGAAGGTGGACAAAGCAATGGGACCTGATGGGATTCACCCAGGAATTCTAAAAGAACTAAGGGGAGAACTAGTGACACCACTGACTACCCTCTTTAACAAATCATTGGAGGATCGGGTGGTACCTGAAGACTGGAGGAGGGCAGATGTGAGTCCACTTCACAAAAGTAGGAGCAAAGCAGAGGCATGAAACTACAGACCTATTAGTTTGACCTCAGTGGTTGGTAAAATGATGGAATCAATTCTGAAGGAAAGAATTCTTGAGTATCTAGAGGCCAGCGGGGCACAGGAATCAAGGTAGCATGGATTCACAGTGGGAAGGTTGTATCAGAAGTATCTAATAGATTTATTTGACTGGGTGACCAAAGTAGTAGACCAGGGAGGGGATGTGGACATGGCATACCTAGACGTTTGCAAGGCATTTGATACAGTCCCACTCAAAAGATTAATGCACAAGTTAGCCAGCCTTGGAGTGGGTCCTAAGGTGGTAGCCTGGGTAAAAGATTGGCTGGACAACAGGTGACAGAGGATAATAGTAAGCAGAGTCCACTCTGAAAAAAGGGGGGTTACTAGCATGGTAACACAGGGTTCAGTACTGGGGTTGGTCCTCTTTAATGTATTTACAAGTGACACTGTGGAAGAAGTAGAAGGAAAAATATGTCTCTTTGCAGACGACACAAAGATCTGCAACAGGGTTGATACACAGGGTGAGGTGGAAAGGATGAGAAGGGATTTGACAAGGTTGGAGGATTGGCCAAATGTATGGCAGCTTAGATTCAACACAAAGAAGTGCAAAATAATTCATCTGGGGAAAAAAAAAACAGGGGAAGAGTGCACAGTGTGGGGCAAGATACTAACAACAACAAAAATGGAAATGGACCTGGGGGTAGTCATATCAGATGACCTAAAGTTGGGCAAGCAATGTGAGAAGTCAGTAAGGAGGGCTAGGAGGATACTGAGATGCATAGGGAGAGGCATCACTAGTAGAGAACAAGAAGTTGTCATCCTGCTGTACAGACAGTTGGTGTGACCCCATCTGGAGTACTGCATGCAGTTCTGGAGATCCCATCTTCACAAGGACATAGACATGATCAAGGCTGCCCAGAGGAGGGCAACTAAAGTGGTGCAGGGTCTGCACCAGAAGCCATGTGAAGAGAGACTAAAGGAGCTTAATATGTATACCCTCAAGGAAAGGAGGGAGAGGGGGACATGGTAGAAACTTTCAATTACCTCAAGGGAATCAACAAAGTCCAATAGGGTAGCATCTTTCAGAAAAAGGAATGTCCAAGAACAAGGGGACACAATTTGAAGATAGAGCGGTGATGGCTCAGAGATAATGTGAGGAAGTATTTTTTCATGGGGTTGTGGATGCATGGAATGGCCTTCCTGAGGAGATCATGGAGTCAAAAACAGTGAGGGGAATTCAAGACTGCATGGGACAGACATAAGGCAATTCTAGTGAGGGTAGGAGGAAGTAGGCTGTTGGTTAACTCATTGTCTCCTAGCAGACACCTGTAGTCATCAGTAAAATACACTGGTGTGTCCAGAGGACACCTACAGAAGTCAGCTACTGACCTCCTGTGTGCCCTTGCAATGTCTAGAGAAGTCCTCTATATATTTTAATATATAATATAATAGAATATAATATATATATATATGATTGCATAGTATTGTTGGAAAGGTAATTTTGTGCTGAACAACTTTGCCACTGATATTTTGTGTATATCATGTAAACTTTAGGAGTTATTCACATTTGTTTATGGTATTGTGTGTATGGCTTAGGTTTCCTATTTTAGTGAAAAAAAATATTTTTGTTTGCTGTTTCAACCAGCACAGAAAACAAACAAAATTACATATTATTATGTGCATAACACCATTGGAAAGGTAATTTTATGCTGAACAACTTTGCCACTGATATTTTGTGTATATCACGTATACTTTAGGAGTAATTTGCATTTGTTTATGATATGGTTTATACGGCTTATGTTGCCTATTTTAGTGAAAAAAATATTTTTTTTGCTGTTTCAACCAGCACAGAAAAACAACAAAATTACATATTATTATTCACATAGCACCATTGGAAAGATAATTTTGTGCTGAAGAAATTTGCCACTCATACTTTGTGTATAACACTTATGGTTCTGGAGCTATTGGGATTTGTTTGTGGTATGCTGACCATAGCCTGATTTTGCTTAGAAAATCTCAGGATTCACTGTTAACAGTATACAGGAGACAAGTGGTGTAACTTCAGAGAGCTCCTGTGGAGGCAATGAGTTAACTAGGATCTGCAGCTTATCCATTAGGTAGGGAAATGGACAGACTACAGTAGGTGGGCCAAGTGGTCCTTATCTGCCATCAAATTATATGTTTCTATGTTTTTATGGATCTGAGAGTTGCCTTTTTCCCCCTACTATTGTTGTCACTCACATTATAAGAGCCTGAATGTACTGTCAGAGTCAGCTGAAATCAATCATACATGTATACAGCAAAAGTCTGCATTGGTAGTAACTCGAGCAGTTTTTGTAAATGTAGTAGAGCTGACCTGTCAGATCAGCTGTCTGAAATGTCTTTTTTTATTTTAAAAGAAGTAAGTGAGACCACATCTAAAATAAAAGAGCAAACGTTAGCATCAATATAATTCAAAGCAAATTAATTGATTGCAATAATATAGTAATTTTTTTAAATAATATTTTGTACGTGTATTATGTCTTTGAAACACTATTTTTCTGTGGTTTCTATTAATGTTAATAATGTATCCTATTTAATCCCTGCTATAAGAAGTTACTTCCCCATCTTGCCCTTTCCCTATCCATATCTGTTTTATTTATAGAGTTCTACTGAGTATCAACCTTTATTAGCTGACACATTTTCTATGTTGCTATCACTCTATGTTAATATCTTGGGCTTGTTTCTTTATTTTTATTTTTGATCAATACTTGCCCAGCTCACTCTTTTACTTCTAATGCAGGGTGGGGAGGACATTGGGTCTTATATTGTTGTATTATACAATTTATAAATTGCATGTTTTCCTTCCTTATTGTGCTCCATAATTTAGAGTAAGCACACCGGTTCAGCTCCCATGGCCACGTTTGGGCTAAGGTGTCTGTGGTAGTGGCAGTCTAATGCTGGGTCATGGCTGGAATTGACCAGCAAAATTGACAATCAGCTGTGCAGTGGAGCATTGTCCTTTCCACCTTTACAATGCCATAAACCCAACATTCTCCCCGTACGTGGAATGAAACTATGTAATATAATACTCAATGGGCCTGATTCTCAAAGGGGCCTACGTCCAGCTTGTGCTGAAGCCCTGTGCACCAGAGACCCTGCACTCGATTTACATATGAGAGGGGTACTGGCACCTAAGTCTCCACACCTGCAGCAGCCCCGCCCTTGGAGTGAATGCATGATGCATGGACAGCAGTTGCTTCAGGCCCTTCACGGTGCTGTAACCCAGTGTTCCCCATGCTGGAACGGATGTGCCCCAAACATATGGGACCCATACCGCTTGGTGGGCATACTGCATATAGGACAGACTGCTGCACATGCAGTCCAGTTGGGGACCAGCACCAGTACCTGGCTCTGTCTGGGGTTGAGGAGTAATGTGGGCACTACTGGCAGATGTCGGGGGTTGGAGGGCACTGAACCACCTATGGGGGAGTGCACTGTATGCCACCAATGGCATCATTGGGGGTCTGGTGTCTGGTTCACACTGCAACTGCTGTTGTGGGGCACATCAGGGATTGGGGTGCAGGTAGCCATGTAACTATGTACCCAGCGGCACACACAGGGCAGCAGTTTCTAAGTCTCCTTACACCAGCCCAGGCTGGTCTATGAGGACTTAGTTTCTGTCCCTCTGGGTGCTGTCTGTAAATAGCTCCTCTGGGCTGTGGCTGATTGCATCCAGCTCAGTGCACCCTTGCACTTTGTTGCAGCCTATTACTGGATGCAAGGCTGGCACTGGACCTGTTTGGGGCAGGCAGCCTGTGTTTGACAAAGGCCACTTTTGTGAATTGTGCTGAGCAATGTCAGGGATGCAAGGTGCACCTTGCACCATATCTTTTTGGCACAGGCACCTTGCATCTGATGCCAGCCTTTGAGAATCGGGGTCATTATATTTTGCACATTCCAATTGTAATTTGCTCTATTCTTTCAGAAACCAATGTACCTGCATGTCAGTATCTCGATTGTGGCAGTTACAACTTAGTAAATGGAATGTCTGCACTACAGTATCCAAAAGCTATCTTTTCTGCCATTTTCATGCTTTTCAGTCGCTAACACATAGAAATGAAGGCAGCAGATCAAGGCCATGCTGTTCTGTCCAGTCTGTTTGATTGTTCAGTTTGTGAAAAGATGGTGTATTTGTTCTTGAATGGCATAAATAGGTACCTGTATACCTGCTACTTCTCATTGAGGTTGACTGCAGCACACGTTATTGTGGTTCCAAAGTAAATCATATGTTTCCCATGTTTTTGTTGTATTGATTTCTGCATGTTGCAGATCTTTAGGTGTGCATCTGTTTTTTCGTCGATTTACCTTTGTATTTGATGTACCAGTCTATGGAGGATTCATTAAGTGAGGCTAGGTGAGAGGAGACGTAAAGGAACAGAAGTGCCTGGGGGAGGGGGTTCTGTTTATATAACATAAAGATGAGCTGTCATCTAAGTGACTAAATTCACTACAATCGAGTCTTTGGTAATTCACACATAGGACAATGTGCCTGTCCGTGTTGTAAATACATTCATATTACACTGCCCCCCAAATGGTTTGTAGACATAGGCATATTGTGGTACACACAAGTCAGCCAACTTCTTTGTGGTTCATGATAAAATAAAATGGTCCAAATCAGAAAAACTGCAAGGATAATACCGTATGCGTGTGACTCTGTTTCCTTGGAGGGGGGTGGATGCTGTGTGTGTGCCTTTTTGTTTCACTGACCTCAGTCCAGTTGGCTACCTTGATGTGATACAGAGGCTTATCACAATGTTTCTGAAATGCTGTAACTAAAGGTCAGCCTACCTATTTGTGAGTTATGCTAAAATAAACTTGTCCATAAATATGTGACTGAACTGTGGGGCAGTTATATTACTTGTGTGGCATGGCACGATATATTCTGATTTCTGTTTAAATTGGGTGGGACTCAAATGTGTTTCCCAGAGGGTGGTTGATAAGTGGTACCTGTTTTGAATAAATAGTTATTATTCCTGTGTGTGTGGGATGGGGGAGGGGTCACTTGAGGCAAAAATGCCACCTTCAGTAATCCTCTGTGAGGCCATCTACCTAGATGTGGTACCAAGGTTTAACATGGTTCATAAAGGTCAGCCAACTTATTTGCAGTTTATTCTGAAATAAAATGTTCCAAATCTGTAATGGTTGAAGAATAATACACAATCATTTGTCTTTTCCCAAGCATCAATCACTGTTAGTCTGTGTGGATTTGTTTGTTTGCTGCCTGGGTGTGTGGTGGCTTGCTGGGTACGTGATTCAAAAATCCTACCCTAAGAATCATAAAATGGCTTCCTTGATGATGTCTATCATGAGAGAGATGCCAATTGTTCAGATGTATCCCAGATCTACTAACCATATTCAAATGCAAATAACTTCAAAATGAAAAAATGATAGCATGGTACTAAGAAAACAATATTTGTTCAGCACAAAAATGTCTACAAAATGAGTGGTGTTTCATTCATATATACCTTTCAGTTTTTTTTTATAATTAGCAAAAACCTGCAGAAAAGTTATGTTTTTTTTTTCTCTTATTGCAACAAACAAATGCAATTAGCTTTAAAATGAAAAATGATAACATAGAAACATAGACTTTGATGGCGGATAAGGACCGCTTGGCCCACCTAGTCTGATCATTTCCCTACCTACAGGATAGGCCGCAGATCCTAGTTAACCATCAGCCTATTTCTTCCTACCCCCCACAAGAATTGCCTTATGTCTATCCCATGCATTCTTGAATTCTCCCACAGTTTTAGACCCCACAACCTCCTCAGGAAGGCTGTTCCATGCATCCACTACCCTCTCTGTGAAAAAATACTTCCTCACATTGCCCCAGAACCGCCCCCCCTCTATCTTTAAATTGTGTCCCCTTGTTCTTGCACATCTTCTTTTCTGAAAGATGCTACCCTCTTGGACTTTGTTGATTCCACTGAGGTACTTAAAAGCTTCTATCAGGTCCCCCTCTCCCTTCTTTCCCCAAGGGTATACATATTAATGGTACTTTGAACACAAAAGTTGTTCAGCACAAAAATATCTCACATATCAGTGGCGTTTCATTTATAAATATCTTTTAGATTTTTTATCATCAGCAAAAACATGGCAGGAAATTCATTTTTTTTCACTTTTTTGGAAGTATGGCATAAATGTATTTATTTATTTATTTATTGTTGACCGGGTAAGTGCACTAGACAAATCCTGCCTATTTTCAGGCACAACCCAGGGGAAGGGATACAGATGAATGCCAACTGACCTTGAACCAGATTAAGCTGTTGGTGGTATTTTTAGTGAATGAGGGAAATTTGGCCGAGACACTTGGGAAATTCCCCTACTCTTTCTGCAGAGGGTATTGAAGCTCTGCAGGAAGACAAGAGAACCTCATTTGGAGGTTGTTCATGGCTGGAGTAGGACCTGTTGTTGGAGAGATGGAGTCTGAATGATCTGTTCAGGAGGATGTAACTGCACAGGACACAGAATTGATGCCTGATATGGAACCCCACGAAGATATGCTAGTTGCTGCAGAAGCTCCGGAAGATGAACTGACGGCTGATGAGGTATTGTTGCAAGTGGAATTAGACAAAAAAAAGCAACAATTACTAAGTATGTTATCAGCAGCTGAACAAGAGTTTTTAAGAGGTAAAACAAAACTGGAGGAAGAGAAAAAAAAAAAGGAAAGAGGTGTGTGGTAAGTCCTCTACAAGAAACGAGCAAGAGTTTGATTGGGGTGTGGGTTTGAAGTCATTACCGGGGACTGTTCCGGAAAGTTTACCAGAGGATTCCAGTACTGACATTATGTCAGACGGTGCTACCTTAAGTGGAAATCCTTCAGATTGGACTCCGGGGTGATCTCTGGAGCGGGCTGGAAATTTACAAACAGGCGGTGGCTCCCTCACCCTGCGATTCCCATTCCTGGTTCCCCTGGTTTGGTGCCTGATCTAACAAAGTTTCCACCTGATTTACAATCTATTGGTGAGACAATTAGTGTACCTGTTGAATTTGTGTCAGATTCTCCTATTGTTGTGTTGGAGTAGACCAAGGCACATGAGATAGCAATTACGTCAGACGCCGTGTTGAGGGTGTTGGACCTAGATAAGATGGTGCCTGATGATTTTCTACCAAATACTTCCAATACAATACATAGTATTTACAAAGGAAGTGGGGGAGGTACCTAAAACAAACAGTAGAAACACTCTGGATACAGAAGTTGATACCAGCCCATTTACAGAAGAAAGGGTTCTGAAAGAACTCTTAAAACTGAAGGTGGACAAAGCAATGGGGCCTGATGGGATTCATCCCAGAATTCTAAAAGAACTAAGGGTAGAACTAGTGACACCACTGACTACCCTCTTTAACAAATCATGGGAGGATGGGGTGGTACCCGAGGACTGGAGAAGGGCAGATGTGATTCCCCTTCACAAAAGTGGGAGCAAGGCAGAAGCAGAAAACTACAGACCTGTTAGTTTAACCTCAGTGGTAGGGAAAATGATGGAATCACTTCTGAAGGAAAGAATTGTTCAGTATCTAGAGGCCAGAGGGGCTCAGGACCCAAGGCAGCATGGATTCACAGCGGGAAGGTCATGCCAGACAAATCTGATAGATTTCTTTGACTGGGTGACCAAAGTAGTAGATCAGGGAGGGGCTGTGGACATGGCCTACCTAGACTTCAACAAGGCATTTGACACAGTCCCACACAAAAGATTAATATACAAGTTAGCCAGCCTGGGAGTGGGTCCCAAGATGACAGCCTGGGTAAAGAATTGGCTGGAGAATAGGACACAGTGAGTAATAGTAAATGGAGTCCACTCTGAAGAAAGGGGTTACTAGTGGGGTACCGCAGGGTTCAGTATTAGGACTGGTCCTCTTCAATGTCTTTATAAGCGATATTGCAGAGGGACTGGAAAGAAAAGTATGTCTCTTTGCAGATGACACAAAGATCTGCAACAGAGTTGATGCACAAGATTGGGTGGAAAGGATGAGAAGGGACTTGGTAAGGTTAGAGGAATGGTCAAATGTATGGCAGCTTAGATTCAATGCTAAGAAGTGCAAGGTAATGCACCTGGGAAACAAAAACCCAGGGGAAGAGTACACAATGGGGGTGAGATACTAACAACAACAAAAATGGAAAGGGACCTGGGGTAGTCATATCAGATGACCTAAAGGTGGGAAAACAATGTGAGAGGGCAGCAAGGAGGGCTGGGGGGATACTGGGATGCATAGGGAGAGGCATCACCAGTAGAAAACAGGAAGTTATTATCCCTCTGTACAGACAGTTGGTGAGACCCCATCTGGAGTACTGCGTGCAGTTCTGGAGACCCAATCTCCGCAAGGATATAGACAGGATGGAGGCTGTCCAGAGGAGAGCAACTAAAATGGTGCAGGGCCTGCACCGGAAGACATATGAAGAGAGACTTAAGGAGCTGAATATGTATAGCCTCAAGGAAAGGAGAGAGAGCGGAAACATGATAGAAACTTTCAAGTATCTCAAGGGAATCAACAAAGTCCAAGAGGGTAGCATCTTTCAAAAAAAGAGGTGTGCAAGAACAAGGGGGCACAATGTGAAGATAGAAGGGGGGTGGCTCAGAGGTAATTTAAGGAAGTATTTTTCACAGAGAGGGTTGTGGATGCATGGAATGGCCTTCGGGAGGAGGTTGTGGAGTCAAAAACAGTGGTGGAATTCAAGCATGCATGGGACAGTCATAAGGCAATTATAGGGGGTTGGGGTAGGAAGAAGTAGGCTGCTGGTTAACTAGGATCTGCAGCTTATCCAATAGGTAGGGAAATGGGCAGACTGGGTGGGCCAAGCGGTCCTTATCTGCCATCAAAATCTATGTTTCTATGTTTCTATGTTACAACAGTTACTATGGCTGATGCACAACTTGAAGGAGATGATCAAGGAATTATAGGTATGGGGCAGGGAACTGCAAATGCTGCTGACCACAGGTCTGAAGATTTGGACATGGGTTGAGGTAACAGACGCCCTGCAACTTATGCGGGCTTATTTCATATGCCAGTGATGGCTGCTAAGAGAAGATTTTTAGTCAGACTTAAATATAAAGGTTTGGCTCCTGTTTCTCCAGACAGACTATGGGTGGGTAAACGGCTTTTTATGGATTCTATGGGCTTTTCCTCTGCAGAGGTATATGTGTTTATTCACGCACCCAGAGATCATATGTATGAGATTAGTTTTTGTACTATGGCTTTACTGGACAAATTTTGGAGACTGTATTATGATGTGAAAGATACTGTGGAATGAAAGGAATTTCTAGCAATACCTATTACTAAACCTACCATTAAAACAATCACATTATTATTCAGAAACAAAAGAGGTAGATATTAAGGACATAATTTTCTGGCTGGAAATACAATGCACTATCTTTGACTATCCATGTCCCATCATGGATGATAATGGTTTCAGGACTGGGGGATGGACGTTCCGGATTCAGTTGAATCAAACTGAACAAGGGATACAACATCTACCAAGCTCCTTTTTTTTGGGTCTGGTTAGAGGAATTCTTTTTTACACTGGGCAGTCGAAGAGTTGCTACTGTTGTGGGTCCTTATCTCATTTGAATACACGTTGTGACATGGTTAGATGTTTTCATTGTGGATTGTTAGGCCATACAGCGAATCATCGTGGTGAGAGGGTCCGTAGTACAGGAGATCCCAGAGCTTCTAAAAGGGGTCACTGATTGATTGCCTGTACTCCAAGGAACTGGTACTGTTGAACACATCAGCACTTCCTAGGTGGTTGATGGTACTCAGCTGCACCTCATATCTCACAACCCACCTCAAAACCCACCCGAACCATGAAGTAATTAAGCATTACCGCACACCTTGACAGGTGCTATTGCTTACTTACAGTTTACAATGTAATCCTATGGGAATTTTATATCACACCTCACAGGGTACTGAAGGCACTTAGCTGTGACTCTTGCCTCATAACCCACTTGGGTCATGTAGCAATTTAGCCTTGCCACGCACCCTGCCATGTGGTATTTTTTTCTGTATGTTCTATTTTTGGCACCCTATCTCAGGGCATCTCTCAGGATCCCACACTCAGCTACTCAGCTCAACCACCCACCTGAACCATCCACCACCAACTACATTGGGTAAGCGGGGGTTCCCGGCTCTACCTCCCCCATGGTGAGGCCCTAGAATCCCCAGGGAGAGGTGGAGACATGGCCGGCTCTGGGTGTGTGGCCAGGGCTACTGACATACGAACATACGCATGTGCCAGCAGAAACAGACAATCCGGTCTAAGTCTGCTTGAGTACGCAGCTAGCACCCATAGTTTGCAGCTGCCCCACCCCTTCCCCTTTGTCATCCCCCTGTCACCCTCCACCTTCCCCACCTCACTCTCCCCTGTTCCCTGTCCCATGCCATGCCATTTTGAAACTGTTCAGATTTACATGACACCACCCATTCTGGTAGTGTGTTCTATTTTGCTACCACCCTCTCTGTCAAATAGTGACTCCTCATTTCCCTCCTAAATCTTTCCCCCTCTATTCTTAGCCATGCACCCTGGTGTCCCTTCCCCTCCTTAGCTTAAAGATCCCATCTGTGTCATCCTTATTGATTCCCCTCAGATACTTGAATGTCTCTATCATGTCCTCTCATCCCTTCTATCCTCCAGAGTGTACATATTCAGGTCTCCCAGTCTGCTGTCATAGTCTCTCCCCTCTATTCCACAAATCATCTTTGTTTCCCTCCTCTTCACCCCCTCCAGTAGCCTGATATCACGTTTTAGGTATGGCCTCCAAAACTGCACACAATACTCTAAGTGCGGACTTACCAGTGACCTGTAAAGGGGCAAGATCATCTCTCTTCGCTTGGATGAAAACCCCCTTGCTATGCGCCCCAGTATTTTGTTCACTTTTGCAGCTGCTCTCCTGCACTGGGCAGTGCTGTTCATGGTCCCTGTTATCATTACCCCCTTCATCCATCTCCTCCTCAGTAATCCCCAGCTTAACCCCCCCAGCCAGTATTCTCTCCTTGGGTTCTTTGCCCCAAAATGCATAACCTTACACTTCTTTGCATTGAACCACAGTTGCCTCCTCTCTGACCACTCCTCTAGCTTGCTTAGGTCCCCCTGCAGTTGCTTCCATCCCTCCCCTCCATCCACCACTGCTTTGATTTTGGTGACATCAGCGAACAGACTTACCTTGCTCACCACTCCATGTGCAATGTCTGATATGAAGAGCCCAAATAATACTGGCCCCAGCACATCACCCTGTGGCATCAGACTCATCACCAGCCTTGGAGCTGAGAGCTCACTTCTCACCACCACCCGCTGCAGCCTCCCACTCAGCCTGCTTGTAATCCAGTTCATCATTTTTGCCCCTACACCTACACCAGTTAGCTTCCCCCAAGCCACCCATGAGGCACCGAATCGAAGGCCTTGCTGAAGTCCAAGTAAAGAACATCCACTACATGACCCTTATCCAGTTCACCTGTAACCCAGTCATAATATTGTATCAAGTTGATTTGACAAGACTTCCCTGAAATGAATTCATGCTGCCTCACATCTTGAAGGCCATTGTCCTCCAGGTACGACACCAGTCTTTCCTTTAGTATCATTTCTATGAGTTTGCACACTATCGAGGTGAGACTTACTGGACAATAATTACCCGGTTCATCCCTTGGCCCGCTTTTGTATAATGGTACTACATGTGCCATCCTCCAGTCTAGTGGCACACATCCTGACTCTAGTGAGGTGCTGTACAGATCTGCCAGTGGCTCTGCCAACACCTCTGCCATCTCCCTCAGCACCCTGGGGTGGATGCCATCTGGCCCTGGTGCCTTGTCTACCTTCATTGCCCTCAGTCCCTCTAGGACTCTACTTGTCTCAATTCCTCCATCTGTCACCTCCTCTTCCCCTGTCCCCACCCCTCCCAGCCCATGGTGGTAGTTGTCCCCTTTTCTTCCATGAATACTGAGCAAAAGTATTCATTCAGTGCTTCTGCCATCTCCTCCCCCTTTTCTGTCCACTCCCCACCACTTTTTATCCTCACTATTGTCTCCTTGCTCTTCCTTTTCTCCTCGATGCATCTGAAAAAGTCCCATCCCCATTAATTCCCTGCACTAATCTCAGCTCCCTCTGGGCCTTGACTTCTCTCACTGTTCTGGTCACCTCCCTAGACCATCTTGCATATTACTCCCTGTCCACTTCCTTCCCCATCTTCCTATACCTCTGGTGTGTCACTCGTTTTGCCCTCACCACTTTCACAACCTCGCTGTTCAACCAGCATGGTTTTCTTGCACTGCTCCTCTTACTCTGTGCCTTGGTCCAGGCTTCTGTTGCCTCTGTAATCCCCAATTTAATAACTTCCCATTTCTCCTCTGTGTCCATCTCCTGCCTTATGCCCTCCAGTTTCTCTTTCAGTACTTCCTGCATCCTCCCAAAGTCTGCCCCACTGAAGTTTACCACCCGAGTAACTGATTTTTCTGGCTCCCCACTCATCATGATATTAAACCACAATATTTGGTGATCGCTGTCGGCTAGTGGGTCCTCCACCTTTATTTCCCTTACTGACTACCCATTTGACAATACCAGATCTAAAGTGTTCCTTAGCCTAGTAGGTACACTAACCAACTGTGACAGGATACCATCCTGGATCACATCCAGGAGCACTTGCTCCCTAGCACTGGAGGTGACCGGAATGTTCCAGTTAACCCCCAGCAAGTTGAAATCCCCCAAGATGACCACCTTCCCTTTTCTACATACCTTTCTGATTTGTCCCACTAATTCCCTGTCAAGCTTCTCAGACTGGGACGGTGGCTTGTATACCAGCCCAGATCTCATTTTCCTACCGCTTGAGTCTAGGAGCTACAGCCAGATTGCCTCTGTTCTCCTTTCTTCCCCCTCGTCCCTTGTGCATTTGATCCCATCCCTCACATAGACTGCCACCCCACCTCCCTTCCCTCCTTATGGTCCTTCCTGTATAATTTGTATCCTGGGATTGCCAGATCCCAGTCCCGGTGCTCAGTTGCCCACATTTCTGTGACAGTTGCAATATCCACCCTCCACACTGCTAAGAGTGCCTGTAGCTCAGCTGATTTGTTTCCCAAGCTTCTTGTATTCAATGAGACCACTCTCCATCCTGCCCCCTTCACTGGCCTCCATCTCCTCCCTTCTACTCCTTCCTTTTTTGACTGCCCCACGTCCTTCTCTGTTAGCCTGGGGGTAGGCTGTAACTCCACTCTATTGGATCCCTGCCTACCTGCTGTCCACTTTCCACCCACCCATCTAGTTTAAATCCACATTTGTCGCAATATACATCCCCAGTCTTTGCTTTAATACCTCCTTCCGCTCCCCAACCAGGTGCAGCCTATCCCTTGCAAACAGATTGTTATTATCCCAGGTACAGCCCCAGCCACCCACAATCCCATACCCCTTAGTTTAACACCATTCTACCAACCATGTGTACAACTCCCTAATCCTCTCCTTTCTCACTGTGCTTGTGCAGGGTATTGGGAGCACCTCAGAGAAGGTTAGAGACTCCCCGGTCTCCTTGCACAACCTTCCCACTTCCTTAATCCTCTCCGTTGTTACCTCCACCATTTCCCCCGCTAGGTTATTTGTCCCCACATGTACCACAATGTGTGGTTGCCTCCTACCCTTCCTTACTCACCTTAGCATTGCCTGTCCTGCCTTGTCTGCCTTTAATCCTGGTATGGACTCCACCCATATCCAACTATGCCTCCCCCCTTGCTGCCCCATCTGATCTCCTTAAGTATGGAGTCCACCAACACCAGTACACCCCCTTCCTCTTTCCCTGTGCCTGTTGCCACCCCCCCACCCAGGTTCTCATTTCTGGGGCCACTGAAGACGGTGCTTTTACCATGTGCCCCAGTGTCTTCCCCCCGCCCCTCTAAATTGAGACACCTCCCTCCTCCTGTTTGACTGCCAATCTCCCTCTCCCTCCTAACCTCTCTGAGTATTATCCTTCTCCATGCCCCTCCTTGCTCAGTCTCTCCAGTAGTAATGCCCCTCACTCACTCCTCTTTGTGAGTGCTATCCCTTGTGCAATTTCTTCCTGCATCCTCTTTCCCATGTGTTGCTAGTAAAGCAAACATGTTCCCTAGCCCCTTTGCATTACTATGTGTTTTCTCCTTCCTCCTGCCTACTGCTGCTCCTCTTTTTCTAGGTCCTACTAGAGTCCAGCCTTCATCAGCTGGTTTCCTGTCTAGTTTGTCCCCTCCCCTGACCCCTTCCTTGACCCACTGTTCCTTCTTTGTGGTGCCCCAATACACTCTCTGGTGCCCCCAATACTCTCAGATGTTAGCCCTCATACCGATGCAATCCTCCCCTCATCCATCAACCTCCCCAGCTCCCTGCCAAGGCTCTGGACCTCTTCCTTGAGCCTTCTTAGCCTGTGGCATGTTGGGGACCCTCCTAGCCTCCACAGTATGTTCATCTACATTGATGCCCCACAACCATTGCACCCTACAATCATACCCATGGTCCACACTATCTATACAGCCTTTCCACACTAACTCTCCCTACAACAAGTTGAATTAACTAATTCTAGTCCAGCCTCTAACAGAAATTTTAATCACAAATGCCCTTGCATGCAGCATAAGACAGCCAACTACAGTACTAACTGAAAACCACAATCCTACTTATAAAGACTATAGATCGACTCCTAAGCTATATATATTTATATATCTTTAAGAATTAGCTAATATGGCTGTTCCTGATTTCTTCCTTCCTGACCTGCTCTGAAGGCTCTGGTCAGTGTGCAGCTCCCCAAGATCCTCCCTCACTGCCTTCAAACCCAAACCCCAGTGGTATTTCAGTATTTAAGAATTAGCTAACCCTTCTCTCCTGTAGTTTAAAACACAATAGCAAAACTTACAGAGATTTTCTCCACAGCAAGCAGGCTTAACCACTCCTTCTCTTCTGCAATTTGATAACTCACTCAGAATTTAAAGGCTATGTGGGTGAGCAAGTCTGGGCGTGCCCTGTGCAGTCACTCCAGCCACAGAAACATTTACAGTCACTCCAGCCACAGAAACCTTAAAGCTAAATTCCACTTTAAGCTAAATAAAAAATAAGTAAAACACTATCTAAACTTTCAAAAATCCTCTACACATTAACTCCCTCAACAGCAAGTAGAATTAACTAACCCTTCTCTCCTGTAGTTTAAAAAAAAAAACCACAGAGATCTTCTCCACAGCAAGTAGGCTTAAACACTCCTTCTTCTGACAGTCACTGTCGCCTCACCCAAGAAGGGAGGATTTTTCTTTGTTACAGTCCCCTATGGGCTTGGACGTGCAATGACATCAAGCTTGGCATACACATACTCCCGTGCACAGCCAAAAGATGTCTGCTGAGCTTAAGCCCTCTGCATCTGACTGCCAAGCATTCAATTCTCCAGCCAGTGCTAAGGGTTGCTAATGCACAAGCATGAACAAGACCCCCTCCCTAAGGAAGGAGAGCAGTTCATAGGACACTTGAGCCTTCCTCATCCCCACCAAACCCCGACACCAATGCTTGTTCCTGAATAAGGGTCACCAGTGTGGTGCGAGGTGTGTCGTCCAGCGTCTCAACACTTAGTGTCACCAGACTGGCTGTCGTGTGGTATTGATCACTTAAAAATTATAATATAATCTTATTTGAATTAAATACCACACTTCCCGGGTGGTTGAAGGCATCCAGCTGTGCAACATTAATTACAATCCACCTGGGGCATGCAGCTATTTAGCATTGCAGCACACCCTGCCATGTGTTATTGCTTACTTATAATTTACAATGTGATCCTATGGGAATTTTATCTCACGCTTCTCAGGTGGTGTACATGTGTACCCATGGCTTCAGAAGCACTGGACTAAGGTGCTGGATGTCTCATGTCATTTGGAAAGAGTTGTATATTGTTTGTCTTACCTGATGATGGATGTCTGTGGCTACTTGTGCTGCCTTGCCTCATTTGTCTGCTTGGGGGGGATGAGAAGTTAGTGTTAAAAACCCATTTCCATACTTTTGCCACTTTAATAGCAACTCAAACTAATGAATTAATGGAGTTTTTGTGCAAAGAACATGGAAGGAATATGCTACACCCCCATACTAGAAATATTGTTAATATGATTTGTCCGTGTGCCAATATCACAAGTGGCAAAGCCAAGAATTATGTCATCAGGTTAATCAGCATGAGAAGAAAAAGTAACAACAATATTTCCAGTAGGGAGGCAGCAAATTCCATTCATGCCATATCTCAAAAAAAGTAAAAAAAAATTGATTTCCTGGCATTTTTTGCTGATTATAAAAAAATTAAAAAGTATCTATAAATGAAACACCATTCATTTGATAGATATTTTGTGCTGAACAACTTTTGTGCTCAAAGTACAATGCTATCATATTTCGTTTAAAAGCTATTTGCATTGTTTGTTGAAAAAAGTGAATAAAGTCTGCTGTTTTTTGCTAATTGAAAACATGAAAGGTATACATAAATAAAACATCACTCCTTTTATAGATATTTTTGTGCTGAATAAATGTTGTTCTTACAGTACCACATTAGCATTTTTTTGTTTTAAAGTTATTTATAATTGTTTATTGAAAAAGTGACAAAAATTTAATTTTCTGCTGCTTGTTTGCTAATTTTTGAAAAAATTAAAGGTATCCATAAATGAAACACTACTCATGTTGTACATATTTTTATGCTGAACAACTTTCGTGCTCACAGTTCCATGCTATCATGTTTTCATTTTAAAGTTATTAGCATTTGAACATGATTAGTAGAGCCAGAATACATCTGCACAGCTGGCATCTCTCTCATGATTGACATCATCAAGGAAGCCATTTTAGGATTCTTAGAGCAGGTTTTTTTATATCAGAAGAGACTGTGTTTACAATTTTCAAATGCTATTACACTGCATTTATTTTTCTTTAATAAATGCAGCTTCAGTATAATGTAAACAGCAGCCTCTCCTTTACAAGGCTACGGAGTAATTTAAAAAACATGTAAAAAAGATGGTTTAGGTTTCCCTTAACATCATTGTAGCATGACACCACTGAAGAGGTACTTAAGATATGTTCCATTATAGTAGATGACATTAGTCATAGGCAAGCTGTAACCTTTTAATATAAGTGATAGTTTGAAGGGATCATGTGTATCGTGTGAAAAAGTGCAGTATTGATTTGTTCTTCATAGATCTCAGACTGTGTGACAACAGAAATGTGATTATTTTTCATCACTTGACTCCTGGTACCATGGACAAGATTACTGTATTACATATGCACCTACCTGATCTCAGTAGCTGCACTGATAAACATTTGACCACATTTTTTACACTGCTCATCAAGCCTCCCCCTCGAGGAAAAAGTGCACCTGCTCCTGTGTGACCATCATGTACCATCTACTTTGCTCTATTGTCCTACTATTGCTGCTTCTATCAGGGAATGTGCACCCCAACCCTGGACCCACCCCCACTAGACTGCCTAAACACAAAGAGCAACTCACTATCATCTCTTTAAACATCAACAGTCTCCTATCCAAGTTATCCCAATTCCAGGCTTGGGTACAGGTGACTAATCCAGACATTATTACACTCATGTAAACCTGGCTTTCCCCGAAAATCCTGGATGCATCAATCTCCCTTGATGAATTCAACTCCTTCAGGCAAGATAGAACCACTAAACTTGGGGGAGGGTGCCTAGTCTATACCAAATCAGGAATAAAGGTGCAGGCCCTTGACTTCAGCCTACATGCAAAAGAGGCCCAAATTGTGAATCTTAAACTAAGCATAAGTCAACAGAACAAAACACTGCTGCTCTCTATAGTATATATACCACCTGGGCAAAAAAAAAAACTACTGGACTAAAACTAGTTGCAGACAACCTGCAGCTGTCAGGTACTAATTTGGAGAAGATCATTATAGGTGACCTTAACATAACCTGGCACTCCCCGAAGGAGACAAAAGCCAGGGATCTAATATCCAGCCTATTTTTTAAACTAGATGGTACCCAATAACACTCAGATCAACTACAAAACATCCTGAAGACATCAACAATATCTTATTTTTTTGTAAAATTTACTCCAAAAATGTGTCCAATGGTAAAGGAAATTATGTTTTTCAGATCTGGTTTTAAGTCATATCTTATTTTTTTATTGTGAAATTAGACAATATGGTGATGTCTGAGCACCGTTTTTTTCTATGTTTCAGTTGGAACTTCCCCAACTCAAGAAACTTTCAACTTCCTTTGTTAATTGATATTTAGTTAACTAGGTAATCATGTTTGCTTTTTCTGTTTTGGTAGCCAGAATGAGGTGATCTAAATTCCCAGTTTTTCCAGTGGCTTTGCATTATGCCAAATATAGTTTTCCACTCTTAAATGTGCCATAAAAATGATCAGGTTGTCATTCTTTAGTATGTCTTTATAGCAGATAACTTGGACAAAATAATCATATATAACATCCAAGGACAGCTCTTTAGTACATATCATGTTAATAAAATGTTGCAAGACATCAGGGAATTAATTTTCTAATGATGGCACAGGGATTACATCCAGCCCTGTGCCACGGTACTTAGGTTTTGGTGGTGCACCAAACCCTTTGCCATAACTGCACCTGATTTTACAATCTCACATGCAGTTATGACAGTTTCCACAGATTACATCTGCTTGCACCAAATATCTGGTGCAAGTTCCATAATAACGGATTGAAGCTATTTAGACCAGATAAGGTTAGTCTAACTTGCAGCAATTGCCGCACAGGATGGAAAATCCTGTTAGATCATCACAAGCCCCATGTGCCATATTGTCATTGCACCAGGGCTTGTGGTAATTTAATACTTTTGAAAATGCTTCCCCAGGATTTTAATCTTGAGATCTGTGGACACCCCTATGTTGTAGAAAAATCTGAACCCCCTTCAATAAATCCTCCAAATCCTCTTGTATTTGATTTTGTTTTGGTTTATCATCATTATTATGTTAATTTTTTAGAAGAAACTTTAGCACCTAATTCACCAACCTCTCCTGGAGATGAGGGGCAGGATTTTCAAATGCCTTAGAGTGCAGCAAGCTCCAGTGCACCGATGATACGACACATGGGGCTTGTGGCAATCTAATGGGATTTTCTATCCCGTGTGGCAATTGCAGTGAGATAGATCAACTTTCTCTGGTCTACTTTGTGGCAGTCCTGGGGGCTGTTGTTACAGGGATGGTGCCAGATATTTGGCACAGGCTGCCATAATTCATGGAAACTGTTGAAGCTGCACCTGAGATTGGAAAATCAGGTGCAGTTGCAGTGAAGGGTTTGGTGCATGGCCAGAAACTAAGTGTGATGCTGAAGGACTGGACACAATCCCTGTATCAAGCTTTCAAATTCCTGCCCAAGGTATTGTGTGCATTACTAAATTGTTTCTACATTTGAGGATTTAAAATCACCTCAGATTTTTCCTCAACTTGTTTTATACTGGAACTTCATTTTTTTGGGTGGGGGCTGGGAATTCTTTCCAACTTTTTTTGTCACTGAAGCTTCATCAGGCATTTCAATTACAGACAAGTCCAAATGAGTACATACAGGGACTTTTCTATTATTTGAACTTTCTATCACTTGATCTCACAGAATCAAGGTACTACTATTATTTTGATGTTTTTTTTTCTCTGTAAGTCGAATAATTCATCAAGTCTTGCCCAAGTCATTGTGACATATTCCCTTAATGGATCTATTCCATTTTGATGATTACTAGTTGTTCCAGCAAAGCAATGCTTGCAATGTGTTTTTTTTTTTCTTTCCGAATTTCAACTAAGTCATCATTCAAGAAAGGTGAATTCTGTATCTATCTCTCAGGTTGCATTTTGTCTTTTTGGAAATCATTTTTATTTCTTTTAAAACATCAATTGTTTCTTGTATTCCTCTTATAATATCTGACATATTGCTTTAATTTTTGTAAGACGTATCAATTTGCAAACACGATCTATGATTTCATGAATTCCCAGATCTTGATGGAACTCCTTAAATGCTATCATTAAAATCAATTAGATCAATTACCTCCCCTATTCAATTAATTTATTTTGATTATTTTAATTATATTTAAATACAGCTTTACATGAAGACGCTACACTGCATGACAGAATTTGATTAGGACTTTCAGACAAAAACCATGTTTGGTGTTAATTCCAAGAATTGTCATGCAGAGTTACATTTGTCCAATTCATCAATAAACTCCAGTGTATTTGAAATTATAGACATAATTACCATGAAACATTTAGAAGACTCCTTAAAATTTACATTTGTGGTAGAGGTCATCAGTTTTTGATCATTAACTGGTAGCAAGTGTTTAGTTATTGATGACTGTGACAATTCATTTAAATTGTCACCCATATCCTTCTTCACTGAGCTTGTTTGGTCCTTTTTCCCTCCTTAGTCCATTTTTAAACCCTTTTGTTCATGATGTTGGTGATCTGAATCTTTGGTAGTGGATTTAATTTTCTCTTTTTTCTGACCATTTTGACTTGTTCAGTAACCCTGCTTCTTTAGCCCACTCTTTGTTTGCATAGTGATATAGTAAAACTAGGAAATACATTTTATAACAAAAACTGTGTACTATTAAACAGTTATATGAAATTGTTTCTAGTACAATTCAATACTATAAATATTAAGCAGAGTATCTGCTACTTATTATAATTCATTTGACTAGAAGACATAGCAGCAATACCTATTAGTAGTGTCAAAAATGTTTTTAGGGTTAAAAATTTAAAAATACCATATTAAACTGAATGTATAACACTTCAGTGAGTCACTGATACATGCTCTGTTGTTTCCATTAAAAGTTCCACCAGTGACTCAGAGATGTCCAATAATTTAATAGCAAATGGATTAACCATGAGGTAAATTATCAGAGATCTTACATGTTGAAATCTCTTCTACTCTTAAGTTTCGTTCCATTGCTTATTTTGGTGCTTCCCTGTTTAAATTACTTGTTCAAGTTCTTATTCTTCTTTTGGTAAAGCTTCTCCACTACTTTTGCCTGTGATATCACTGGATTTCAATTCAAGTTCAATTCATGTTTATTGCAGGAAAAGTTCCATTGAACAGGGCAAGAGATCCTGATTACATAAAAACAAGGACATATACATACAGACAACCATGGTAGGTGCAACACATAGATGCAACAGTGAATTACAAATGACTCAATCTATGGAACAATTGCATGACAGCAATAAAAAATAAAATAAAGTGCTATGCATGAACAATAACAGGGAAATCATCTAATAATCATACAGTTCAGTAATAAAGTGCATGGTAATAAAATGACAAGATACAGTGCATGGTGACATGTTGACTAACTACAGGGTGGAATGGTAAAATACAGCACAAACAATAAAGACTTAAGCAACAGCTGAGTGGTTACTAAAACCTGTTTGTGCAGCATACTGAATTAGGGTTGAAGGAATGCCTGATTCAGAGAGGTGAGAGATCAGAGAGGTGAAAAAAGGGAAAAGATGAGTAAAGCATCAGGATGAGCAGGAGGTAGGGAGAAAAAAGGGGGGCATGCATACTATGGAGTCATGGGTGGAAAGGTCGAGAAGGTAGAAAAGAGATAAAACAGAAA
This sequence comes from Neoceratodus forsteri, assembly GCA_016271365.2. NCBI lineage: Eukaryota > Metazoa > Chordata > Ceratodontiformes > Ceratodontidae > Neoceratodus > Neoceratodus forsteri. The sequence continues at coordinate 243,055,783 of CM057453.1, forward strand.
AGAAAAGAGTTAAGTGTATGAGTGTCTGGGGTGAGATGGAAGTGGAGCAAAGAGGAGAGGTGAAATGGAGCACAGAGACATCCTTAAAAGGGACACAGAGGGCAGAGCAGAATAGGGGAGGGGGAAGTAGATGGCAATGGACAACAGGGAATGGGAAGAGAGTTTGGAAGGGGGACTGGGGATGGATATGTGGGAGAGGAAAGGAAGGGGGGTCATAGGGGTGAGAAGCAGGTAGAGAAAGGGTCAGCAGGGGGGTGGGTAAGGGGGTGCCAGGTGAGGGGAGGAGGGACTGAGGTGATGACAATGACTGCTAAGTCCTCTGACAATTACATACTACCTTGAAACGTTTAGCAGCCAGGATTTGGAATAACTTTACCAAGACGAGAGTAGTGAGCTTGAACACTGCCGGAATGCTATTGCATGCCATGGGAAGGGCATAGGAATTAAAACCCTTGCCAAGGGAGGTGTGAGTCCTAGTCACATCCTGAAGGATGAAAGCTTAATTCCTTAAGGGGTAGGTACTGTGAGAAATGTGAATGAGAGAGGAGATATAGCCTGGAAGATTGTTTAGAAGGATTTTGAGCATCCACTTGCCGAGATGAGACAGTCGCCTTGAGATGAGGGACATCCAGCCAACTTCTGTATATAGGTCACAGTGGTACATCCTATAAGGTGCCTAGGTGATAAAGTGCTGCCACAGTGGAACAACATGTCAAGTTTGTGTAGATTGGTTGCCGAGGTCCAATTATATATCATGTCATCATAATCTAGAAGTTGAAGGAATGTGGCCTGAACTAGTCTAAGCCTGAGCTCGGGTGGAAAGAATACCCTGTTTCTAAAGAAGAATCCAAGTCTAGCATTGAGTTTACTTGTGAGGCTATCAATATGGGCATTGAAAGACAGCTTACTATCAAGCCATATGCCTAGATATTTAAAGGTATATACCACTTCAGGTGTTTGTGTTTCACCTAGTGATGTAACATTAAATGCATTTGTAGCCTTAGTGTAGATGGGGGGAGGGGGGGTCACAGTTATGAGTGAAGAACATTGTTTTCATTTTTTTTTTGCATTCAGTTAAAGTTTGGCATCACTGAGATTGCATTCAAGCTGCAAGAAATCAGATTGCAGATCATTGCAGACTTCGGCTACAGTTGGTTTGAATATGTAAGGTACGGTGTTGTCTGCAAAAAAATGCAGCTTAGACTACACGATGTTGGCATCCAGGGTATTAATATAGATTGAAAAAAGTATAGGGCCTAGTATGAACCCTTTTGGGACACCTCTTTTGATGGGGGATGGAGTCTGATAATATGACATTAGTTTCAATTTTCTTGAATCTACCTGTGTGGTAGTGGGAGAACCATAGAACTGCAGTAACAGTAGCACCTAGATTTGTAAGGCCAAGAAGATTGAGGTTGTGGTCAATGGTATCAAATGCCTTGCTCAGGTCTAAGAAAATGGTTCCTGTTGCTAGTTTAGAAAAGTGAACCAGTCATTGGCAACTTTTGTTAGAGTAGAGATGGTGCTATGGTTTTGTCTAAAACCAGACTGAGTTGGGTTGAGTAGAGAGAGTTTTTCAAGGTGTCTTTTAGTTGACTGTAGACTAGTTTTTTTGACGATTTTGGATATTACTGAAAGGATGGAGATGGGCCTGTAATTACTCAGATCACAGGGGTCACCGGATTTGAAGAAGGGGAGAATGTGAGCAGATTTCCAGCAGGAAGGGACTGTAGCTGTGGAAACAGGTTGGAAATGTGAAGGATGGGAGTGGTAAGATAGTAGCAGCCTAGTTTGAGGAAAAAAGCTTCAATCCCATCTGCTCTACCACCCTTTTTTGTATCTACAGTATTGTGTTAAGACTCACCAGATGTACATCCATTTGCCAGTTTTAGGTAGTAGGTGGTCTATCGTACTCTTTGCCCTGTTAAATTCTTCATTAAAATTTTCAAAATAAAAAGGAAAAATAATCACCAAGGCCATATAGTTATAAATATCCTGGACCTATTTTAGAACTTGCTCTTGCCAAAGCTTTATTCTAAAACAATATTGTAATTTTGCTTCAATCACCAGATACAACTCAATGCAAAGACTGGGTGAGTTTATCTGAGGAACACAAAGTATATAGACTAATAAATAAGAATATTTTCTAAAACATTCTGCTATATTACTAAATATTTTCTGGGAACAATACTGTGTCTCCATCCTAGTGGTGGTGAGACAGGTCTGGCAGGAGCCTGGGAGTGGTTTTATACAAATATATATGCAAATCTATTCAACTGCTTTTTCATATTGACTAGGGCAAACACAGGTAGCTGGGAAGTGTAGTTCTTAATGATAAAAGACCTATTGCACTTCCTGTAATAGCGAGGCAGTGTTTTGTGTGCTGGCAGCCCTTATGGTAACAATGGTTTGAGTTATTTCTTAGACTTGGGGCACAGCTTCCTAATAGGATTAGCAGCATAACATGTGTGTTTATTATATTTTTACTGCTAGTGCAAGTGCTTGCTTGAGGGCAGGTGTCACATGACCCATCTCATTTCCGGGTCTTGGGGTTGTTTAAAAGTTTGTTCCATGCCAGCGGAGTGAGCATGTGTGGAGCACGCATGCATTGTGCAAAGACACATGCTAAGACATGTGCAGCACATCTGCACATGTCTACAGAGTCCACAGAGGACACAGGGGAGAATACCAATTTAACACATTTGGAGGTAAGAGATTAAGCATAACAACATACTAGTGACTATTCTGCACATGTCATTGTGAATCTACATAAGTAGCGACTCTTCCCACTGTATAAATAATATCTTGTCTGGGCCAGGGGCCAGGACATAAAAGGTTGTCATACAGAACTGACTGATTCAGAGGTAAATAAATTAAATAGGTAAGTGGAGGTATCAGATCCTAACTAAAAGCTTAAAATGGTGCAAGGCAAGGAAAGATGGAAAAATAAATCTATATCTATGCACACAATGTAAAATGTACACTGAGGATGTAAGAAGTCAAGACTTCATATGTGACAAATGCTTGTTAATAACAACTTTACAAAAGAAAATCAAGCAATTACTCAAGAGGTTGGAGGTTCAAAAAGAGATAGAGGTGTTAGAAACATTTCTAGACACTATATCAGAAGATATTGCTATGCAGGAGCAGGAAGCCAAACCAAGCAAAACATCTGAAAAACAGTTCACAACATTGCCTTTGTCTGGAAATGCAAAGGTAGAGGAGTGGGCTTTAGTTCAAACACAAAACTGAAAATGCAGGGGGGGAAGGCAGTTGTACAAAAGTGCACCTATTTAAATGCAAAATAGATTTGATATAGTAAACCCTATTTCAGATAAATAGGCTTTGGAAAATGAGGAAAATAAAAGTGCTAGCAGCAATGACATACAAGAAATCAGAAAACTGAATAAAGGCAGTATAGACAAAGGGCTGCCAGAAACCTATAAACAAGGGAAGGATGGCATGGCCCACTTATCTAATCAAGAGACATTAGTAAATAATGTTCACTATCAAAAACAAAATCTGGTACAACAGGACAGAGATATCCTTGTAATTGGGGACTCAACCACAAGAGGTATAGATACTTTAGTATGCAAGGGTAGAAAAATGCACACAATGGTGAGAACACTCCCAGGGGTCCAGCTAGCTAATAGAGATAAACTGCTAGACGGATTAATGGAGGGCACACAAAAAAAACACTAGTTATACTGCATGTGGGTACAAATGATGTGGGGAGACGTAAGGTGGAATCCATCCAAGAAGATTATAACAGGATAGTAAATAGGGTACAATCAAGGGAGGGGAAGCCATAATTTCTGGCATCCTCCTAGTGTATGGGTGTTATGAGTATAAAAATTGCTCCATAGACAAAATAAATGTCTGGTACGCTCCTTCTGTAAACTAAATAATATTGGTTTCATGGATAATTCTACCACCTTTGGAAATAAAGTTGTGTACAAACAGCATGGACCACACTTAAATAGAGCTGGTGCCAGAATACTGGGCAAAAACAATGAATTAGATCAATGCTTTTCATTAAAACTGGCAAATGGGGGGGTCTCTTAAAAATGAAGGATACAAAAACTAAAGAAACAAACAGTTTCTATAAGCAAGGATAGAGAGGTGTCCTACTAAATGCTAGGAGCAAGGTAAATAAATTTGAGGAATTTTAACAGCTTCTAGATACCCAGGATATACAAATTGCACTAATAACAGAAACTTGATGGGAGAAGGATGATATTTGGGAAAAGAACATCAAGGAAAACAACTCATTCTCTAAATCTAGGGTACATAGGAGAGGAGGGGATATAGCCATATACATAGATGAATCACTAAAATGCAAGGATATTCTAGTAGACCAGGACAATTTAGAGTTATCATGGCTGAAATTATTACCTCATGCAGCATCTAAAATAAAGCTTAAATTACTGTATAGGCCCCCCTCAATTCCAGCAGAGAGTGACACATTGTTACTAAACCACACAGCAAACATAGACTCACCCAAAAGAACAATACTGATGGGGGACTTTAATCTGCCCAGAATTAACTGGCAGGAGCTAAGGGGTACATCAAAAATCGAAAAATTATTCCTGGAAGTTTTTGACCGGATTGGCTTAGAGCAGAAAGAGCAGGAAAAAACTAGAGGGAGCATTTCCTTGGACATCATACTAACAAACATGGGGGACACAGTTAAAGATGTGATAGTGGATAGTCCACTTGGGAATAGCGACCACCAAATAGTGCACTTTAAAATCCAAGAGGTACAAAATAAAGTGAATAATGGTACAACAAGTGTACTAAACTTCAGTAGGGCTGATTTCACAGCTATCAAATCCAGTATCTCCTTATGGGAGTGGACAAAAGACTGAAAACAAGTCAGTAAATGGAATGTGGGAGATTATGCTAGAAAAAATAAGGAAAGAAGTACTAAATCTTATACCTAGCAAAATGAAATACAGCAAGAATAAAAGAGCACCAGGGTGGCTGAACTCAAATATAAAGAGATTGATAAGAAAAAAGAATACATTTTTATAAAGAAATTAAAGGCAGGCTTGCTCAGCAAGACGAAATAATCCATAGAGACATGGTCAAAAATGTTAAAAAGGAAATAAAAAAGGCAAAATCTGAGTATGAGATCCCGTTAGCTTCAAAAATTAAAGACAACTACAAAACATTTTACAATTATATTAATACCAAAAAAAAAAGTTACAAATACAATAGGTTCCTTTACAAACAAGGAGGGAAATACAGTAGATAATAAAGAAACAGCAGTTATCCAAAACAATTATTTTGTTCAGTCTTTAATTGAAATACCATGGAAATTAAAAAGGGAGACATAGAATCTAAACCTGGACAGATAAAAATAAACCTAGATGACATATTAGATAGGCTAAAAAAAGTCAACATAAATAAGTCACCAGGGCTGGATGAAACACATCCCAGCATGCTCCAGGAGATTTCAGAATATCTAGCTCCACCATTCACACACATATTTCTGATCTCACTGGATAGAGGGGGCATGGCAATGAGGTGGAGGGAAGCTACAGTGGTGCCCCTTTGAAAAAAGATCCAAAAACTAAACCTGAAAATTTTAGGTCAGTAAGTCTGACATCTGTGATGGGTAAAATCCTGGAGGGTATACTTAAAGAACACATGCTATCACATCTGGAAACTAATAACTTAAAAGAGCCAGCACAGCATGGATTCAAAAATCTAGGTCATGCCAAACCAATCTGCTTGTGTTTTATGAAAATGCAAGTAAGGCACTGGATGAGGGAAACTCACTTGATGTAGTCTTTCTGGACTTGTCAAAGGCCTTTGACAGACTGCCACATGTAGAACTGCTAAATATGCTAAGGGACATAAAACTAGATACAAATATAGTGAACTGGATAGAGGCATGGCTGGGTAAGAGAAGATAGGGGGTGACAGTAAATGGCCTGTTTTCTGAACGGGCTCAGGTGACCAGTAGGGTCCTCCAAGGTCCTGTCTTTTTAACATATATATATATATAACCTCACTTAAAAGTGACCATACAAACATATGGATAGCAAAATTTGCAGATGAATGTAGGATAGGGGGCTATCACAAAGAACACAAATGATGGTATAATACTGCAGGAGGCCCTGGAAAATATCCACAGTTGGACAGTCAAAAATATATTAGAACATAACATGGGAAAATGTACAGTTATGCATATGGGGAAGCAAAATAGGAAAGGCAGCTATAAAATGGGTAATCATAGGCTATCCAAAACATATGACGAAAGAGATTTGTGGGTCACAGTTGGTGCTGATTTGAAATTCAGTTCACATTGTGATAAAATGGTAAAAAAGGCAAACCAAACATTAAATTGTATCCTGAGACATATAGGCAGTAGAGACAGCAGGGTTATAATGCAATTGTATGGCTCCCTGGTAAGACCAAATCTGGAATATTTTGCACAGATATGGTCACCTTACAAAAAGAGGGATGTGTCATTTATGGCATTTTTTTCTGTCTCCTGGAAAGGTAGCCATATTATTTTAATATTTAAAAGGGGAGACAAAAGTGAGCCTGGTAACTGTAGATCAATTAGTTTGACTGACAACATGGCTAAAATCTATGGCAACATCTTCTAAAGTGGATTGAAAACTCTAAAAGTATTTCTCCTTTTCAAGTAGGCTTTATGTCTGGCATGGATATTATTACTCGGTGTTTTCATTTGAGGCACATCATTGAAAAATATTGTAAATATTGAAAACAACCTGTATATATTGCTTTTGTCAACTTTAATGCAGCTTTTGATCAAATTTCATGGGTCCTATTATGGTCAAAAATGTGTTAATTAGGAATTGATATTAAACTACTAGGTCTAATTAGAGGCCTGTATTCAAAGATATGGTTAAAGTTAAATACAATACCCAAGGTGGCTTGACAAGACAGATAGACACATCTATAGTAGTGTGTCAGGGCTGTGTGTTAGCTCTCACTTTACTCAACTTATATTTAAATCATATCATGGAAAAAAATGGCCTCAAGTGATGTTCATATAACAAAAATCTTGGATTTCTCTGTACAGGTTTTTAGCATATACCAATGATTTAGCGATCATTTCTCTTATTAGATTGGAACTTTACAGCATGTTGAATCAATTTGGGCACTTTTGTCAAAAACTGAAAACTAGTTCCAAATACAAAAAAAACAACAACAAACTAACAAAAAAAAAAAAAACAAAGTCATTGGCCAGATTTTCCAACTGTGGCACAGGGTTGCATCTAGCCCAGACAATGACACTTAGGTTTTGGCAGTGCACCAAACCCTTTGCCATAACTATGCCAAATTTTATAATCTAGGGTGCAGTTGTGACAGTTTCTGCCGATTATGACACCTTGCACCACATATCTGGCACATGCTCCATAATAAAGAACCCCAGAACTGCTGCAAGTTAAGCCAGAAAAAGTTGGCCTAACTTTCAGCAGTTGCCACAAGGGATGGAAATTTCCATTAGATCACCACAAGACCAATGCACCATATCATCGGTTCACAATGGGTTGTGATGATCTAATACTTTTGAAAATCCGGCACTTGATCTCTTGTGCTGCTAAGACATCAAGGAAGATATTCAGATCTGACAAACTATTTGAATATGTTAATGGTTTTACTTATTTGTAAATTCAATTCAGCAACATTTTAATGTGGACAAAATACATTAAGTCTAAAATAAAATAGAAATGACAGCAAAATCATTAATTAGATTTAACAGAATCTTTGGTGGTTCAATGATTCTCTGCATTATTAGAGCAACAAATGTAAAGCTTTTAACCCAGGGACTTTACAGTGCAGACATCTGGGGGGAGAGTGATTCTGGTTCTGTAAACACTATTTTGAATAACCATTATCAATCTATTCTTCATTTACCAAGAGGCACTCCAAATGCACTGGTGAGAGCAAAATCAGGTCAAGTAAATATCCAGCATTGAGTTAATATTATCTTGCAGAAGCACTGGCTGTGACTTAAAAACAGTGGAAATCTGATATTGATAGAAAGTATGGTGGAAAAAGGTAGTATGTCAAATCAAAACAGACATTGTAAGTTTATGGTTTAATAATGTGAATGATGTCCTAAATAGATATGCCCTGAACTATCAGACTGATTTCTTGGATAAGAAGATAGATTTACATAATTTTTACACAAAATTTACAGCAAAACAAATTACTTTAATAGCAAAAGCCAAAGATCTTACCACAGTTCAACAATTAAAAGTGTTAGAGTGGTTAGTGAAGAATACTAAAGAACATAGATTAAAAGAGTATTTGAACACTGTACGCAATCTACAACACAAAATAATAGTAATAAAATACTAATTTGAAATGTTTGACAGTAATATATCATTGAACCTCTGCAAAGGAAACAAAGATTGACAAGCTGTAAATTGTTCCTGTGGAAAAAATTATCCAGAAAATCATTTGCATACAGCGATGCACTGTCTTTGGTATAACGAACTTACAGCAATATCATTAGGGGGATACTTTTGAGCCCCTATATGTACCTCACCAATATATTCAAGACTTATTGTTTAATTCAGAAGCACATTATATCTGGCTACCTTAATGGATTATTGGTTCATACTTCCTATGTAATACAACATTGTAATCATGTGATATTTGTATCTTTTGTTTAAAATAAAATACTAACAAAACTTTTTATGGCAAAAAAAAAATCAGAGGTAATTCACATTTGTCATCTGATTTTTCATTTTTCATTTTTCATGCTGTATAAATCCCAGCAGAAACAGTATACCAGTTCACACCTGATAATCGGCCCTAAGACTGATAATTACAGAGGATTTAATGTTTTTCACCTGACTTTTCTCCATAGACAGGATACCCCTCCTATGTCTGAATAACTGCCTAAGACAGGACAAAAGAGCCTGTTACTGGCACCTCTGCTAGCATAGTATGCCTCTCCAGAAGTTTACCCATGATCATGTGCCACAAGGGGCACACAACCCTTGGGCCCCTCTCTCCAATAGGGGGGTACTACTGATGACAGCCTATATACTGTCCCTTCTTTGGGTGGACAGGCTCATAGGCCTAGGGCATCCAGAAATAAGGGGACGAAGGTACAATGACACCCCTCCTGTTAGCCTCTACAATGGAATGCCCCGCTCCAGCTTACGTGCCTTCTCCTTAGCCCACGAGCTCATAAGAAAGGGGATATACTATGATATCTTCTACTTTGCAAGCAGGATGTGCCGAGGCAACTGAATCCCATCAGCCAGCCCAAAATTACTCTGCGTTCTAGCTCGTTACTACTCCTGGCAGGTGACATACAACCTAACCCTGGCTCTAGCACCACCAACCTCTCAATAACATCCCCTCATGACCCCCACTGGGTGTCCACAAAGGGGCTAAAGATAGGGCATATGAAAGTATGCAGCCTAAGATCAAAAATGGAAGATGTACAAGCCTGGCTTGATCTCTACAAGCCTGATATCCTTGCCATCTCAGAGACATGGCTTAAGGCACACATCAACGATCACAAGATACTGGCTAAAGGTTATAGTATGTACCGTAAGGACAGGTTGACCAAAAGAGGGGGCAGTGTACTCATTTACACCAATGTAGCCCTAACCATATCACTCCTCACTTTGCAGCAACACACCTCATCCGATGGTGAATCTATATTCATCCAAGTCACCATAGGGCACAACAAGCAACTCGCTATTGGCTGCATTTACCACCCTCCCAAATCTGCTCTTCAATCCCTAGAAGCAATAACAAAAATCACGGCCCAAGTTGTTTCTTCAGAGCTCCTTATTCTGGGTGACTTCAACCTAAACTGGGCCCAGGACCCTAACAATGCCCTTATGGCACACTGACCCAAGAAGTAAACCTGGTACAGGTCATCTTAGAACCAACCAGACTTAACTACAAATCGGGGAACCACACCACCCTTGATTCGGCTCTGGTGTCCAATCCCACCAACATCCAGAAAGCCAGCATAATGGCAGACTCCTTAAGTAACCACTCCCTCATATTCTGCATCTGGAAGAACAGAGCACCCAAGATCCAACCCAGAATACTCACTGCTCATGACTACACAAACTTCTCTGCAGTTTAATGACTACCTACACAGTCTGGACTGGAGCCCATTTAAGCTCCTCTCCACCTTGGCTGAGGCTCTGAAGCATTTCCACAGCACAGTATGTACAGCAGCTAATCTCTTTGCCCCCTTGAAAAAATGTAGAACAAAGGGTAGTTGCTACAAGTGGATCTTTCTTCCTTAAAAACCGTTATGGTCAGTTGAGACAAGGCCTGGAAGAAGTTCAAGCTCTCTTCCCTTCCTGCTGACCTCGTGTCATACAAGGTCTTAAGAAACAAATGCAAGAGAGCCATCAAACTTGCAAAAAAGGGAATATGTCACTCACCTACAAAAAAACAATTAGGGCAACCCTAAAAAATTCTGGAATCATGTCAACAACCTGATCAGGGGTAATACTAAGACTGAACCTGGCCCCATTGAGGTCAATGGTCAGCCAGAGAGTGACTCCCTCAAAATTGTTACTGCCCTCAACAATCACTTTGGTATCCTCGATGCCTACAAGGTCGGCCTGCCCTCGCTGACCTCGGCTCCTAATGTTATCAAGCCTACTCACCTTGACCATCTCTCCTTCCATCTAAGACTGGTGAAGACAAAAGAGGTCCAATCCCTCCTAAGGGCTCTGAAAGACAAAGGCTCAGGAGGTCCTGATGGGATAAATCCTCGGCTATTTAAGGCTGGTGCCCCTTCCCTCACCAGACCCCTGACCTGGCTCATAAACAGATCTCTACTTGAAGGGACTGTTCTGGACCAGTGGAAACAGGCCAAAGTGGTCCTTATTCACAAGGGTGGCTCCAGGGAAAACATAAGCAATTACAGGCCTATTTTCCTGCTCAGTACACTTGCAAAGCTACAGGAAAGGTTAGTCTATGGCCAACTCCGTGACTACCTGGAGTCCCGTCAGCTAACTGCATGTTCACAGTATGGTTTTAGAACTAACCAAAGGACTAACACAGCACTCATCCATCTCTTGAATGACTTGCTCAGAGCAATGGATAATAGGACACCCACTCACACCATCTTTATAGACCTGCCCAAGGCTTTCAACCTTGTGGATCACAAACTCCGGCTACTAAAACTGGATAAAATTGGCCTAGACCCCCTCGCCCTCAAATGGTTTGGGAGTTACCTATCAGGCCGATCCCAGAGGGTCATCTGGAAGAGTTCCACCTCAGGTCCTCTAACCCTTACAGAGGGAGTACCGTGGGGCTCGATCCTTGGCCCACTCCTTTTCTCCATATTTACTAATGAATTAAGCCTCCACTGTGGGGGAAGCTCAGTCGTTCAGTACACGGATAACACTGTCATCTACCAATCCCTGGATAACATTGCAGCTCTAGGTCCCCTTCTCCAAGCCTACCTAGCTTCTCTTGAGGCCTGGCTGAGATCAAATAGAATGGTCCTAAATGCAGGCAAAACTAAGGCGATGCTATTCAGATGCAATGCCCTTGGACACGACAGATCTAAATCTCTGCAACTCACTGCTCTCTCAGAAAATGACATCGAGGTTGAGCCCTCCTTAAAATACTTAGGTCTAACATTGGACCATTGCCTTACCTTCAAGTACCATGTGGATCAGGTCAACAAGACCATACACTGCAAACTTGGTACTCTGTATCGGCTAAAAGACCAGCTCATCATTGAGGCCAGGACCTCAATCACCACAAGTGTCCTCCTCCCCACCCTGACTCATGCGGCCCTGATCTTACAGGGCATGGCCAAGCAGGAGGTCACCAAGATGCAAATCCTGTATAACAAGGTAGCCCGGTTTGCTACTCAGGACCACTTGTGAAGGCACCATTGTGACACACTTGCCCAGCTATGCTGGCCCTCGCTGACCTCTCGTCTCCACTACCCCCTGCTCTGCTTGACCTTCAAGCTACTCAGCCCTTCAGCTTCACCCAGCATTGCTGGAACTATCAGACTCAAACATAACCCCAGGAGCCTACAGACATCTGGATGTACACTGCTTGAAGTTCCTAGAGCCAGGACTAACGCTGGTGGCAGGTCATTCTCCTACTCAGCCCCCTACCTGTGGAACAAACTCCCACCCCTAGTGCAGGAAGCCTCCTCACTGATGAACTTCCACACCAGACTCAAAGCCTATATGTCTGATACTAGCACTTGTCATTGCCATAGCTCATGACCCCCCAACTTGCTTCTATCCTCCTAATATCCAGATCCCCCAAGCACCTTATGAGGTTCCATAGTGCTTCCGTCTAGACATAGTACCACAGCGAACTTTCCACTGAACCATGCCAGTAGTAAAAATTGAGCTTACCATGTAAAATTACATTTCTTCTGCACCTTTTGTTAATTCTACTGTCAACATATTTGTAAGGATTAATGCATGATGATAACCATGGCTGTAACCTGTTCACACACCTGGAACTACCCCAAGTCTTTCTCTGTATGAAAATATGTATTGTTATCCCTGGTTGTCCCTGAAAAGGGGACCTTTGGGGCTCAGTGGGCCTACCTGGTCACCAAATATTAAATAAAAATAATAAAATAAACTATGCATGAGGAGTAATCTGAATCTCTGCTGCTCATGGTCTGATTACTGAAGGGCTTGTTCATTCCAATGTCCCATGTATATTATTTCATGAACAAGAAAGTTAGTTAAATATAGTAGTAGAAAATGCTTTATTGTTTGACTCTTTAAAGTCATTACAAGCACATATATAAAAGGATATAAAATATAAAACAAATTATTCACATTGAAAAATATCCTTCATATGGTATGGAGTTTACAGAAAATAAAGAAGGGTACTGATCAGAGCAGCATGTTATTTAAATAGAAAAGAGAACAGGAGATCTTAGGCAATAAATGTATAATCTCTGCCCAGTGTTAATTTTGTAAAATCAAGCAGTTCATGTGAGCTATCTATTAATCTGTCACAGTATTCAAGAAAGGAATTCTGGAAATGTAGGTGTGCACATAATTTACAGCAAATACAAATTGGTACTGGTTATAGCAGTATTTTGTTTAAATAGCAAAGGTAACTGCAGACCTTAGGGCATAAATGTATCAGTCCCTTCCTAATGTTAGTTTTGTAAAATGAATTATACAATGGCTAGTAGAAATCCTTTAATTTTATTGGTCAGCTGGCACCCTGAACCGGTTCTAAATTTTAACATTACCAACAGGAAGAAGTGCCAGCTGTGGTAAGGCTCAAGCCCCCTAGAAAGGAAATCATCCGATCCCCATTTAATTTTCTTGGCTCACCGCCTTACTGGCAATACTGAATCTTCGCTAAAGTGAGATGAAAGCAGGAGTTAGAAAACAAGATCCTGCTCCTCCATTACGGACTTACCTAAAGTAATTTCTTAGCTTTCCCCTGTCATAACTGTCACTGCTGCTCCACACTCGACCCTTTCACAGCCAGCTGCTTCCATTTCACTCTCTGGCTCCACAATTAAATCCTGCGGCTGTTAGCGCTTGGAGCCCTCTGACCTCAGACCATCTCCCAAGGCAGAGGTAAAAACAAAAATCCATGCCGCAAACTTTTTTTCTCTCGGGCCAGTAGCAGAGGATGGTCTTAAAATAAAATAAAAAACATTGCCTGCCAGGCGGAAGTTCCTCACTGCCAACTATCTCAGCCTCCCCGTTAGTGCCCATTAGAACGCTGAAGTTGATTTCACTATTCCTAAGCAGTCTCCCATCTTCTTACCGCTTCCAACTTCTGCACATAAAAAAAAAACAGTACATCAACCTGGTGTGGCTGCTCAGGCTGTCAGGCAATGACCCAATCTTTGGCTATCAGAAAGCTTTCAGTGACGTGATCAATCCAATTATATAATTCAGACAGTTTTGGCAAGCTGGAGGGATGAGGGGTGTAGAATTTTACCATAAAAAACAGTTTGGCAGTGGCGAGAGGTGTCATGCACCCAGGAAAAACACATTATTAAATTTAAAAAAGGAACATGTGTCAGTGTGTCTGTGTGTGTTACTACTTCAAGTGACTGATGCCTTCCACCATTTTCTACCTTACAACAGGAACTATTTTTCTAAGGAGGAAGGATATCAAGCTAAAAAGCAATACAAAAACATTTTTTTTTTAAATTTAAAACTCTTTAATATTTTTTTTCTTAAACTTTTACTTAGTGCCAATTGTATAATAGCAATAAACCACTCCAGGGTGTTGGTGACGCTGGAATTTACCCACGACTGATGAGGTTTAGAACCACGCCAGGCATGGATAAACCCAGCATCACCAACACCCTGCCGTGATTTATTGCTTAAATAATTCATAAGAGCCTTTGAAAATTATTAGTCACTTATCAAAAATCCATTTTACTGAACTCTTAATATGTTATTTGTTAACCTGTCAGAGTATTCAAACAAGCATTTGTCAATGCCGAATGTTGATTGCGTTGGTCTGTCGAGCTCGTTCAGTGGCCCTGTGTCACTCGTTCATTCTGTTTCTCCTGGTGCTGCAGGCTGCATCTTTGTACGGGACTCCTCGCTGCGTTGGCAAGTTTTTTCTGCCAAAAAGGAAATCTGCAGCTGTCCTGACAGAACTGTGTTGAGGTTGGTCACTTGCCCTCTCTCAGTCGCTCATTCTATTTCTGCTGGCACTGCAGGCTGCCCTTTCATACTGGGCTCCCGCTTCTGTTTGTGGATTTTTCTTCCCACAAGGAAATGTGCAGCAGTCCTGACACAGGTCCATTGAGCTACCTCTCTCCCTCTCTCTTGCTCATTCCATTTCTGCTGGTGCTGCAGGCTGGCCTTTTGTACAGGGCTCCTGTCTATGTTGCCGCCTTTTTCTGCACACAAAGCAAACCACAGCAGTCACAATAGAGGTCTGTTGAGCTCGCTCACTTCCCCTCTCTCACTTGCTCATTGTATTTGTCCCAGCGCTGCTGGCTGCCCTTTTATACTGGACTTCTGCCTGCACTGGCACTTTTTTCTGGCCACAAAGAAATCTGCAGCTGTCCCAACACAGCTCCGTTGAGGTCGCTCTCTCCGCCTGTCTCACTCTCTCTCATTCTGTTTCTCCTAGTGTTGCAGGCTACTCTTTTGTACTGGGCTTTTGCCTGCATTGGCAGGTTTTGCTGCAAACAAAGAAATCTGCAGCTGTCCCGACAGAGCTCCGTTCAGGTGGGTCACTCCCGCTCTGTCACTCGCTCATTCTGTTTCTGCTGGCGATGTAGGCTGCCCATTTGTACTGGACTGCAGCCTCTGTTGGCAGCTTTTTCTGC
Source organism: Neoceratodus forsteri (assembly GCA_016271365.2). NCBI lineage: Eukaryota > Metazoa > Chordata > Ceratodontiformes > Ceratodontidae > Neoceratodus > Neoceratodus forsteri. The sequence goes on from CM057453.1 coordinate 243,071,072, forward strand.
CCACAAAGAAATCTACAGGAGTCATGACACAGGTCTGTTGAGGTAGCTCATTCCCCCTCTCTCACTCGCTCATTCCGTTTCTGCCAGCGCTGCAAGCTGGCCTTCTGCACTGGGATCCTCCCTGCGTTTCCGCCTTTTTCTGCCCACAAAGAAATACACAGCAGTCACAATAGAGCTCTGTTGAGCTGCTCTTTGCCCCTCTCTCACTTGTTCGTTGTGTTTCTCCTGGAGCTGCAGACTGCCCTTTTGTACTGGGCTTCTGCCTGCGTTGGCACCTTTTTTCTGCCCACAAAGAAATCTGCAGCTGTCCCGACAGATCTATGTTGAGGTCGCTTACTCTGCCTATCTCACTCGCTCAGTCTGTTCTCCTGGTGCTGCAGGCTGCCATTTTGTAGTTGTCTCCTGCCTCTGCTGGTGCCTTTTTCTGCCCACAAACAAATCTGCAGCAGTCCCGACATAGCTCCATTGAGCTCGCTCAGTCCCCTTCTCTCTCTCACATGCCGCTTTCTGTCCGGTGCTGCAGGCTGCCCCTTTTCTACTGGGCTCCTGCTAGTTGCTGCCTTCTGGGCAAAAAAAAATCTGCAGAAGTCATGATAGAGCTCTGTTGAGCTCGCTCACTCACTCCCCCTCTCTCACTTGTTCATTCTGTTTCTCCTGCCGTTGCAGGCTGCCATTTTATACTGGGCCCCTGTGTGCATTGCTGCCTTTTTCTGCCCACAAAGAAATCCGCAGCAGTCCCAACAGAGCTCCGTTGAGCTCACTCACTCCCTCCCTCCCCCTCCCTCACTCATTCATTCTGTGTCTCCCACTGCTGCAGCCTACCCTTTTGTACTGGATTCCTGCCTGCATTGGCGGTTTTGGCTGCCCACAAAGAGATGTGTAGCAGTCCCGACACAGCTCCGTTGAGGTCACTCACTCGCCCTCTGTCACTCGCTCATTCTGTTTCTGTGGGGGCTGCAGGCTGGCCTTTTGTACTGCGATCCTGCCTGCATTGCCACCTTTTCTGCCCACAAAGAAATCCGCAGCAGAGATGATAGACCTCCATTGAGCTTGCTCACTCCCCCTCTGTCACTCGCTCATTCTGTTTCTCCCGGCACTGCAGGCTGCCCTTTTGTACTGCCTCCTGGCTGTGTTGGCACCTTTTCCTGCCCACAAAGAAATCCGCAGCTGCCTCAACAGAGCTCCTTTGAGGTCACTAACTCTCTATGTCTCACTCACTCATTCTGTTTCTCGTGGCACTGCAGGCTACCCTTTCATACTGGGCTCCTGCCTGTGTTGATGCTCTTTTCTGCCCACAAAGAAATCTGCAGCAGTCATGATAGAGCTCCGTTGAGCTCACTCACTCACTCCCCCTCTCTCACTTGTTCGTTCTGTTTCTCTCACCACTGCAGGTTTCCCTTTCGTACTTGTCCCTGCAGCATTGCTGCCTTTTTCTGCCCACAAAGGAATCCACAGCAGTCCCGACTGAGCTCCACTGAGCTCCTCTCACTCACTCCCCCTCCCTCACTGGCTCATTCTGTGTCTGCCACTGCTGCAGACTGTCCTTTTGTACTGCATTCCTGCCTGCGTTGGCAGATTTTTCTGCCCACAAACACATATGCAGCAGTCCCGAGAGAGCTCCATTGAGCTCGCTCACTCCCCGTCTCTCAGTCGCTCTTTCCGTTTCTGCCAGCACTGCAGGCTGGCCTTTTGTACTGGGCTCCTGCCTGCATTGCTGCCTTTTCCTGGCCACAAAGAAATCTTCAGCAGTCATGATACACCTCTGTTGAGCTCGTTCACTCCCCCTCTCTCACTTGCTCATTCTGCTTGTCCTGGTGCTGCAGGCTGCCCTTTTGTACTGGGCTCCTGCCTGCATTACCACTTTTTCCTGCCCACAAAGAAATCTTCAGCTATCCTGACAGCTCTGTTGAGGTCGCTTGCTCACTCCCCCTGTCTCACTTACTCATTCTCTTTCTCCTGGCACTGCAGGATGCCCTTTTGTACTGGGCTCCTGCCTCTGTCTGCATTTTTGTCTGCCCACAAAGAAATCTGCAGCAGTCCCGACACAGCTCCGTTGGCCTCACTCACTCCCCCTGTCTCACTTGGTCATTCCATTTCTGCTGGCGTTGCAGGCTGCCCTTTGGTACTGGGTTCCTGCTGGCTTAGCCACCCTTATCTGCCCACAAAGAAATCTGCAGCAGTGACGATAGAGCTCTGTTGAGCTCGCTCAGTCCCCCTCTCTCGTGTGCTCATTCTGTTTGACCAACCGCTGGAGGCTGCCCTTTCTACTCAGGCCCTGCATGCATTGCTGCCTTTTCCTGCCCACAAACAAATCCACAGCAGTCCCAACAAAGCTCCGTTGAGCTCAGTCACTCCCCCTCCCTCACTCTCTCGTTCTGTGTCTCCTGGCGCTGCAGGCTGCTACCTTTTGTACTGGGCTCCTGCATGCGTTGTTGCCTTTTCCTACCCACAAAGACATCTCTGCAGCAGTCCCAACAGAGCTCAGTTGAGCTAGGTCACTCCCCCCCACCAGTTGCTCGATCCTAATCTGTCCAAAATACTGATTTCCAACAGTGACTGTAGTATTCTACACCGGAAACGCGGAAACACATTTTGGCCAGGATGTGAAAAATGATAGCTGTACTGTTCATAAGGAGGTGTGAACAAATGGCAGTGTTGAAAATATGGCGTGAAAATAATACTAATTTGCAAACTTACAAGGGTGCGTGGCACCTGCACAACACACACTCGTAACACAGTCATTTTATGGAATTTCATCACAAAATTTTTAACATAGGCATTTTAGGACCTCTGCTCATGAACAGTGTCAGTGTGATTTTCCTAATATGTCCTGAACTCCAATTTCCCACAACAACCACGCTATTGTGCGCCAGAAGAGAGAAAACACATTTCGGCCAGGATGTGAAAAATGACAGCTGCACTGCTCAAAAGGAGGTGTGGCAAAATGACAATGCTGAAAATTTGGAGTTTAAATATTTCAAAGTTGCGAAGGTACGACAGTGAGTGGAAACTGCGCAATGCACATTTGTAACACACTCATTTTATGGACTTTTGTCACCAAATTTTCAACATAAACATTTTGGGACCTCTGCTAATGAACAGTGTCACTGTCATTTTCATAATGTGTCCGGAATGTGGATTTCCCACAGCGACCACGCTATTCTGCGCTGGAACTGTGAAATCACATTTTGGCCAGGATGTGAAAAATGACAGCTTTACTGTTCATAAGGAGGTGCAGAAGAATGGCAATGCTGAAAATCTGGAGTGAAAAAATTATAAATTCATGAACTTACGAGCATGCATGCAAACTGCGCAACACATGCTCGTAACACAGTCATTTTATGGAGTATCATCACAAAATTTTCAACATAGGCATTTTAGGACCTCTGTGGATGAACAGTGCCACTGTCAGTTTCTTATTCTGTGTGGAACACTGATTTCCCACACCAACCACGCAATTCTGCGCCAGTAGTACGAAACCACATTTTGGCCAGGGTGTGAAAAATGACAGGCATACTGTTCACAAGGAGGTCTGAAAAAATGGCAATGTTGAAAATCTGGGGTGAAAATGTTGCAAATTCACAAAGTTATGAGCATGCATAGCAACTGTGAGACGCACGTTCTTAAAACAGTCACTTTTTTTATTTTTCCAACCAAATTTGCAACATAGGCTTTTTGAGAGCCCACCTCATGAACACTGGCACTGTCATTTCATTAATTGGTCCTGAAAGGTGATTCTGTGCAGTGACCGCGAAATCACCTTTCAGGGCCGATTAATGCCATGACCATGATATAATTCATGAGGAGGGGTCCCAAAAACCCCATTTGAAAATTTGGTGCCAAAATTCAAAAAAATTCCTTAAATATGCATCAAATTTTAAAAAACCCTATTTATTCCGTTATACAGCTTACCGGCATTTCCTCAGTTCGCGGTCGGCTTTGAAGAGTGCAGACGTGTTCCCGGTCCACCGAAGATCGTCTTGCCAGACTCCAGATATAAGTATGGAGTGAGGGGGGTGTGGGGAGGCAGGATGCGCAGTAGGTGGCACAGGTTGTGAGGGGCAGGGAGACTACCGAGGGACTGTTTCCTTTTTTACAGGTTACACAAAAAATAAAAAGACATCGAGGGACCATTTTTTTATTTTGCAGGGGCATGTAGTATGCTGGGGTGGGCTCCCAGTGTGCCAACAGAGTCTTTCTTTTTTGGGGGGCTGCTGTAACTGATGGGGGATTGGGCACCCTCGTCGATACACAACAAAAGGGGGGGTTATTACATTATGCCGATGGGGATTAGTCACCCCCGTCAGCACACAGAAAAATTGTGGGGGGATATATAATGCAGACAGGGAGTGGGCTCCCCATCGGCAACATAAATATTGGGCCACTGCAGCTGACAGGGATTAGGGCCCCCGTTGGCAAATAAACACAGTGGGGGGCCACATACTGCCGAGGGGGATTGGGCACCCCATCGACAGGGGAGGTTAATATTGTTTGTGAACTCAGCGTTAAGCCACCGCCATGTTCACAAACAATATCAGGGTTTCAAGATCCCGCCCTGCAATGACAGGTCGCTCCCTCATTGCAGCGAATGGCTGATGCTGCAATGACGAGGTGGCCACTGATTGTAGATGCTAATTTTTAACAAGTTGGTGGCATACTGGCTGAACTAGTGTCAGCAGCAGCATGCCACAGCATTGGGGGAAGTGGGTCAAGTCTTTACAGGCTGTGAGGGCATTGGCCACAACAGTGCCACGCCTCCACAACCTGCTTGTGGAGAAACCTGCCTCAACATGTTTCTTGCGCATGCACACAATCAACATAAAAATGAGTTCTGGAAATAGACAATCTGTTGGTAATAAAATAAGGTTACAACCACACAACAAAAGTTGGCATAATCTGCTGCTGACCCCATCTAGTGCTTATACAGGTGCTAAACACAATAACTTGCCCCTTATATATTGCATTATACATGAAAGAATAGATACACAGACATTACAGTAGTTGAGAAATGCCCAAGCATCTATGAGAAAAATCCACAGTTAGCATCTGCTTATCACCAATCACAATGGGTTTACTGCTCTCTTTCTGAATCCCACTAGCCATTTTGTTGCATAAACTTGCCGTGGCTCCATCAGGTGTTTGACTCCACTGGGTGTCAGCTGGAGCTATGTTTGGCTGCACCTAAACTTCTGACAATACAGTGTTGTCCTAGGCCAGTGTAGTAGTCATCCTGGGTTAACAGAATCAGGATGGCTTTTCAATAGGCCATTATTGGACTCCAATTGCCAGAGGGAATGGAGCCAGTCAGGCAGATCCTCTGCCAACAAAGTGCAGAGCTACTCCTGATATGACCCACCTCATGTTTTACAACCCAGTGGCACTGTGTTTAGTCACAGGTCAACACAATACATAATTTACCGTTGCTCTATCATATAGCACATGCCTGGCTGAACTCCCAATCTATAGGCCAAACATCCCACTACACCTTACCCTGTTGAATCTACTCCCCAATATCTCAGGAACAATTTGAAAGGTGGGTTAATCTTGGATTATAAAACCCCCTAGCATGTGTTTTTAAACAATAATAATCCTAAACTTGAACTGCCACAGAAGGAGTCAAAGAAATCCAGTGTGCATCTACAAAAGGCAAGGTACAAGGTCAAAGGCACAGTTCTCCATTACATTAGCAGTCTGGTCTTTTGCAGCTAATAATTAATGTCTGAGATTCCATGACCTTAATCACATAAAAAAATAAATAAAAGAGAAAAAATAAAAGTAAAAAAACTTGTCAATCTTATCAGTAGTGACTGGATAGAGCCCCCCCCCACCCCAGTGCTTTACATCTTACTGTTCTCGCCAGTTCATATTATCATATGACGTTCATGATGAAAAACAATTATTCCCCTTCTCCATGTCCCAACAGTCTTCACTCATAACAAACCACAATTCTGAGTTAATTTTTTTCTTGATAGAAGTCTACTCCCTTGATAAAAATGGTCTTTATCATCAGACAAAGTAGTATCCACCTCACTTGTACACAAGGGAGACAAAAAAAAACAGTACCTTTATGCACTTATTATCAAATTGTGGATACTTCACTAGCCTATTTGCCACATGTTACTCCATGGCCAGAATCAGCTTCAATGAAATATCACTCTCTTTATACCAGTCTGAAGGAGAGAAAAAGGAAATAACATTCTGCTGAGTGCAGTATTTGTATTCAAAACAGCAAACATAGACTCCCAGCCAAGGCATAGCTGTAATACATTTAAAAAGGGAATATCAGTAATTATAGCACATCCTTTTTCCTGCTGTTTTCCTCCTAAATGCTTGTTTGAGCAATCCATCATGCCCAAATTGGCATCATTTTCTCCTTTTGAAGCTTCTCTGTAAGAATGTCTGGGTCTGCTTTTTTCCTTTCAGACATGCTGACACACTGCCAAAATAGTCCATTTAATAATTCAGGAGTAAAAACTAGTTAAACTGAGTCCTTTCATGTCTCTAAAAGCTACCAGCTCAAAAGCAGACATCAAGCCCACTGTTTCATGAGCAGCCTTGCTCCATGAGCTCCACGATCATCTCCATCCAACGAGATGCTCCCAGCTTGCCAGTCTGCTCATTGCGGCTCAGCTCTCTTGGTTCTCAAATCCCAGAAAGTACTAAGAAACACTTTTTTTGTAATGAACTTTGGCAGTGGTAGTAATAGCAAGCAATAACATACTCTGAATAAAATAAGGAGTGACACACCCAGTAAAACAATCTTAAAGCTTTGAGCAGAACCACGGAGAACAGCAGCAGCTTGGCCATCTTGCTGCTATGCTTGTCAAAGAGTGAGATGTGTCTCACAAGTCTGTACTCCCTTAAAGTTGTTCATACTTTACAAATTTTATCTTTGTACATCAATTATCATATAAACTTGGGCCAACAATGGCTTAACAAAATAGAATTTAGGACCATAAAATCATTGAGCATTAGTGAGGTACAAAACTCTCATTTCCTTAAATCATATATTTGGACCTAGTGTATGAAAACAGGTTATGAGTATTGTACAGTGTACAAAATGTCTGAATTGAAAAGTAAAGGTACAATATTATTTTTTCATTATACTTTTGGAATTGTGTAAAATATATTGTCTTTTATTTCATTAGACTTCTTTTGTATATGAAATAGGAATACAATCTTTAATACACTGATTGTGGTATGCAGGCAGATAGGAATGAATTGTCCAGTGTTTTGGTTACACTTTATTTAAGAAAGTTATCTAAGGTTGTTTGCATTTTACACAATTCCTTGCTCTTTTCTGCTGTTGTTGCATAAATATGGGTTATAATGAATTACAAAACATCTAAAATGATCAATTATGTTTCCAGTCTAAGGTACACCATAGCTCTATCTTTATCTCACTGTACAATGATTTGTAGTAAAATTGTAACTAAAATTGTAGAGTACTGGGTTTTACAAATTATGCAAATTATATTTTATAATCTATATTGTGTATATAATTGTTTTTAGCCTCTTATAACTTACTGTTGAGCTTGCAATAAACTTGAAACTAAACATTTTGCAATAAGTTTCCTTTGCTGTTCTTCAGTAAACTGTTTGTGACACCCAAGTACTGGAGAAAAAATTTTGAAAAAATAGTGTGAGTGAGATTATTCTTAGTCTGGAAGTCCATTTCTTTGCACAATGCAGGCATTGTAGTGTCAGCTGGATGCTGAGAATTATCAGCTTCAGTTATATGAAGGGCATGCTTGAAATACTAAAAGCTCAGAATTGTAAATCTATTCCTCACCTGCCATACATGAAATTGTGGCTAACATTATAGAACACTGTGTTAAAATTTATGCAAATTATCTTTCATAATCTGTATTGTGTGTATGATGTTTTTTAACATATAATGACCTACTGTTGAACTTGAGATAAACTTGAAACTAAAAATTGTGCAATAAATTTCCATTGCTGTTCTTCAGTAACTTATTTGTGACACCCAAGTACAGAGGAAAAAGCTTGTATTTAATGTTAAATTAAATGATCCACAAAGATTCCATTAATAGTTTAAGTATTAATAAGCTAATAGATTTTATTAACTGTGCATCAAGACAAAATAAAAAAAAGGTTAAAAAGAATTTTGACTCACTGTATTGCTTGTATAACATTTCAAAAGAATAGTTTTTAGCCTGGAAGTCCATTTCTTTGACCAATACCGGCATCATAGTGTCTATTGGATGTTGAGAAATGTCAGCTTCAGTTATATGCAGGATATGTTTGCAATAGTAAGAACTCAGAATTGTAAATATACTCCTCACTTGTTATATATCAAAAATATAGAGTGGAGCCATCCAGTCTTTTTTGCTCAAAAATGCTATTTACAATGTCACACAGCAAGTAGAGCCCTCGCTAGTCGGTGGTTCTATGAGTTCCATATATAATCACACTCTCGCCACAGCAGCTTCCTGCTTTGTGACTGCATCCACTTGTTGCTGCTGCGCACTCATGGCCAGGTTAAAATAGTCTGCTAGCACCATGTCTCTGGTCACTATAGAAACCAGGAACTCCAGGTTTAGTTTTTACCTAAGATGGAGAAACACCAATCTCCATAGCACATGGAATTTCAAAGCAAGCTGCCAAGTATTCACTTTTCTTCAAAGTTCAGATTTTGTAGTAAATACAAATGATCTGAGATTGTTTGTGGTTATTTTACTGTAGGTTTATTAACTTTTATGATTTCATTAACGTACTGGGGGAGAACCAGTTCAGGCTACACAAATAATTAAAAAAACTATCTCTGCATTCCGGTTGCTACATGTTCACTTGCCAGATTAGCAGCTGATTTTTGAAATGGAATAGTGGGGATTGAGAAAAAAGGCCTAATCCCCATGGTGGTCTTAATAAACGCATCACCTCCAACTTAATGTGCAGTGCCACTCTGCACTGTCTACTCACCAAACTCTATGGTCTGTGCACCAGTATGCCAGGACTTAGGTTGAATTGGAGCTGAGTGCAAGAGTGGTGTGACACCAAGGTATACCCAGCATTTAACTTGGAAAGCTCTGATAGCACAGCAAACAGAGGTAGCTGAATCTCCTAACTCGGTAAAGCTCAGTCACACTGTACACCAAGCACTGGTGTTTAATGCACCCTCCGACTGCCAATTCAGAGGAAAAAATAAATGAGCCAACATAAACAAGTTTTAAGAAGTAATTAGTATAGTAGTGATAGTACAGTAACAACTAAACAGCAAAGCATCAACGAATTAAGTTAGCAGAGTAAAGCAAGATAAAATTTTAAATTTATGAACTTAAACCCACACTGTGGGTTGAAGTCTCTCAGCCAGTCATCCTTCTTTGTCCTTGCAATCAGCTCTTTCTGCATAAGTCACTTTCATGTGTGCAAATTGTGGTTTGTTGTAAAAGGAAGTGTCAATGGTGGGATGTGCTAGTATATCTGTTCAAGAAAACCAAAAGGGCCATGTATACATGGTTAAGAGGCTGCAGGGGGTTCCCTCTCTCCCTTTCAGTATACAGGGTGTACATGTCAAAATCTTGCAGTCTCACCTCATGTATTCTCCCCATACATAGGATCATTTTAGTAGAGGTGTGAGAAAAAAAATTCCACTGGCAGAATTTCCTCGAAAGTGTGACTATCACTTCCACAAAAGTTTGGAAATCATTTTTGCAATTTTTAGAGAAATTTTGCCTTAAAGCAATGGAATAAATGTACTGGCTGTGGGTTACTATATTAAACTGCTGCAAAAATATCCATAGAACTGATCACTTTCAGTGGTCAGTTCTGTGTTTCCTATTCAACAGTTTAATACATTATCCCACCCACCAGTCATGGGTTCCAGTAAAAAGAGAAACCTCCAACCCATCCCTGAAGTCAAGTGGTCCCCCACCCATTGATTACGGGTCCCAGGTAAAAAACCCTGATCCCTGGTGTCTAGTGGTCCCCTGCACCTGCTGGTCATTGGTCTCAGTAAAAAAAAAAAAAACTCTGATCCCTCCCTGGGGTATAGTGGTTCCCAACACCCACTGATTGTGGTTCCCAGGTAAAAAAAAAAACTGATCTATGTTGTCTAGTGACCCCCAACACCCACCAATTGTGGGTCCCAGTAAAAATTAAAACCTCCAATCCATGGTGTTCAGTGGTTCCCCCTACCCTCCAATCATGAGTCCCATGTAAAAAACCTAATCCCTGGTGTCTAGTGGCCACCCCGCACCCACCGATCATGGGTCCCACATGAAAAAAAAAAAACCTCTGCTCCCTGGTGTCTTGTGGTCCCCCCACCCAATGATCATGACCACTGAAAATGTTATAATTCTCTGGTGTCTAGTGAACCCCCTCCCTATCCTGGATCCTCTTAATAAAAGAAAAAAATCAGTCATCAGTCCATCAACTCCAACCCACTCTATTCACAGTATTCCCTGGTGTCTAGTGGACCCCACTTCCTAACCCCAATCCCCTGTAACAAAAAAAAAAGTAATCCCAATTCCCTGGTGTCTAGTGTACCACTCACTCCCCCGCCCTGACAATTAGCCTGACACCACCTCACTCCCCCCCCCAACCTGACCATGAACAGGCCACAGGGCCAGCCCTTCTCTGTCATCAACAGCCAACAGCCCACTGAACTGTCAATGAATGAGCACATTCTTGTACAAGCACACGCTCATTCATTGACAGTTCAGTGGGCTGTCAGCTGTGGAGGAGAAAGGAGGGCTGTGCCTGCTTGTGGTCGGGGTGAGAGAGGCGTGGGGTGGTGATGGACTAACTGTTGGGGTGGAGGGTAATCTGGAAGCCAGGGGTTTGGGATTACTTTTTTTTTTTAACAGGGGATTAGGGAAAGGGAGGGGGTCCACTAGACACCAGGGAATACTGTGAATAGAGTGGGATGGAGTCGATAGACTGCTTGCTGTCTTTTCTTTTATTAAGGGGATACTGGATAGAGATGGGGTCCACTAGACACTAGGGAATTATAACTTTTTGGGTGGCCACAATCAGCGGAGTGGGGGATCACTAGACACCAGTGAGTAGTTATTTTTTTTTACATGGGACCCACGATTGGTGGGTGGGGGGGACTACCGGACACCAGGGATCAGAGTTTTTTTTTTACTGTGACCTGCAAACGGTGGGTGCGGTGAACCAATAGACACCTTGGATCATGTTTTTTTTACATGGCGCCCATGACCGGTGGGTGGGGGGGACCACTAGAAAACTAGGGTGTGTTATTGGACAGGGAGCCAGTGGGGGGGGTGGCTGTATTACAATTTAAGATACGAAATAATACATTAAACTTCAGATGGAATAAATTAATCAGTTTATATGTATTATTCCACAGTTCAGCAATAAAGTCCTTGGAACCGGGTGAAAATCCAGGGAAGATCCGGATTTTGCAAATGGCAGAAGTTCTAAAACTTTTTGTGAAAGTTCCAAAATGTCTCAGAAGTTCAGTGAAAGTGGAATTCACAACTTTCACCCATCACTACATTTTAGTCACCCTTCACTCACTGTTTCAACCCTCTTTCAGTTCTTATGTAGGTATGGACACAAGAATTTTGTGCAGTACTCCAGCGGTCATCTCACCAGTGATCTTTTTAGCAGAATGATCACCTCCTGTCTTCTGCTGCCGATTTCACTCCCCATATCTCTTATCAACATGTATGCCTTCCCTGCTGCCTTATTGCTCTGTACTGAGGATTTAAGATTTTTTTTTAATTATTGCACATCTTTCTTCTGCTGTGCTTTCCAGAACTCTCCCCATTATGTATTGTATTCGTAAATTCTCTTTTGCAATATACATTACCTTACATTTTTCACATTAAAGCATGAAAGACACAGTGTAAATGGCAATGTTTATGGCACCCTTCCATATCATGGAAAATGAATGAGAACATTCTGTTAGGGTCATGGCAGGAGGCATGTTCCATAGCCATATGCAAGATCAAAATGTTTCAACAGTGCCATACATTCGTGGAACTGACATATGAGCAGATTGTTGCCCAATAAAGAGTGAACAGAGAGATGATGATTTTGGTTGCTCTATGTGAGGGAAGAACTACAAAGTGAGACACAGTACTGCCAAGCCATAAGTGTGGAGCTGAAAGTCACATCAGCAATGTGCTTCCTTGCAATAGAAGCATTCCAAATACCAACAGGATATACAGATTATATTACATAGTCGGTGATGTCATATACTTTAACAAATTTCCACAGTGCACTGACACAAACACTGTATATCAAAATCCCCACCAATGAGGTAGAGAGAGAGAGACACCACTGTGCAACACATTTGGACACATGCCATCTGTCATAGATTCCACTGACTGTACTTACATAGCCATACAGTTACCAACATGAAGAAATGGCAATGTCTGCATGAACAGAAAAGGCCATTACTCCCTGAAAATGCAGGTTGTGTGTGATGCCACAGGAAGAATTATCAATTTCATTGCATATTAACCAGGGGGTCCCATCAGTACATACAAGGCTTATGGCTCAATGTTAAGTACACATATATGTATATATGAAACACAGTAAGCATTCTACAAGGTTTAGGGTTCAATGTTAAGTACACACATATGCATACACTGTATGTAACACAGTAAACATTCTATTTATGTGTCTACTATGAGTGATGTACAGTACCTTCAAGTTCATACTCACTGAGGCCATGGATCATGCCACTGGTCATCTTCACTACTTCTGCAGCAGAGGAGAGGTATAATACAGCGCACTTAGCAACATGGAACATAACTGAGCATATGTTTGGCATACTCAGTCAAGATGTGTACCTGTTGCAATTACAGATTTGGTGGTCCGCTGTTATACAGCCCAGGCAAGGTCAGCACGATACAGTATTCTTTGCCTGCTGTATGTTTCACAACATGTTATTTACCCATGGCATAGAAATGCAGTACCCTGAGAGCAAAATTGACCCAGATGTGGATGTGGTGTGTTGTCAATAAGCCCTTTTGGTATACCGCTATAGGAGCAATGCATTGATTTTGATGGCATATGAGCACTGGCATTAGAGCACCTGTGATCTTGCCAACCGGGATGCTGGAGTACTGTGTTTATGGCTCCATCTGCACATTTCACTGTGCTGGTGTGCTTCTGCTGACTGGGATGCTGGAGCAATGGTTGAATGTGCTTTAATGCTCTCTGTTTTCTGTATGTAAGTTTGTACAGAGTTTCTGGAGGGTGGGCAGGTGGTGTTAGTTGTCACCCAGGATGTGTTTTGTGAAAGGATCTGGTGTTGTAGCAGGAGTTACCATGCTCCCTGGTGTGCACTGTGGTAAAGGTCTGCATACCTAATGTCTATTAATTCCACTCCTTCCCACTGGATGTGTGACTTGGAGTATGTTATATTTATGGGCTGGGGGTACAGGGGCCAGAGCAAAACATTTGTTACTACCAATCTGTGCTTTTTGTGTACTTTACAGCTAACCTCTGCGGTGTGCTGTGTGTGGGAGTTTCCTGGATGGGTGATATAGTGTGGTGCTGCACTCCCTTCGCTGTTGGTGTATTGCTGCACTGCTGTCTGCACTGTTGGCATTTTTGTGGTGCTCTAAATATGGTCAGATTTTTTCCTGTTGCAATGCAGTGGTGGAACCAGCCCTTTCAATGGTAGGACTACTTGCTGGCAAAATGTTCCAGAATCATAAGGGCATGACTCATCCAGCAGAATTTCAACAAACATAGTTGAGGTTACCAGACAATGTACAGTACTATTGTATGACAGTCCTTCTATAATAACAATCATAGTAAATAACCAAGTCTTACAAGAAGGCTTGTCCCTTAAAAGGACAGGCAACATTGTTCTAGGCCTGGAACCTCTGAAGATGCTCAGAAGGAAGGAGGGGAAAGAGGGGTTGGGACAGTAGGACAGGGAGTGAGAGGAGGTGGCAGGGTGGAGGAGGGATTATGAGGTCAGAAGGGGAGGAGATAAAGGAGAGAAAGAACAGAAAGGGGGCTCGGCCAGAAGGGGTATGACATCAGTATGGAGGCGGAGCAAAAGAACAAAGGAGGAAGAAGGGATAGGTTTAAAGAAAAGAGAGAGGGGAGAATTAGAGCTAAGGGGAGGGTCTTTGGGAAACTTAAAAGGTGCTGCAAGGGAAGAAATCACCATCACCTTTGCTATCCAGAATCTTGTTTTTTGACATCAGTCGGATGGTTTGTTCCTGATCAGCAATTTTCTTGGTAAGTTAACTTTCTTGGGGGGGGGGGAGTGTTATCCCTGAATTGAATTACACTAGCAAGTAAAGGTTAAATAAGAAGGAAACTGTTTTTTTTAAGTTTAATTTAGAAAATAGTTGGTTAATAGTCAGTAGATTGGAATCTCATGCCGCCTTTTTAGGGGATAACATATGCTTTTTAGTGCAAACTTTTGGTGGAGTATTTTTAAACCAGAAGTAGAATTTGTGACCTCAGAAATGGTTAGCTGTTCATGGTTAAGGCCAGTTCTAGCCAAGAAGTCTTCTGTCTCTGCTTGCTGTGTGGGTATCTCTGGGGTAGAATATTATGTCAGGTAGGGTGAATAGAAAGCATTCTGGGCTGTTCCCCATTTTCTGGAGCAGGAGCACACAGTTTTTTCTGCTGGTTTACAGGTGGAGAACTGAAGCTTTGAAGTGAGCCACATACTGTGTTTTTTCTTGTTTGGAGCGAGCGAAGAGGCAAAAAGCTTGGGGTGGGTCACGTGGTTTTCATCATCTGGGCTAGAAGAGGATGAAGCCAGGCAGAAGATCAGCATGGGACAGGGTGCGCCATCAAGAGAACAGCCGTAGGGGGCGGGGTGTGCATGGGAATCCGAGTCATGGGAAGGGATTTAAATTGGGGAATGCTCACGGTGGGAATGAAAGGAGAAGGGCTAAAACAGGTGCAAAGGGCAAAAAACTCTGTTGTGTTTTCTGGACATCAAGCATGGGAATATAACCTTTCTGGAGATTTTGGATGAAAATTGGAGTATTCGATCATGATGCATGAGAATGTGGTTCAAGCAGCTATGTACAATGTTGTAGGCTAAATACACACAAAATGATGCCTGTATGAGATGGGCCTGGAGGGGCTCTTGGGGGGGGTTGGCTGCTAAGGGGGGTGGAGATAGCACTGTAGTGGACAACTGTCAGGGGAAGCACAGGAGGTCCCGAATCAGCTGCCATCCTGAGGCTCACTGGCCACATGGAGGCTGCCATCTTCGATAACATAGTTGCTGGTGGCAGCCATTTTGAAAAGCACTGCTGTGTGGTGACCACCATTTTAGAAGCGAGTGGCCTGTTTCTTGCCATGAGGGCAGGACAAGGTTGAAGTAGGTATGGCAAGCCTAGAGCAGCCATTTTGATGAGGAATACAGAGATCACAGATTTTGGGGGCTCTAGTTATGGTTGAGAATGGGGTCCCTGGACAAGAAAGGAAGGGGACACAGATGGCCCTACTATTATGGGGAGCCACTGTGGCAGTAACAGTTATACACCCCAGTTTGAAACTGATCCTTTCTCACTGAAGTTTCTTCTTTGGTAACTTCCGGGGAAGTATGGGGGTTGCAGGGACCTGGTTCATTCACACAGAGGAAAGTATTTTCTGGAAGCATGCCTTGCAAGAGGGACTGTGATAGAGGTGAATATTAGAGGGGCTACTATTTGGCATGCATTAAAAAAAAAAAAAACAAGAACAAGGAACAGTTTACAATAATACAGTTTGTGGGGAAAAACACAGAGCTGCAGTCGGGGGATCTGGGCTTGAGTTTACATTGGTCTCCCCCCCCCCCAAAAAAAAGGAGTGTGAAGCAAGGGCTGACTATGCTCCCTTTTTTGTTTCAGAACAAGTTTTTGTTTCAGGCATTATGGATACCAGAGGGATGAGGTCCATGAAGCCAGATGTGATGAAGATGATTATGGAGTTGGTGGGGAGACTGCACCAGATTTTGGACACCATGGAGGACACAGAACAGAACACTGGGGCCCCAGTGGGAAATGGGAAAAAGAGGAAGGACAGGGTGGTTTCCAGAGGTGGGGAGAAAGGTCAGCCAAAGGGCATGGCCCCACGGGCTCCCATACCAAAGTCACCCAGACCCAGGCAGCCTTTCCTGGAGCCAATACCACAGCCTGCTCCAGTGCCTATCACAGTTCATCAGCAGACACCATTGCTGGCCCCCATCCCAATACCGGTCCAAGTGTCACAACCAGTGCCATTTCCAGTCCTATCCTGGTGCCTGAGCCTCTACCAGTTCCCATGCCACATCCAGTGCCTTTGCTTTGCCCTGCACTGGAACCAAGCCCAGTTCCACAACTGGTTCCAGTGCCGATGCCATCTCCAATGCTGGTACCAATACCAGCTCCAAGTATCGTGCCCTCCTCACAGCCACCAGATCTGTTTCCAGTGCCAGTGCCAGACCCGATGCCACAACCAGGACTGGCTGGTTTACCAAAACCCGGCACAGGAATAATTGATTTAACAGTGGAAAGCAGTATTAAGGAGTATGTGGAACAGTTGCTGGGGGACATGGGGGGATGGGATTTTTAAGCTTAAAATGGTTTTGACCAAGCTAGAAAATGAGAAGAGTGGGGATAAAAATACAGAAGTAGGGGGAGGAGCAAATAAAGGAGAGGTCACTGATAAGGTAAATGGCAACCCAGGAGTGTGTATGGCAGATCTTGTGCCTTTGGCAATGATAGAAAAATTATGGAAAGAGGTGTACGTTGACATATTTGTCTTAGTAGACAAGACAACGGCAGAAAAACACGATGAGAAAGAAGGTTTTCAAGAGAAAGAGCTGGCAGCAGCTGTAGTTTTGGTAGGAAAGGGGAAAGAAGAGAATGGGACAACTTTTAAAGGGAAGACCTGGGATGCTTGTTCCATGTGTTTTGCCTATTACAGTGCCATTGTACAGGAGAAGAAACCCGAGATGGGTATTCCACTACTGGCCTACTCACTGATAATCAGGAGTGCTTATAAGATGAGGGGGGCACTAATTGGCTACAGTACAATGAGAGATTCTGGACACGAATGGCAGCATTCAATGGAGATTACCAGTGGGAGTCTAGACACAATGACCTATGGTGGGGAATGATGACAGTAGCTGGGGTATTGGAGGCGGAATGGTAGAAAGGTTCAAATGGGTACCAGAAGTGTTGTTGTGGATATAACCAAGCTTTTTGCACTTTTCCCAACTGTAAGTTCAAGCATGCCTGTTGCCAGTGTGTCAGTTCACACCCAGCATTGAAGTGCAGGACACATGGAGATAACAGCTGGGGCAGTTCATACAGAGAGCAGTCCTTTCAGGGTGGGCAGAGAGAAGGACATTGGGAATGGAGGGCGAGGGAGAGATTTCTTGGGGGGAAGGGGGTATAACTCCAGCATTGGGTAAGGAACCACGTGGGAATGATTTTCAATTGGAAAAGACACCCAATAAGGGAGAGGTGGTTAAAGAATAGGTGCAGACTTACTCAGACAAAAGGGCAGCCTATTTGTTGAGGGAGGGTTTCTGAAGGAGTTTGGTTTGCAATATCAGGGGGAGGGGAGAAAATGGACTAAGAACTTATGATCAGTAAAACAGAAAGAAGAATTGTTAGTGAAGAAAATTTGTAAGGAAGGGGAGGCTGGGATGGTAGAGGATCCATTTCTGTACTGCCATTTGATCACCTTAGGATATCCCCTTGGGTTTGTTACCCAAGAAACGGCCAGGAGATTATAAGGTGATTCATCACCTATCATACCCAGAAGGGTGTTCAGTAAATGATTTCATTAGCTAGGAGGACAATCAAGTGTCCTATGTGACCCTAGAGGATGCAGTGACACTGATCAAGGCCTCAAAGGAGGCATGGCTCGCAAAAATCGATATTGAGTTAGCTTTCAGGCTGCTGCCAGTTAGGAGACAGGACTGGGAGTTACTAGGTTTTCAGACAGATGGTTCATACTACTTTGACAAAGCTATGCTCATGGAGTGTTCCGTGGCTTGTGCTACATTGGAGATGTTTAGCACCTGGCTTCTTAAGGAACAGTATGGGCACGGGTTGGTGGTGGATTATTTGGATGATTTTCTGTTTATTGGCGAAGGCAAAGCAGGTGTAGAAAGAATGCTCCAGGATTTTAAAGGGATGTATCAGGAAGTGGGAGTGCCACTGGTGGCAGATAAAACAGAGGGCCCTAGTCGTTGTTTGGAGTTTTGGGGTATAGAGATAGATACTGCCTAGGGCCTGTTTCGATTGCCGGCGGACAAGGTGGGAAAATTGAGGGAACTGCTAGTAAAAGTAACAAGCCAAAGGAGGATTACACTGCAGTTGGTACAGCAGGTGCTAGGCCATTTGAACTTTGCGTGCAGGGCCATTGGACCAGGGAGAGCAATTACATGTCACCTGGCCAGGGCTACGAGGGGGGCACAATGACCACACCTCTGGGTCAATATAGCCAGGAATGTCTGGGAGGATATGCAGGTGTGGAAACAGTTTTTAAGAACATATAATGCGAACACATTTTGGCAAGATGATCGGTTGTACAATACAGAATTGGAGCTATACACTGATGCATTAGGGGGTTTAGGTGTAGGGGCATTTTTCAGTAGACAATGGTTTGCAGAGCCATGGCCGCAGACATGGAAGGAGAGGAAACTTACTAAGGATATCACTTTATTGTAGATATTTCTGATATGGGTAGCCACAGAGGTTGGGGGGAGACCTTCGAACCAAAAAGTGACATTTTGGTGTGACAACAGGGCAGTAGTTGAGGTATTAAACATTGGGGGGGCAACATAAGCCACAGTGCTGCGAGAGTTACATCAGCTGGTGCTTCGGGGTTTACAGCTAAATATGAGTTTTACAGCCAGGCACATTGAGGGAGCACAGAACACAGTAACTGATAGCCTCTCCCATCAACAGATTGACAGGTTTCAGGCCATTGCTCCAAAGGCAGTCACAACAGGGTTGAAGATCCCAGTGGGACTCTGGGAAATTGGCTGGAAGGAACGGAGTTTCTCTTTTGGAACTCTTGGGTAGACAGCACTCTAAAAGCATATGAAGGGTCCTGGAGGGCTTTTTATGCCTTTCCTTGCAAACCCAACATGGAGGTAAGTGGGTTAGTTACTGAGGAGCAGGTAGCAAAGTTCGTGATCAAGGGCTGGCGGGAGGGGGTGGCTCATGCTACTGTGGGGGTGCATCTAGCGGCTATAGGCTGGGTTTGTATTATGCCGGGATGGGGAGACCCTTGTAAAGGGCAGATTGTCAGATGTATGATGATGGGATGGCAGAAGGTCAATGGGAAAAAACATGACAAGCGGCGACCCATTTCTGAACACCTGTTGGTAAGATTGATGGGGGGGGCCTTACTGGGGGTATGCTACTCTAATTACAAGTCAATTTTGTTTGCAGTGCTATTTGCCATTATGTATGGAGAGGCATTTAGGGTCGAGGAGGTCTTAGGCATGGGGGAGATGACCCAGAAGTGGGTGTTGCAATGGGAGAATGTACAATGGGATCAAGAAATGATCATAGTGACATTGAAAAAGTCGAAGGTGGATCAGGTAGGATTTGGTGCCCACATATGTCTAAACAAAAATCTGGACAAGGTTATTTGCCCGGTGCATACATTATGGGAATATGGGGCCATTAGGCCACAAGGGCTTGGGGTGCTATCTGTACATCAGAATGGGGCAGCAGTAACAGGGGCCTACCTAGCGGGGGTGTTGAAGAAGGGCATTAAGGTAATTGGGGAGGACCTGGCATGGTACTCTTCTCATTCATTTAAGATTGGGGCTGCATCTGTAGCAGCTGCCAAAGGGATCCAGGAAGAAGGGATTAAGAACATGGGCAGGTGGACATTCAGCTGTTACAAAAAATATGTGAGGAGTTTACAATAATGATGAATGTTGTTTTCTTTCCACAGGCCCTGAAGGAGTATGAGTAAACCTATTAGAAATGCATGAAATAATGAGGGGGGGTGGCGATAACATTGATCACGTCTCACATGTTTTCATTTGATTTTATAGACAAACACCGGTGTTTGGAGGTGTGGATCATGAGCCACTCATACATTTATTGGGCCGAGAGACAAGCAGAGCATAAAGTGGAGGGCAAGCAGCTTTACTACAATTATTGAAAGGTGCGCATCCTATGGAAAGGGATCCGGGGTATTTGATGGGCCCAATTTTTGCCACTGTTGTAGGAAACCCATAGGACCAACCTGGAACCACACTTGATCATAGTCCACTTGGGTGGAAATGATCTTGGGACTCAGCCTTGGCTGGACATTTTCAATCATATCCAGGAAGACCTAGCATTAGTTTAGAGCTGGTGGCCACAAGCCAACTTTGTGTGGTTGGAAATGGTCCCTAGGAGGGTATGGCATTATACCATGAGCCATAAGACGATTGAAGAAGCCTGTAAAAGAATGAACAGGAGGTTAGGGAGATGTTTCTAGGTGTTTGGGGGGACAACCTTGGGACACGATGAGTTGGAGGAGAAAATAGCATTTTTGTATAGAACAGATGGGGTCCACTTTTCCGAACTGGGAAATCACAATTTTATAACAGAAATAGGTAGGGGCATAGATACATTGTACAGGGGTTGGACAGTATAAAATAAAGCAGGGACAGTTGTTGTTGTTGCAAGGGGGAAGTCCACCTTCCAACGTAGGCTGGAGGTAGACTAGTGGAAGAAAACCGGATATGCATTAATAGTGGAGGGAGGAAGAACCAACTTTGGTTTACACCAAGGAAGGGGTAGAAAGGATAGTCAAGGGGATAGGGACACCAAGGGTTAAAAGGGGGGCAGAAATAGACACCTGGTCCAGGGTTAAGAAGGGCCCCCCTCAAGTTTACACCTGGGGTGAAACAATAAAAAGAATTTGAGAAGAACCCTTCGGATTTACATCTGGGGAAAAAGGAAAAGGAATGTGATATGGTAATATGATATGTAAATATATGATAATGTAAATAAAGGAAAATTATGATTATGTGGTAAATTGAATGGAAGAAAATGAATATAAAATGCTTGGGATTAAATGTATTGGTATGAACATTGAACAAGAAAAATGTTAAGAATTAAGAAAAGGTGTGCCGAATGAGCAACCAACATAATTTATGTGTGGTGTCACTTTATTGGTGAGAGCTCTAGAACAAGAAGGCTTGTCTCTTAACAGGACAGGCATCAGTGTTCTAGGTCTGGAACCATTGAAGAAGCTCAGAAGGAAGGTGGGGGTGGGACAGTAGGACAGGGAAGGAGGGGAGGGGTAGCTGGTACAGGTGGGGGAGGAATTATGAGGTCAGAAGGGAAGGAGATAAGGGGGAGAAAGAACAGAAAGGGGGCTTGACCAGAAGGGCCATGACGTCAGTATGGGGGTGGAGGAAAAGGACAAAGGTGGGAAGAAGGGATAGGTTTCAAGAAGAGAGTGAGGGGAGAATTACAGCTAAGGGGAGATTCTTTGGGAAATTTAAAAGGTGCTGCAAGTGAAGAAATCACCTTCACTTTTGCTATCCAGAATCTTGAATTTTCCACACACTGCCCAGACAGAAAAAGTCTAGGAGGCAGACAAGAAAAGGGGATAATCATTAACAGGGGATGGGGAGGAACCCAACTTTGGTTTACACCAAGGGAGGTGTAGGAAGGATATTCAAGAGGGTGTGGAAACCCAAGGTAAAAAGGGGGGCCAGGAATGGACACCTAGTCCAGAATTAAGAAGAGTCCCCCATAGTTTTACACCAGGGGGAGAAAAGATATGAAGGAACTGAGGAGAAGAACCCCTCAGATTTACATATGGGGAAAAGGGATAAGGAACGTGATATGGTAATACGATATATAAATATGTGATAATGCAAATAAAGGAAAACTATGATTATGCGGTAAATTGAATGGAAGAACATAAATGTAAAATGTTTGGGATTAAATGTATTGGTATGAACATGGAACAAGAAAAATGTCAAGAATTAAAAGGTGTGCTGACTGAGCAACCAACATAATTCATGTGTGGTGTCACTTCATTGGTGAGGGCTCTAGAACAATGACTAGTTCTTAGTAACAATTGCATGGATTGAGAAGCCTCTATATTACAACAGTATGAGAGATCACTAAGATGATAAATGATGAAGAAAGGAACAGCAAGCATGGACCAACATAAACAAAAACAGCAACCTCTGAATTGCAGTCAAGATATACTGTATAACAACAATAACCACAACAACCACCGTTGGGAGAAGCAACATAAATAACAGAAGCAACCTCTATATGGGACAATGTATAAAACAACAGCTGTATTTTGGCAACATAAATTATAACCACAATCACTGTATTGGCGTAGCATAAGTAACAGCAAGTGCTGTGCTGGGGGGGGGGGTGCAGCACAAATAACAACAACCACTATGCTGGGAAGCACATAAATAACAATAGCAACCATTGCATTGAGGAAGCACAACACTACACTGTACACAGTGCTGCAGTGATGTAGTGACCCATGTGTTTGCTGAAGTAATGTCAAATGATTGGAGATTAAAAAGGACTACCCCTTTGTCCTCCCTGGCCACCACAGATCATTGGATGACAACATGGTGTCAACACAAAGTTGGTCTTCAATGCAGGAATTGGGTCTGGCAGTGCCTATTGAGGGGTGTTGGGGTACTACGTGGCCCACATAGCCTTGACAGTGTTGCATGTATTGTCCATGAGCTAAGGTGGCTCACACCTCAGTCATGTGCCATTGGTGTCCTGGCTGACCCAAGAGAGAGATGGCATGTGGGGATGCACCTCCACTACTGAAGATGAACAAATTATAAAAAAGCAGCTTTGTTCCTCCTTAATGTACAAAAAAATAAGAAGAAGGATTGTATTTTCAATCCAAAATTAAGCACTTTATGCTCTGGAACAGCACTACTTAGCCAAAATTGTACATCTCTTTTTATCTTGTAAATTTTGTATATGTATTGTCTCGAATTTTTTAGTAATGATGTTGTGTTATATGTTTGTAATAATCTCTTTTCATGATTGATCAAATAAATGTAATACTAATACTACACCTCCACTAGGGCACACAAACAGAGACACACACACACACACACACACACACATATTGTTTACTGCTG
Source organism: Neoceratodus forsteri (assembly GCA_016271365.2). Lineage (NCBI taxonomy): Eukaryota > Metazoa > Chordata > Ceratodontiformes > Ceratodontidae > Neoceratodus > Neoceratodus forsteri. The sequence goes on from CM057453.1 coordinate 243,094,128, forward strand.
CATGGGGTGCTTGGCAGTAGCAGAATGGACAAAGTCTACACATGCTAGTGCAGTGTCTCAGAATTTTCCACTCTGTACCCCCTTTGCTGTAGTTTGGACCTTCAAGAGTACTGCATAGTGGGTACAGTATGTTGTTCCTCTGCTCTGTGATCCTTCTGTAGCTCCATTTGCAGCCTACAGAGTTCTACTGCCACTCCAGCATTTGGTACAGAGACAGCCCAGAAGAACATCATATTCTGCTCCCTCCACACCTTCCTGTGGTGGCTGTGGTGGAGAGTGTGGTCTCCTGTGTACCCTGTGTTGTCCTGTCCCTCCTCAACAGGGCATGCAGGCACTATGTCAACAGTAGGAATGGGTGGCTGCTGTTGTGAGATACATCATCTGTTCATCTGGATAGTCAGGCTAGGGAGGTACTGGCTGTTTCTGTGGCTGTTCAACCCTGCCATCAGAGCCCCCATGTGCTTGTGGAATTGTGCCATAGACAGCACATGAAGGGGGATATTTGTGCAAGAGGAGAAAGACAAGATGTGGAAGAAGAAACCCGGGTGTAGCCAGGAGCCAGTCGTCAGCCATGTCATTTTCAGAAACAGTGATTCAGTCCTGAATATATGAGATGTTCGGGTAACAGAATTTTAGTGTCACATATTTTATGAAGGCCTCACTTTCATCCCTTAAACCACAGTGAATCCATTTGAAATATTTATTGACATTAAAATTTTTTTCACAAAATCTATGTAACCCCCCTATAAATGGGGGTTCCCCAAAAGTCTTCCTTGAGCTTGCCTAAATGCTCACTGCCAGGTTGGTGTCCTGTGTTTTAGCAGTTTAAATGTGATTGCCAAAGAGTGCCTGTATAGCCTCTGTATACTGTCTCTTTAAGAGCTGCCTGGATTGCAGTCATAAGTAATCTGAAAGAGAGCTCTGTTGAAAGAAGTAACTGTTTATTGAAAATCATTTAGAGTGATAATGATGATGTAGTTTGTCTAACCTGCCTTCTTTGCAGCAAGGACTGTTTTGTTTATCTCCACTATCTTGGTCCTGGACTGCCGAATTGGACCAATCAGTACTGGTGGAACCTAAAATGGAGCAAGACTACAGGAGCTGTCTGTAGTCAAAATCTGTAGGAATTGTAGTTTTGGGCTTTTGGCGCCTTTTTGCACCTGAAGGGTGAGTCTTTGTTGTGACTAACTGACAGATCAGCCAACCAAACCTTTTGGATTAGGGGGGAAAGTCCCAGGCTTGCTGGCAGTTGAGTCAGATCTAAGGTGGGAGCTGAAGAAGCAACAGCTGGAGACAGTCAAGCAGCTGTTTGAGTAGTTTCATGCTGGAGAACTGTGGAAAGGCCTGAGTTGCGGCTTGCATGTCTGCCTGCTGCCCCTTAGAGGGAGAGAAGAGAATTATTTCAGACTAAATCCAAGTTTGTGAGAACGAAGTAAGCCACTAATTTTTTACTAGGCTCATACCTGAAGAAGATCGAAGATTTTGCTGAATACGATCATCCTGTCAGGATTTCCAGCTACTTTTGAATCCCCGGTTTGTGTAGACACTCTGCGATCATGACCGGAGAGCGGTTTGCCTGGTACTGTAGAATTTCCATACATGTATATGTGTGCTATGAGTTGTTAGTGGGTCGTGATTTGGTTCCCCACTGTGTGAGCTGCGTTCTGCTTGCTGGAAGCTGTATCTAGCCCAAAATGGACTGTATCTGAATTTGTCTCCATTTGGCCGGGTCCTTGCCACACTGGCCCAGCCAGACTACCCGCTGCACAGAGAAAGCCATCGACGAGAGACCTGTCTGAGGATCAGCCCCCTGCTCCATGCTTGAACAGGAATGACGCCTCTGCGATTCGTGTAGGCCGTGCTTCTCCTGGCACTCCAGATTAACCACCTGCTGTCTCAATTTTCATCCAGCCTGTGTCCAGTCTTGGGTATCGTGAGTAATCATCAGGGTAGCTCCCTGCAACAACAGCCTAATCTAAAAGTGTATCATCTGATTGTCTTGTTGTTTTCTTTTCACAAACTGAGCCCTCAGGCTCTAGATTACAAATAGTGTGTGTTGTGCATGTTGTTTTCTTCCATCACAGGGCCCCAACCAGCTGCAATGTTCCTGGCTAGCCCACCATTCTCCATCTGGGTACCCAGAGTGTGTGACTCTTTATGGACCCTGAAGTGCATGCATAACTGTTTGATTGATACAGCCTTTAAGCAAATTAACCTGATTATACCCCTCCTTTGTTCAAGTCCCTTAAGTAAATCAGATCTAATTCTTTTTTGCAGTTACCCTGACTGTGGTTCCAGTTTGTGCAGGAGTACTATACTGCTGTTATTTGCTGTGTATACCCTTGTTTTACAGGGGGTTCCTAGGGCAAAGCCAGAGGAAGGCCCTGGTGGTAAGTGCAAACAGTGTGGGTACTTGTGTGGTGCATCAGGAGTATTGTGAAAGTGATTATTGTGTTGTTCCGGCCACTAGTAAGGAATGAGGATGGTTACAGTGTCCTGGAGGTCTGTGCCCAAGTTAGCTTGACCACTACCAACCCTGACCTCTGGGTGGAGGCACCTATTTCAGAACTCAGGCCTCTTAACCTGCTACTAGCCAAGCAAGCAGGGGTAGTAGCCCTTGGGTACTGCCACCTAGGGGTTACATTTTGGAGGCTCACCGCTGGATTTTGTGCCTTCTAGTGGCCAAAAATTATGAATTATTGTTAAAGATTAATGGCTACCCCAGAAGAAATGGCTGTACACCAGTTGGTGGGGTGGTGTACTGGGCAGGAGATTGACCCCCAAAATGCTCTACTTATACTGGATATTCCCCTGGTTATCAGTAAAGACACTGTAGAGGGAGCACTCTCAAAAGTTGAATGTTTACAAAAGCCTGTGGTGGTGGATCGACAGGCTGATTTGATGGCCCAAACTTCCATAGCCTTGGTAGAGTGTAGTGACCTCATGGACAGCTCTAAAGTGCCATAGACTATTGCCCAGAAGGGGTTTCAGCTGCCTGGAGAGTGATAACAAAAGACAGTAAAGGCCCCCAGGGAGGATGAGCTCCCACCATTATCTGAGACTTTTGAGCAGAAATTTGCTAAGTTGTTGCTGGAGGAAGGAAAAACCATAGAGGACTTTAAGAAACTATTCCTGCCACCTGGGGGTGTTCCATCCCCAGTACCCCCTTCCACTCCAGCACCTGTTACTGCCCCACCTTCTGTGCCCATGCCAATGCTGGTCCCTATATCTGTACCTGCCATTAGTTATGACTCCTACCGAAGGCTAAGAATCTTCTCAGGCACCCTTCCCACCCCCCAGAGGGATGATTACTGGGAGATCTGGATAGACTATGTTGCCCCTCTGGTACTTGAATGGCAAGGCTCAGAAGCAGAGAAATGAAAGAGGTTGAGTGAGAGCCTCTGAGCTCATGCCCTGGCTATCATCCATGCCAAGCAGGCCAATAACCCCAAAGCAACTGCGCAGGACTATTTTGTTGCATTGGAAAATGTGTATGGGAGCCCAGATTCAGATGAGGCTCAGTGGTGGAGAGTAAGAAACACGCAGCAGTACCCAAGGGAGCCATTGTCTGTGTATGTACCTAGACTTGAAAAGCTGCTACAAGAGTGCCTCAGAAAGGGTAGTTTGCCGTCAAATGAATTAGAACTAACCAGGATGGACTGGGTCCTTAAGTCTGCTCTGTTTTCAGAATTGTTACTGCTTCAGTTGCGCCTTGCCACCTGACTGGAATCACCCCCCTCCTATGATGAGCTAATGAAAGAAATTTGGGGGGTTGAGCAAAGGTGACCCCGTGGGAGAATTGCACCCATATCTGCTGCTGCTGCACACGTGACCGAGAGTGATTAGTCAAGTGAGGCTCAGGGGCAAAATGCGGCACTTAACGAGCACTCTGAGAATGCAAAGGACTTCCTGCCCTGGGACCAGCATTGGAAAGACAAGCTACTAAAGGAAGTCTGAGAGTTGAAGACAGGTGCCTCTGCAAGGGTTTCTCCAATGGAACAAGATTCTGCTCCCTTTCAAGACGTGACTGCCATGGGGGTGGTGGTGCACCCTCAGGCATCTGCTACCGAGGGTGGATCCAAGGCTGAGATCACTGGATAGACTGCCACTCTAAAGGAACTGTTAAGACAGGCTGCACCACTCTCACTGCTGCAAGCAGATACTAGACCCCAATCTCTTACTACTGATTCAGTTCCTCATACGATGTTCTGTCCCAGGATGACCCAGGAGTCTATTATTTGTCAAAACTGTGGAAAGGATGGCCATATGAAGAGAATGCTGGTCTCAGAAGGACTTAGAAAGAGTAGTAAACAGACTCCAAGGGGAGCTCCGAAAAGCACATCAGTGACCAAGGGGTTCCTGAAATGACCACAGTGAGGATTTGAGAAACCCTAACTCAAATTTCTTTGTGGCTAAATCGTCTGTCCAGGCCTCTGCTACTGCCTCTCCAGATTGGTCCAAAATAGTGGGCGCTTCAGTGGAGACTATGGTGACTGTGAATGGCATTCATACTCGGGCTGTGCTTGACAGTGGGTCACAAGTGACTATTGTATTCCAGGACTGGTATGGCAAACACTTATCTGATGTGCCTTTGCAATCCCTGGAAGGCCTACATGTGTGGGGTCTGAACGACAAGTCTTATCCCTACCTAGGGTATGTCCGCTTCTGGTTGTCTTTTCCTGCAACTGTAACTGGTATAGAGGAGCGAGTAGAGACATTGGCCCTAGTGTGTCCCCCCACCAGACTGTATGATGGGGTCCCCAGTTAAATGGGACACAAGCCCATATGTTTAGGAGACTGGTGCAAGTCTGTCATGAGAAACAAGGGCAATGGACTGGGAGGGCTGTGAGAATTCTGTCTCTGAGCAAGAAGACCTATGATTTGCAACAGAAACCTGAGGAAGTAGACCAGGATGAACCAGTGGGGATCGTGTGGAAGAAGGATCCCGACTCAATGGTACTGGCCCTTGTTGCCCAGTGTACCATTCAAGGGGAGGTCCACCTCAGGAAAGATGTCAAGAACAAAATACTGATGTTAGATGCACCAGGCAATTGAAAAATGCCAGAAGGATTATTGGTCAAACCCAGCATCTTGCCTGCTCGTGCCCATGCCTATGCACGATGAGTGATGGTCCAGATTCACAATGTGTGAGATCGGGAGATCCGGGTGAACAGAGGGTGCACCCTATCGATGGTACATTGCACAGACACTGCAGTATTGCCCAGCAACAAGCACCCTGGTGAGAAGGAGAGAGTGACCCCAGACTTGTTTGACTTTGGTGACTCCCCGTTGCCAGCTGAATGGAAGGCTAGAATTAGCAAGAGACTTGCCCAGAGAGACCAAGTGTTTCCATTGAAGGAATGGGATGTGGGATGTATCCAGGGTGCAGATCATCACATACGCCTGCATGAAGAATGGCCATTTTGAGAGAGGTCCCAGTGCCTAGCCCCAGCAGACATAGATGATGTGAGAAGACACCTGAAGGAAATGCTTGCTGCTGGTGTGATACAAGAATCCAGGAACCCATACACCTCTCCCATTGTGGTTGTGCATAAGAAGAATGGGTCTGTGAGGATGTCTGTTGATTACTGAACCCTGAACTGGTGGACTATCCCAGACCAATACACTATGCCTCATATACAAGATGCTCTGGACTGCTTGAATGGGAGCAAATGGTTCTCGGTGTTGGATCTTCACAGAGGACACTACCAGATTTCGATGGCCCCGGAAGACCATGACAAAACAGCCTTCATCTGTCCATTAGGGTTCTACAAGTTTCTGAGGATGCCACAGGGGATATTGGGTGCCCTGGCCACCTTTCAGCGACTGATGGAATGTGTGGTGGGAGATATGAATTTGCTGGAATGCCTAGTGTACTTGGATGATGTCATTGTGTTTGGGAGCACCTTAGAGGAGCATGAGAACCGACTGTTTAAAGTCCTAGACTGACTAGAAGATTTTGGCCTCAAGCTGTCCATTGACAAGTGCCAGTTTTTCCAAACCTCTGTGAAGTATGTGGGGCACATAGTATCTACAAAAGGGATAGAAATGGTCCCAGTAAGATTGAAGCACTGACTACTTGGTCCCAGCCCCATAATCTGAAAGAATTACAACGTTTCCTGGGGTTCTGTGGCTACTACCGTAAGTTCATCAAAGACTATTCCAAGGTGATTCACCCACTCTTGACCCTTACCCAGGGTTACCCTCCTACCAATCGTAAATACAAAAGTGTCTGTTAAAGAACCAGAAAAAGTATACTTCCACCCAGGTGAACTCTTTGGGCCTTGCTGGATGCCTGACTGTGAAACAGCCTTCCATGAGATCATATACCAGCTCACGCATGCCCTCATCCTCGCCTATGCTGACACCACCAAATCACATGTGCTGCATACAGACACTAGTCTGCAGGGTCTTGGAGTGGTGCTGTATCAAGACCATGAGTATGGCTTGAGACCAGTAGCTTTCACCAGTAGGAGTTTGACCCTGTCCGAACAAAACTATCCTGTGCATAAGTTGGAGTTCCTTGCACTAAAATGGGCCATCATTGACCAGTTTCATGAATACCTCTATGGGGCAAAGATATTGGTGAAGACTGACAATAACCCATTGACCTATGTACAGATTTCAGCTAAGTTAGACACCACCGGGCACTGGTGGCTTTCTGCATTATCAACCTATGATTATGCTGTCGAATACAGACCGGGCCTGAACCATATTGATGCTGACACCCTATCATGAAGGCTCACTTCCGAGAGTGATTGGGTCAGGCTGTCTGAACCTAACATTCGAGTATTGTGCCAAAAGTTTGATAGAGATGAACAGATGTCTGCGGACACAGTGGACTGTTTAGTAGATTGCTTGGGCCCTTCTGACACCTGCATATGAGCTGCTCATTGACACTTCCCTGCTCTAGATATTAGTGTACTACCTCAATTTGACAATGACAGCATTCAGTGGGCTCAATCCCAAGATCCTATGATTCAGCCAGAACTTGATGCTCTGCATGCGGGGAAAGATGTGTCTAAGTTACATTCCACTGACTTGCAAACTGCTTTATTGTTTAAAGAAAGCCACAGACTGAAGTTGCTCAATCAGTTGTTAAATAGAGAGACAGTAGATCGTAGTGGCAAAGTAGACAAACAACAATTGTTCCTGCCCATGGTCTTTAAAGATTTGATACTGAGGTCCCTCCACAATCACATGTGGTACCTCGGTATTGACAGAACCGTTGACCTGGTACGATCTCGCTTCTACTTGTCCAAAATGGGGGCTGATTTTGAGCACCATGTAAAGACTTGTAGTTGCTGCCTGCAAAGAAAAGCCCTGCCTCAGAGGGCTTCCCCCCCCCTTGTTAATATTACTACCAGCATCCCCATGGAACTAGTCTGCATAGACTTCTTGTGTTTAGAACCTGATCAGAGGAACATTGGGAACGTGTTAGTGCTTATGGATCATTTTGCACGTTATTCACAAGCTTTTCCCACCAAAGATCAAAAGGCATCTACCGTGGACAAGGTGCTAGTGGAAAATCTCTTCGTCCTCTGTGGTGCCCCCCAGCGGATCCACTTTGACCAGGGCAGAGATTATGAGAGTTGACTAATTAAAGAAATGCTCTCTCTATGGGGGGGCATGCAAAAGTCAAGAACCACCCCCTATAACCCGCAGGGAGACCCTCAACCAGAACATTTTAACCACACCCACATGCTGGGCACCCTCCACCCAAAAGACAAGCATAAATGGAGCCAGAAGATTAGCACCTTGGTACACGCATACAATTGCATGAAAAATGATGCTACTGGATTCTCCCCCTACTGCCTCATGTTCGGGAGAGAGGCCCGGCTATCAGCTGATGTCTGTTTTGGGGTCTCTCCAGATGGGATCTGAGCTAAAAACTACTTGCAATATGTACAAAAACTGAAAGCTCTATTGAACCATGCCTATCAACTGGCCCAGACAATGGCCGCCAAGATAAATCTAGCCAACAAAGAGAGGCATGATAAAAAAGTAAAGGCTCAAGAGCTTCTACCTGAAGACCGTGTGTTGCTACGCAATTTGGGACTGCATGGTAAACCAAAAAATTGCTGATTGGTGGCATTATCTTCCCCACGTAGTAGTTGGAAAGTTGGATGATTTACCTGTGTACAAAGTGCACCCACAGAACAACTCCAAAACTGTCAAGACCATGCACCGTAACCACTTGCTACCTATTGGCCAAGTCATAATTGAGGCTGAAAAATCAGAGATTGAATCCCCTGGGCTGGTGACTCTTGCTGCTGCAAGGAAGAGATAGAGTCAACCTACCCCAGTGGTTACAAGTTCAAAGTTTCCCCTGCAGCAGGTCCAGAATGATAGTGACTGTCAGTCCACCTCAGACGAAAGTGAATGTGACAATGCCTATTACCCCTCTTATGAACTGAGTCAGCTGTTTCGAGGTAACCCTATGACTAATTGTGGGGATGAAGCCGGGCCTTCTGACTGCCTTACCCCCCAGTCTCGTCCTTGGAGCCAATGGTCCCAGAAAGTGAAGTGCAAAGTATCACGTCTGAAGATGCTGAGTCTCTGTGTATTGTGGAACTGTATGATTTGCCTGAAGGAGGGGTTGATGGTTTGAGTCTTTCTGGTGACATACAAGAATTTGAAGAACATCATGAGAGTATGGACAACCTTCCTTCAGTGCTTCAAAGTTTGATTGTGACTGAGCCTTCACAAAATGAGTCAAGTTTTGTAGAAACAGAGGCTGCAGAGCAAGGAGCCAACAGTGCCCTAAGTTTGGAAGTTCCCATCCAGACAGAGGCATCCCTCACAAGTGACAAAAGTCCCCAGACCAGTGCTGAGAGTACAGAGACTGTAGTTGTCCCCTCAGAAAGACTGGCCAAGCTGTCAAGCCAGTAATATGCTTCAGTTATGATTCTCTCAGGAGGCCAGTGAATTTGCCTCTCAATGTGGTCCACAATGGGGTTTATGTTTCTCAGAACTCACTATCTAAACTGAGCCTAAGTGCCAATACCAGGTTGATTGTTCTGCCTTTTAGGTGTGGTGCCACTGTCCCATCTAGCCCCAAGTTAGCTGATAGGGAAGGGACCTCTCTTACATTGTTCAATGTACAAGAAGTTATTACATGATTCTGCATAGTAATGTGTATATTACCTGTGTGAAATATGCATGATGTATTGTCAGAATAGAAATAGTATTGTGAAGTGTAGAGAATATGTATAGTAAAAAGTATAAGTTTAGATTGACTGATGCATCAGATGTCACTTGCATGCTAATGGTATAAATGTCTCATAAAGTTTGCATTTGCAATATTGTGATGGTACAGACTTGATGCAGAGGCAGGGAAGGGTGTAGCCCCCCTACAAATGGGGGTTCCCCAAAATTCTTCCTTGAACTTGCCTAAATGCTCACTGCCTGGTTGGTGTCCTGCATTTCAGCAGTTTAAATGTGATTGCCAGAGACTGCCTGTATAGCCTCTGTGTACTGTCTCTTTAAGAGTTGCCTGGATTGCAGTCATAAGTAATATGAGAGGGAGCTCTGTTGAAAGATGTAACTATTTGCTGAACATTATTTAGAGTGATAATGATAATGTAGTTTGTCTAACCTGCCTTCTTTGCAGCAAGGACTGTTTTGTTTATCTCCACTATCTTGGTCCTGGACTGCCGAATTGGACCAATCAGTACTGGTGGGACCTAAAATGGAGTTACAGAAGCTGTCTGGAGTCAAAATCTGTAGGAATTGTAGTTTTGGGCTTTTGGCACCTTTTTGCACCTGAAGGGTAGCCTTTGTTGTGACTGACAGACAGATCAGCCAACCAAACCTTTTGGATTATGGGGAAATTCCCAAGTTTGCTGGCAGTTGAGCCAGATCTAAGTTGGGAGCTGAAGAAGCAACAGCTGGAGACAGTCAAGCAGCCATCTGAGTAGTTTCATGCGGGATAACTGTGGAAAGGCCTGAGTTGTGGCCTGTATGTCTGCCTGCTGCCCCTGAGAGGGAGAGAAGAGAATTATTTTGGACTAAACCCAAGTTTGTGAGAACAAAGTAAACCACTGATTTTTTACTAGGCTCATACCTGAAGAAGACTGAAGAATTTGCTGAATGTGATTGACCTGTCAGGATTTCCAGCTGCTTTTGAATCCCCGGTTTGTGTAGAGACTCTGCGATCGTAACCGGAGAGCGGTTTGCCTGGTACAGTAGAATTTCCTTACATGTAAATGTGCTGTGAGTTGTTAGGAGTTTGTGATTTGGTTCCCCGTGTGTGAACTGCGTTCTGCTTGCTGGAAGCTGTATGCAGCCCAAAATGGACAGTATCCGAATTTGTCTCCATTTGGCTGGGGTCTTGCCACACTGGCCCAGCCAGACTACCCACTGCACAGAGAAAGCCATCAACTAGAGTCCTGCCTGGTGAACAGCCCCCTGCTCCACGCTTGAACAGGAATGATGCCGCGCCAATTTGTGTCGGCCGTGCTTCTCCTGGCACTCCAGATTAACCACCTGCTGTCTCGATTTTGGTCCAGCCTGTGTCCAGTCTTGGGTATCGTGAGTAATCATCAGGGTAGCTCCCTGCAACAACAACCTAATCTAAAAGTGTATCATCTGATTGTCTTCTTGTTTTCTTTTCATGAACTGAGCCCTCTGGCTCCGGATTACAAATAGTGTGCGTTGTGCATGTTGTTTTCTTCCATCACAGGGCCCCAACCAGCTGCAATGTTCCTGGCTAGCCTACTGTTCTCCCTCTGGGTACCCAGAGTGTGTGACTGTTTATAGAACCTGATTACACCCCTCTCTTGTTCAAGTCCCTTAAATAAATCAGATCTAACTCTTTTTTGTAGTTACCCTGACTGTGGTTCCAGTTTGTGCAAGAGTACTGTACTGCTGTTATTTGCTGTGTATAACCTTGTTTTACAGGTGTTCCCCAGGGCTGAGCCAGAGGAAAGCCCTGGTGGTAAGTGCAAACAGTGTGGGTACTTGTGTGGTGTATCAGGAGTATTGTGAACGTGATTGTTGTGTATTGTTCTGACCACTAGTAAGGAAAGAGGGAGGTTACAGTGTCCCGGAGGACTGTGCCCAGGTTAGCTTGACCACTACCAACCCTGACCTCTGGGTGGAGGCACCCGTTTCAGAACTCAGACCCCTTATCCTGCTACTAGCCAAACAGGCAGAGGTAGTAGCCCTTGGGATAGCGCCACCTAGGGGTTACAACCTAAGTATAAAAAATTCTTCAGTACAAACAGAACCATGGGATAAATAAATACTGTACAAATGCAGCAATTGCTTAGGAAGATCTTTATTCTGACACTGACTTACAAGCTTTCATATGCCTGTTCAATGAAAATGAGCTTGGTATGTCCACTAGCCAAAACTGATCTAATTTGAACAACTATAATATTAATATGAATCCACAATCCCAGCACCTACCAATGGGCAGAAAAACAAACTTTTAGCTGCAGTCCACTTTTAACACTACAACCTCATCATTACAGCCTCATCATCACCTGCACTCCAGATGTATCAGTCTTTGGTGATGCAAGAAGTGAAATGTTTGCTATCTTCTCAATGGCCAGGCATACTAGCAGTTTGACAACTGAAGAACAAACCACATTGCAGTTTGTGGGTGGGACACGATGTGAACAACTGGATATGGAACTGGTTAATGGGTAGGCAACAGAGGGTTGTGGTAAACTGCACTCACCCTAATGAGGGGAGAGTGACCAGTTAGGTACCTCAGTGTCCAGTACTGGGACCAGTCCTCTTCAATGTCTTCATAAGTGACATTACAGAAGAGCTGGAAGGGAAGGTATGCCTCTTTACAGACTGCACCAAAATTTGCAGTATGGTAGATACTCCTGTGGGGATGGAGAAAATAAACAGATACCTGAGAAAACTCAAAGAGTGATTCATGGTATGGCAGATGGGTTTCAATGCAAAAAAGTTCAAAATCATGCATCTAGGGCACTGAAACCCAGGGGCTATGTACAAAATAGGGGAAGAGGTATTGATGGTAACTAAGTAAATAAGTGATCAACCTTGGTGTTATCATATCTGATGACCTTGAAGGTGGCAGGGCACTGTGACAAGGCAGTAGGCAGGGACAGTGAGATGCTGGGATACACAGGGATGGGAATCACCTGTAGGAGAAAGGTGGTGTTATTACTGTATCCATCACTGGTGAGACCTTACCTTGAGTACTGTGTCCAGTTCTGGTGAACTCATCTCTGGAAGAACATAGACAAGGTGGAAGCTGTCCAGTGGAAGGCAGTACATTGTTGCAGGGGTCAAATCGTAATTCCTTTGGGGAGAGACTGAGTGATCTCAATATGTACACATTAAAAGAGAGGAGGAAGAGGGGTGACATAATAGAAATCTAAAGGACCTCACAGGGTTGATAAGGTACAGGATGGGAGTATTTTTCAAAAACAAAGATGCATGAGAACAAGGGGGCATGGAAATAAGCAGAAGGAGGGGTTCTGGAGGAGTGTGAGGAAGATCTTCACTGAAAGAGTGGTGGATGCCTTGTACAGTTTTTCAGCAGAGGTGGTGGGGCAAAATTAGTGGTAGCATCAAGCATGTACGGGATGAGCACAAAGAAATTTGGTAGGAACGGGGGGGGGTGTTCATCAGGTAGGGTCTGTGGTGACAGTACAGGCAAAGACAAAATGGGCGGATTGGGTGGGCCAAGAGGTACTTTTCTACCAGAAAATTCTATGTTTCTGTCTATGTATGTACAAACATATGAAATTGCCAGCAGAAACAGGCCTCACGGTCTATTGAGTCTGCTCTAGTGCACAGCAAGCACCTCATCTTGCAGCTGCCCCTCCCGCCCCTTTCTTCCCAGTATCCCTTCTCTTTACCCTGTTCCCACCCCTCTTGAAACTGCCCACTGTCTTACAGGACACTATCTTGTCTGGTAAGGTGTTCCATTTGTCCACTGATCTTTTAGTGAAAAAAATGTCTCCACATCTTCCTCCTGAATCTTCCCCCCTCCAGTCTCAGGCCATGCCCTCTCGTGTCCATCCCCTTTCTCATCTGGAAAATCCCTTCTGTATCGGTCTTGTTTATCCCCTTTAGATACTTAAAGGTCTCAATCATATCCCCTCTATCTCTCCTCTCTTTTATTGAATACATATTCAGCTCTCCCAGTCTGTTCTCACAGGGCTTGCTGTCTAATCCCTGGATCATCTTTGTGGCTCTTCACTGTACCCTCTCCAGCAATCTGATGTCCTTCTTCAGGAATGGGTGCCAGTACAGCATGCAGTACTTCAGGTGGGGCCAGACCAATGATCTATATGGGGCAGGATAATCTCACTCCTTCTGGAAGATATCCCTCTTGCAATGCACCCCAGCATTTTGTTGGCTTTTGCTGCCACCTTCCTGCACTGAGCAGAGTTGTTCATGCTCCCCATAATGATCACTTCTAGGTCCTTCTCCTCTGTGGAGCTCCCCAGCTGTGCCCCATTCAAGTGATAATCCCTCCCCTGGTTCCTGGTTCCAAAGTGCAGAACCTTGCACTTCTTGGCATTGAACCCCAACTGCCATGTTTCTGCCCACTCCTGCAGCTTAGTCAGGTCCTCTTGCAACCCCTTCCTCCCCTCCACATCATCAACCACAGCTCCCATCTTGGTATCATCTGTGAACAGACTGATCTTGCTCTGGATCCCATGTGAGATATCTACAATAAAAATCCCAAACAGCACAAGTCCCAGTACTGATCCCTGTCGTACCCCACTCGTCACTGCTCTAGGTGATGAGAGGTCCCACCACCACCACCACCATTTTCTGCCTTCCCTTTAGCCAGTTTGTGATCTATTTCATCATTTTTGGTCCCACTCCCACATGTTCTGTTTCCCCCCCCAACCTGCCATGTGGCACTGAATCAAAGGCCTTGCTGATGTATAAATACAGGACATCTGCTTTATGGCACTTGTCCAATTCCCACATCACCCAGTTGTAGTACTCTACAAGGTTTCTCTGGCAGGATCTGCCCACTACAAACCCATGCTATTGACCATCTTGGCAACCGTTTTCTCCCAAGAAGCTCACTAGCCTCTCTTTTAGGATGGTCTCCATAAGTTTTCCCATGATCGATGTGAGGCTCACTGGTCTATAGTTGTAATAATTTTTATTAATATTTCACTAAACATAAAACATAAAACAAACATAAAATCACCTTACAAAATCCAGTGGTCAATAATAAAAGTACAGCTGACCTCACCCACACTTGCTGGGGTGGTATCCCGGTCTAGTTGTCATATGAAAACAGCAAAGTATAACTTAAAGTGACCTGTATAATCATAACATTACAGTACATAGAATAAAGAATGGTGAATTACGACTGGAATACATGTTCTGTTTATGTGTAGACATACCCCAAAATTGAAGAGGACACTTCACGGGTACCTCATAACCTCACAGTATTATACCTATAAGAGATTACTACAAAGCCTTGGGTTATGTTGAAACCTTCACATTGCGGACATACCACTCTACGAAGTAAATTTATACTAGCCGCTAAGAGTGTTCCATTTCAAAGGCGTTCATAGCACTTTGACTTAGAGAATAGCTATATTCTACAAAGACCGGCCTGATCCTGTAAAGATACCAAAATATCCCAAGCTTAAATCTGTACTCCTGAAATAACTTTCCGAATACCCACATAACCAGACACAATCAAGAATAACAGTTATAGTTCCGTAGGTAATTCAACCCCCATGTAACATGGGGCACCATTACTGAACCATGCTCGAGGCCCACCACTTCTGACTACCTGTACACCCATCAGAGGCAACAATGAATAATCACCCTATTCCCGTTGGTGGAGGGACTAGCCCCAAGTATCTCAGATATGGGTTCCAACAGGCTGTAAATAAGGATAATTTGGATTTCTGAAGATGGGATATCTTACCCAGTTTGGCAAGAGTAGACAAAGACCCCATTATAGCTGTTACCGTAGGGACCACCTCGGACCTCCACTGGCTTAGAATAGCTCTTTTGGTTTGTAATGCTAACAAGGCCAACCATCTAACTTTTAACGGTGACAGTTTAGGCATTACCCCTCTTAACCCCAAGAAACAAAAAAGGGGGCATATGGGAATGATCTGTTGGAGAACCCGAGAAGCATGAACCAGAATCTCTTGCCAAAGAGGTTGAATCTTGGGGCAGGACCACAATATGTGCAACAAATCACCTCGCTGTTGACACCTCCAGCAGTTGTCTCTGTCTATTACTTTGGCTCTGTGTAAAATAACAGGAGTTCTATACCATGAGTGTGCAATTTTGTTTTGAATTAGTCTGGATTTTGTATCAGTAAACCAGGAGTGGACATCTACCCAGGCTTTCTCCCAGGCCTCTGAGGATATAGGAGTCTGCAACATCTTTTCCCATCTATACCTTGCTGTCTCAGATTGAGATGGAAGAGCATCCCGCAAGGTAGCATATAACTGACCCGTGAGTCCCTTGGTGTAAGACATCCACTTAACTGATGCTGATGATTGAACACGACCCAGAGGACAATGCAAAAGCTGCCTGGTGGCATCTCTGATCTGGAGATATCTCCAGAAATCCTCTGCAGGAATTCCCCATTGCTGTCATAGAGACTGAAATGTCTGGATATTCTTATGATCAGGGATCAACAGGTCTCCCAGCTTAGTAATACCCAATGCAGCCCAGTGTCTCCACACAATTTTGCTACCGCCTATGGTAATGTCTGGATTGTGCCAGATAGGCACATAGGAGAGGGGAAAAGGAGCCAAATTAAGTCTTTGATGGTAGCTAACCCAGTTTCTCCTAGCTAAATCAATTATAGGGGACGTACTTTCATTCCCAAACTTATTAGCCTTAGCTTTTTTGGAATTATCCTTCTGTACTAGAAGCGATAAGGGATGACACAACCCTGCCATATCTGTCTCTAGCTGCACCCACTGTGGTGAAAGAGGGGAAAGAGGCCAAGCCCAATTAATTGTTTGGGCCAAAAGAAAGGCCCGGTAATATCCTTCTAACCACGGGAGGTTCCACCACCCTGACGCCAGTGTGATCTTAATTTAGCCCGGCTAAACCTAGGCTTAGAACCCTCCCATAAAAAATCCCCAATGACCTTATCAATACTCTGAAACCACTGTGCAGGTAAGGGGACAGGTAAATGTCTCAGAAGATAAAATAGTTTAGGTGCAACAATCATATTCACTGCCACCACTTTCCCCGCAAGAGTTAGTTTAAGTAACCTCCATCTATTGAAATCTGTCTTCAGAGAGGAGAGAAGAGGTTGTATATTGGCTTGCCTTATTGCATCCAAAGATGGAGTGAGGAAAATACCCAAGTATATGATCCCTCCTGGGGCCCACACTAGCTCCTCTGCACCCATATCCTGCTGAACACAGTGCTCGTTCAGGGGGAGTATCTCTGACTTATGCCGATTCAGCCGTAAGCCAGAATACTTTGAGAAATCTTCTAACAGATCCAGAATCCGAGGGATAGCGGTATGAGCATCCTCCAGCAAAAGAAGGAGGTCATCAGCATACATAAAAGTTAGATAGGATATATTCCCCACTGTCAGACCATTAATCTTTGGATGATTACGAATAGCCGTAGCCAACGGTTCTATCGCCAGTACAAAAAAGTAAGGCGAGTGGGCAACTCTTAGCGTCCCTCTGCCCAGTGGGAAAGGTTGGGGAAAGGTCGTGTGATATTAACTCTGGCAAAAGGGCTCCATATATAGCTTTTATTTTTGCCAGAAAGGTGTCCCCAATCCCAAAATGTGAAAGAGTCAGATATAGATAGTCCCATTCCACTGAATCAAATGCCTTTTCGGAATCTACCGTGACGGCAGCAGCCGGGGTGTGAAGGGACCTAGCCATAGGAATTAAATTAAGCAGGGTTCTTATATGATCCGAGCTATGTCTCCCTGGTATAAATCCCACTTGTGATGGATGAATCAGATCAGTCAACAGCGGACTGAGTCTGTGGGCTAAGATTTTGGCTTAAAGTTTACTGTCCAAATTTATAAGTGAGATGGGGCGGTAATTCCCCGGATTCGCTGAGTTCTTACCTTTCTTGGGTATCACAACTATAGTTGCCTCCAGTATAGATGGTGGAAAAGCTCCTATAAGTTTTACCTCCCGAAACACCTGAATCAAAAGGGGAGAAATAATATGGCCCAAAGTCTGGTAGAATTCTGCAGGGTACCCATCACCCCCCGGGGATTTCCCCTTTTTTAAATCCTGAATAGCTACCATCAATTCTTCTTTTGAAATGGGGAGATCTAACCATTGTGTGTGCTGGATCTGCAGCTTAGGCAAGCTTAAAGAATTTAAAAAACCCAGAGTGTCCAAGTTATGGTTAGCATGAGTGGAACAATATAACATTTTGTAGAATGCAGACATAACCTCATTAATATCCCCTGAAGAGGTACATAATAATCCTGAATTATTTCTTAGACCTGGGATAAATCTACTGGTCTGCTGTTTCCTTAATTGGTATGCAAGTACTTTGCCCCCTTTCTCCCCCCCTTCCCAAAACGTGTGTTTAAGACATAAAATAGCGGCTTCCGCTTTCCTATTCATAATCTGATTTATTTCAAACCGCATGGCCAAAATCGATTTCCCAATGGGAGAATGAATATTGGGAGAGGGCAGCGACTTAAACTTACTCTCGGCCTCGGCCAATATCTGTTCAAGGTCAAGCAGCTGTGATTCTGTTTGCCTGCGTCTAGCAGCCGAAAACCCCATAATGCTACCACGCAATGTGGCTTTAAAAGCCTCTCAGGTTGTGCAGGCGGAGGTGTCACTAATAGGGTTTTCTGCAAGGAAAAGAGAAGCCTCATTAATAAGCCAAGGGGTGAACTCGGGTCCTGTATCAGAAGCGGGTCCATTCTCCATTGCTTAATTGAGGGGGCCACTGGGTCCCATTGTAATAGGAGCTGGACTAAAGCATGATCAGAGATACAGCAAGGAAGAATTGAAACCTCTAACGTTTTGTTGGTCAGCTTGGCAGAACCAAGCCAGAAATCAAGCCTACTGTATGAATCATTTGGGACAGAATGAAATGTATAGTCTCTTATTCTGGGATGGAACAATCTCCAAAGATCTACTAACCCCTGATCAGACAACATTTGCTGAAGCTCCTTCACACTTCTAGGATGTGCCTCTTTCCCCCGGTCATTTCTGTCCAGCATAGGCATCAAGGTCAGATTAAAATCTCCCCCAATAAGTAGCGGACAGTCCAGTGGGTTAAATTCCAGTATTACTTCCGCCAGTTTATAAAAAAACAGTGGGGCATCCTCATTGGGGGCATATACATTACATAGAGTAATTAGACCTGTGGGAGTGTTATACGTGGCCATAACCCATCTGCCATCAGAGTCTGTCCGTGTCTGGGTTAACTTCCAAGGAAGGGACTTATGCACCAAAATCTGAACCCCGTGTTTCCTGGTCATAGCATTAGAATGCACTTGCTGTCCAACCCATTCCTTCACCATATGGGTATGATCCTCCCCAGCAAACTTAGTCTCCTGGAGGAAGGCCACTTGAGAACGTTTACGTTTCAGGTGTGCAAGAACTTTCTTATGTTTTATCGGGGAATTTAACCCACGGACATTCCAAGTGTGCATCACAATGTCAGTCATATTGCTAAAGTCTACAATATACCCTAATCTATACTGTTAAGGAGCTGAATCCAGCTATATGCAGGGTATGAAAAGTTACTGTACTGTTCAAAACAAACACGAAATCCCAACTGTATGGAGGGATTAACTAACCTAACTACAACTACTATATATTGCTACCCTATCTAAATAACAACCAACCAAACAACTACCAACTACTATTAGAAGAAACGGTAGGATTAAGCCGGCTAAAGACCTAGCCAATGGTATATCCTGTTGTTCCTGGGGGGAGCCAAATGCTTCTCAAAAGGGAGAAAATCCCTATCTCCTATTAAGCATATACCAAACTTCTCTAAGACAGGGCAAAAGTCACAGACAGAGTCCACACTTACTAGAGCCTACTACGGATCTGCCTGCAGTCACCTCAAATGGGGGGGGTAAAAGTCCTGTGACCGGGTCTTGAGACCTGATACTGCCCTTTGCTTATAAAAATCAAAATTCCTTAAACCATCTTAAGGTCCCCGAAGCTATTATTGAGCATACTACGGGTCAACACCTCTTATTAACTTCTGATACTCACTTAAACAATTGTACTTTTATTAAATCTTTACCAACTATCTTAGGGCCTACCTATATACCCAACCATGTACTGTATAGTCTGAGTAAAACTAAAAAAAAGATCTGATCATCACCACGTGTTATGGAACCAATATGGCCCCTTAGGCAATATTAAGTTCCAATTATTGCCTATGGAGTCAAATTAAGTCACTTCTTCTCTTCCATTGGATCCTCGTGGCCAGATACTCCGATGGGTAAAGTGGCTTTCTTAACAAGGATAAGCAACTTCTACCCATAGGAAACAGAGAGGAAAGGAAAGTAGAGGTGTAGATCGCACCCCCGGGGATCTACCCTATCCCACGAGAATATTCGAGCCTCCCCTACCCTCATGAATATACCTCCCACACAGTATATATATACATTCACTTCCCAATTTACCAGAACCAGTACCTTCCAAAAGGGCCACCAAAGACAGCTGGTACAAACCCTCTGATAAACCCTATCCCCCAGGGCCTCTCCTAGGTGTAACTCAAGGAGGCCATACCAGTTCTCTCCTGCAATATTGCAACATTAGGCTACCAGCTCTTCAGATACTTATCTAACGTTGAACAGTTTATTCAGGAAAGAAAAGACCCTTTGCTCATGATGTTTTCGGATGTTTCCCCTCTTCTAGTTCTTGTTCCGTAGTTTGACTTGGGGGGGGACATGGGTCCGGGAAGTCCGCTGCTATATTAGCTGTGGCACCATCTGTATCATGGAGACTGTCCTTGTGAGAGTCCTCCTGAGAGCTCCCGCCTGAATAACCCAACTGCCCCCCCACCACTATCCATCCCTTCGCATCCTTCTTCAGTAGGGAGATCGTTCAGAATCGCAAATCGGTTTTTGGCAAAGTAAGGGCTGACATATTCCATCTGAAGTTCCTTCTGTGCGTCTAAGGGGGGAGAAGACAAATTATCCATATTGTTCTTCCTTCCTGTGGATGGCCCCTTTTAGTGTGAGGGGAGGATGGAGGCCTCTTCCAAACTTTCAAGTTCCTAGGTTCCAATCTCACCATTGGCGCAGACTGGGGAGAGGTAGCTGGGGGAACAACAACTGACCTGGTGATTCTCTTGTCATTTACAACCAGGCTCGAAGACTGGGAAGTCAAATCTCTAGGGCATACATTGACAATATAGTCTAAAGCCGCTTCTGAAGATGAAAATTGCTGAATTGTACCATTTGTAGAGAATTGCAGTGTGGCCGGGTATCTTAGGGGCGGGATTTTTAAAGCGTGTAGCTTCCTTCGAGCTTCAGTGAAAGCTTTACGTCGAGCTGCCAATTCCTTCGAGTAATCCTGAAAAATCATAATCCTGTTCCCTTGCCAATGCAGCTGCCTGAGCTCTCTCGCCCTAGCCTGTATTCCCTCTTTTTCAGCAAAGTTCAGAATACGAACCAAGATGGGGCGGGGACATTCCCCCTGGGCAGGCCTAGGCTGGGCCGTACGATGAGCATGCTCCATTGTAATTTTAGTGCCTTCAGAGAGCTTCAAAATTTCTGGTAATACCCGTTGTAAAAATGGCAGGACCCTCCCTTCCTCGGAGCCCTCCGGAAATCCCAGTATGGGCAGATTATTACGCCTACTCCTATTCTCCAAATCCTCCACTTTGTCTTGCAGTTGATTGATCTTAGCTGCCTGGTCTCAGTAGGGCCGTATGGCTAAGAAGCGAGTTCTCCTGCGTAGTTACTTTCTGCTCCACTACATCTACAGGAACATTAATTTGCTGAATAGCTACAGCGGAGTTATTAGCAGCCAGTGTGAGATTGTCTATACTTGCCATAATCGACGTGAACATGTCCCGTATCGAGAGCTCCTCTCGTTCATTTATTAACTGCGCCATCTTGTACGACCCGGAGAGCAAAATACCATACCCTCACTCGCGGTCCATTTGTCTAAATGTCCCTTAAATTCAAAGCTCCCGTTTCAATAGTGCAGAGTTTCGGCAGCCTGATCCGTAATGTTCCAGCTGTAAATCCTCCCCCGAGGCTATATATTCTGGGTACAAAGCTCCGTGCGAAACGAGCTACTCGATTAGGTGGCCATCTTAGACGAGCGCTAGCCACGCCCCCCCACTGGTCTATAGTTGCCTGATTCATCCTTTGGGTCACATTTGTGGATGGGCACCACATAGGCCATTCTCCATTCCTGTGGTACACATCCCGTGTCCAGGGAGGCATTGAGCAGGTTAGCCAGTGGCCCCTGCCAGGAACTCTGCCAACTCCCTTAGTACACTAGGGTGAATGCCATCAGGTCCAGATGCTTTGTCCACACTTAATGCCCTCAACCCATCTAGTACCCTGCTTTCTGTAATCCCTGCATCTGTCATCTCCCCCCCCAACTTACCCCTCGCCTGGGATATCTGCCTCCCCTTCTCCTGCATGAATACGTAGCAGAAGTATTCATTCAGTGCCACTGCCTGATCTACCCCTTTCTCCACCCACCCTTCATCCTTCTTAATTCTCACCAGCTGATCCTTGCTCCTTCTCTTTCCGAGGTAGCGGAAGTATTTTTCTCCACTTTTGATTCGCTGAACCAGTCTCAGGTCCCTGGATGCCTTGGTCACCCTACCCAGTCTGGTAACCTCACTGGATTTCTCCATGCATGTATGTATCCTTATCTTCACCCCTTCCTGATTTCCTGTACTTTTGAAATGCTTTCCTCTTGGCCCTCACCCCTTCCATAACCTCCTGTGTCATCCAACTGGGTTTCTTTGCCCTCTCCTTCTTGCTTTTCTTCCCAGGGCAAGACTCCGTATCCTCCGCCAGCCCTTCCTTTATGATGTCTCATTTCTGGTCTGCATCCATGTGTGGCTGCATACCTGCTAGGTGCCTGACTAAAATTTCCCCCATCTTCTTAAAATACACCTCCCTAAACTCAATCACACTTGTACCCATGCCCCCTGTTTTCCTCCCCATGTTGAGCATGAACCACACTGAATAGTGGTCACTCCCAGCCAGTGGTTCCTCCACTTCCAGATTCCTTATAGCTTCCTCGTTATCCAGTACAAGGTCCAGATTCCTTTCTAATCGAGTCAGCCCCTGGATCAGCTGTGTCAGGGAGCTGTCTTGAAATGCTTCTAACAGGACTCCTCCTTTGCACTCATGGTGGATAGGGTGCCCCACTCCACTCCTGGTAGGTTGATGTCCCCCACCACCACTGTGCTCCTCTTCCTGCAGACCCTCCTTATTTGTTCAGCTAATTTCCTATCCAGGTCACTCCCCTGAGCTGGTGACCTGAACACCACCCCCAGCACCAGTGTTCTATTCTTTGCATCTTGGAACTGCATCCATAGTGCTTCTGTCCTCCCCTCCTCCCCTTCCTCCTTTATGCACTTTATCCACTTCCTTACATAAACTGCCACTCTCCCATTCCCCTTAGCCCTATCTTTTCTGAATAACCTGAACCCCGGGATCATCATAGCCCAGTCCTTGTACTGGGTAGCCCATTTTTCTGTGATGCCCACATTGTCCATCTCCTCCACCACCAAGAGAGCCTGTAACTCCACTGTTCTATTCCTTAGGCTTCTTGCATTCATTGAGACCACCCTCCAGCCTGTCCCCTCCCTTTCCATACCCCTACCCCCCCATCCATGCCTGGGCCGCTTCACCACTGCCTTTACCCATAACTAGTTGGGTGAGCTCACTAGGATCCTCTGTCAGAACCTTTTCCTATCAGCGGTCCCCTCGCCACCCCCCTCCTAGTTTAAATCCACCATTGTTGATATATACCCTTTTATTCCATGTTTTAGTACTATCTTTCCCTCTCTGCTTAAATGTAATCTGTCCCCTGTGTATAGATCACAATTGCCCCAGGTCCTACCCCAGTCTGACAATAATCCATACTTAACTGGTATGGCACCAATTCCTCAGCCACTCATTGAATTCCTCTATCCTGTTTTTCATCATTATACTCACACATGGTACATGGAGTACCTCAGAGACTGCCATCTACCCTCCCACCTCCTCACACTGCCTACTCAAATCCTCAGACCTCCACTTTACCACCTCTACCGTCTCCCCCACCAAGTTGTACCCACGTGCATCACTATGTGAGGTTTCTTCCTCCCCTTCCATGTGCACTTGTGAAGTGCCTGCCTCACCCTTCCCATGGTCAACCCCAGAATAGTCTCAACCCAGATATGACTGTGCCTTTCTCTCCTTCCACTCCATCTAACTCCTTTCAGTATAGAATTCCAAAGCACTAGTACCCCCCTTATTTTTGTTCCATACCCCTCTGCCTGTTTTCCCCTGACCACATTTCCAGAGTCCACACGTCCCTGCTTCTTATTATCTCTATCTGCACCATTTGTAACTCCTTCATCCCCCTCCTTTTTCTGCCTCTTCCTCTGCCTCTACCCTGCTCTTCCCATCCCCCCTTCTTTCTTTCCCTCCCAGCTTGACTTCTGACTCCTGGGCCTTCACTACCCTTCCCCTTCCATGATCTCCGACAATTGCACTACCACCTCCCATACCAACACTAAAACCTATTACTTGCTACCCTCGCTGTGGTGCCCATCTCCTCCTTCTTCTCCCTGCCCTGAGCCTTCCCTCTGCTTAACGCCCCTCTGCTCTCCTTACCCCCTCCCCCTCCCTACATCCTCACAGGATTTAGCCTTGCTGTTCCTACTCTGCTTCTCCCAGCTACTCCTGTCCAGGATCTCGACTGCCCCAGCTCGCCCCTCCCTCACCCTCTCCAGCTCCCTCCAGAGCCCCTGTGCCTTCTCTTCCTGTCTGCTCAGCCTGTAACAAATTGTAAACCCCCCAGTTTCCATAGTATATTCATCCAAACAGCCGTCTCACAACGATTGCACCCCACAATCCTCCCTGTGCCTGCTACCCTCATGCCATAGTACCCCCATTCCATCCACTGTCCCAACGTCTCCACCCCCAGTGTGTTCCCCCATAATGCCCCATTTTTCTTCCCTCCATTATTCACACTTAACTTAAATGTAACCTCAGTTTCTTATCACAAAGTCTGTATAGCAATAGCTGGATACCATATGTGACCCTACTAGCTTGCTTCCAAGTCCTCCTTTACTCCATTGATCCCTAGCTTGCTAACTCAGTAACTCTTGTTAAAACATTTATACATGACCTTGTCAATTTGAACTTTAAACTTTCAACTTTAAATATGCAGTTACCCATCCTAAACCCAAACCTGTCAGTATGAACCTTCAAACTTGCAACTTTAAAACATTTAAACCTTAAAATCCAACTAGTATAAGCTTGAGTGTCTGCACTTTTCACCACCTGACTATTGGGTCTAAGAATTAACTCATATAGGAAGTTTGCACCTCCTCAAGCTCCTCCCTGACAGCCTTCAAACCCAATCCCCAGTGGCTTTTCAGTATTTAAGAATAGCTGGTCAAGGGTGTGGGGGGAGGGGCTTTTTCAGTCCCTCCAGACACAGAAAGATAAAGCTAAATTCAAAAGCCACCATCAAAACTTACAAAAAATCTCAGAGATAAATTAACTCTCAAAGACAAAGTCTCCACATATTCAAACTGCACTGTTACCACTACCCACAGCAAGTAGAATTAAAATGCCTCAGTGAGCATTTAAAGAAAGATTAAACTGAAATGCAAACAAACTTGATTGGCTGGTCTACTACTGGACAAAGAACCCCTTCCCCAGCAACAGTCCACAGATTCAATCCCTCCAACCACAGAAAGATAAAACTGAATTCAAAAGCCAGAAGCAAAACTTACAAAAAATCTCAGAGGTAAATAAACTCTCAAATACAAACTCACCACGTATACAAACTCCACTGTTACCTCTGCCCACAGCAAGTACAATTAAAATGCCTCTGTGCGCATTTAAAGAGAGATCAAACTGAAATGCAAGCATATTTGATTGGCTGCTCTGTTACTAGACAACAAACCCCTCCCCCAGCAATAGTCCCCAGACTCTCAAAGACAAACTCACCACATATTCAAATATCAAAGACTCTCTTATACAATAGAGATACCCATCAATGTATTGATTAATAAGGAGGAGGCAGTATAGCACAGTGGTTTAAGGCTCTGAACTGCAAACCTGGAGACCTGGGTTTGAATCCCACAGCACCCACTTGCATACTGTGTCACCCTGAGCAAGTTACTTAACTTCTCTGTGCTCCCAGGTTGCACCTGTAAACAAGCTTTCAGCTTAGTGTGTCTCTCCTGGTTAAAAAAAAAAAAAAAAGTATTGGACAGGATTCAGAAAGCTTTCCCAGGGCACAGACCCAGTTTACCCTGGGCAGACTGGGCTTTGTGAATAACTTGTATTCACAAAGCCCAGTATGCCTTCGGAAACTGGGTTTGCACCCAGAAAAAAGTAGTGAGGGTGGGGTCTCAATTCAAATGAGGGGTCAGGGACCTGCATAGCCCTGCAATCCCATTCACAAAAGATTTGTTACATGGGCCTTTGCAAAGGGCCTTGCATGGAGCAAATTACATCCCAAAAGTACCTGGCTGTAATCCATGCAACCCTAGTGGTTGGCAGAGGTACTGAGGACCCCAATCTCCTGAGCTCCCACCCATTAAGAAAAATAATGAGTATCCATAGTGTAGTAGTCCCTCCCCCTACCCCGATCACTGATTGCTCTACTGTATAATTCAAAACCCCTTTTCCATAGTATAGTGTCCCTCCTCCACCTCAATCACTGATCACCATATAGTATCCCCTTTTCCATAGTGGCACCTGGTGCCTACCTTTGATCAGGCCCTAACTTACTTCATTAAGGGTTTTAGCTCCATCTGTGACATCTATGCCCCGCTCATGAAAAGAAAAATTTGGGGGCAAGCAAATGGCTGGATTGATGGGGAGCTCCTCTCCCACGTGAAAGAAAGGGACATACTCTGGGAGAAGTCCAGAAACACAGGTAGCAAGTATGATTACCAGTGTTACAGAACAGCCAGGAACTGCTGCACCAAGCTAATCCGACTTGCCAAAGCCAACTATCATAAGGCCCAGCTTTGCAATTCTTGGGGTGATGGGAAAAGATTCTGGGATAACATCAAAAGCATCCTTGGAAATGAGGACAAGAAGCACACTCAGCTGCTCAGTATCAGTAACACCCCCACTACAGACCCTCTAGCTATTGCAGAAGCCTTCAATAAGGCCTTCACCGATCTTACCCCAGTGCTACCACCTGCCTATTTTCAACCTGCTTTGAACCATTCCAACAACATATCTACTGAGTGTTCTCACCCGACCTTCTACTTTAAAAGGGTGATGGTGAAGGAGGCCCTAACTATGGTCAAGAAATTACTAGGTAAGACCAGACTGGGCAGTGACGGGGCAGACATGAAACTTCTATCCCTCACCCTGGACGTTCTTATAGTGCCCATTACCATGCTGTACAATATGTTCCTGGCCCTTACCCAATTCCTGGTGGTTTGGAAGCAGGCCCTAGTTACACCAGTGCATAAAGGAGGTGACAAGTCTCTGGTAGCCAACTACAGACCCATCTCAATCCTCTCCCCCCTGTCCAAGGCACTGGAAAAGATTGTGGTGGGTCAACTACCGACTACCTCAATAAGTATAATCTACTATGCCGCAATCAGCATGGCTTCAGACAAAATCACAGTACCACCACTGCCCTGCTGGACTACACGAACTATGCACATAAGGCCCTTGATGAAGGCAAACTAGTGGAGTCTGTCTTTATTGACCTCACCAAAGCCTTCAATACAGTCAATCACCTCCTGTTACTGACTCAACTGCAAAACATGGGTGTGGCGCCCAATGCCCTTTGCTGGTTCCAAGACTACCTGATACGGAGAAATCAATGAGTCAAAATTGGGAAAACAATATCCAGTGCAAGAGAGGTATCATTAGGGGTACCCCAGGGATCAATACTGGGGCCCCTACCCTTCAGCCTCTTCTTAAATGACCTTCCCACAGCCTGTGACACCAAACTCATACTATATGCAGATGATGCTGTGCTCCTGAGCCGCAGCACGTCTCAGGCTGCCTTACAATCTGAGCTGCAGAACTCCTTCTCCAAACTTGAGGACTGGTTCTGTAGTCATAAGTTGCTACTAAACTACAAGAAGACCAAGGCCATGCTGATTTCCAGCCCCCACAATAAAAATAAGCACCACCCCCTCATCATCTCCAACCCATGCAGTGAGCCGCTGGAA
Source organism: Neoceratodus forsteri (assembly GCA_016271365.2). NCBI lineage: Eukaryota > Metazoa > Chordata > Ceratodontiformes > Ceratodontidae > Neoceratodus > Neoceratodus forsteri. The sequence continues at coordinate 243,121,437 of CM057453.1, forward strand.
CAAGTCCACTTGTTCAAGTATCTGGGGGTCATAATAGATGATATCCTCATGTCTGCGCACCATATTGACTCTCTGGTCAAGACAGTCAATACCAAGATTGGTGTCTGTACAGGCACAGGCAATACCTCTCTCTGGGAGCCCTGAGCCTCTCAGTCCACAATTCCATTATATCTACTATTGAATATAGACTTGTGGTCCATGGGGTAGCAATGGATACAGCTCTCAAGAAGGTTCAGATTGCACTCAACAAAGCCTGCAGACTCACCCTGGATGCTGAGCATGGCACTCAGACCTATACTCTGTATGAATGTGCAAACTGGCTGTCATTAAGAAACAGGGTAAAATTCCAGACTTGCATCCTAGGGAAGAAGGCTCTATTGGGTAAAACACCACCTTGTGTAGGCAATTTGATCAAGGCGGCCAACTCGTTACAGGTTACCAGAGGTAGGACTAGAGGGGCCTTGGTTATCCCCTTCCATTGCACCTCACTTGGGCAATGTGCATTTGCCTACAGGGCCCCGATGTGGATGAATGAACTCCCCAGGCACCTCTTGGCCACCAAATGTCTGACCCAATTCAAAACTGACCTCAAACAGCACCTAATAACACTCTGTAAGTGCATCTACCCCTAAGTCCAGCCACACCTGCTCTCTCTTCCCCCCAGCAAGCACTAGGCAGGCCTCAGGTACCACCTCCCTCCCTCTGTCCCTTCTCATGACTTGCCTCAACAATCAGTTTGCGTCATGCTCCATCGGCACCTGCACACCCCACCTCCCCCCCACTCCCAGTCCCATGAGTTTCCCTAACAGTCACTACTAATGCAGGCTGTCTGACCATGCCCCCTCACACCCCATCATTTACACTAACATGTCTTCTCCACTCAGCCTCCCCTCAACCTCCCATTTCTCCTTATACCTTATTGCTCTTCTTCCCCCACCCTTCACCTCCACCGCAGTACCTACATCTCTCTCACACCTCCTTTCTTCACCCCACTGCCAGCTATTCCTTTCCCTCTGAACTACTGACAAGGCACTTTGTGGCTGCTTCTTCCCCCCTCCACCCTCATAAAGTGCTGTTCTTGTTATTTTAACTTGTACCTATGTTTTGAGTTATTCTGTAAGTTCTGAATCCAAGCTGTAATATTCATTGGGATGTACCTTTGCTTTCTCCTATTGTACTTTGCTTTGCAATCTAGGACATAGAACCTTTGTAAAAGAGCTTGTACTCAAAGGTCTTCTCCAAATCACAAAATAAATAAATAAAAAATAGTGTAGGGTTCCATGTCATAACGTTGATCACTAAATAGTGATCACAGTTACAGCAAGTGTACATCGCTGAAAAGTAAAACGTTGATGCACACTCCCCAGCGAGGACAGCAACAGTGACAAAAACGGACTAAGATATTTTAATTTTGATTCTCAGCTCCAGGGGGATGCATGTTGGGGAGGTGGAGAAACTTGAAAAATAAAAAAGATAAACTCTGGCACACACAAAAAATAAAAATTGTACCCCTACCCAGCTTCGATCCCTGCACCTTCCTCACTGCAGTCAGCCACGCTCACCACTACACCACACAGCCAGCTTGGCAATGCTGCACCACACTACCTCCCACATACTACCTCCATTGTCCCTCCTCTTCTGTTTCCCCTCCTACATCTTCGCTGTTCTTCCCCTTCATGTGCACTATAACCGTGCATTACTACCCTTTCAGGATAGCTCACATAACGGGCTCTCAAACTGAGTCACTCAAAACTGAGTAGCTTAATCTGAGTAACCCATATGACAGAATACCACAGTGTAGTGGTCCCTCCCCATCCCTGATCACCCGATCACCAATCCGTTCATAAAAGATGTTTTTTTTTCTATAGTGTAGGGTCCAACCCCAGTCACTGATCACCCACCCATTAGCAAAATATTTTTTTTCCATAGTGTAGTGGTCACCCCAACCTCCCACCCACTTTGGTAATGACCTACCACCTGGCTCTCCCCACCCCAGCACAGCCACTGGTCAGTGAGCAGCACAGCCCTCTTCACACCTCCACGGCCATCCGGCGACTGAACTGTCAGTGACAGCTCTCACAGAAACATAGAATTTGATGGCAGATAAGGACTGTTTGTCCCACTTAGTCTGTCCATTTCCCTCCCTAATGGATAAGCTGAAGATCCCAGTTAACCAACAGCCTACTTCATCCTACCCCCCACTAGAATTGCCTTATGTCTGTCCCATGCATTCTTGAATTCCCCCATTGTTTTTGACTTTACAACATCCTCAGGAAGGGTGTTCCATGATCTACAACTTTCTCCATGAAGAAATACTTCCTCACATTATCTCTAAGCCATCCCCCCTCTTATCTTCAAATTGTGCCCCCTTGTTCTTGCACATCTCTTTTTCTGGAAGATGCTGCCCTCTTGGACTTTGTTGATTCCCTTGAGGTACTTGAAAGTTTCTGTCATGTCCTCCCTCTCCCTCCTTTTCTTCAGGATATACATATTAAGCTCCTTTAGTTTTTCTTCATATGTCTTTTGGTGCAGACCCTGCACCATTTTGGTTGCCCTCCTCTGGACAGCCTCCACTCTGTCTATGCCTTTGCAGAGATGGTGTCTCCAGAAATGCACACAGTACTCCAGATGGGGTCTTACCAACTGTCTGTACAAAGGGATAACAACTTCATCTTTTCTACTGGTGCTGCCTGTCCCTGTGCATCCCATTATCCCCCCAGCCCTCCTTTCTGCCGTCTCACATTGCTTGCCCACCTTTAGGTCATCTGATATAACTACCCCCAGGTCCCTTTCCATCTTTGTTGTTGTCAGTATCTCACCCCTTATTGTGTACTCTACCTCTGGGTTTTTGTTTTCCATGTGCATTACTATGCACTTCTTTGCGTTGAATCTAAGCTGACATACATTTGACCATTCCTCCAACCTTGTCAAGTCCCTTCTTATCCTTTCCACCCCACCTTGTGTATCAATCATGTTGCAGATCTTTGTGTCATCTGCAAAGAGACATATTTTTCCTTCCAGTCCCTCTGCAATGTCACTTATAAAGACATTAAAAAAGACCAGCCCCAGTACTGAACCCTGCAGCACCCCATTAGTAACCCCCCTTTCTTCACTGTGGACTCTGTTTACTATTACCCTCTCTGTCCTGTTGTCTAGTCAGTGTTTTACCCAGGCTACCACCCTGGTACCCACTCCCAGGCAGGGTAATTTGTTTATTAATCTTTTGTGCGGGACTGTGTCAAATGCCTTGCTAAAGTCTAGGTAGGCCATAACCACAGCCCCTCCCTGATCTAGTACTTTGGTCACCCAGTCAAAGAAATTGATTAGATTCATCTGACATGACCTTCCTGCTGTGAATCCATGCTGCCTTGGGTGCTGTGCCCCACTGGCCTCTAGATACTCAACAATTCTTTCCTTCAGAAGTGATTTCATCATTTTCCCATCCACTGAGGTAAAACTGACAGGTCTATAGTTTCCTGCCTCTGTCTTGCTCCCACGTTTGTGAAGGGGAATCACAACCACCCTCCTCCAGTCCTCAGGTACCACACCATCCTCCCATGATTTGTTAAAAAGGGTAGTCATTGGTGTTACTAGTTCTCCCCTTTGTTCTTTAAGAATTCTGGGGTGAATCCCATCAGGCCCCATTGCTTTATCCACCTTCGATTTTAGGAGTTCTTTCAGAACCCTTTCTTCTGTGAAAAGACTGATATCAACCCCCTATCCAGAATGCTTCTATTGACTGGATTAGGTACCTCCCCCTCCTCTTCCTTTGTGAATACTGAGCAGAAATATACACAGTATACACTACAAGCCCATTGGTTGAACGTGTCAGTTTGTGGTTTCAGGCCCTTGGTTCAGTTTTTGCAGTTTGCAAATCTGTGCATTACTTTTATGGATGATGTTGTTGGATGGTTACCATGCTCTGCCTCACAGAGAATACATCTGCACTGCTTTTTGGGGGTGAAAGAGATCTGCACTGCTTGTAGGGGATGAAAGAGAGAGAGAAGGTACTGTATGTAGAGTATAAAATATAATTTCTCTGTATTTTAATGTTTTTTTGGTTTCCCAGTGTGTGGTTTGATTGCCAGTCAGTTGTTAGCAAAGAGGAAACTAGGACCAGAGTTAGGAATAGAAAAAGCCTGGGCACAGAAGGTTGTAGAAGAATGAGGTTGGCTGAGTATGTGGAAATGATAACATGGCAGCTGACAAGCCAATCAGGGAATCATGAAGTTGCCTCTGTTCACAGAACATTGTCAGTTGCTCCTTTTTTTATCTTTTTGTTAGCATACTGAAAGATTAAAGCTCCGTGTTAAAGGGGAACATTGTGCAGTAAGGTGGTAGATTCATTGACGTGACAGCGTGTGAAGCACGACAGCAGCAGTGTAAGGAAAACTTCTGCTGCTGTTTGTTACAGTAGCACTTTCTTACTTTAACTGTGAGATTATCCATATAATATACTAGGTGCTGTGCTAGGTTCTATACTTGGCTGGTAGACAGGAGAAAGCATGAGCCCATCAAGCCTGTTTCCTGCCTTAGCAGGGCCTTTAATCCCTAAGTTTAAGAAGATGATTATTCAGTCATCTTTTAAAGATATCAAAAGATCCTGCAGAGACCACCTTGGGGAAATGTGAGTTACAAGATGACGCTTCAATCTGGGGGTTCATGGAACATCACAATCCATTCGTCCTTCAGCCTCATGGATTGTTATGTTCCATAAACCCCTCAATTGAATTACCACCTTGTAACTCACAGTTCTCCATCATTCATTATATATGTATTCACAGGATGTCACCCTGGTTTTAAAGTGAGCCAGGTTAGTGGATATCTGGCATCCTGGAAGTGGGTGTGCTACAATAGGCAGTGCTCTCAGATTTGGAAAGGGGCACACTGTAACTTGCTTTTCCTTATATTTCAAGTTCATGCATCTGTTTTACATGACAGCAATTCACCCAGTTATGTGGATTTCCACTGGACATGTGGTTTCTGAATGCAATGAATTAACAAGATAATTATTTGCAATATTTTAAGTGTGTTATTAAAAATATTCAACAGCTTCATATTGACTATGTAATGTGCCATACATTCCTATTTGTTATAACAATGCCCAATGTACAATTTGGTAGCCCCTGCCACCAGAAGCACACCATTATCCACATATATACTAGGAAGTTGAAAAAAGAACTGATTACAATAAAAAAGAATGAAATATAACAAAATATTCAAATATATGTTTTTAGTTGTATTATTATTTAGTCCTTAATTTGTATCGAAAACCCAGTCTTCTGAGGATCAAAGGTATATGCAGTTATTATACATTCAACACGTGATATACCTTATAACTCTAATATATGAATCCTCATCAATCCATTCATTCTTTCTCAGGATCATGTCAAGTTACTGTCCTGCAAAAGAAAAATGAGCCAGCTAGTTTGCTTACCTTACAGTAATTAAGTAACATTTTTAACATATAAACCTGAAAAGAGACAAGGCTACCTGCTACACTAAACACAATAGTTTGATCACAGGAGTTTTAAATTCTTATCCAGCTGATAGCAATAAGTAAGCATTGCGATAATGTGGGGGATGTGTTGATCCTAGGTCCAGAAAAAGTTGCATAAAATGTTAACAACACCCTGATTTCATCAGACTATCACTTGACTATCACGTTGCTTATCTTTTTCCTGGCTTAAGTTGAATGTGTAGAATAAGTTATGTGAATACAACATTTTTATTAGTTCACAGGATATCTAAATATGTTTCTACTGTACCTGTGTTCCCCAAATGTTCTGTTTATGAAGCATGGGCATACTTATGTGTGTTGCTGCCTCTCCTGTCTGGAATCATTAAGGAGCACCCAGTTTCATTGAGATTAGGGCACCCTTCTTCTGCAACACTGAAAGAATTATGTGTGCATATTCTTTGGGGCTGTTCGAAGGTGCAAGCCCTATGGCAAAAAGTTTGGAATGCGTTAGACCTGAGTGTGGGTCTTGATGATGCTTTCACAAAATGGAATTGTAATCTAGGGTTGGACATACAGACTCTGTTGGGCCCCAGGCATTTTTTATTACATGCTGATCACTATTGGTATAAATAAAAGTATATTGCAGCACTGGCTGGATCAACAGGTTCCTTCCTTTGTTGAATGGCATATGGAGGTGCTTCAGATTTTGAATATAGAGCATATGTTGGCACCAATTTAAACACTGTGTGCACTCATTTGCAGCATTGGGGCCCTATAGAGGCTTGTCTGTCCACCCTGGTACTGTAACAAGTAAACATTGCTTTCTCTCTCTTCTATGCTTTATTAATTTGAATCCCAGTTCTCCTGTTCTCTGACCTTTTGCTAGTGTGGGGGTGGAGTGGGGGGGGTTATGGAAGGGGTTTGGTTAATGGTATACTTGGCTAATTGTACCTTTTGCATTCTCATGAGCAGGTTGTATTTTGTAATATTTTGATAAAAGTTAATAACATTTCTTTAATTAAACAAAAATAATTATGTGGACTAGTACAGTATTTTTTTCAAGTTTTTCCTGAAAAGTCTTTAGTAATGTCTTATCCATTTCCATAGTCGGCCTGAGGCAATGGTAGGAACTTTACACTTACTAGTGACTGAACATAAAAAGCATTTGTCAATGCCGAATGTTGTCATGCTGGCATTGGCAGTGGTAGAGCTAGAGATGCATAGTGCTTTGATTTTGTTAATGTGTCGCTAAAGGTGATTTTGCACAGCGAGCAAGCCATTGTGCGCCACAGCTGCGGAAACGCATTTTGGGCAGGCTGTGAAAAATGGCAGCTGGAGTGTTGATAAGGAGGTGTGCACAAATGCCAGTGGTGAAAATGTGGCATGAAAATATTGCAGATTGATGAAGTTACAAGGGTGCGTGGAAACTGCACAATGCACGCTTGAAACACAGTCATTGTATGGACTTTTGGCACCAAATTTTCAACATAAGCATTTTAGGACCTCTGCTCATGAATAGAGTCACCGTCATTTCCTCAGACTGTCCCAAAAACTGATTTCACATAGCGACTGTGCAATTCTGTGCCAGACATGCGAAAACACATTTTGGCTAGCTCTACTGTTCATAAGCAGGCATAGAAAAATGCCAATGATGAACTGCTGAAGTGAAACTATTACAAATTCACAAAGTCACGAGCGTGCATGCAAACTGTGCAACACATGCTCGTAAAACACTCATTTTATTGACTTTCATCCCCACATTTTCAACATAGGCATTTTAGGACATCTGCTAATGAACAATGTCACTGCCATTTTCATAATGTGTCTCAAACTCAGGCTTTCCACAGCGACCGCGCTATTCTGCGCCGGAACTGCGAAAACAGATTTTGGTCAGGATGTGAAAAATGACAGCTATACTGTTCATTAGGAGGTACAGAACCATGGCACTGTTGAAAATCTGGAGTGAAAGTATAAGTTTGTGAACTTACGAGCGTGCGTGAAAACTGCGCAAAGCACGCTCGTAACACAGTCATTTTATGGAGTATTGTCACCAAATATTCAACACAGGCATTTTAGGACCTCTGCTCATGAACAGTGTCACTGTCATTTTCGCAATGTGTCCCGAATACTGATTTCGCACAGCGACCAAGCAATTCTGCACCGGAAGTGCAAAAACACATTTAAGCCAGGATGTGAAAAATGACAGCTATATGGTTCACATGAAGGTGTGGTAAAATGCGAATGCTGAGAATCTGATGTGAAAATATTGCAAATTTGCTAACTTACGAGCGTGCATAGCAACTGCGTAATGCACGCTCATAAAACAGTCATTTTTTTGATTTTTCCCACCAAATTTGTAACATAGGCTTTTTTGGAGCCCCTCTCATGAACAGTGGCATTGTCATTTCATTACTCAGCCCCAAAAGGTGATTCAGTGCAGTGACTGCGAAATCACCTTTCGGGACCGAATAACACCATGACAGTGCAAGTATTCACTAGGAGGGGTCCCAAAAACACCATGTTCAATATTTGGGGCCAAAATTCCCCAAAATGCCTGAGATATGCAGCAAAGTTGAAAACACCCTAGTTATTCCACTATACAGCTTACCGGCATTTCTTCAGTTTGCAGTCGGCTTTGAAGAGTGCAGACGTGTTCCCGGTCCACCGAAGATCATCGCGCCAGACTCTGGAGGTAAGTATGGGGTGAGGTGGTGTGGGGAGGCAGGGTGCACAGAGGGTGGGTGCGGGTGGGGTGCAGGGGAGACTACGATGGACCGTTTGGTTTTCAGATTAAAAAATTAGACATCGCGGGACAGTTATTTTTTGGGGGTTTGGCACACTAACTGTTGGGGGTCTGTAGCCGATGGGGATTGGTCACCCTCATTGGCACAACACGGGGTACTGCTATGCCGATCGGGATTGGGCACCCCATCGGCAATAAAGCAAGGGGCCAAGCCAAGGGGATGTTAATGAAAATATCAAAGCTACAGAAATTCAGAATACACATAAGGAGCCAGAAGAACTGTGGGTCACCCTGGAAACAGGAATGGGACAGCCATAAGAACTGGGGTTGTCTACAGGCCCCAGACCAGAGGGAGGACATAGACACATTACTGTTAGAAGATATACAAAACATGACAGCTAAAGGGAGGTTCTGATAATGGGAGACTTCAACATGCCGGATACAGATTGGTCAATACCAGCAGGAACATCTGCCAGAACTAGACTCATAGTGGATTCCCTGCAGGGAAGGGCCTCAAACAACTGGTACAGCAACCCACAAGAGACAGGGCTATCCTAGATCTAGTACTGACTAACAAAGAAGGATCACAGATCTCCAGGTAGAAGGTCACCTGGGGCCAGTGACCATCACATGGTATGGTTCAATTTGGCTACTACATCTAAATCATCCCATTCCAGGCAAAATATGGGACTTCAGAGGAGCTGACTTTGATAAGTTGGCCAACAGAGTTAACTAGCCCGGCAAAAAGAAACACAGATGAGGGGTACAGGCAAAGTGGGCAAGCATTAAGGATGCAATACTTGAAGCAACATCCCATTGTGTTAGACAGAAAAGGAAGTGCAAAGAAGAAGGAAACCACTTTGGTTCTCAAATACAGTAGCAGAAAGGTCAGAGCCAAAAGGCTGGCCTTCAGGAAATATAAAGGGAACACAGCGGATGAAGATAGGAGGCATACCAAACTGCCCTAAGGGAAGCAGGTAAGGCAGTAAGGCAGGCAAAGTCCCAAACTGAGGAAACACTAGCACGAACAGTAAAAGAAGGTGACAAGACTTTCTATAGATATATTAGTGAAAGGAGAAAGTCCAGAGGGGGTATTGCTAAGCTTAATGGAGAAAAGTGAGCATGTGAGGAGGAGGACCCTGTAAAAGCATCTATCCTAAATAGATACTTTTGCTCAGTATTTACTGAAGAGAAGGTAGGGCAAGGCCCACAGCTCAGCATCATGGACACAGGGGGGAGGGAGGTGAGCACTACTCCCTTCTACAAAAAGAAAGGGTCCTACAAGAGCCTCATAAGCTCAGGGTGGATAAGACAATGGGACCTGATGGCATACATCCCAGGGTACTTAAGGGGCTAAAGGAGGAACTAGCAGAGCCATTAGCAGAATTGTTTAGGTGAGTCTCTGAGCACAGAAGAGGTCCCAGAAGACTGGAGAAGGCTCATGTGATCCCGCTCACAAGAGTGGGTAGCAGGGAGGAGGCGGGAACTACAGACTGGTCAGTCTTACCTCAGTAGTGGGCAAGATTTGGAGGCACTCCTTAAGGAAAGGATAGTGCAACACCTGGAATCCATAGGGGCACAGGATCCAAGACAGCATGGGTTTACAAAAGGAAGGTCCTGTCAAACTAATCTCATAGATTTCTTTGACTGGGTAACCAGAGTGGTGGACCAAGGGGGAGCAGTTGATGTCGCCTACCTTGACTTCAGCAAAGCTTTTGACACTGTTCCACATAGAAGATTTATAAATAAGCTGGGTAGGCTCAGGGTGGGTCAGAAGTTGGTCAACTGGGTGGCAAACTGGTTGACGGGCAGAAAACAGAGAGTGGTGGTAAATGGTATACAGTCAGAAGAGATGCAAGTCACAAGTGGGGTACCTCAGGGATCAGTCCTGGGGCCAGTCCTCTTCAACATCTTCATTAGTGACCTTGCAGATGGACTAGAGGGTAAGGCTTGTCTGTTTACAGATGACACCAAGATCTGCAACAGAGTAGATGATCCAGATGGGGTGGGCAGAATGAGAAGAGATCTGGATAAACTAGCAGAATGGTCAGAAGAGTGGCAACTGGATTTAATGCAAAGAAGTGCAAAATCATGCACATAGGAAGAAGAAACCTGAAGCTACCTTAGGCTGGGAGGAGTTGCTAACAGTCACAAAGGAAGAAAGAGACTTGGGCATCATCATCACTGATGACCTAAAATCATCCAAGCAGACCTCTAAAGCAGTAGGTAAGGCTAGGGGTGTTGGGTGTATTAGTAGGGGTATAACAAGTCATAAGAGGAGGTAATCCCTCTGTACAGACACTGGTTAGGCCCCATCTGGAGTACTGCGTGCAGTATTGGAGGCCACACCTTCACAAGGACATTAACCAAATTGAGGCAGTCCAGAGAAGGGCAACCAAAATGGTGCGGGGACTGCATCAGAAGACATATGAGGACAGATTAACGAGCTCAATATGTATACCTTGAGCAAAGGAGGGAGAGAGGTGATATGATCGAGGCATTCAAACACCTTAAGGGCATAAACAAGGTAAAGAGTCTAACATGTTTAAATATAAGAAAAATAGCAGGACAAGAGGACACAGCATGAGATTAGAGGGAGGCCGATTAAGGGGAATGTGAGGAAATCTTTTTTCACAGAAAGTGGTGGATGCATGGAATGGCTTACCACAAGAAGTGGTGGCTATGAATACAGTGAAGGGCTTCAAACAGGCATGGGATAGGCATAAGGGAGCAATACAAATGACTATGAATAGATAGGCCACTGACAGAGCAAAGGCCGATGGCACATTTATAAGGTAGAAAAAGAAATGGGCAGACTGGATGGGCCTTGCGGTCCTTATCTGCCGTCAGCTTCTATGTTTCTATGTTTCTATGATTGGGAACTCCATCAGCATTTCACAATTGGGGGGATTCTTTCTGCCAATGGAGAGTGGGCTCCCCCATCAGCACACACAGAAAGCGGGTCAGGCTGAGCCGAAGGGGATTAGACACCCCCTTGGCATTCCATGCTCATAATGTTGGCGAGCACATCCAGGAAAGGTCCACTGCATCTGACGAGCTTTGCTCAGATTGCAGCTGACCTTTTCTTAGATGTGCTCGCCACATTATGTATGCATGGTGTGGCACCGGCATGCAGACTGATTGGGGAATGAGGGACGCACCTACTGATGCGTGCCCTGTATTCACCCAACAGTGACCGTGCCTCCAAAGCTGCACTACCCCAAGATGTTGGCTGCACAAGCGTGACAACATAAACAGCAGAAATGTGGAAAAAATTGCATGAGTGGTAGACATAGTCCATGTGGAGAAGGAAGACCTGTTTCTTTTTTTAATTCTGCGATGTAGTGAAACAGCACCTGCACCCATGTTGTGCCATTGAACATCAACTATTTTTCTGAGAATTCAAAAGACCCATTTATATTTTATGGGGGTAACCCCCCCAATAATCTTCCAGAACCAAAACCAAATCTTGGGTCTTCTCCTTCTTACTGTGAGCTGGACAAAATCAAGTGATATACCAAACAGAGAACAAGAGCATGTGTAAGAGTATTAGAACTGTAAGCACGCAGTCAACAAGATACAGTAGTTCCAGTTCCAGAAAAGAAGTGGCCAGAGACAGATGGTTAGTTAATCATTATTTATTTTATTTATTTATTTAAACTTTGGTAATGGGGAAAGGAACACTGAGCCAGGACTTGTTTCCAGGTGTGACCCGGGCAATGGGGTAATTATAAAAAAACATATACAAAAGAAACTGACAGGGCATGTAAACAAAATACAAATAGAGTACTGCTAGACACAGAGCTCAGTGGTAACATTGTACAATACTTATTTTAGGGATAAAGCACAGTGCAATACAACCAGAATTCAATGTCTTGACACTACAGTTTTGCAAACACTTCTGAGTAAGTTACTGTTTGAATAAGCTTAAAACAGAAATACACAGCATGGAGTAGTCAGATTTAAGCTAGTGGAGATAGAATTGGGGCAGCGGCAAGAAGAAGTAGGAGCATGACTGAGCAGGTGCTTAAACATTGAGGAGCGAGGTGGCTTGATGGAAGGAAGATTATAGTGGTTCCAAAGGGAAGATAGACGGAAATAGAAAGCAGACTGTCCTGCTATAGAGTGTTGGTGGGGGGGGGGGAGAAAAATGAAGCAGGTAGGGGGTGGGACAGGCAGGAGAAAAGAGGGAAGGAGTCCAATCAGAATGTGGCAATAAAGGCTAGGGAGTTTGTCTGGTGACAGTGGTAGAGGGGATGGATAGAAAGAGATGAGTAGAGTGAGAAATGGTGAGTGCAGAAAGGAGAGTTTGTGGCAAAATGACAAAAGGCATTTTAGAGGTTGTCCAATTTGGAGAAGGGAGAAGCAGGGGCTGTGCCGTAGATGATGTCCTCATAATCAAGTACAGAGAGGATGGTTTTGGTGATTAATTCATGATGCACAGGGAGGGAGAGGCAAGCTTTGTTCCAGTGCAGTACTCCTGGTTTAGAGCAGAGCTTTGAGTACAAGGTGTTGATATGGACTGAGAAGTCTAGGTTGCTGTCCAGCCATACCCCAAGGTACTTGAAGGCAGATACAGATTCTAGATGGGAACCATCAGGGATGGAGAAAACTGTGGGGACGAGAGTGTAGAGAACCTTTGTCTTGATCCAAAGGTCATTGACATTGTTTCTTTCATGTTTACCCTCAAGTTATTGACCTGAAACCAGTTTTGCATGTTGTTAAAATCTCACTGGAGCGGGTACTCGACCTCGTGGGTTGAGGGACCAGAGGTATAGATGATTGTATCATCAATGCACATGTGGATTTGAGCATGCACACAAGCTGAGGGGAGGTTGTTGATGAAAAGGTAGAATAAAATGGGGCCTAAGATGGAGCCTTGGGGAACACCAGGAAGGATCGGGAGGGGAGATGATTGGGAAGAGCCCACCTGGACTAACTCCTGTTCATGAGGTAGACACCGAACCAGTTTATTACTGGTGGCACTAAACTAGCAGAGTGGAGCTTGCCATGTAGAACTGAATGGGATGCTGAGTCGAATGCTTTTGCCAAGTCTATAAAGATAGCAGCTGTGAAGTGACCCAGATCCATACCAGAGTGAGTGGCATCTATGACCCACAGTAAGGAGGACAGTAGAGTGGTTCTTCCTGAAACCAGCCTGAAATGGGGATAGATTATTGTTGCTGGTGAGGAAATCAGAAACCCTGAATAGGCTAGTGACTCTTGGAGCTTTGCAAGGGAGAGGAGGAGGGAGATGGGGCTGTAATTCCCTGGGATGGAGGGGTCACCACCTTTGTGGAGTGGTAGGACCTTGTCCGTTTTCCAGGCCAGAGGTACAGTACCTGAGGAGAGGGAGATATTTAGCTAAGTATGTGAGGTGTAGGCTAATTGTGGGGGAAGAGATATGAAGTATTATGGGGATAATACCATCTGGGCTGCTTTTGGATGGATTAAGTGATAATAGAGCACTATAAACCTCCTGTTCGGATATGGGGGAGATGGTAGCCATTTGGAGAATGCGGAGTAAGGGACAGCCTTTGTGGGGTATCAGGAAGTGCACACAAAATAAAGTACTTGTTAAGGTGTCCAATACTGAGGAAGGGTCTGAGATGAGGAAGCCATCTAGGGAGAGTACGGTGGTGGTTGACTGAGGGAGGGGGTCTACGAGGGTGTGGATAGTCTTCCAGAAGTTTGAGAGAGACCTGTGGCTAGAATGGAGGAGTTACATACATAGATACATAGACAGTGTCAGCAGATAAAGGCCTACAGCCCACCCAGTCTGCCCATTTGAGCTTGTAAGTTTACTTTATGATTTCCTAGAAGTCTGTTGCTCCTTAACCCTGACCTCCAGAATTCCTTTATGTCTATCCCATGCATTCTTAAATCCCGTGATTGTTTCAGCCCCCACCACTTCCTCTGGCAGGGTGTTCCACTTGTCCACCACCGTTCTGTGAAGAAATTCTTCCTCATGTTTCCTCTGAATAGTCCTCCCTGCAACTTTATCCCATGCCCTCTAGTCCTGGAACATCTTTTTCGCTTAAAAATAGTGTCTTCCTGCACCCTGTTCCTCCCTGTAAGATTCTGTGAGATCTTTGAAATAGACTGCTTTGGCAGTCCAGACAGCCTTTGTGCACTTGTTTCTTAGTGACCTGTATGTCTGGAGGTCAGCTTGGGTCAAACAGGATTTGTAGGTAGCCCATGTGCAATCATGCAATTTGCACTGAGCAATTAGGGAGGCATTTATCCAGGAGTGGTGGACACATTTTATCTGTGCTTTTTTTAGAGCTGCATTAGTGTTCTATACTCTAGAGAGACAGCTGATGAAAGAGCTGAGGGCTGAATCAACGTTAGCAGCACAGAACATGGGAACCAATCGGCATTAAGAAGGTCAAGTTGGAGGGCATTTTTTTCAAGTGTCCTGAAGGGGTGTTGCCAAATGTACTTAGTGACAAAGTGGGAGAGATGCACCTTCATGATGCAATATGTCAAGCAGTGATCTCTAAAAATCTCTGGGAGGGTACCTTCCACTATAATGTGGTGAAGGTGATAGGAGAGCACCCAGTCCAAAAGAGAGTGTTCGGGGAGTGAGGGTTTAGCCTTCTTGGCTCCTTAATGAGCTAAGTTAGATTAAGCAGTTTTGCACTGTGTAATGTGAACTTGGAGGCTGGGAGAGACAGTTTAAGTTGAAGTCACCAAGCAAGATCAACTCACCGGAGATTGCTTGTGAGGAGATGGAGGAGCTACAAGTAACCAATGAGGCTGGAGAAAGTTTAGGGGTGAATATAGAGCCCCTATGTAAAGGGTGAGAGTGGCTGGATTGTAGAGCTTAGCTATAATTCCTCGTGAGATGAGTGGAGGGCCTTACACAGGGAGATGGAACAGGAGAGGGATTGGTGAATATAGAGGGCTACCTCGCCACCCTGTCTGCTCCTGTCTTGGTGGAAAAGATTATAATCCATAAGGGTGAGGTGGATATCTTATACCTTGGAGGACAGCCAAGTTTCAGAGATACGAAGTATGTTGGGGGAGTGCTAAGTAATCCATGCTATCAGGACATCTAATTTAGGAAGAAGGCTCCTGGCATTGAAATGGAAAATGCTGAGCCCTTTTGGAAGAGCAGAGGGGGAGGGGTGAGAACGTGGACCAGGGTTTATTTCAATGTTCCCAGCGAGGAGCAACAGGAACATTAGTAATGGGAGAAGGGAGGGGTTATTAGGTCCTTTACCATCATGGGCAGGGGAAGAGGAAGAAGAGGCGGCAGGTCCTGACTATAGCATCCAGATTTAGTAAAGGGGAGCACATTACTGCCAGGAGTATGAGGGAGTGTGGTATAGGATGGAGTGGGAAGGGACAGTGGAAAGGAGGGGTGGAGCCAGGAGGACAAGAGAAATAGAGAGGGTACTAGAGGATGACAAGAGAGGGGTGGGGGGAGAGGTATGGGTGATAGAACTGGTAGGAGGGAGAGCAGAATAAAGCCGAGAAGAACAGGGGTAGACACAATTATATAGGGGAGAGGGAGTGGCAGTAAGTGCAGCAACTGCTATGATAGGGGGGTGATGAGTGCACTATAAATTGGCAACTAGGGCAGATATTTTCTTTGAAAGAGATCTCTTGTTAAACATAAGTAGTATCAGGTATTATTGCAAGCGTGGGTGATGATAGTGGAAATTTTGGGGGTAGATAGTGCAAACTGCATTGTCTGGGCTGTGGATCTCGGTATGTAAGACTGGCTACACTTTGATTTGATCCACCTGTATTCTGCTGATAGATCAGGGAAACACCAGTAGCGTTGGTGATTGTAGGTGGTAAAAAAGGGGTGTACCAAGATTACAGTGTAGTAGGGGTGTAAAAATGCACTGACAGGTTTTTTTTTTGTATACCTACATACCACTATAAAAAGGAGACTAGCTTAGGGTGAGAGGGTGGTTGGGGAGGGAAGGAGGGCAGTGCTAGGTGGTGCCACACGAAGCTCAACACTGCTCCTCCATTTGAAAATGGCACCCTTAGCCAAGGGGAGGAGTGGAGCTCACTACCTTGGTTTGTTCCAGTATTTGGAAGGGAGGGCAAAGTCAGCTGAGGCTCTCATGACCCTAGGCAGCCTGAAGATGGGGTTGGATTGAGATGTGGAGAGCCTGCAGAAGAGAAATAAAGGCAAAAGGTGAGCTTGGGGCTGGAGAGTGAGCTACTCAGGTTAGTGGGATGGGGGTGGGTGGAGACAATACAGATACAGAGCAGGGGCCTTCCTGATCAGCCAGATGAACAAATTTCAGTTAAATAACATTAAATCAGGGCTGCAGTCAACTCTGAAAAGCAAAGTTAAAGCAATACAATTAATGTCACACTAAGCTGGCTAAGCAAGCAAAATAGGATATATACTAAACTATCAGGTACAGTTTGCCGATGCAAAATGCTGTCATTCATTTGAAAATGGTACCCTTGGCCAAGAGGAGGAATGGAGCACAGTACCTTTGTTTCAGTCCCGTGTTTGGTGGGAAGGGCGGCATTAGTTGAAGCCTCACAACCCAATGCAGTCTGAAGATGGGGTCTGACTGAGATGAGCAGAGCCTGCTGGAGCAATATAAAGGCAAAAAGGGAGCTTGCGGGTGGGGAGTGAGCTTCACAGCTCGGCAGGTGGGGTTGGGTGGGGTGAGGGGAGACAACACAAAGACAGATCTTCCTGAATAACAAATTTCAGTTAAATAATATTAAATCAGTGCTGCAGTGAACTCTGAAAGGCAGAGTTAAAGCAATACAATTAATTTCACACTAAGCCAACTAAGCAAGCAAAATGGGATATATACAAAACTACTAGGTACAGTTCCCCAATGAAAAATGCTATCCTCTGTTTGAAAATGGCACCCTTAGCTAGGAGGAGGAGTGGAGTACAATAACTTGGTTTCAGTCTAGTGTTTGAAGGAGAGGGCAAAGTCAGCTTAGGCCCTCATGACCCTAGGCAGCCTGAAGATGGGGATCTGACTGAGATGTGCAGAGCCTTGGTTTAGGTCTGGTTTTGGAGGGGAGGGTGAAGTCAACTGAGGCCCTCACAACCCTAGGCAGCCTGAAGATGGTAAATGATGCCAGGACCAAAAAGGCAGATGCAGTCTCTAGTGTAGAGGACTGGAATCATAAGGAATTATAGTTGGGGGAGGAGGGGAGAATATGAAACAGAACAGATGAGCAG
This sequence comes from Neoceratodus forsteri, assembly GCA_016271365.2. Taxonomy (NCBI): domain Eukaryota; kingdom Metazoa; phylum Chordata; order Ceratodontiformes; family Ceratodontidae; genus Neoceratodus; species Neoceratodus forsteri. The sequence goes on from CM057453.1 coordinate 243,138,822, forward strand.
AATGGAGGCAAGATGCTAACCTGATTGGAAATGAGAGGAAAAAGGTAAGGCTACAGGAGAGCAACAAATATGTACTGCATGCATTTTCTGTTTAAGCAGATACATTTGTAAGAGACAAAGAGTGAAAGAGAACAAGTAGATCTTTGCTGGGCCAGCTCCTTGCTCTAGGAACATGGCTCAATGAATCAATGATAGCATGTCACCAAAGGCCAACCATAAAGTGAGGAATTGATTCTCCATCTCAGAATTATAGCATAATGGTAGTTGCCCTAAAAGAAGAATGAGAAAGCATTTCAATAGAACAAAAAAATTCTTGACCTCTGATATTTCTGAAAGTGAAAACCTATGAAGATAAAACTTTTTCTTTTCCCTTATACAAAGCAGAACATCTGTGGTGAAATCTCAGCTGTGTACTGTAAGTTAGATATTTTAATTACCAAAACAATGAAGGAAACCATCACCAACCCCTAAGACTGACATTTCTAATATTTCATTTTTTCCCATCAGAGCAGGGTCCAATAATATCGTGTAGATGTTTCTCTAGTGCTGTGTTGACATATATGCCTCATCTACTGGACAGGTATTATTTGTAAACACTGCATACAGTGTACTTTAATTACAAAGTACTGTTTCTACTGTATATAGAAGCTGTTAGGGAAGTTCTCTTAATTTCACTTGTTGGGATATGTGTTATGCTCAGTTCAGTCAACTGCAATCCTTTAAACACTCGATTGGATCATGTCCCCATGCTCTATTATCTGCTACTGGATAACTCTGACATCAGATACTTTTAGTAGTGGTTTGAGTTAACAACTTACAGTAATAAATACCATGAATATTGTGCTGGTGTGACTTCTGTATTCCTGGATCTGGGCCAGACTAATGTGCTGTAGTACTTATGCTGTCATCCAGTACTGACATTTTAGTACATTATTTGGCGGGGGGGGGAGGTTGTTGCCCTCTTCATGGTGTCACCTATTAGAAAGATCTTATCTATGAAAATATATAATAGGGGTGCTGTCACACCCCTCTATTAGGGTTTAATGACCAGTTCTATGTTAACTCATTCAGGCCTAGATACGCCTGTAGGTGGCATCTGAAAACATAGCCACTCAGGCCAATAATGCCTGCAGACGTACACAGCTGACTTATACTCAGGCCTGGAAAAGTGTGAGGAAGTCAGCAGTCTTTACCTAAATATTAAACAAACCAAATTGCTTAGAATTGATTGCATAGCACCATTAGAAAGGTAATTTTGTGCTAAACAATTTTGCCACTGATACTTTGTGTCTACCATGTATACTTTAGGAGTTATTTGGATTTGTTTAAGGTATGGTGTGCATGGCTGATATCTGTCTCTCAAGCTTCACCTAAGCACCTTGAAAAAATCTGAAAAAAACACAGTCTTTTGGAATTTTAGCTAGTATAAAATAAAAACCAAATTGATTGCATAGCATCACTGGAAAGATAATCTTGTGCTCAACAACTTTGCCACTTGTACTTTGTGTGTAGCACTTACGATTCAAGAGGTATTCGCATTTGTTTGTGGCATGCTGATTATGGCTTGATTTTGCTTAGAAAGGCCCAGGATGCAGTGCTAAGAGTATACAGGGCACAAGTGGTGGAAGTTTCAAAGAGCTCTTGTGGTGTGAATGAGTTAAACCACAAATTTTGAAATTTAATAACTTTGAAACCATTGGACCGAGCCACATGAAATTTTGCAAGCACCATCAGGGACCAAGTGTCTTTATGTTGTGACATATTTTGTTCTGGTCAGATGTATAGGTGCAGAGATAAGTATTGTCAAACAATGGAAAAAGTACCCCTTTGGGTGAAATTCTTTGTCATGCCGCTGTGCAAAAGTGGTATAGAATTTTGGTCTGAAATTTTTAGGGTATATAGATGTTGTGTCACAGACATGCCTTTTGAAGGTTTGGTGAAAAAAATGCTAATCTGTTCCAAAGTTATTACATTTTGTAAATTTCCCATTATTTACTATGGGACCAGTCAGATGTCCTGCTTGAAAAAGCAGGGTGATCATTAGGGTTCACGACCCCAAAGCACAATACCAATAACTGCTTCTGCATGCAGGGTGGGGTGGAATGTTAGGGTTGGAAACCGAGGGTGGGGTGGGGCCTCTAGGTTGAAATCCCTAAGACCGCATTTTCCAACTTTTGTGGCTGGAACCCTAATGGTGCATTAACAACATCTTTTTTATAGAGAATTTCCTTACTTTTTCAGAAAGCATAATCGTAGAAAACCCTAATGGTGCATTAATGAAGTTTGTTTGCAGACCAAGGGTCCATTCTTGGTCACATTCTGTTCTCCCTCTGTATAAACGAACTCCCCTCAGTTACTACTTTCGGGTCTACAACACTCTATGCGGATGACCTGGTACTATTATCTAGCTCCCAGGACTCTGCTACGATCAACTCCCAACTCAACTCTGACTTTGGGCATATCCTTAATTGGCTCTTGGGACGCAAGCTCACCGTTAATCTTAACAAAACACACGCCCTGTTATTCGGGTCGGCGGCCAAAACCTCATCTTGCCCCTCCCCCCTTGCCATTAATGGGGGGAATGGCTCCCTCCTGCCTGTCCTGAAATCTGCTAGGTACCTATGGGTGACCCTAGATCCTCAGCTTGATCTCACTGAGCATCTCCAGAACATTTGCAAAGCATCGAACAGTAAGCTTGGCTTAGCATACAGGGCCAAGGACTGCCTCACCCTGGCCGTTCAGCTCGCCATAGCCAGGGAGATCCTCCTACCTACGCTCTGCTATGGGCTTGTTGCCTTTGCGCCAGTCCCGAACGCCTCCCTTGCAAAATGGGACACGGCTTATAAAAACATATGTCATTTTGCCCTCTCCGCTCCTCGGCTTATGCATCGGTGTGCCCTCTATGCCCTTCTGGAGTGGCTTCCCCCTGATAAACACCGAGCCTTTGTCCTTAGTAACATGGTTGATAACATAGTCTGAACTGCTTGCACCCCCCGCTCTTGCCCTTCCCTTCAAACACTGCACCCCAGCCTATCAGCTTAGGTCCAGCTCGACTCTGGCTTGCAAGGTCCCTAGGACCCGCTCCCTCACTGGGGATTGGTCCTTCTCCACCTACGCTCCGAGAATCTGGAACTCCTTCCCTCCCTGCCCCAGTCTGAGCTGCCCCTTCCCACTCTGGCTTCAAAACGTCCCTCTGGAAATTCCTCAAAGCTGCCTCCATGTGTCTTTGTGCCAACTATCTGCTGGCACTAGCAGCTTCCCGACACCTCTCCCACTAGTAGGTTTTGTCCTCAGCCACTTCTCCTCTATAGCACTTCTCGCTCTCGCGGCCACCCGACACCTCACCCACAAGCTGTTCCTGGCCTCCGCCTCTCCCCACGATAGCATTTCCCACTCTCCTCTGTCAGGCATCCCCTACCACTCTAGCTCCCTCCCATGTGGCACCTGAAGTCCCCTCGCTATTCTTGACCTGCCCACTGGGCCTTCTACTGGATTGGGCAGTTCTCTTCTTGCAGTTCCAGCCAGACTCCGCCATGGTGGTCCTCCAGGTTGTGTTCCTCACCCTCTCCTCACCCACTAGCTCCATGCTGTCCTACTGCAATGTTCACTCTACCCCTTGCCTGTTTCCCCCGACACTCACTTGGGTTGTTCACTGATTCAGGCCCCCGTGTACCTGTACCTGTAGTTCTCCTAACTCCTTGTTACTCTGTGGGCATATCATATTTGAGTTGTAGTTGTACTCATGTTTGTTAGCTCTGACTCTGTACTATGTCTGTATACTGTACTCTGGCCGCACCTGTGTGTGGGTGAGTTTGTTCTCTGTCTATGCACTATGTTCATTGTACTGAATTCTCTCTAGCCCACCTGTATTGTGGGCTTGTATGCTACCTTGACTATGTACCATGTTTTTTCTGTATTGTAACCTCCCGGGTCGCACCTGAAAATAGGCACTTGTTGTCTAGTGTGCTTACCTGGTTAACAAAAACAAATAAATAAATTATATATATATATATAGGAGATACATGATGGGCAGGAGTGTGATATGTGAAATATTTTCATGAGTGAACAGTGACCTCTGGAGTGCATTCTTAATCTCGTCGGATAGGTCTGTTGATATGCCAAATTTTATTTGACTCGCTGGTGTGGTTTCTGAGATACAGTCTGAAAAATGTTTACAATTATGTGTTTTTTTTTTTTGCTGTTTCTTTGTCTATCTGTATCTCAGAAACTGCTTTAAGTTGTAGTCTGAAATTCCCAGGGTAGAACACCTTTCCCTGACAGATGTGCTCTTTGAAGGTTTGGTAAAAAAACATTAATCCATTCCAAAGTTATTAAATGTCAAAGTTTCCCATTATTTTCAATGGGAAATTATAGAGTTTCAGCTTGAAAACTGATTCTGTGTTGCAGGCGCCAATCCCTTTTCGCCGACTGGGTTACCTGTGTCACAGGAGCCTGATTCCTTTTTGCAGAGGGCTCATCCTCTGTTGCAGGAGCCTAATGCCTTTACGCAGATAGGTCATCAGGGAAACAAGATATGGGGATGGCAATCTGAGGTTGGGGCGAACCACTAGACACCAGGGAAACATAACACATATAGCCATGGTGATCAGAGGGTAGGGGGTGCCACTAGAAAACAGGAAAACATATAACAAATATCTGCGGACTGTGATCAGAGTGTGGGGGACAACACTAGACACCAGAGAAAAAATAACAAATAGAGGATAGTGATCATAGGGTGGGGGGCACCACTATACACCAGTAAAACATAACAAATAAGGGGACACTAATCAAAGGGTGGAGGTGACACCAGGGAACAAAAACAAATAAGGGGATGTTGAGGGGGTGGGGTGCCACAAGGCACCAGGGGAAAGTGCTTACTGAGCATGCTCAAAACAGGAAAATTTACAATATCCTAACTTTCCAACACAAGAATATTTTTTAGCATACCAGCAAAAGGCACATGTGTGGACCACCCCCTTTCTACACTGAAAATTTGAGATAAAAGTTCCAAACTGTCTCATCGCTAGGACTCTTAAAAAAAAATAAACAGGAAAAAAAAACACTGAGCTTTTCATCCATACAAAAATTTTCTTATGGTCGTCCTAATGAAACAAACAAAGTGAGTCATGAAAAAGGATTTAAAATCTTTAAAAAAAACAACAACATTTCAGACTCATTTGTTTAAAAGTTGAGTGGAGAGATCACCTAATGGAGTCCAATTGAGCAACATAAGTGTGTTGGTGTTCCTTGAGCATGCCATTTTTGTAGATTCTAAAATTGTAATTTTTAGGTATGAAACGGGCAAAATGATGGCAGCAATGAAAAAATTATTTTCCTGTTGTGAAAAAGGATTGGCCACATGTGAAAAATAATTTTTTCATTGTCATACAGCTATTTTGAATTGGTTATGGAGTGTGCTATGAATCGATTAAAAAAAAATTCCAAATTAAATAACTTTGGAGCGGATTAATATTTATTCACCAAACAAGAAAAAGGCACATCTGTAGGCCTTCCCCTTTCTACCCTGATAATTTCAGACCAAAATTCCAAACTGTCTGGGCAGTAGCCAAATTCAAAGAAAAAACAGCAAACCAGTGGGAAAAAATTCCCCAAAATTCACTTTTTACACTATACAGAACTCAGACTCTGCACATTCAACAGGAGCAAATCTTGGCACATGCAGAGATCTACCCAACAAAACCACACCTGCAAATTAATGAACAGTTGTGAAGTTATAAAAGTGCAAATATTGGGGTTTAACATTAAAGTGCCTACTCAACCCTAAGTATAGTGGCACTACAAAGCCACTAATAAATGTATATATAGGATGTGCCACTCCCCTAGTGAAAATATCACTGATATTTTTTGTTTGAGTGCTGACTGACATGATTTCTCTATTTCAATCAGCACAAGAATGACACATGTTGGCGATATTTTCACTGGGAGGGGTGACATGTTCTATTTAGGCCATGCCTTGTGTATTTTTGTGGTGCAGTTTGTGTTTGTTGAGAATTTTTTTCTTGAAGTGAACTTTATTTTTGTTGTTTTATAGTTTTGTGTTTATACAATTTCCCATTTTCATTTCCCTTTTCAATTTTGTCCATAGAGTTTAGTGGGAGTCATCCGATTGGCTGTGGTACCATGGGAAGTTTTTTTCAATTGGTTTTCAGATTTGGGGTACCACATGGGTTTGGATTTTGTTGGTGTGGATTGTGATTGGTGTGTTTGACTGGAGACTGTGGTTGTGATTGATTGTTTTTTTGTGATTGATAGGTATCCCACATGGAGCAGGACATCGTTTGATTGACTTGAATCCTGTGGTTTAATTGGTTGGTGTGTTTGTAGTGGGTGGAGTTTAAATGGCTTGTATGCATTCTGGTTGGTTGGGTTGTTGTGAGTGACTTATAAATTTAACTGCATATTGGTGGTTGTGGCATAGTTGGGTGGAGCTTTCAGGTTGCACTCAGGAAGTGTGGCATGGAGGACGAGTGTTGTGGCCTTGTTGGAGTTTTTACAGCCAAGGAGATTTAATTTTGAATAGGTGTGTTTGGTGTTCTGTTGTTCAGGAGATCATTGTGGATTTTCTGTGTTGTGAACCATTTGAGGAAGAGGATTTTTATTTTTCGCAGGACATGGATTTTTACTTCGGCTGCAATGTTGATTTTGATTTTCGGTTGCGTCTTTATTGGGGATATTTCTTTGGTGTTTTGAATTTATTGCTGTCATTGGACAGTTGGATTATTTTTTGGGGGGGGTCTCATCGGAGATTTGGATTGTGTCTTTATTTTGTTTTAGGTGTCTCACCGGAGATATGGATTACTCATTTTTATTTTTTGGACTTTGTAGTTGGAACAAAAGACTCTTGGACCAGGAGTGGAACTTGAATTTTTTATTGCAACAAGTATGTAAGTAACAGTGGTTTAAATTGTGATTTTTGGGGTGGGGGTTGGGTTGAGGGTAGAGAAGGAGCAGAGACGGGTTGAACAGCGCAAAATAAAGTCATCGTGAATTCAGGGTACTATACAGTATGTGTCTGTGTGTGTGTGTGTATGTGTGTGCATGTATATATATATACAGTGGCGTGAAAAAGTATTTGCCCCCTTCCTGATTTTCTCAATTATTGCATATTTGTCACACTGGATGTTTTCAGGTCTTTAGACAAAATATAATATTAGATAAAGGGAACCTGAGTGAACAAATAACACTTTTTTTTTTTTACTTATTTCATTTATTTAATGAAAAAAGTTAACCAACACCAACTGGCACTGTGTGAAAAGTATTGCCCCTAGTTAAATCAACCCAATTAAAGGGATAATTAGAGTCAGCTGATTGAACACAGCCAGGCTTGATTACAGCCAGCCCTGCTCAATATAAACCTCACTTATTTTGGCCCTTACCATCAGAGTCACATTGCAGCACAAAGATTCAACAAGCACATTATGCCATGATCAAAGGAAGTTCCTGAAAGATCAGAAAAAATTTTTGTTGCCCTCTATCAGTCTGGAAAGGGTTACAAAGCTATTTCTAAGGCTCTGGGACTCCATCGAACCACAGTGAGCCATAATCTCAAATGGAGAACACTTGGAACAGTAGTGAACCTTCCCAGGAGTGGGCGGCCTGCCAAAATTACTCCAAGGGCGCAGTGTAAAATCATCCAAGAAGTCTCAAAGGATCCTAAAACAACATCCAAAGAACTGCAGGCTTCTCTTGCCTCAGCTAAGGTCAGTGTTCGTGACTTCACAATCAGAAAGAGACTGGGCAAAAATGGGCTTCATGTGAGAGTAGCAAGGCGGAAACCACTGCTAACCAAGAAGAACATAAATGCTCATCTCTCATTTGCCAAGAAGCACCTGGATGATCCACAAGCCTTTTGGGAAAATGTTCTATGGACAGATGAGTCCAAAGTGGAACTTTTGGACAACATGGATCCCATAATGTCTCGCGTAAAGCAAACACAGCATTCCACAGTAAGAACACCATACCAACAGTCAAACATGGTGGTGGTAGGTGTGTGATGGTGTGGGGATGCTTTGCTGCCTAAGGACCTGGATGACTTGCCATAATTAAAGGAACCATGAATTCTGCTCTGTACCAGAAAATTCTTAAGGAGAATGTCCAGTCACCTTCCGTCAGCTGAAGCTGAGCGTAGTTGGGTCATGCAGCAAGACAATGATCCAAAACACAAAAGCAAGTCCACATCAGAATGGCTAAAAAGTAAAATTAAAGTTTTGGAGTGGCCTAGTCAAAGTCCAGACTTAAACCCAATAGAGATGCTGTGGCAGGACCTGAAGCAGAGCAGTTCATGCTCGAAAACCTATCAAATGTTACTGAATTAAAGCAGTTCTGCGAGGAAGAGTGGGTTAATATTCCTCCACAGCGATGTGAAAGACTGATATTGAATTATAGGAAGTGTTTGGTTGCAGTCATTGCAGCTAAATGTGGCATAACCAGTTATTAAGTGTAAGGGGCAATTACTTTTCACACAGTGCCAGTTGGTGTTGGTTAACTTTTTTCATTAAATAAGTGAAATTAAAAAAAAACAAGTGTTATTTGTTCACTCAGGTTCCTTTATCTAATATTACATTTTCTCTAAAGACCTAGAAAACATCCAGTGTGACAAATATGCAATAATAAGAAAATCAGGAAGGGGGCAAATACTTTTCACGCCACTGTATATATATATATATATATATATATATATATATATATATATAGTAATGCGGTAGTGCTACCATAGTTAGGGTTGAGGAGCCATTTCTATGTTAAACCCCAAAATTTTGCACCTTAATAACTTTGCAACCGTTTGACAGATTTGGCTGAAATTTGGAATACACAATCAAGAACCATAGGCCCTGGCATCTGCCAAGTTTCATACCAGTCGGATACACAGCTGCAGAGTTATTAAGCATGATTTGCGCACACATTTACGCTTTTTCTGGAATTCTATGGTCGCGCGTACAGGTCGCATGGTTTGCGCGACTGGCCCAAAATCTTCAGGGAATGTGTGTCCAGGGTCCCCAATGTGCCTTTTGAAGATTTGGTGAAAAAATATTAAACGGTTCAAAAGTTATTCAAAAAACAATTTCTCATTATAAGTCAATGGGAAAAGTTAACAAAAAGTTCAACACTTTCGCAAATGCATTTTTACTTTCGCAAATGGGCTTGTTACTTTCGCAAATCGGCCATTTTGTTTCAGTTGTGATTAGAAAAATGCTTGGCATTTAAATTTAGGACCCTCTAGCAACCTAATTCTTTTGTATTCACCTAGTCAGACCCTGAGGATGCTAGCCATGTCTTTATTTTGGGGTAAAACACCCCAGAAATATGTTTTCAGATTTCTGGAAAAGTACTTTCACAAAGTACTTTCGTGCTCATGAAAGTGTCACAAATGTTTGTGAAAGCTTTCGTAAATTGCAACAGTAATTTTCTAGTCTGTGGGAAAATGACAGCAATTATTTGGCACTGCACTGCAAAAGAACGGTTGGGAGTTTTGGGCTGAAATTTGGAGGGAACACAGCCGACATCTCACAGATGTGCCTTTCAGTGTTGTATTGAAAAAATATTACATGGCAGCAAAGTTATGGCACTCCAAAGTTGACGGTTTGTCCCATAGGATAACATTACGGCGCCCAATGCATTACAGGAATCCTTTGGCACCCTGCTGCAAAATAACGGTTTGGTCTTTTTTCCTGAAATTTGGAGGGAAGACAGCCAACAGCCCACAGATGTGCCTTTCAGTGGTTTGGTGAAAAAATATTACAGGGAGGCAAAGTTATGGTGCTCCAAACTTCTCTTTTTTTCCCATAGGATAACATTACGGCGTTCGCCGCGCCTTTCAGGGCCCGTATCTCGGAAACGGTGCGAGATACGGACTTTTCGTCATAAAAATTCTTAGCCCCTAAGAGGGGATAAATACAAAACTAGCCAGGCAGTCATAAATCATACGACTTTTAAATTCTTTTTCTACGTAGTACGGTTCCTGAGATATAACCTATTTAGTATTCCAAGTCCTCATTTTCTGCTCCGATACCCATTATTATGCATACATTCTTTGTACTCACATCTTTCTCTATTCAGCTTTTGGGGAAAACCAGCCCGTGTGCTTACATTACTGTTACCATTGCCCTTTCCGCTTGCGGTTCCATGCCCGTTTCACTTACCGTTGACGTCTACCCCACCACGTGCTTCATCCTTTGCGTTTTCATTTGCACTTGCGTTTCTGTTATTTTTGCCATTTGTGTCTACCGTACTGTTTCTCTTTCTGTTTCACTTTGCGTCACCATGCCCATTGACATTTCCGTTTGCAGGCACCATGTTACTATGTGACAACACATCACGTGGCAGACCGTTCCGTCTATGCCACCCGTGTAGTACCTTTCTGTTCTCATTCACACTTGCGTTACCTTGTTTGCCATTGTTAAGCTTCTGTTTGCGTTGCTGTTCCTGTTACTATGCCACAAGACATCATGTGGTGGGAGTGCAGGGCCCTTTGGGCCCCGCGCTTATACTGCTGCATTACGTGCCGGAAGCGCGGGGCCCTATGTGCGTTATCCTTTGCGTTTTCATTTGCGCTTGCATTTCTGTTATTTTTTGCCATTTGTATCTACAGTACTGTTTGTCTTTCTGTTTCACTTTGCGTCACCATGCCCATTGACATTTCTGTTTGCAGGCACCATGTTACTATGTGACAACACATCACGTGGCAGACTGTTCCCATCTATGCCACCGTGTGCATTGCCATTTCTGTTGTCATTTGAGCTTGCGTTACCATGTGCGCCACTGTTAGCGCTTCTGTTTGCGTTGCTCTTCCTGTTACTATGCCACAAGACATCATGTGGTGGGAGCGTGGGGCCCAAAGGGCTCCGCGTTCCTGCCGTCGCATTACATTAACTATTTCTCATTATCATTCTCAAAAAGAAGGGAAATTAGATGCAAAAAAACTCAGTTTAATGCATTAGTTAGGGTTGTTCCACAGCGACAAAAGTGAGGAAATTCGCTGTTAGGGTTGAAAACCCTAACTCAGAATTCACCCCCCCCCAGCACCACACACACACAGAGACACACACACACACACATGCAAGTATGGGGGAGGACCAAGTCAACACAACCAATGACAGACATCCAGCAGCAGGTGACATAAATAACAAACAATTGTCTAAATGTACTAGAGACATCCCACCCACCCTGACCAGGTACTGCATGCTCAGTGGAGATCAACAGCAAAACTGAGGCCATGTACACCAAACGTACACATCCCTGACTGCAGCTGCACACAACGTACCACACTTAGTAGTTGCATGGCCTTACCTACCGATGCCCCACACCACAACTGGTACTGTGCCGTTAGTCAATATAAATGCTGAAGGTGCATGATGACAGTTGTAGAAAGGTTTTAACACTAGTGAGTATACATTAATTAAGAGAAGTACATAAATTAACTACAAGACACTAGCATGCTCAAGATAAAAGTAGTGTTACATTTATTATGTGATTTACATAATAGTACATTTACTGCAACGGTTTACTCAAGATAGAGAGGCTGATGTAAACATATGGAAAAGCATTGCCTGTTCAATGCTGTGAAATTCATACTGCCAGTATCAGATGCATTCTTACTGATGAAGGTGTACTGCTGATGTACATACATAGACCTTCAGTGTGTTTCAATACTAAAGATGCAGTAAGTATTCTTTGTAAGAAACAGTGTAATTGCATGGATCAGGCCAAGCAACTTCTAAATATCATAGCACTACTGAGCCAACAATGACGTACTTGTATCACAGATGTATATAGGATAGATTTTCCTGTAGGCACTTACTGAGTATGTTGTACCTGATAAAGACAATCTCATTGCATCTGTGATGACTAACTTATTCAAATAGTAATACATTTACTATTGTTGCAATGAGTGATCTATGCCACTTATGGACACAGTGTAATTTTTTTTAACAGTTGTTTCATACTCAGGCTGTATGCCTAGTGTTTGGGTTTGCCACACTTCTGTCACTGATACTATCAAAGTGATAACTATGTTAATTGTGGTACAACAGGAATCAAGTAGGTATGGTGTAGATATAAACAGAATGTCTTTTAGTATTGATTTAACTCACAATGGGGTAAGTGTACTAGGACAGCAGGGGTTATTCTCTATCACTGACTCTGTCAGTTATAATCACACTAAGGTTTTCATGACTGTAATGATCAAGTTACACTGTTCATCTTCATGAGTTCATATTCACAGCCATTCTCCAGTAACTAGACAGTGTATGGTGTAACTGGGTGGGACACTGTGTTGTAAAGCTGCTGCAGTGCCTAGCAGAGGGAGAGTATCTCCTCATAAAGACAATTAGGCAATAAGGCATGACCAACAGTTATGTTAAATGGTCTGTTAATCACCCTGTAGGGGTTTAATGTTGAATGAGGCATAGCCGAGTGTCACATGTCGCTAGACAATGATAAACTGACCATTAACATAATACCTGGGAGTGGCTTATTGCTATCATAATAAAACTGTTTTTTAAACAACATTAAACCATGTTCATCATATGGTTAGGCTCTACATGTATGTTAATAAAAACTAAACATAAGGCTGTTACAATGTTTACAGTCAATTAGAAAGTGGCATTTCTCAAACCCTTGTTATAATCAGAGATATTATACCTGTACAACTCCTTGGTTTTGCTGAACTCTATTGCTCAGGTGACCCACCACATGTGGTGTGGTCTGGTGTGGGGCATCGGTAGGTAAGGCCATGCAACTACTAAGTGTGGTATGTTGTGTGCCGCTGCAATCAAGGATGTGTACATTTGGTGTACATGGCCTCAGTTTTGCTGTTGATCTCCACTGAGCATGCAGTACCTGGTCAGGTGGGTGGGGATGTCTTGTAGTACATTTAGACAATTGTTTGTTATTTCTGTCACCTGCTGCTGGATGTCTGTCATTGGTTGTGTTGACTTGGTCCTCCCCCATACTTGAATGTGTGTGTGTGTGTGTGTGTGTCTGTGTGTGTGTGGTGCTGGGGGTGAATTCTGAGTTAGGGTTTTCAACCCTAACAGCGAATTTCCTCACTTTTGTCGCTGTGGAACAACCCTAACTAATGCATTAAATGGAGTTTTTTGCCTCTAATATATATATATATATATATATATATATATATATACACACACATACACACACACACAAACACTTAGGGTGCAATCCACAAAATTGAATAAGATATGTGGAAAAGTCATGCAATTTGTATTCAGTGCTGCATGCTGAGTAGCAGCTATGCATATTACAGAATCCACAATGTTGATGGGATGGGCTGGTGTGGGGTGGTGGTGCATAGTTGTGCAATAAGTGGCTGTACCCACAGAAAGTCCAACTGGCCAATGGACGCTCCTTGACAACAACATATAAAGAGTTAGAACACAACACACAGTCACAGCACAGAAATGCCAACCTAGAAAGGCTCAGTAAGGAGCTACAGTCTTAAGCAATATTCTCAGGGATGAGCAGTCACTGGTGCAGACCATGATGGTGAATCATCTAATGCAAATGTGACTAAGGGGAACAGTGTGGACATGGGTTCATTTTGCACCAACATCCATCTATCTCCAGTTTCACAGCAGAGGAGACTACCATAATTGCTATGAGGTTGCCTACTATTATCATACTAAGTGGCATTGAAGGGTACATAACCCAGATCACAAAGATGTGTTGTGGGAGGCTATACTGACTCTGACTCTTAATTAATTAAAAAATGAATATTGTACAGGAAAAAAGCAGCATAAATAATGGGATATAAGTAAGGAAAAGAAAAAAAAGACTATTTCTAAACAAATTGTCAATATAATACAGAGTAGATGGTATGAAACAGACTTCACACATGTCCAAATTTAAATATTATGAAACAATGTAAAACATAAAGGATAATGTATGGAAGAGGATTAGTAACCAGGCTGTAATTACTTCAAGAGTTTACCATGGCGACAGTAAACCTTAAGAGCGAAACTTTAGAGGTTTACCATTGACATGGTACCCTCGAGAAGCGATTGCAGTGAGGTTACTAATCCGACCCCATACATTATATTTTATAGTGTATGGGGTCTCCCCAATGATTAAACTTAGATGGCAACACTAAAACATGCTAAAACATTTAAAATGCTGCTGCTTTAAAATGAGTCCTGGATGAGAAATACGGTTGGTCAGATGATGACATATGGTGTCAGGCTGGTTACTGGGTAATGTTAATGCATCTACATCACCTGCAATCAGTGGGACTGTGGCACACATCAGGCCTGTTTTTCTGCAGAATCTACAGGTAACTGTAATGGGGCAGCCAAAAAAACTTTTTGAAATGTCTCAAAGTGCTCGCACAACAAGAAATTGGGCTAATATATGTGGAGGGTGGGTGGAGGACATTGCGATCGGTAGTTCTTGCAAGCATAAACTGCCAGAGTGGAATGCCAATTTGAAAGTCTTGCAGGGACTAGCAATCACCATTCCAGTAAAGAAATCCTGTTTAGTGCTGGGGTTCCACCTTGTAAACTCATCACTATGACGTACTTAAGAGAGTTTTATTACTGACATCATAGCGATGAGATTACAAGAAAATAATCTGATTGTTTTCTACACATAACAAGTGCTACCCATACATTATTGAGGGTTTATGTTCCTTTAATTGTAGCATAGTGCCAAGAAAAAAAAATAGGTTCCATTTTCCATAAAAAAATGAACATATTTGAGATATTTTTATTACTTTAAAAATTAACAAATATACTGTAGGTGATACTGTGTTTAAAAAAATGTTCTTCGTGTAACTGAAGGTTGCTAAATAGTGCATTGAGTGTTTTAGGTATTAGTTGTTGAAGATGCACTTCTGGCTATTGTCATTGAATCCATTAAAAATATATATATTAAATGGGATGAGAATTTATCTAAAGCATATACATCAATAACACATGTCTTTTACACACTCAAAGTAGATGGACAAAGTTTTTGTTTACACTTTATAATGAGTCATGACAACATTAGCTTTGGAAAAATACCTTATTTGAATAAAAAATAATAGCTTAATTTAGGTGTCATATACTGCTTAAGTGCTCCCTCAAAATTGTTCAAGCGTTTTTAATAGCCCTTCATCCCATCCTTAACCTCAAGTTACAAATCGAAAATAAACAAGTTAAAGAAAGTGTTTTATTGATATTAGTTGTTTATTTTAAATCATACAAATTCTGAAAAAGGGACGTAAGTCTCAGTGAGCCAACCCAGTCAACAAAATCCAAGAAATTGTTCAATGCTCCTATATGACAGTTGAAGTCTTCCCCCCAGGATATCAGTGACATCCAGGGATGCTGGTTGGACATAAAACTAGCTGTATGGAGCAAAGCAATAGGCCTGGAGCAGATCCATACAAAGACAGGTAGTGGTAGTGCATCCCATTTCCTCTTTACCCCAGCTGAGGACTGCATACTAGCATGCACTGACACCATATCAATACATGACATTACACAGGGTGTGGATGCATCCATTGGGTTTGACAGCACAACTGGGTGCAGCTACCATTCAAGGGGCATGGCTGCATAGCATGGTAGGGGCACTGTATGGTGTTGAGGTCACAGTATGGGTTGTGGGGAGGACTATATTGTGTGGGTGTCACAGTATGGTGTGTGGGGAGCACAGTGTGGTGTGTGAGGAGCACAGTATGGTGTGAGGAGCACAGTATGGTGTATGAGGAGCACAGTATTATGTGCGGGGTACAGTATGGTGTGTGGGGAGCACAGTATGGGTATACTAGATGCACAATCAACAGGTGTACATAACATGTGTCTTTGAGTCCCCATCAGACCTAGGTTATGCACATGATGAGCGCCAAGGCAGCCAGGATATTGATGGTGCACATCTAGACACTGCTATGTGGCTGTGTGATGCAGGGCATGACATACAGGCTTGCCATGCCATATTTATATTTGTCCAGCAGCTCCAGGAGGACCAGGATAGGATGTATGCCTGTACAGAAGATGACCCAGCCCCTTGTTGGTTGGTAGTGGCCCCTACTACCGGTAACTGTGATGTTGGGATACAAACCATTGTAGATGGATGGAGTAGGACCTGTGAATTGCAGTCTGTCATAGACAGTCAACAGTTTAGTAATGACAGGCTGAATAAAATCAAATACTAGCTTTAGACCATGTCCCACACCCAAACCATACTAATGAGTACCTTTGATAGTATGGCAGCCTTTTTAGGTAGCATTGCTACCACAGTACAGCATCAGCAGGTTCATCATGCATCATGCACTCCCACATGTGATACAGCGGTTCAGGTTGCTGACTGGCATGACTCATTCTTTCCAAGTCATCACCTCGCAGATGTCACACCCAGCAACTCTGCATCCCAGGATGTGCCACCCAGGAAGGTCAAGGCCCAATCCCTTGGGGGCCTATGCTGTTCCAGCAGATCCTGCACCAAGTGATATTTCCCTTCCCACTGCATGATCAATTGTATAAATATATATATATATACACACACATATATATATATATATATATATATATATATATATATATATATATATTATGTTATTACTGCCAGAAAGCATTCCTGGCATGTGTGCTGTGTACAAAATAAAATATGTTTATGTATCTTATGTGTCATCTGTGTGAATCTATCTGTGAAGTATCTCTCTACCATACCATCTCTAAATGCTCATACAAGTGGCACTGCATCATTGTTCTCTGGGGCAATCCTATGGTAAAGGCTCAGGTCCCTCCATTGGCCCAAGAAAGTCATGCCAATCATGGTCATCTAGCTGTCATTTCTGCACTGCAAAATTGAGGAGTACTGCACGTATAGTTGCAGTCCTGCATGCAGCCTCCAGGGCATAATGTAAGGCACCCCCTGAGGTGTAGAGGCATCAGCAGTACATTTTCAGAGTGCCAACTGTCTTCTTGATCACCACTCTTACTGCTATGTGCACAGCATTGCATCTCTTCTCTGCTGCAATCCCTGGTCCTCTGAAGGGGGTCATGAGGCACAGTCACAGGTAATACCCAGAGTCACCAATACAGGACAGAAGTAATGCTTATCATATGTATACAGTGTACACGAGCTTTAGACAACACTGGCAGATCATGCTCACCTATAAGGAAACCATCTGGGGTCTGGTCCCCCTCCATAATGTCATGTGTGCCTGGCTGCCTGACTGTTCCCACAAGAAGGCGTCATGCGTGCTGCCTGAGTACTTGGCACCAACATTGGTGACAGTGTGATCTGCCATGAGTATCTTCTGCACATTGATGGAATAGAAGCTTTTTCAACTGAAGAATGTGTGTGCATTGCTCCTGAGGTCACATATGGGCACACGCATTCAGTCCACTGCACCTAGCACAACCAGCATGACTGTAATGTCAAAGAACCTTTGCTTCACCTTACTGAGCAAGAGCCTGTTCATCCAGAATGAAATATATTGGCTTGACCTCTTCACTATTGCTCTGGTGACCTGCACTATGATGTTGGACATGGTGGGTAGGCTAATGCCAAACATGTAATCATATTGGATGACTTATCGTTGGATACATAGTGCGCTAAGTCAGTCAGGAGTGCTAGTGGAATGCTGGGGAGCATAGGAAGAGGTATCACCAGCAGAAAGACTGATGTGGGTGTTGCCTCTATATAGATCACTAGTATGATCCCAACTGGCCAGGAAGAACATAGACAGAGTGGAGGCAGTCCAGAAGTGGACTACCAAAATGATGCAGGGTTTGCATCAAAAGCCATACCAGCAGAGGCTAAGGGTGCTCTACATATACACCCTGGAGGAGAGAAGGGAAGGGGAGATATGATAAAGACCTAGAAATACCTTACAGGGGTTAATAAGGTACAGGATGGGAGTAATTTTTAGGGAAAAAAAGGTGCTCTAGAACAAGGGATCATGCTATGATGCTGGGGCGGGTAGATTCAGGAGAGATGTGAGGAAATATTTTTTCAAAGAAAGAGTGGTTGATTCCTACAACAGTCTTCCAGCTGAGGTAGTGGGAGTGAAAACAGTGGTGGGGATCAAAAATGCCTGGGATAGGCACAAGGGAATGGTAGGGGTTAGGAGTGGGGGAAGAGATAGCAGTATAGATAAAGTCAGTCTGAAGCAAAAATGAAGGTAGAAAAAAATTGGGCAGACTGGGTGGGCCAAGTGGCTGCTGTCAGAGTCTATGTTTCTATGTTGGCTATAGCCCTCTGAAATATGCCTGTAGAGAGGAACAGCAGGGTTGCCATGAACTGATCAATGGGTCCAAGTAGACAGATGCATTTTGTGGGGCACATGATGTCATTCTCCATTTCCTAAGCATGGTTGCTTTGTCCAGTCAGAACCATGTCTTACATTTATGATTGTCCAGCTGCAGGAGACTGAGCCATTCCCTTACAGCCTGGGGCCACATGGCCCTCTTTAGTCAGGGATCCCCTGGGTGGTTGCCCTCTTCATCCTCCTCCTTGGTTGCTGCCACCAGCATGTATTTGAAGTAGTTTTCCATGCCAGACCCTTTATAGTGCTTATTCAGACTGTCCTGTACTACTAGGGGGCAGCTGCATTCCTGCATACTGCCTCAACCTACAAGTTTTCTGAATTATGTGCTGCCTCTGTGGGGGAGTTGTTTTGTGCTGCCTGGGGGGGAGGGGGCTACTGGAATCCCATATGCTGTCTTCCTGGTTGATGTGCTGCCTATGTGTGGAAATGTTCTGTGTTACTTAGGGGGCTACTGGAATCCTATATATTGCCTCTAGCTGCTGGATTCCTGAATGCCATGCTACTGTGTTCTGGGCTGTCCTGTGCTACCTATAGGGCAACTGGATTACCAGCAAAAGACTGTGTCTGCTAGTGAGTGCTACCTAGAACTACTAGCTTTCTGCATACCCTACTGTCTTTGTTTAGGGGGCCAGTATTCTAATATTGGCCATGCTGTGGACACACTAGTTTGTTTTTGTGTCCACCGGTCAGGAAGTGCTTCTTCCCTGGATTCAGGGCCACAGTGTAGTGGTTGCCCTTCCTGTCTCCAGCACTAATCAGTCACCCTACTCCTCATGCCTTGCCTGTTGTCCCACCCTCCTTCCCCTATTCCAGTCCCAGGCACCATAGCTGTTGAGCAGCCATGCTGGACACCTCATGCAGGAGTTGGGCCACTTTCAGTAGTGGTCTTTGCAGCTGGCATCATCCTGCATCAGGAGATAAGTTGTAGCATGCACTACATACTGTAACATGTCAGGTTGCACATGCTATGTGTTTCTTGAATCTAGACCATTATCTTTAAGGTTACAAAACCCCCTTCCTTCACCCAGACAAATGAGACAGACAACATTCTCAACATTCTTGGAGGGAATGCCCACAGTAATGTGATTATTATGAGCCAATTAGAATTGGAATTGCTTACTGATTATTGATTCATATGCATATAAAAACACATCTGGCATGATGTGCACAGCAGGGTAGTCACAGCTAATGAATTAGACATATCTAGTTTACTGGGAATGTATAGGCCCTCCTCCCCTATGCAGGGGACTGATATAATGACTACAAAGCTCATGAGATCCATTGCCCACCATGACATGATGGATAGCTCTTAAAGGGCCAGTCTCAAGGGCACCCACCCACAACAGAGGGTACCACAAACAGGAGACCTAAGTCAGAAACTTATCCATTGCCTATGGCTCGCATTCCTCTGGAATCAGCTCTCTGATATCAGCTGCCAGGGCATCAACTCTCCCCAGCATTAGGGCCTACCTGAAAAGAAGCAACAACACTTTTAACCCCCCTGTACAATACTGTGCTACTACCATGCCGCCAATCTGCTGTGCTACCCTACCACTGTCATGCCTGCTTGTCTGAGACAAACCCACCTAAGTCTACTAAACACCTTGCTGGAGAAGGCAAAAAACTGGAACTCTCAGTAGGGTAAAATTCCTTTCCTACCCTTAAGGCAATCCCCCATACTGGGACAGCAGGTTCCCTATCCCAGTCCACGCCTCTGCTTTTCCAAAGGGAGGGATTGGGAGGGTATCTGTTGCAGATAGGGGCCAAAGATGGAAGAGCCTTTGTTACAGCCACTTAAATAACCAAAGCCCCTCCAACAAGCAGGTAACAGCTCCTGCCCACTGTGAACCCTACCCACTTCCCTAACCCTGGCCCTAATGGGTGGAAACTACCCCTTGTCCTTGCAGTTGTCATCCAGGGTGTTTCCTCAGGTAAACTCTGTCTACGGCTATTAACTGCAGGCTCTAGTTTTGTTTTGTAGGTCACAAACCCCTTCCTTCACCAAGACAAACGAGGCAAACAACATACGTGGAGAAAGTGGCCACAGTATGTATTTATTATGAGCCATTTAGAATTGGAATTGTTAACTATTATTATCATATGTGTATAAAAACCATCTAGTGTGACATGTGCAGCAGCGGTAGCTGCAGCTAACAAAATACCACATCTAGTTTACAGAGTGTGTATAAGCCCTCCCTCCCATTTTGAGGAGGTCGTTATAATGATAACAAACCTTGAAAGGCTCATAGGCTGCCGAGGCACGAGGAATGTCCCTTACAGGGCCCGTTTCATGAGCACCCTCCCCTGTAGAGGGCGCTGACTGGTGACCTAAGTCAGAGAGTTGTACTTTGCCTATGGCTGGTTTCCCTCTGGTACTAGCTGCCAAGGCTTCAACTATCCCCAGCCTCGGGGCCTGTCTGAAAAGGAGCGACAACACGGTACCCCCCCCCACACACACACACACAGAATACTGAATGGTTACCAAGCTGCCGCAGGATGTGTCTCACAGCAGTTCAGACACTCATCCCCCACCAAGGAAATCATGTGCCAGCTTTCTCCAAATCACACCATAGGTCAGCTAGAAATCTATTGTTCCCTAAATCTAACCGGTGCATCCCATCTTTCGCATACAGTTGAAGGACTTTTGTGATAATCCTGTCATGCTGCAGTACCATTCCACCAACAGAGTCCATAAGTGCTGCATAGCCAAATCGGTCAAACCACATGCCCTCTCTATGCTGTTGGGGTTCTGAGCACGGCACCATCACTGTCTCTGTATCATGTGGGACCACATTATCTGCTTTGTTGGCCTGTCATGGTACACCCATCCCAAATCTTCCCACATTCTGTTATGCAGTTCAATGGACTTCACAAGCCCCAAATCATTTCCATCAAGGTGAATGATGAGCATGTCCAGTGGGCCATGGCATCGAGCTTTAGCTGTGATCCAGGGGATATGATCACCTCACTTCGTCCCCCTCTGACCCATCAACTGTATATGTACCCACTGAGGATTAGAGAAGATATTTGCTGCCTACTAAAGTTGCCATGGTCTCGCCACCACTTGTTGGATAAAGGAAAGGCCTCATATCCACACTCACTTCACCCTAAAGACCTGATCTGCGAATAAAACAGAACAGAGAAGTATAAAGTAACTGCAGATGCACATACTTTTCAAATACCTGAGACCGCCACCGCCCCAGGGATTGTATCTGGGCATTCATACACCCCTCTACCCTAGTGTGTGAGGCAGACCCTATCCTGAAAGAGTTAGTAATATACTTCTGGTCCACCATCCTTAACACCCACAAGGCCTTACCTGGAAGATGTCAGAACTGGAACGATGTGATGGGGTAACCATCCTTGTGGTGGAAGAAAGCAAGGCCCATGGAACTGAACTGCTGAAGGTAGGTGAAAACTCACAACTGAATGTCCCATTGGACCCCAGGAGAGGACTTAAGGCTGCATCAGTAGCCCCTGGCCACCTTGTCATCTTGCTCAGTCATAGGTGGACAAACATCCCCTCGTTAGTCACCACCATGTCTTCCCTACCCAAATTTAATGCAATACTGATGCTTTGCTTTGTTGAGTTATTTCGGACACAATGAAAGCAGAACAGAAGGGCACTAGGAAGACTTTCTGAAACATCCATGCCTCCAAAGCTGATGAGCAAACCTGAAGGATGAGTGTCATTATTTTTACTGGGAGTGCTGGGCTGATCGGGTGTCATGTGTGTCCCTTTTTGGGATTCCCATCGGCCCATCCTTCCAGCATCTTATGCACTCAAAAGGACCACACTATATACCTCACCCCCATTGCCTTCACAAGCTCAGCAATCTCTGCCAAGTGTTACCCAACCATTGCCAGCGTAGAGCCTTGGCATTTCACATGGAGGAGGTGTGTACACAGCTTGTCTTCTGATATTGACCAGAAAATTTCTCAGCCAAGCTGGTGCCTCAGCCCAAAAATTTCTCCACCCCCTATGATATGCCGGCCTCATGCTGGGCACTAACGAGTGCTTAAGCAACTCTTATTTTTCTGGATCACCAACTCCCGGAGGTAGGGTGGGACTTTCCTGGCGCACACATCTCTTCTTCTGGTGCCAGCTCTCAGACTCTCTCCCACTGTAAATGTGAAAGAGGGTCAGCCACTTTGTTATCTACACCAGGTACATGCATTGCCCTGAACTGTATATTCAAGATCAGACACCTCAGTATGAACACTCTCATCAGATTTCTTGTCGGTCCCTTCTTCCTCAGTTGCCCATTAATGCTATACACTATCACCCCCCCCCCCGTGTTGAGTGCCATAAATGTTATCCATTTGTTGTGAAACTGATCCCCACAAATCACTAATGCCATGAAATTGGGAAATAATTCAAGGAGCAAGACTTAACAAAGCAATCCTTGGGCATTAGTCCTGTGTGCCAGACCCAGTGAAAGTAAGCCCTGAAATCCACACCCCTGGATATGTCTGTGTAAAGCTCCAGCTCTTGGTTTGTGACCTCTGTGGGCCAATTGACCACGCTGTTAAAACATGACAGGAAGGCTAACCAGATTTTGAGGTTGTCCCACATGGACTCACTGGCCCAGAGTCTGTGATGGGACTTGCTGCAGCCTGTCCCATACCTGGCCAGCCTAAAGAGAAAAGTGCTCCCCATCGGAAAGTATTTTGCAGGCAGAATTCAAATACCTTTGGAGCTGTTGTTACTCAGTCTGGGTGAACTTGTATGCCTGAACTGCCTTGCGCAACAATGTACAAAGGGCACTGACATTTTCAAGGGGAAGGTGGAATTCTGTGGTGACAATATCAATTTCGATACCCAAAAAGGACAAGCATGTACGTGGCCCCCCCATCTTATCATGGGCCAGTGGTACCCACAAGTCCTTACACATAGCTCGAAATGCTCCCATCAGTTGTGCACAGTGATCAGTCCCGCCTTGCCAACAAACAAGAAATTGCCCAGGCAGTGAATCAGTTCTGATCTGCCTGCTATCTAAGTAGTGGCCAAGTGCAAGAAGGTGCCAAATTGTTTGAACACTGCGTATGCTATGGAGCAACACATGGGCATGCAGTTATCTACATGATAGCAGCCCTCTGGTTTCATGTCCAATAAGTCCCTGTTCTGAGAGTGTACAGCAACAATCTGAAAGCCGATTCTATATTGGACTCACCTAGTAAAGCTCCTTTTCCTTCCCAGTTCACCACATCGATGGCCACATTGAATGGCGTGTACGACACTGCTGTGTCTGCAGGATCGATGTGATGATTGACTGAGTCACCCTCCAGGTAAGATAAGTGATTTATCAATCTGATGTCCTCTGTCACCCTCTTTGGCACTGGGCCTATGGGCAGAACACAGAGATGGGGGTATGGAGATTGCTGAGACAGCCCACTAACCCTGTCTAATGCAGCTTCCTTCCATAGTTTTTCCTTAACTATGACTGGTAGGCTCCTTCTAGATTTTATCTTCTTCACCTCGTAAGCCTTGCAATGGCCTTTATATGGAATAATGAAACCATGCATAAAACCCTCTGCAAGTGACAAGTCGCCCATCTGTCCAGGTAGACCTCCAATCAACACGCAATGCTCTTCACCCTTATTGGGTTTAAAAGTTTCCTCTGCACTGTACAAAAGGGTGACTCTGCTCACAAGCAAAGCACTTGTGCTTTTAGAAAGTGGGCTTGTAAAATAAATGAATCTCATAGGTTGGCACCATAAGTAGAGATTAATTTATTTTCTGATAGAGCCCACTACAAAACGAGAGCCTCTTCTGGGTACCCCTTTACTCAGTGAATTCTTGGGCACCCTGAATGTTCACACTCACCAGCTGTCATTTCTCTGCTCATGCCAGATACCAGAAAAAATAGCAGCTGAGCTGCTTGCCTCCTTCCACCCAAGGCAATCACAAAAAATAAACTTAGCAAAAGAAAATAGTATCATATGTCTTAAACATCATTTTGGTTCCCAAATGGCACACTGTGTTCAATAACAAAGAGCGGTATCTCTGACACCACTACTAAGCACCAGAGCAGCGTGACTTTCTTAGTTTTCTGTACCACCAGTAGATGTCCATCTGCAGTAAAGAAAACCAGGAAAATACTGTTCCTCTCGTGCACTGCAGCAGGAGATACCGCTCACTCTCGGCAAACCAACAAAGCATTTCTGGACCATAATGAATGTAATTGTAACCCGATTACATTCAAAACAAGGAGTAAAAAATAAAGCTTCACAGAATAAAATGCACATTTGTTCATTTTTATTTAAATAAATACCTGATGCCCCGACCACACTCAATCTCCCACACTACGGCTTTCTTCCCCGATTACTACAGTTCTCATCTGCAATAATAATAATAAAAAAAAGGAATAACAAAAATGAAGGAGGAAGAGAACTGTTCTATAAGGATGACACAGGGTGGGGTGGGGGTGGAGCGGGTCAGACTGAAGAAACAAAAACTGCTGTGGTGGCACTAACATCATCCAACCAACATTTTCTTTTCATTTTCTGAACTATAGCATCTTAATTAGACCAAAAGTCCTCTATTCTAATACAGGTGGAGGAACTATTTAATTACAAAACTTAATGTTAATTACTTTTTTTATTACAAAACAATTCTCAAGCATTTCTTTTTACTGTGCCCATTTTCTAAGCACAATAATACCCTCCAGGGTGGGCTTTATTGGGAAATATTAGACCTTCCGGGGCTATAAGGCCCTTCGCCTGTGGCTTTGGGCTGCATTAAGCCCCTTGAAGGTCCAGTATTTCCCAATAAAGCCCACCCTGTTGGGTATTATTGGTTACATATTTACAGGCCTCAACCACACATGTCCCATGATTGTAATGGTAACACTACCCCTCTTCACCCTTTCCATTTTCCTGAGTTCCCTGCTACAAGACCACTGCTCTCCATTATAAAGCCCTGTCTAGGGGACTCAGTACAGCTCACGGGGAAACCACTGTTAGAATTCTGTACCCTCTCCAGCCTCATTAAACCACATCAGAGAAGATCTAATGCTCCCCCCATACACTACTGGGGTTGTTCTGTTTCCTCCTGGAAAATTCCTTGTCATACTCTAACCATACCATCCCCCTTTGGAAGCATGCATTGCCATAATGTGGCTGTAGTAACTCCATAAACATTGGGCCTTCTTTAGGCAGAATTCCATCAACAGTCCTGCATAAATAGCAAAGCCTGCCTGCCAGTTTTCTCAGGTGCATTAAATAATGACCATCTTTTTGTGGTCTACCTAATAACCCTTCTCCTTGTCCTTTTCTGATTTCTTACCAACCCCAGGGCTCTTTCAGCCTGTTCAGCAGCATACAAACATCTATGAACTCACTGCCCTCAATCTAGCCACACTTCATCAGAGAGGTATGATCCCATTAGCTTGGCAAGGGTCACATACAACCCCAGAGAAATCTGTGCCAGTTGCTGTTTTGCTGGTTCCCCACCTCCCAATGGACCCAAACCCTGTCCCATACCACCTCAGGTGGTTCTGACTGCCTATTCCCTTTCTCCGCCATCGGAACCAACATCCTGTCCATCTTCTCCTCCAACATCAATAGGGGAAAAGAAAGGCCCACTGGCTTCGGCAGCAGACTTGGTCCCCCTCCTGAATGCAGGGGATTACTTGGTTTGGGGGTCTGGAGGAGATGGCAGGGACAGAATGGGTAGATCAGGCTGTGGTTCTGGCAGTGGAGCCACAGGGATTGAAGTCAGCAAAGGCAGCACTGGTAGTGGGGCTGATGGGCCTGGTAGTGGTGCTGGCACTGGTAACAGGACTTGCAAGAAGGGCATGGCAAAACCTGGGAAAGGCCCCAACAGGTAAGGCATTGGCCCCATCTGTGGGCCAGGGAATGGTCCCAGTGGCATCAGAACTGGTAGCTGTAGCCCTGGATATGGGGACAATGGAATGGGAGATGGGACTGATATCGATAAGGGGGGTCAGCACTGGGGTTGGTAGTTGCGGTCTCAGCTGGGAGGACAAAAGAATAGGATGGTACCAGTGTCAGCAGGGGTGCTGGGCAAGGGTCCCTGAAGCCAGCAGCATTGGCTATGGCACAGAAGGAGCTGCAGATAGCTGAGGGAATTAAGAAGGGGGAGAAGGCTTTCTATTGATATATAAGTGAGAAAAGGGACGAGAAGGAAGGGATTGTTAGGCTTAAGAAAGGGGTGGAGTGGGTGGAGGATAATGGGAGAAAAGCAGATATACTAAATGAATACTTCTGTTCCATCTTCACGAGGGATAAGGATGGACCAGTGCCTTCAGGAGGGAAAAGAGGAGCAGGGGGGGGAGGGGAACACAAATGTAATGATAAAGGAGGATAGAGTGAGGGAGGGGCTGCTGGCATTGAAGGTGAACAAATCACCAGGCCCAGACAGAGTACATCCAAGGGTACTAAAGGAACTGGCTGATAATCTTTCACGGCCACTAGCAGACCTATTTAATAGTTCACTAGAGTCAGGCACGGTACCACAGGACTGGAGCACAGCACATGTAGTGCCCCTCCACAAAAGCAGTCCCAAGGATGACCCAGGAAATTACAGATAAGTCAGTCTGACCTCCATTGTGGGCAAGCTCATGGAGACCATACTAAAGGAAAGGTTGGTGGAATATCTAGAGAAGCATGATCTCCAGGATGAGAGGCGGCATGGGTTCATGGGGGATTGTGCCAAATGAATCTGATTGACTTCTTTGACTGTGTTACTAAGACAGTAGACAGGGGTGAACAATATGAAATGGGAATCCCTTAATTTTTAATCTTAAAAATCCCTTAAAGGAAAACTCCATGTTAAAATCAGAAAAAGATATGCAGTAGTCTATTTTTCTGTGTTCTAACCAGTTCCCAGCATTTTCTTTTCCTCTGGCTGTGAGAGATGTTTTTTCTAACTTTCCCTAACTGTTTTATTGCCTTTGGAGGTTGCCATTCTGTTTTCGGTTATGGCCTCTAGTCTTCCCAGAGTGCCCTTTGGTGTGATGTCTAATTGCCCCTGCAGAAAGCCAGTGTCTTGTTACAGGGTCTGTCACAGCTAAGCCAAAGAGAAAATACTTCTTCCAAAGAAGACACACTGCTAGATTTTGGGTGAGTGTAATCATTATTATTTTTTCATATTGTACCTTGTCCTGCTATGTTCTGCTCTGTGTGTGTGTGTGTGTGTGTGTGTGTGTATTTGAATCATGTCAGTGTTTACTCTATTCCTGTCAGTCACTTTCAGTTTTTGCACCAGTACTAAGTAGCAAAAATTGAACATCACCTTATAGATTGTAACATAGCAGGACAAGGTACTAATATCAAAAAATAATAATGATTACACTCACCCAAAATGTAGCAGTGTGACTTCTCTGAAAGAAATATTATATTTGTGGCTGAGCTGTGACAGACCCTGCTAAATCTAAAGGCATAGCTACATCATTGTCACATAAGCCAGGGTGCATCGTAGGAGAAAGAAAGCCAATAAACCTATTTGTGATGGAGATCCCCAGGGGTCATAAAACTACCATACAGCTAGCAGGCTAATTTAGGAAAAACTCCTAATAGCAGACAGAGGGAAGGACACACTAGGACTTAACATACATATCAAAACACTCTACATAACAAATGTTTTTGCACATTCTGGGTGAACTTCTCCTTTAATTTTACCATTTATGGCCCTATTGAGTTTTAAGGGAATAATTATGTTGTTTTCATCCTTAATTTCTGCTGAATTCAGCCATAATCAGAATGCACAATTTAAGCCTTTTTTTCCCTTAATTTTTTAAGATTAATGATGTTTTTCTTCTTACCGGCATGCTTATTTGTTACCCTTATTTTTTTAAGTAAGCATGAATATCTCATTGATTTTATACTTAATCTGCACCCCTTAATTTTGGAAATTAAATATATTTACATTCTTAATTTTACACTTAATTTGAATCCCTTAGTACCTAAATTAAATACATTTTAGAACTTAATTTAACAATTAATCTGTGGATTCTTTCATCCTTAAATTCTGCTTAACTCATCCTTAATCAGAGCACACAATTTAAACCTTTTTTTCTGCTTAATTGTTTAAGATTAATGACGTTTTTCTTCTTACTGCTATATTTAATTTATAGCCTTTAATTCCTCAAAGTAAGCATGAATTTCTAATTGATTATATACTTAATCTGCACCCCTTAATAGTTTTAAACTAAATAAATATAAATTCTTAATTTCACTTTAACAGTAATCCCTTAATATGTAAATTAAATATATTTTACAACTTAATTTAACAATTAATCTCAATTAACACCTAAAATAAAAATAAAAATTAGTACTAATTTTACACTTACTCATACTATAAATAAATGTATTTTAATACTTATTTTGATACTGAATTTACCAAAAGTATATCATTAAAGATACAGTAATTGTAACATTAATTGATTATTGCATTATGGGGTCCCTTACGAAAAAGGAGCATATTATTAGTATATCTAAGTGTACTGCAATATTTAATATAATAAATATAAATGTATACAAGTATAGTTTAATTTTTAGTTAATAAATATACTTGAAATGTATAATGTCTGAAAACACCAAGGCCCAGATATTCAGAGCAGTTGCACATGGCATAACTGAGTTGAACCGGCGCAAGTGCGGTATTTCACCAAGGAGCCATATTCAGCGGGAGACAGTGTGCAGCACAAAATCCATTGCACCAATGCGCAACTATAATGAATACATATGCAAGAGCAGGGAGCGTGCCCATGAACATCCAGCACAGTAGCATATTCAACTTTGAATCCATGGCGCAAGTGTGGAGCAAATCAAAGTTGCTCTGAGCAGACTTGTTCCTATAAATACAGGGCACAAATACACAGACAGCACTTGCACCAGGGGTGTGAGTGAGAGGGAGTGACTGAGAGAGAGAGACAGACAGAGAGAGACACACAGATAGACAGACAGACCAAAGCCCACACACAGTGGGAGAGGGACAGAGGTGGTGTTAAAATAGGACAGAGGGGCAGAGAGAGAGACACACACACACACACACACACACACACAGCAGCAGTGCACCAGGGTGGCACACAGCTAGCAGTCAACCACCCAGGGGGACAGTGGAGAGCAAGAGCCATGGACAGTGCACCCTTCATGATGGAGGCCATAATAAGGGGTGTGAGGGGGCAGGAGGAACAGCAACATGGTCAAGGAAGGGCCTGTCGGCGGTACGCCCGACACAGGTGGTACCGTGCCCACATCACCTTTGAGAATTACAGTGACACTGAGATTGTGGGCTGGTACTGCCTGAATAGGGCCATTCTGAGGCAGCTGTGCAAGCTGTGCAGTGAGGAAATGCAGGCACCCACCAGACAGAGCCATGCATTTCCGTGGAGATGAAGGTGACAGCCATCATGTGCCTGCTCACCATGGGCACCTTCCAAAGACCAACAAGGGACATGACAAGCATCATCCAGTCAACCACATCCCGCCTCCTCACATAGTTCCTCAATGCCCTGCTGCCACATGCTTTGGAATTCATCCATTTCCTCAGCACACAGGCAGAGCATACAACAACCATGCAGGATTTTCACAGAGTGGCACTTATGCCTGGCATGATTGGGGCCATTGACTGCACCCACATAGTCATTCACATGCCACCTGGCCTCGAGGGTGTGGCATACATCAATCGGAAGGAAAGCACAAGTGTTAACTGCCAGGTGGTGTGCAATGCCACTGGGTATATCACCAATGTCTGCACCACACACCCTGAAAGTGCACATGATGCATTCATCTGGCACAGCTCTGCACTGTGCCACAGGTTTGAATGTGGGGACATGCCTATGGGCCACCTAGTGGGTGAGTATGGCATGGGCAAGGGGCAATGGGCAGAGCAGACCTGGGGATGGGGGTGGGCAGGGTGTGCATGGTGGTGTGGGTGCCAGGGACAGGCAAGGGGCACAACAGAGAATAGCAGAGGGCTAACCATGTCAATCTCCATACAAGTGACAGTGCATATCCACTGAGGCCCTGGCTGCTCACCCCCTACTGGTACCCATCATCCCCAGCAGAGGAACAGTACAACATGGCACATGCCAGCATACGCAACATCATCTTGTGTTTCTTCGGCATTCTGAAAGCTTGGTTCCATTGCCTAGACAGGTCAGGTGGTGACCTACAGTACAGCCCCTCAAAAGCCTGTGGCCTAGTCCTGGATTCCTGGCCTGCTGCATACTGCACAACATGGCCATTGACCATGGGATAGCTGTCGAGGCTGATGAGGGTGACAGTAGTGGGGATGATGGAGGCAAAGGGCTGGAGGGTGGTGGAGAGCCACCCCCTGGGTGGAGGGACCCCCAGCTGCTCCAGCAGGTGCAATGCCACCAGGACACCATCGCACAACAGCACTATGGAGCACACAGGTAGGTGGTGCGGTACACATGCATGGGCCACACAAACAGGTACAGCACACATGCAGGGGCATGCATGGCAATGGGCATGCACACACAGAGGAGGGAGGCAGGGGTAGGGGTGTCAGTCGCACACAACCACACACAGCACCACACACACACAGACACCCACATGCACCCACTCACCCAGGCATTGGTATGTGGCATGGATCAGATGCATTGTACTGGTGCACAGGCGCAACCGGTGCTAGCCTGCCCTCATCACACCCATACCACACAGTCCAGTGGCCAGACAGCCATGCACACAGGCAGCGTGTGGCACAACACACAGGTGCAACACCAGTGGAAGGCACACACACACACCACCCATGTGCACACAGGGCAGCAGTGGCAGACAGCGGTTACGACGTCCCACACATCAGGACTGCTGCATGGAACCATGGCCACCATGGTCATGGGGGTGGCTGCACTGGGGCTGATCGGCAACCACAGGCTGTGCATCAGCCATGGAGGGGTTTGCAACAGCCCCCCAAGGGTGGAACCACAGGACCATGACTGTGTCCGAGTAAGGGTGTGAAGGCACCCAATACAGGCCAGCTCCAGGCGTGCCTGGGATGGCTACATCAAACCCCAGCATCACCTATCCTGTCCCTTGTTATAGGTGTCCAGCAGTGAAGACCACCTCGCTCTACACTATCAAGACTGCTGCCCCACACCCTACTGGTGGCCTGCATGACACTGGAGGTGGTCATCCAGATCCGGCAGATGCAGTTGGTGGAGTAGAGGCAGTGGCAGCATGCCAGGGTGGCCGGATGGGGCCGCCATTAGTTCAGCTCCGGTTTAACCCTGTTTCCCCTGCTGTACCGCCCCTTCAGTCCCCCCTCACACTGTACAGTCCCTGTTCCCTGTCCCCTTCCCTCACCTTACCTATCCTTTCCCAGACCCTGGTTCTTGTGAATAGTTCCTTTAAATATATATTTTCTGACTTACCTGCCTGTGTCTGTGTCTGCTTTGCAGGTGGCATGAGGAGCTATGCTGCAGTGGCCCAGTGTATGTCCATGTGGTGTGCATGTGCAAAGGTGCATGTTGTGCTTCCACGGTTCACTGCTGTGTGCTGTGGTGTGTCCCACTGTGGTGGTGTCTATCCCCTGGGTCGGTGGCTGTGCCTTGGGCTGGCTGTTGGGGTGTGTGGTGGTTGCATGTGTGGTGGCACACACATCCATAGTCCTTGGTCAGGTGCCATCTGCAGACTGTGTTGGGGCCCCTGCTTGTCATTGTGCAGCTTGTCCCATGTGGTCTGCTATGCTACCTGCCACCCAGCACAGTCCATGCCTACTGTGTGGGCTTCCTGTGTGCCTGTGTGGAATGTGTGTGCTTGGCTGCATGGTCCTGGGTGTGGCCTGCTATGGTCCAGGTGGGGGCAGCAAAGCTGGCGGCCTGTGGGGGGGCTCCCTTGGTAGCCCTCCATTGGCCACTGACACCTCCTGTTGCCTGCTGTCTCTGCGACTGTTGTGTTCTGGAGTCTGGTGTATGGGTGCCTGTGGGTGCCGTGCTGGTGGCAGCCTCCTGTGGCCTGTCACTGTGCTTCCCTGGCTCTGTCCCTGGGTCTGTACTCTGTGCCATGCCCCCACTCTGTTGCTCTGCTGCTCTGGTTCCACAGTTGCACTGGAGCATCTCTTTTTGTTCCATGGTACAACCTGTGTGTGCCTTGATGCAACTCTTTTTGCGCCATGGTGCAACTCTGCCATAGTCAGCCTGGTTGCGCTGGCATTATTTGGCCTGCGCAGCCTCTGAATATCACTCCTGTTGCACCATGGCGCATCAGATTTGCACTGTGCCGGACTTGTGCCGGGCTTTGGTGCAGTTCTGAATATCTGGGCCCAAGTATATTAAAAGCATGAATTACCATTGTACTTTCTATTATGGCCCAGTTTAGCATTTTTATGTATACTAAGCAGTATATGATTCATGTACTAGCATAATATCAGCATAGGAAACACTTTATTACAAATGTACTATTATATGAGGACTGTACTGACAGTATATGATTGCTGTACTGAAAATATACCATCATTCTAGGATTATTGTACTAACAGAATGCCATCAGCATATGATTATTGTAGTAACACTATTACATTCGTACATGATTATTGTGCTAAAAGCATACCATCAACATTGTACTGAAAATATACTGTATTTAATATCTGGTTGCACTGAAAGTATTCTATTAGTAACACACACACACACACACTGCTCTCATCAACAATTTCTGTTTGTATACTACGCGTGGACTACGTTCATTAATAATTACATGCCCAAAGCATTTCTGAACTTAAAACAACTTTATTTTTTCATTATAAAAGTAAATATAAAACAGTTTCATTAATAATAAATTAGAATGCCCAGCATTTATGCCCCACCCCACCTCAGGTGTGTGGCTACCAAATTTTGATTAGAACTGGGTGCATGAAGAGTTTTTTTTACTCACTTCCCAGCTGGAATTACTCTTCTATATGGTTGGTCTGACATGATACACATCATCATATCAACAAAACCACTCCAGCAGCATCCAAGAACCTCCTGCAGCTACCACCACCACGGTTGGTCAGTTGTGGGAGAATAAATCAGCTACAATAAGTCCTGGCACTATTTAGTTCTCCCAACGCATAGATGAAAGCTGACTTTGTAGAACTACTGTGGTTAAGTACAAGTCCCATAATAACCAAAGTAATATTCATTGTCAATCAGTCTGCAGTCTTGCATTTATCTGGGCTCACGTTTCATTTGCGTACTTCAAAGTTAGAAAATCTGCAAAAGGATAAAAACAAAACACTAAGCTAAATTTCAGAGTCAGTTGGAGAACTAGTAACTTGAAATTGTGACTTGGTTTATAGATTTCAGAAGGATTATTCAAACTTAAATAATTTGGGAGACAATATAGCTGCCATGGAGTTAGCACCACTGGTGGTCTCGTTAGCCTATTTAAATTCTTCAGTTGGTAGCATCCACCTGGTAATGAGTCCTCTGATGTCAAGAATAATCCTACCACTCTCCAATTCAGTGGCCCACAATGCAGGCTCAAATCCATCCTTTCTTCACCTACATCTGGTCACTCTGTGCAGCAGCTCAGGCCAATCACAGATGAGAAGATAGAAACATAGAGTTGACAGCAGACAAGGACTACTTGCCCCACCTTGTCTGCTGTTTTCCCTACCTACTGTAACAAGGCAGACCCTATTTGATCTTTGGCTCTCCCCACCTTTCCTTACCACTATGGTTCCTGGTTCCCTTATGCCTATCTCATGCCTTCTTGAATCACACTACAGTTTTTGCCCCCACAACTTCTGCTAGGAGGCTGTTCCAGGCATCTACCACTCTTTCTGTGAAGAAGTACTTCCTTATATCACCCCTGAGACTACACTCCCCAACTTCATAGAATGACTGCTCATTCTGAAGTAGCTTTTTCTCTGAAAAATGCTTCCCTCTTGAACCTTATGTATACCTGTGAGGTATCTGAATGTCTCTATCATATACTCCCTCTCCTTCATTTCCTTCAGGGTGTATATATTGAGGTCCTTCAATTTCTCCTCATAGGGCATTTGAGGCAGACCCTGCACCATTTTAGTTGCCCTCCTTTGGCCTGCCTGTACTCTGTCTATGTTCTTCCAGGGATGTGGTCTCCAGAACTGGACACAGTACTCTAGGTGAGGTCTCCTCAGTGATTTGTACAGCAGCATCGCCACCTTCCTCTTTCTACTGATGTTATCACTTCCTATGCACCCTAGCATCCCACTGGCTATCCCCATTACCTTGTCAAACTGTTTGGCCACCTTTAGTTCTTCAGATATGACTACCCACATGTAGCTTTCCTATTTGAAGGTTGACAGTATCATTTTCTCCATTTTGTACTCCACCCCTAGGTTTCTGCACCCCACGTGCATGATTTTGCACTTGTTTTTTGAAACCGAAAAATTGAAACTTAGTTGCCACACTCTTGACCACTAGTAAAGCTTTCTTAGATTCTCTTAATCCCCTCCCCCCCAAAGCGATCTTTGTGCCATCTGCAATAAAGGCATACTTTCCCTTCTAGACCCTCTGCAATGTTGCCAATAAAGACATTAAAGAGGATCGGTCCCAGTACTGATCCTTATGGAACCCTACTGGTCACTCTTCCTTCATCTGAGTGAACTCAATTTATCACCACCCTCTGTTGCTTATCCTGTAATCAAATTCTTACCCAGTTTACCATCTTTGGACCCACTCCTAGGTTGGCAAGCTTGTTTATCAGTTTCCTGTGTGGAACAGTGTAGAAGGCCTTACTGAAATCCAAGTAGGCCACATCCACCACTCCACCCTGATCTAATTCCCATGTCACCCAGTCAAAGAACTCTATCAGAATTGTTTGTAATGACATCACCCCAATGAATCTATGCTGTCTCAGATCTTGTAAGCTACTGGATTCAAAATATTCTACAATCCTTTCATTAAGTAGTGATTCCATTAATTTCTCCACCACTGAAGTCAGGCTGACTGGCCTGTAATTGCCAGCCTCCTCCCTGGTTCCACTTTTGTGAAGTGGGACTATATTTGCTCTCCTCCAGTCCTCAGGACCATTCCAGTCTCCAGTGAGTGACTGAACAGGACTGACAGAGGTGTAGTCCACACCTTTCTGAGCTCCCTCAATATCCTTGGATGTCTCCCATCTGACCCCATTGCCTCGTCAACTTTCAGATTTACAAGTGCATTCAGGACACCTTTCTCTGTAAATGGAGTAGTATCTACCTCCCTTCCTTTAATGCCCCTGACATTTATCTGTGTTCCCCCTCCTTCCTTTGTGAACACTGAGCAAAAGTAGTAATTCAGGATTTTCCTTATCCCCTTCCACACACTCCCTCACCCTTCCAACCTTAGCTCTTTTTCACTTCTTGCTTTTGCTTACTAGCTTGATGCAGAGTTTTGTTGCCTTCACTATCAGCACTTTTAGTTTTGCCCACTGTTCCTCCACTCCACCCATGTTCTATCCCCCTGCCAGGGCATCCTGGAGGCATTCCCCCTTTTTTGCAAAATCGACACTCCTTAAGTCCTGGATCCTCACCTTTGTGTGGTTCACTTCTGCCAAAGTTCTTATATTGAACCCCACCATACAGTGATCACTGGACCCCAGATGGCCACCCACTGTGATGTCTGCAACACTGTCCCCATGGTGAGTACAAGGTCCAACATTACTCCCTCACAAGTGGACTCCTTTACTAGTTGCCTGAGGAATGCCCCCAGCAGGGAGTCTAGGAAGTAAAATGGAGTGACCACCACATAGTGAGGTTTAACATGGGGACAGGAATGCAGACTAGTCACACTAAGGCAAGAGTCTTGGATTTCAGGAAGGCAGATTTTGCTAGTATGGGAAGTGGCATCAAAGAAGCCCTGGCAAGGAAGGAGTTAGAAGGGGGAGTTGAGAAGCAGTGGGAACACCCGAAGGGAGCCATACAGGAGGATATGAACCAGTGTATTAAGGTGGTGAGCAAAGGAAAGAAAAGGAGGAAATCACTATGGGAGGTGGCAGGCAAGGTAAGGGCCAAAAAGGTGAGTTTCAGAAAATATAAGGAAATTCACACAGAGGAAGACAGGGACGTGTACCTAAATAATCTAAAAGGAAGAATTAAAGGATATAAGGAGATCAAATGCACAGACTGAAGAAAGATAAGCGCACACAGTGAAGAAATGAGACAAGGTATTCTGTAGGTATATCAGCGAATGTAGGAAAAGTGGGGGTGGGGATTGTAAGGCTCAGAGAGGAAGCAGGGAAATGTCAAGAGGGAGACCTGGAAAAGGCAGAAATACTGAACAAATACTTCTGTTCAGTATTCACTAAAGAGGGGGAAGGTCACAGACTACAGATGAGTAGCAGACTGAGGCAACTACTGCCCATCAAAGCAATAAGTCCACAATGAACTTTACTATTACTAGTATTCCTAACCATACTCTTGGACCACTACACTGCTCAAGATTCTCCTCTTGATCAACACCAAGGAATAAATCACCACTCTGACATCCACCATGTCCATGTCTTTATAACCAGTAACCTATATCATACACCCAAGGACACTTGGTCTTTCCTTGGCCTCTTCAATATGTGCCAGACTATGCAAAACTTCTGCACTGCCTCCCTGTGGCATTATTACCCTTGGTCACTGTGCTACACATCAGTAAAAAGAGAATCTTAACCCAGAACTGGCACATCAAACTTAAACTCAGCCTAGTAAAAAGACTCTTACTTAGGCTTATATTAATATTAATGCTATTGCTATTGTCATGGAACGTACTTCCCAACCCTGGTCCGGCTAGCCCAGCCTCATCTACCGGTCCCCAAAAGACTGGATCACTCAAGCTTGTCTCCATCAATGTCTAAAGTTTACTGTGTAAATTAGATAGGCTCCAAGAATGGGTCTTCCAGCAGAACCCTGATATCCTAACTGTCGTAGAAACATGGCTGTCTCCTAAGATCCCAGATTCAGCAGTGGCCTTACAGGGTTATGTCATATTCAGGCAGGATAGGCTTTCAAAACACGGAGGTGGGTGTGCCATCTATTTCAAAGAAACCCTTACAGGTTATACCTTACCTAAAGACAACCTAGGAATTGTCACCCAGGCACTAGCTGATAATGTTCAGCTTGGGGCACACAACAACATTCTTACAATTGTGGCTGTTTATATACCACCCAAGGATCACAACACTAGCTTCCGTTCTCTTGTGGAATTCATTAGGAACTTGCCCCAAAACGCTGAGTCTATTATTATGGGCGACTTTAATATTAACTGGCAAGCACCTGATGTTGGCAATTTTAAGGATGCAATCTCTGCTCTAAACCTCAATTAGCTAGTCACTGCGCTGACCAGGATAAACTACAAGATGGGTTCTTGTTCCCTAATTGACTGTATCCTGTCTAACCACCCTGATCGAATTTCCAATGTTAATGTGTTACCTGATGCCATAAGTGACCACTCACACATTACAGGTCTTTGGACAAACAAATTTAATAATCCCCCCCCAAAAAAACTATTCTCACCAGGGTGCTAAAGCCTGATCACCTTGTGGCATTGATTGGTCATTACTTGATTCAACAAATGACATAAACACAGCTCTTGACTACTTCATCAGTAGCTTTAATGAAGCCTATGCTATCTATGCACCTTTGGAAAAAAAAAAAAGTCAGGGCACAACTAATTCCTGGATATCCCAGGACCTGATCAGGCAGATGAACCACAGAGACCACATTTGGCACTGTGCCAGAGCCACTAGCAAGCCAGCTGATGTCAAGGCTTACAAAGCTGCCAGAAACACGTGTACCTGGGCTATCCATCTGGTAAACAGAAGGTACCACAGAGAGATAAGCTCACTACCACCTGGGGCTATGGCAAAAGTTTCTGGAACATAAAAGAGGTAACTGGCAAAGACCCCAAGGCTGTCCCTACAATGCTCAGTATCAATGGAACTCCCATACTTGACACTCTGACCATAGCCAACACCTTCATCAATATGTTTTTGGACCTGGGCAGTGTCCTGCCCCTGATTTCTTCAAGGACAGTGAAGACTCCGCCATAGACACTGAAAAATGACCCATTGTTGGTTCCAAGATCCAGACCCCTGCACCTCCTGCTTTCTACTTCAAAGAAGTCCCTCAGTACATGTTCAAGAAATACCTTGTAAAGGCCCTAGGTAAATCTAGGCACAGTGGCGACTCAATAGATCTCAAACTAATCACACTTACACTTGATGCTACCCTGGGGCCTATCACAAAGATAATGAATCTCTCACTGAGGCTGGCACAATTCCCCCCGGTCTGGAAGTCTGCCCTTGTTACCCCATCCACAAAAGTGCAGACTATTCTCTATGCTCTAACTATATGCCTATCTCCATCCTCCCACCCCTTTCCAAGGTGCTTGAACATATTGTTGCCGAAGAGCTGGTTGATTACCTGGACAAATACTCATTACAGTGCCCCCCAGCAACATGGTTTTAGAAAGGGCCACAGCACCACCACAGAATTGATTGAATTCACTGGTTTCATTCACAAGTCCCTGTATCAAGGAAGCTTAGTTGATGTGACTTTCATTGACCTCATTAAGGCCTTTGATACAGTTAACCACAACCTCCTCCTCAAGCAGCTATCCTCCTTAGGCCTCTCTACTAATACTGTGTCCTGGTTCAGAAGCTACATAACTGAACAAACCCAACAGGTGAGAATAGCCAATGTTACCTCTGACCTACAGGTACAACCTGTCAGATTGGGAGTCCTGCAAAGCTCTATTCTCAGGCCACTACTTTTAAGCATCTTCATAAATGATCTCCCAAGTGCATGTCAACAGCACACCCTCCTCTACGTTGATGACGCAGTGATCTTCACTAGTGGCACAGAACCCATGCCCATGGAATATCAACTTCAACTTGGTTTCAAGGAGGTGGAGGACTGGTTCAGGTGCCACAAACTGGTATTGAATTACAAAAAAACAAAGGTTATGTTGTTCAGTGGTGCTCGTAGCAAACACAGAATTACATCACTAACCATCAGGAACTCCTCTGGTGTACCACTCGACCAAATGCAACACTTTAAGTACCTAGGCGTAACCTTGGATAGCTCCCTGTCATTTGCCCAACACACTGATAATATCGCCTCCACAGTAAATATATAAATTAGGTAATTACACAGGCATAGACATAGTTTAATGCCAGATGGCCTGAGACTTGCAATCCACAGCTCTATTCTTTCAATTGTAGATTATGGACTGGTCATTTAGGGCTCAGCTATGAATACCTCCCTCCGCAGAATTGCTGTTCCCTAAATAAAGCGGGACATCTTCTGAATGGAGCAAATCACCTTATCCACACATGCAAACTATATAAGTAAACAGGGTGGCTTCAGTTAACTGGCAGGGTCCATTACAAAACTTGCCTGCTCACCAAGAAAGCTATCCTTGGGCTCCTTCCTGCTGGAACTAACAATATATTCAGCTTGTTTTTTAGCACCCAACGTACCTGTAGCTCTGTCAATTAATGTCTCTCTGTCCCTTGATGTCAGACCACCAAGGGTCAATGCTCTTTTGTCTACAGAGCACCCCTCTGGTTTAATGCCCTGCAAAGTGATATCTCTGCCCTTCCTAAATTGGGTCTGTTCAAAAGTTCCCTTCCTCCATCAACACCTCTCCTCTGTCAGCATCTGCGACTGCATCCGCTGACACTGATCTGCTATTTTTTGTCAACTCCTGAGGTAGTCACCCCAGTTTTCTGCTCCACCTCTGTACTTCTGCCACCTCTGGCCTCCCCCATTCCCCTCCCATTCCTCCCTATCTTGAACTGTCTAACTTAATGTCACCCTAACTAACTTGCTTACTTGACAAGGCCTGTTGGCTGCCATCTTACTTTTCTTATTCTAGCCACTGTCATTTCTAGTTGCATTGTCTAGGTCTTTTACCTACCTACTATTGTATCTCATTGTTATACCTACTGTTTATTTTACTGCCCAACTGCCTTGATCACTGTCATTTGGTTTTGCTTGTCACTATGTTATATTTCAACAACCTTTGTTTGTCTGTCATCCTTCCTTTGATGTGGAACCTTTGTAAATGAGCTATTTTAGCTCAAAGGTATTGTAATCTGAGAAGTAATAAAAATAAATAAATAAATAAATCAAACAAAGCAATGGGGCCAGATTGCATACATCCAAGGAAATTAAGGGAACTGTGAGGGGAGCTAGCAGCATCCCTGGCAGCCATGTTCACCGAGTCACTTAACACAGGAGTGGTTCCAGAGGACTAGAAGAGGGCACATGTAGTCCCGCTATGCAAAAGCGGCAGCAGGGAGGATGCAGGGAACAATAGGTTGGTCAGCCTCACCTCGGTAATGGGGAAGATCATGGAGGCTGTGCTGAAAGAAAGACTATTGGCACACTTTGAATCCATTGGTGTCCAAGATCCAAGGCAGCATGGATTCACAGTGGAACGGTCATGTCAGATGAATCAGATAGATCATTTTGACTGGGCGATGAAGGAAATAAATCCGAGAGGGGCAGTGGACATAGACTACCTCGGTTTCAGCAAGGCCTTTGACACTATCCCACGTAAAAGGCTGGTAAACAAGATGGGAAGTCTGGGCATGGGACACAAGGTGGTAAACTAGGTTAGGAACTGGCTAACAGACAGAAAGCAGAGGGTGGTGATAAATGGGATCCAGTCCTGGGAGAGGGGGTGACCAGTGGGGTGCCACAGCTTTCAGTCCTTGGGCCAGTCCTGTTTAATGTCTTCAATAGTGATATTGCAGTAGGGCTGGAGGGAAAGGTCAACTTGTTTGTGGATGACACCAAGATCTGCAACAGGGTGAATACTCCAGATGAGATGAAGAGAATGAAGAAGGATCTGGGAAACCTTGAAAATGGTTAGAGAAGTGGCAACTGAAGTTCAGTTCCATGAAATGCTAAATAATTCACCTGGGACAAGGGAACCCTGGGGAGAGCGAGAGCGAGAGCTACAGGATGGAGGAGGAGTTACTGACAATCACAAAGGAAGAAAAGGCCTGGGGGGGTTATCATTTCAGATAACCTAAAGGTGTAAACAAAGTGCAAAGGCTGCCGAGAAGGCCAGTGGTAAGCTGGGGTTGCATAGGCAGAGGTATTGTGAGCAGAAGGAAGGAGGTGGTGATGCCATTGTATAACACTAGTGAGGCATCACCTGGAGTACTCGTGCAGTTCTGGCGGTCACACCCTCATAAGGACATCGACAGGGTGGAGGTGGTCCAGAGAAGGGAAACTAAGATGGTACAGGGCTTGCTTCAGAAAACTTATGATGAGAGATTAAAGGACCTCAATATGCACTAGCTTGAGGAGAGCAGGGAAGGTGGGGACATAATAGAAACATTCCAATACTTTATGGGCATAAACAAAGTGCAGGGGGAGTTATCTTCTAGCACAGGAGGAGTACAATAATGAGGGGGCATGATATGAAATTGGATGGTGGCAGGTTAATGGGAAATACTAGCATACTAAGATGCCAGCAGAGTAAGCCTAATGGTCTGTGAAGTCTGCTCGAAAATCAGCACCAGTCAGGACACCATTGCTGCCCTCCCCGCCCCCATAAATCCACCTGACCCCATTCCCCATTGGAGTTGTACCTCCAGGTCTGGCATTACTCAGTTTCACCTTCCCCTTATGTCTGTCCCAGTCCCTCTTGAATCCTTCCACTATATTAACAGCCACGTGTTCCACAGGCAGTGCATTCCAGGGTCTACTACCATCTCAGTGAAGTAGCATCTCCTAGTCTTCCCCCTGAGCCTCCCGCCAACCAGCCTCATGGAGTGCCTCCTGGTGGCCCCCTCCTCCCTTAGCAGAAACACTCTATTTAGGCTGACCCTATTTACTCCCTTTAGATATTTAATGTGAGGCAGTTTTTCTTCATGGAAAGGGTGGTGGACACATGAAACAGACTGCCACAAGAGGTGGTGGGAGTGAGCACAGTGGAGGGATTTAAGCATGCCTAGGACAGGAATAGGGGAACCTTAGAGATGGGAAGAAGGAGTGAAAATCCAATGACCAGGTAGGGTTGGAGGCTGCAAACTAGTGTAGGGCTTATGGGCAAACTGGATGGTCCTGGCAGTCCTTACCTGCCGACAGTTTTTCTATGTTTCTATGTTTCTGCTCTTAGCTGATGCTGCAGCTTGGATACTCCAATCTACATCAGGCAGATTGAAGTCCCCCGCCAGCAGCACTCCCCCTTATTTACCATCTTTTGGATGACTTCCACCAGAACTTTATCCATCTTTCCCTGCACTGTAGTTCTGTAGATTACACCAGCGGCTCCATTCCCCATCTCTATGGTGACTCACATTACTTTCACCCCTCCCAAGCTGTGTTCCCTGTATCTCTGTTGCTTTTTGTGCTATCCCTCACATAAAAAGCCACAGCTCTCCCTTTCTTACCCACCATGTCCTTCCTATGTTTCTATGTTTCTCCTTTGTGAAGGGGGGTTCACTTGGCTTGCTGTTTATTTACCTCCAGGAGATGTCCAGGTAGCAATGCATGTGAAACAATACTTGGTTAAAAGACCCCACAAACAGGATGCCGGGGACATCTCCAGAGATGGAGCTCATACACTGCCTCCACTGTATGTGCTGTGAGCCCAAGGTGAAAATTGAGGGGAAAAAAAAACTCAGATCACAGGATGAAGACTGACCCCTTGCAGGCCCTGCTTGGGTGACCAGGCACCCCCACAAGTCCTATGGAAAAGGATGATGGGGAAGGTAAGTCCTAGAGAAGCCAGATGATGGGTTTGTGGGGGGGGGGGTGAGTCAGAGTGATGCGGATGGGTCAGAAAGGTGGATAAAACGACTATATGGGGGAAAAACACAATCATATGCTGGGCTGGACTGGAGGCAACCACCTTTAAACAAACCAAAAAGTAAAATGCGGCACTCCAGGGACAACTAACCCAAGATAGGTAGGAAAAAAATTATAAACAGAGGTGTAAGCATATCTTAATGGAAGGCATAAAGTATCCTTTATTGTACTTTCCACTGGAATTAAAGATTGCCTGTTAATACTTCTTAATTTGCAAGTTTCCATTTTTTAATTTTACCTATCTTGGTTGGATGTTTTAGTAGTACTCAGATCTGTTTGTCTTCACCATTTCAGACAACAATATAATCTATTTCCCAATGTGTCTCTGCCAGCTCTGTGCCTAGTCATTCACCAGTAGGCCATGTGTGATAACTCTCCCAAGAGAGTGGGGAATCAGGTTGTCCAAGTGCTTACAGCTCAGAGCTGAAGATACTCCTCTCTGTCAACTTGTCTTCTGGTTGTGAGGTCACACTCACCTGTTACCCCTTGCCACAAGAGCAGACTCATAACTGTAATAATCTAGAGACCCA
Source organism: Neoceratodus forsteri (assembly GCA_016271365.2). Taxonomy (NCBI): domain Eukaryota; kingdom Metazoa; phylum Chordata; order Ceratodontiformes; family Ceratodontidae; genus Neoceratodus; species Neoceratodus forsteri. Next base: position 243,182,392 of record CM057453.1, read on the forward strand.
CATTTAAAATCCCACAAGTTACCACACATTCACCAGGCAACCCTGTGAGAGCAACTTAACCACTTTCTACTTTCTCTCTTATCATATCTGTGTTCAAGACTCCCAGTGTGCCTCAATTTTCACCTCCCTCTCCTGGATTGTAAAGTGCTTTGAGATAGTCTGTATGAAATGCACTTTATAAAACCAAATTTATTTCCTTCCTTTCCAACTGCTTCTCTGTGCTGATGCCTACCATATAGCCAAAGACAAGAAGATGAAGAATCAGCATTTATATAGTACCTTTCATACATATTATATCCCAAAGCACTTTACAAGCAATAAGAGACTGATAGTGAAGTGACTGTAAATGTGCAGTGGCAGCCATTTCACACATCAATAACCACACACAGCCACTTTACAAGCAATAAGGAACTGGTAGTGAAGTGACTGTTCAATGTTGGTGAATTATGTAGTGTTTGGTGATACTGCGATGATTTGTAAGTATTTAGATGTTGATTTATGATGTGGCTTTTCTCTATTCCCACCCTTGGTAGATGAGCTGAGTAGCTGTAGGGAATAGAGGCCCTACCCAAGGGTGGACAGAGTACTGGAGAAGAAGGAGGTCTTTGGGGAGGATGGAGAGTGAGTTTCAGATTCCAAGCATGAACTGCTGCGAGAGGCATGCTTTTGAAGGGGAAGTGGGAGGAGCTTATTTCCCCACACTGAACCTCAGGCTTAAATACCTCCCATTCAATGTTGGTGAATTATGTAGTGCTTGGTGGTACTGTGATGCTCTGTAAGTATTTTGATGTTGATTTATGATGTGGCTTTTCTTTATTCCCACCCTTGGTAAATGAACTGGGTAGCTGTAGGGAATAGAAGCCCAAAAAAGAATTACCTCCTCCAACTCCAGAGAGTGTGCTCAGGAGAGAAAAAAACATTTGGAGAAAACCTCTGAGGACCCATGGCTACTGATCTGCATGTCCTATGACCAAACTAAGTGGAGAAAATAGAATAAAGCATTTTTTAGTTCGGAAGTTGGATTGTGAATATATACTTTGAATGCAGATGATTTCCATCTTCTGAGTCTTTTGATGATGTGAACGGGAATATTATGATGAGAAGCAGAGGTGGCTGCTCCTATTCAGAATGAATGACCTGAATAGGAAAATGGATCTAGTACGAGTCTGTAAAGGAGGGTTCTTGTGTGGTCACTGAACCATTTTGATGTCATGGGTATGTTGGCATTGGACGTTAATAGAGGAGAAGATGGATTGGAATGGGTATGAAACTTCATGAGTTTTGATGGCATTATGACTGGACACCATTTGTTTGATGTCGTATAATAAGTTATGGAAGTCCCGGATTGAAGTCTGTCAGTTTTTGATGATGGTAGAGTTAGAATGAAACTGTCATTGTGCTTTTCTAGATTAGATATTCTGAGACACGCAGGTGAGTGAACTGATGCTATATTGAATTCTCCAGGACAAAGAAATCCATAGAATGCAAATGTGATTGCTGAAGACATCATGATATTTGCATGATGTTAGAATGCATTTGAATCCAGTAAGTCTATTAGATTTCTGAATAGCAGTCCTTCAATTGGAAGATGACAAGAGGAACTCGAAATGGATAGTCGTTGAAAACCCAATAATAGTAACTTGATTGATTGGTTGGAGAATAAAGATGGTGAAGATGGAGAATATTGAGAGAGAACAAACTGGGTGCCAGCTAGGCACAATTTGATGGTACCATGGGCAAGATGTAAGGCCTGATAGCAAAATGTCAGGAAGGCCAGAACTCGATCAACCAAAAAGATGGTTGGTTGTGATGATGATGAGGCACAGAATGATATGTATTTGTTCCAGGCTGTTGAATATGCAGCTCTGACAGATGAGGTCAATGTTAACCACATGATAAGAGATGCTTGATGTCTATAGTAACTTATGTCATCGTAACCCCCAGGTGGTGCTATCCCAAGGGCTACTTCCCCTGCCTGCTTGACTACTGACAGGTTGAGGGGCCTAGGTTCTATGGCGGGTGCCTCCACCCAGAGGTCGGGGTTTGTAGTGGTTAGACTAGCTTGGTCACAGCCCTCTGGGACACTAAGACCCCCTTTTATTCCCTCTAGTGGCTCACACAATGAATAGAAGTTACAGTCCCAAGATCCCACATGTACACACTGTTCATTCATAAAGTACCACTTACCCTCGAGACTGATTCTGAGGTTCGTCTCTGGGGATCCCCTGTAAAATAAGGTTAATCAACATACACAAACCAATACAATGCTTGATATGTAGATACTGACACTTCAGATAGTTTAAAGTTTAACAACATCAAATCTGGTTTATTTAGGGGGAATAAAACATGGGAGGGGGAGATCAGGTTAATTGGCAGAATTAAATCACAGTACTGTGCACACATACAGGATCTGAAAAGTCACACTCTGGGTACCCAGGTTGGGGGGGGGGAGCTAGCCAGGTCCGTTGCCTGGGGTTGGCTGGCAGGTGCAGATGGACAGGGCCCTGTAGAAGAAAATATATGCACAACACCCGACTGTAACCCAGAGCCAGATGGCTTAGTCCATGAGAAGTGAAACAACAATAATTAGATGGCACACTTGTAATTGAAAACAGGCTGCAGGAGAATACCCTGATTTGTCCTCACAATACCCAAGCTGAGAACCAAATGGTGGATGTTCTTCTGGGTTGCCAGAACAACAGGACATGGAGACAAGGTCCTTGTGACTGGACCCCACTGAAGTAGATAGCAAATGGATTTAGTCCAAGACAAGCTGGGGTTTGCTTCCAGCTTCAACAGACAGCACACAGCACAGGGGATTGGAAATAGCGATTCCCCACAAGCACTACACACATTCATATGTAAAAGGAAAGTACTATACCAGGCAGGCTGCTCCTAGATACTGATCGCAACTACTGCAAAATACCCGGGAGCACACACAGCAGCTTCAGTTCCCAACAGACCTAGTGCGATTCAGCAATTTCTCCAGTCTTCTACAGGGTTAGCCTGGTTTCTACCTTTCAGACTTCCTTCTTTCTCCTCACAAATCAGATTCCGTCTGAACTAACGCTTACAATGGCTGCAGGCCAAACCTCAGGGCCTCACATGTGCTTCCCGTGCAAAACTATACACCGCAGAAGCACAGAGCTCCTTCTCTCTTCACTGTCACAACTGATCTGATCTTTCCAGTCACAGAGCAGGGCATTTCCTTTAGCTCCACACCATTCTGTTGGTTGTTTCAGCTGTCACTCACAATAAAGCTCCCTCTGTTGGTGGAAAAAAGGTGCCAAAGTCAAAGCTACATTTCCCAGAGTCACTGCCCATACAATCCCCTTGTGGCTGGCTCAAAATTAAGAGTCCAAGTTCTGATTCATCCACAAGCTCCATTTTAGGGATCTCTTAACCCAATTGGCCCAGCACAGCAGTTCAGGACCAAAATGAAAGAGCTACACTGAAAGAGTTCATGCTAAAATAAAGACAGGTTAGACAAACTACATTTTCTCAGTCGCTCTAAATGATTTCTGGCAAACAGTTATATCTTTCAACAAGGCTCCCTCAGCACATGTAGTGACGGCAGAAACGGAGTGAATTGGCAGAAGCTCGGGCGGGATTCAAGCATTAAATACACAGTCTCCTCCATACAAACTAATTTAGTCTGCAAGCAGACAGCTCTTAAAGAGACAGTATGTGGAGGCTTAAATAGCACTCACTTGGAACCACATTTAAACAGCTCAGGCACCGAACACCGCTCCGACCTGGAGCATTCAGGTAAGCTCCTGGAAGACTTTTGGGAACCCCCATTTGCAGGGGGGTTATATAATTATTAAGTCATAGTAGGAAGGAGGATGAAGAGGAGTCATGATGGGATCCACTGAAGGATGGAGATGGAAGAATTCCTGAAATTGAAATCAAGAAAGAGCATCAGCAACTTGATTTCGAGCACCAGGAATGTAATAGCAAGTAATAGTGAAATCATGAATGAGTGAAAGCCAGGTTAAACTCCACGTGAACAACATGATGGAAGGTGAGGATGATCGACCTTTGTTAACAATGGCTACTATAGACTGATTATCAGAGTACATGGAAACTGATTGGTGGGACCATAGGTGCCCCATAGAGCTGTGGCTACTACTATGGGATATATTTTGAATAACGGAGAAGTATAAGTGAAATCTGTCAAGGATGAGATGTCTGGAGGCCAAGGGGCTATGACCCATGACCGAGAGAATATGGTTGCGTATCTGTTGGTAGAAGATGCATCTGTGAGAGTTAGTTTCAGGTGATGGATCGTTATGGAACATAAAGCATCGGTTCCATCTTGCAAGAAAAAGGGATCACATGGCTAGGTCAGATTTTGCAGATGCTGTGATACGGACATGATGTTGGTGCTCTAGAACAGATGATGCTAGAATGAGGAAGTAAGATATAAAGGAGTGACCTTGAGGAATGATTCTCATTGCAAAATTTAGGTACCCCAAAAGAGAGAGCAGTTCACATTTGGTGCAGTCTGCTCAGGTAGAAAATGAAGAGACCAGTCCCTGAATCCTAGAGAGTTTATCCAGTGGAAGGTGAGCTTGCATGTGGTCAGAATCCAAGATGATGCCCAGAAATTTAAGAGATGTGGAAGTTCTGGATGTTTTCTCAGCTGCTATGGGAACCAACAGGTCTGTGAAGAGGCGGAGAAGCACAGAAATGCTAACGTCAGGGGTGGAGTAAGGCAGATCGATGAGGAGGAAATCATCTAGCAGATGGAGCATGGCAGGCCAGCAGCAGACATTGAGCAGGGCCCAGCACAGAAATTCAGCAAAGATGTTGAATAGCTTAGGGCTGCTACAGAATCCAAAGGCAAGATGGACAGCAAAACAGAACACAGAATCCCATGAAACACCGTACAGGTGCCAGAGAGATGGATGGATGGATGGATGGAGAGTAGCTTGAAGGCATCGGATATGTCAGCTTTGGACAGCCAGGAGCCACGGCTGGACCCCTTAATGATGATGATGATGGCGTTGTCAATGTGGGAATAAGCTAAGGAAAAATCAGTGGCTGGAATGATGGAATTGACACTCGGTGTGGAAGAATGGCAAGGAACAGAGAGGTCGATAACGAGGCACTTCTTACCAGAGAATTTCTGAGTGGCAATGCCAATTGGATTAATCCTGTAAATAGGGAAAGGAGAGTGCAGGAAAGGTCCCAAAATGAAGCCTTTAGTCACTTTTGCCTGAAGAAGGGAGCAGACCACACTGGGTTCCTGGACAGCAGATTGTAGGTTAGCACATACGAAGGAGGATGAAGAAGGAAGAACGAAGAAACCGGTGTGGAAACCATGAGCGAAACCAGATAGGAGAGAGAGCACAGAGTCCTGATCAGGGTGGCCAGTCAGCAGGTGAGCCAGGACAAGAAGGTTCACAGGGGTAGAAGGATGGACCTGGTGTCATCTGGATAGTCTCGGAGCCTTGGGGCAAATATAGCGAGTTTGCGCATTACTGCAAATGCTGCACAGGTGCAGGAATTGACATCAGGAGATAGGACAACCATGGTCATTAAAGTTGTTGCAGATGGATTTGCTTCTAACATTACATATGGGATGACCATGCCGGTCTAGGCGAACATGCTGGTCAGAGATAGGATGAGTCAGGCCAGAATGAGAAGAGGACTCAGAATGGCAAGCACGCCCAGGGACGAATGAGGAGGTTTGAGGAGGAGACACAGCGAGGGGGCAAAGGGGAGCAAAATGGTTGAATGAGCCACACAGGGAACAAGAGTAGGCACGTTGGCAGGCGAAGTGATGATAAAAGAGTTCATTGTCCAAAACAGCCCAATTTAGATTGACATTGTAGTGGGTTAATGCAGAGGCCACTTTGGCTGTAAATGAGTGATGACATTCATAAAAATGCATCCCACCATACCAGATGCTGAGGTTGACCAGGAGGTAAAGATAGGTGTTAAATTCTTCGTGGAGGTCCGGGAAGGCTAAACAAATAATGTCTCGATACAGGCTGAATGTGAGCATGAATTTGTCCATAGTCATTTTGCAAAGGAGACACAAATTCTTGGACTTCAGGATGACAGAGACATCCCCACAGGACATGATATGATTATCCAAGACATCGTGTGACTAGGTGAGCAATGAGACCAAGTTGATGTACTTACCATCCAGGATGTCCTTGCAGAGGTAAGCTGGCACAAGATGGATAGGGGAGATGAATGGAGGCTGATGAGAAAGCAACAAACCTGAAGAAACTGTAGGAGGCATGGATGGAGAAGGTACCACAACCAGAGGGAGATCGGAGTCTGAAGGAGAGATGAGGCTCATGGAAGGGTACACCAGCAGGCAGGGCAGGAACCGGAGGACGAGGATGAGGAACAGTGGGGTGGGCTTCAAGAGAGGAAAGGTGAGTCTGGATGTCTGAGATAGAAGTGGTCATTTGAGCCATGAAATTTCTAATGTCAGAAAGGGGCATAGAGTCAGACTGAGAAGGAAGCCGGCTGGGTCCAGGTGCAGATCCAGACTGAGATATAGATGCCATGAGGAGGTCGTAGAGCATCTGCTTCTGAGCCGAAGTAGAGTAGGATAAGCCCCTTCTGGTTAACTCTGACATGAGCTGAGGCACAGTCAAATCCTTGATGGAATGATGGGACTTGGATGTGTGTTTGTGAGTGGTGGAAGCTGAAGAGGGTGGTGGAGTCATTGAAGGATCTTCAAAGGAGGGTTCGTTAACAGATGACATAGTCAGGAAGGAGACCTGGAGATGAGAAAAAAAAGAGTGAAAGCAATGGAAATTGACTAGAGAATAGAGAAATATGAGGATGAGAGGAAGGGAAGAATGGATGAGAACAGGGAACAATGGAAACATGGAAGGAAGGGGAAATTAAAATCAGATGGGAAGGCATGATCCTGGCATGGATGAGGCAGGACAAATGGAGCTCTAGTAGGGCTCTGGCATATATATATATATATATATATATATATATATATATATATATATATATAGGATGTTTTCCGCTGTGTGGGTGGTGAAAAACCCATGTAGTAACATAGAAATGTCCTGTCTGAACAGACACTATGTCCAACATGACAAACCCATCTGGTTCAGAAACAGGGAAGAAAGCGTAGAAATGAAGATGGAGGGGAATGGGTGCAGCTGAAGAGTATAGAATGCAGGTGGGTGGAATGACTGACCATACCGAAGGGAAGCAAAATACAAATGAAGGATCTGAGATCCTAGACAAAGTGCACCAAAGGCACCTCAGCAGAACACGCCTCCCAAGCTCGCAGCATGAACATCAAAGGTCTGGCCTTCAAATCATAGCAAAGGGCCAGAATGTGAAGCACTTTCTTATGTGAAACATATGTCTTCAGATAGTGGGACCTATAGAGATTGAGATAAAGAATGGAGCTATCCACTGAGATAGATGAGTTAATAGGTCGTGAGTCCAGAATAGCTCCAATGGTACGATAAACAGCAGAAAAACCTGAGCAGAGCAAGGGTAAATTGAAGTGTGCAAAGTATAGCACTATGCAAAACATCGCAGTTGAGAGGTATGTCACCAAGCGCCTGTCCAGTAACTAGAATGCGAGGAGGAGGAGAGAACAGAGAAATCAGGCAGCGGATAGGCATCCCAATACACATCCATGGTGTAATGTAGTGGAGACAGAACCAGGAAGCATGGCACAAGGTCTGGCCAGTGACGTGGAGAAGGACTGAGTTCTCCGAAAACACACGCAATCCCCTGAGAATCAGCAGCATCCCCTTTCCCGGCATGGCAAATGACAGGACACAGCAAGAGGACTAACGAGGTAAGGGCTGGAGTTATGGAGCAAATGAGCAATGGGCGTGTGGTGGGAGCAGGGAGTGGGCAAGACTGGGGTGAGCAAAAAACGATCAGAGAAAAAATGCAGGTATGCCACCACAGGCCAAGTATTTAACTTACAAGAGGGAAGTTCAAATAAGACACGAATGAGTACAGTACAGGTTCATGGAAAGAAGAAGGAATGGAAACAAAAGGCAGGCATGTGAAATTATATGACAATGACTTACCTGAGGAGGAAGATTGAAAGGCAGAGAAGCAGACCGGACAGAGCCTACTGGCAGAATCCCCAAGGAGGAAGAGGGGCCGAATGGCTGATCCTTAAGGCAATGCTGACACTTAACAACCAGAGGAAGCGCAGTGCAACAAATTCAAGGTAGTAGCTATAGCAGAAAAGTAAATGAAAGCAAGCAGTAGAATGAATCCTAGACTCTAAGCAGGAGCTCTGGGAAACCAGATGAAAACTGAGTTTCAGATTCCAAGCCCGAAGTGCTGCGAGAGGCATGCTTTTGAAGGGGAAGTGGGAGGAGCTTATTCCCTCACACTGAACCTCAGGCTTAAAGCCCTCCCATAAATGTTCAGTGGCAGCCATTTCATACAACAACCACACACAGCCATTTGACAACTACATGAGCTGGTTTTCAGAAAGGGGTATGCTGGCCAGGACACATGAGAGTCCAACATAAGTCTGGTGTGGTTAAGAAAAAAAAACATAAGATGAGTGCAAAAGACAGACCACAACATGAAGAAAGTATCAGAGAGCACAGCACAATGTCGGGGTATGTGTGAGGTAACACAACGCAGGTCAGGTCATGTTTCTGTAAGAGCAACAAGAGGAGTGCGTAGAATTGTGTATGTGTGGATAAGGGAGTGCAGCATGGGACAGGAATGTAAGAGGACAACACATGGCAGGCGTGTATAAGAGAAAGCACAATACAGGATGAGGTTGAGGAAAGCATAACATGGGGAAAGTGTGCAACAGTACAACACGAGGTGGGTGAGTGGGATTGAGTACACTAAGTGGGTGTATACAAGATAATACAACACATAACATGGGTGTCTGCTACAGTAAAACCCACAACATATGGTGGATGCGTTCAAGACATTGTACAACATGAGGCAAGATTTTGTGGGAGAGAGTTAAATGAGGTAGTTGTGAGCAATGCAGGTACAGGGTGGACAGGGGGAGACCAAGGCACTGTGGGCCACCCGTGAGCCAGGAAATGGCACAGCAATTTGAGCAAGGATGATCTACAGACCTCCAGCGCAAGGGGAGGAGATGGACAGGACCTAGTGGATTAAACTCAGGAGATGGCAATAAAGGCTGAGGTATTACTGCTAGGTGACTTCAATATCCCAGACGTTGATTGGACTATCCCAGCAGCTGCTTCAACCAGGAGCAGGGTCATCCTGGATTCACTGCAGGGGACAGGACTCAGGAGATCCCACAAGAGAAGGGCAATTCTGGACCTGGTACTGACCAATGGGGACAGTATATCGGATGCCCGGGTGGAAGGGCAGCTGGGATCCTGTGACCACAACATAATTTGGTTTAACATGTGGACATAGACACTGCCTAGTCACACTGAGGCAAGAGTTCGGATTTTAAAAGGGCAGATTCTGAGAAAATGGAGAGGTGTATCAAAGAGGCCCTGCCGAAACTGGAGATAGCAGAGGGAGTCAAGGAGCAGTGGAAATGCTTGAAGGGAGCCATACTGGAGGTGACAAACCATTGCATCAAGGTGGTAAGCAAAGGCAGGAAAAGGAGGAAACCACTATGATTATCGAGAGAGGAACCAGGCAAAGTAAGGGCCAAAAGGGCAAGTTTCAGGAAATACAAGGAAACTCAAAAGGAGCCAGACAGGGAGAAGTACCTAAAGAATCTTAGATAAGCAGGAAAGGCTGTAAGGAGTGTAAAGGTGCATACTGAAGAAAAATTGGATTGTCTCAGACAGTAAAGAAAAGGGTCAAGCCTTTTTTAGGTACGTCAGTGAAAGAAGGAAAGCCTGGGGGGGTTGTAAGCCTCCGAGGGGAGACAGAAGAGTGCAAAGAGGGAGACCTAGAAAAGGCAGAAATACTGAACAAATACTTCTGCTCAGTATTCACTGAGGAGGGTGAGGGTCACAGACCACAACTGAGTAGCAGAAACAAAGGGGAGGGAGAGGTAAATACTAGTTCATTCACGGTGGAGAGAGTCCTGAAGGAGCTCACAAAACTAAGGGTGGAAAAGGTAATGGGGCTAGATGGCATACATCCCAGGATATTAAGGAAATTGAGAGGGTGAACTAGAGGTGCCACTGGCAGCTTTATTCACTGAGTCACTCAACAGGTGTTGTTCCAGAGGACTGGAAGAGGGCACATGTAGTCCCTCTACACAAAAGTGGCAGTAGGGAGGATGTGGGGGACTATAGACCCATCAGCCTCACCTTAGTAGTGGGCAAGATCATGGAAGCACTGCTTAAAGGAAGGATAGTGGAGCACCTGGAGTCCACTGGGGCCCAGGATCTGAGGCAGCATGGATTCACAGACAGCAGGAACATCATGTCACACAAATCTGATAGACTTTTTTGATTAGGTTACGAAGGATGTTAATCGGGGGGGGGGGGCAGTGGATATCACCTACCTAGATTTCATCAAAGCCTTCAACATGGTCCCACACAAAAGGCTGGTCAACAAAATGAGTAGCCTGGGAATGGAGCACACAGTGGTAAAGTGGGTTAGGAACTGGCTTACAGATAGGAAGCAGAGGGTGCTGGTAAATGGGATACAATCAGGGAGGGAGGTGATCAGTGGGGTGCTGCAGGGATCAGTCCTTGGGCCAGTTCTGTTTAATGTTTTCATTAGTGACATTGTGGTAGGGCTGGAGGGAAAGGTCTGCCTGTTTGCAGATGACACCAAGATCTGCCAACAGGGTGGATACACCGGATGGAGTAGAGAGAATGAGGAGGGATCTGTAGAAGCTTGAAAAATGATCTGAACTGTGGCAACTACAGTAAGATTTAATTCCAAGAAGTGCAAAATAATGCACCTGGGAAGAAGGAACCTTGGGGAGTGCTACAGGATGGGGTGGAGAGTTGCTGCCTATTATAAAGGAAGAAAGGGACCTGGGGGTTGTCATTTCTGATGACCGAAAAGTGTCTAAGCAGAGTACAAAGTACTGCAGGGAGGGCCAGTGTCATGCTGGGATGCATAGACAGAGATATCACAAGCAGAAGGTGGGAGGTGGTTATGCCATTGTACAAAATGCTGCTGAGGCCTCACCTAGAGTACTTTGTGCAGCTCTAGAGGCTGCACATTCATAAGGACATGGACAGGGTGGAGGTGGTCCAGAGAAGGGTGACTAAGTAAGTAATAATATCCATCAGGGTGGGCTTTATTGGGAAATACCGTATCACCCAGGGGTGTAATAGCCCCTGGAAGGTCTGGTATTTCCCAATAAAGCTCACCCTGGAGGGTATTATTGCATGTAGAAAATGGGCACAGTAAAAAGAAATGCTTGAGAATTTTTTATTTTTAATAAAAAAATTAATTAATATTAAGTTTTGTAATTAAATAATTCTTCCGCCTGTATTGGAATACAGGACTTTTGGTTTAACTGAGTTGCTGTAGTTCACTAAAATGCTGGTTGAATGCTATTGGTGCCCTCACAGTAGTTTCTCTAGCTTCAATCTGACACCCTCCCCTGCAGTTCTCTTTCCCCTTTGAGCTACCATTAGACATTGTTTTATATAGGAAGTAATAGAAAATAATGGGAGTGAGCCACTTAACTGTGGAGCGAGAGTGTTGCGGTGTCCTGTTTGGTGTGATTGTACCAGGAACAAGCATAGAAGATGGCTGATAAACTCTGAAAAAATAAATAAATAAAATGAGGTACTTTGAATTTATGTATATATGTTTACGTTACCATTGTGGGCGCAATTCATTTGTAGCCAGGTGGCAGGATTAAAGAGAACTGAAGAAGACTGAATGGAGCACAACTGGCTTGGCGGGGGAGTCTGTTAAGATGGAGCGTGGTACTCTGCATCTCAGGAAAGTGCTATATTTTTTAAAAAGAATCCCAAAAGATTTGGAGGTACATCTGGAGGGTTGGCAGAGTTGCAAGTTACAAGTTGCGTTTTGGTGGCATTTACTTGGGGGGATGGCAGGATGATTTGGAGGTTTCAACGTTACACAGGGCTGATGGAATGGCATAGCAACAGCAGATTTTTTGCCGACTTAAAAAAAAAAAACTGATTTTGCGATCGTGGCATCTCTCTTATTCTGTGTGAGTGTGTTTTTTCAGTGGTCTTGTGTAGAAGCAGAACTGGTATGGGTGCTGACCGGATTAGTGAGGTGTGTTTACAATCTGTGTGGCCAAGTAATTCTTTTTATGATGAAGAAGACATATCAGGAGAGACTAAAGGATCTCAATATGTACTTACTGGAGGAAAGAGGGGATTGGGGGGACATGATAGAAACATTCAATTACCTTAAGGACATAAACAAGGAGCAGGGAGGGAGACATCTTCCAGTATAAGAGATGTGCAAGAACAAGGGGGCATGACATGAAATTGGCAGGCTGAGGGGAAATGTGAGAAAGTTTTTCTTCACAGATAGGGTAGTGCATGCATGGAATAAACTGCCACAGGAAGTGGTGGGGGCAAACACAGTGGAGGGTTTAAACATGCATAGGACAGGCATAAGGGTACATTGCTGGTGGGAAGGAGAGGGGAAAGCCATTGACTAGGTAGGGTCAGTGGAAACAAAGTAATGTAGGGCTTTCAGGCAGACTGGATGGGCCTGGCGGTTCCTATCTGTGACAATTTCTGTGTTTCTATGTGTGTGTGTGACAGAAAGCACTACACAAGACAAATGTGTGAGAGAGGGTTCAACACAAAGCAGGAATATAACAGAATGCAACATAAGGGGTGCGTGGAGAAAAAAGCAGCATGAGGGTGTGTGCGAGTAACAGTAAAGTGAGTATACTTGTGTGATATCAATGTGGGAGGATGCTTGTGACAGAGCAATACAATGTGGGTATGCTTATGCAAGAGTAGTACAAGGTAAACTTGCATGTGAGAGCACAATGATTTGGTTGTGCATGAGGAACAGCCAGATAGAGCAGAATATATAACACAAGGAGTAGTAGATTGAAAAATGGATATACACAGTATGTGGTAAAAAAACATGCTTACCTGAACTACTTATGATTTGCTATCTCCAAGTGTCGTCACCATTCTTTAATGAGTGTATCTGCAAAGAAAGTGGAAAACATCTAAGAAACTTGCATCTGAAACAAAACATCCAAAATCACCAAGCAAAGCTCATGTTGGGTCTACTATCTCAGTTGACAGAGCACTGGGAAGCATTCTGGGGCTCAGCTAAGCCTAATTTTTTGACCCAAGTGGTGCTAGCTGATAGTGAGTCACACTACAGTGTGGGAGACCCAGGACCAGCTCCCAATCCTGATTCACATCTGCCAGGTCAGAGGGGCCACTACAGTATATGGAAATAATGTGCTGTAGCTCTGGGAAATGAGGGTGTAGGTATACCGCTCTTCTGGTGATACTTTTGGCACAGCTGGAGTATGGCACTGTGTGTGAGGAGGGTGCAGGAAGTCTTCTCTGGTGTTATTGATGCACAATGTCTTCCAACCAATGGTTGAAACACGAGGGTTAAAATCCCACCCTACAGCGCATGATGCCTGGATGCTCTCCTCCCACCTTAGATCTGCTCACAGACTCTACCACTCTGTATACTTAGATATATTATGCTGATGGATATAGTGGTGAGGGTAAGTCTTTGCCAGGCTGTGGGGCTTCGGATTTGTATGGCAACCCCCATCCCCTCAACAATCTTTCACCATTGTCCTCATCCTGACATTATTTTCTCATCCCATCTTTATCTAACCCAACTCCCCCTGAACTATTTAAAGGCAAAAATGTAGGGAACACATTGAAACACTGTGCCTCACTGATTCCCACTCATAACTTGGAGTGGATGAATACAGGTAAATCCTGGCTGTTCGGTTTGGCCACGTCTCCTCGACATCATCTTGACATCAATATCCCCTTGCCAACTGGGCCATGCCCTGGCCCCTTACTGTACAAAAGATGGAAAGGTAATGGCTGGCATGATACTTTTAGATGCACCATTATAGCCTAACATGGAAAATAAAGAGCACTTACCTGGGTCCTGGGGATTCTGTAACAGGGTCTGGGGGGGTCTGAGAAAACATCCAGTCATACCTGTAAAATAAGAATAGCAAAAGGGTCACAAAGGCTCTGCAGCTCTTCAGTAGCTAACTGGACAAAGTAATATAATTCTAAAACAATACTTATCTGACACACAAGGTCAGTGTCCTCCCACACTGGAGCTAGTGTCCTGTTACAGTGTGGTAATTGTTCCATGAGACCTGTAGTCAAAGCAGAAAATGGGCTACTATTAGTGATAAAGATTCTGATTAGCTCGGTTGAGTGGGTGGTCTAAAAATTAAAAAGGACTCTTTTTTTTTTTAGTGTTTTTTTTTTAAGTTGTTTGGGAGGGTAATACCAGTGCCAGGACAACAACCTGAGTTAGGGGACAGACACTGATCACTAATGTAGACTAGCATGGGGGAGGTTGACCAGATTCAGCATCCCTCAGACCAGTCTCCTCTCAGGGAGGGGTGAAGGTTGAAAGAAGCTACACTTACTGACCAACACTAGGGAAGGTTGAAGGAACCAGTGCACAGACAGGGCAGTGGACTTCTAAACTGGGCTAGTCAAGGACAGGCAGCATCTCCGGGGAGTGTTACCAAAGGTACAAGGCAAGTCCCTTGGATGGAGGGTGAGGGTTCTGGGTGGCTAGCAGCAGTAGGGGGCCAGTCGGTGGTGCATGGCCTGTAAGAACCAGGCCTTCATCCTGCCAGCTGCTCCTTTCCACATTTTGTATGCTAACCCACTTCTCAAAATGCAGTGTGTGGCCCCCATCAGGCCTTGACATGCACGTCAACCCCGCAATGACTGGCACAGCCTTCCTTTCTTCTCCTTGGCTGGCCAGAGACTACAAATGCAAACTGCAAAAATATGCTTTGCGGTTTGCATTTGTTAGTCAGTGGTAGGCAGAGGAGGAGAGAGGAGGGCTGTGTCAGTCCCTGAACTGTATGACTCAATATTACTTTGAAATATGCAACTAAAGGGTGTAGGGGAGCCACCAGGAAATAGACCAAAAAGAGTAATATGTTTTACAAATCAAAAAGACAGTGTGAAAATGTGACAAGGCAGCAGAATGAGGAGAAGAGAGGAGTGCTGTGCCATCCACAAACTGCATGGCTTAATATTACTTTTGGAAC
This sequence comes from Neoceratodus forsteri, assembly GCA_016271365.2. Lineage (NCBI taxonomy): Eukaryota > Metazoa > Chordata > Ceratodontiformes > Ceratodontidae > Neoceratodus > Neoceratodus forsteri. Next base: position 243,197,516 of record CM057453.1, read on the forward strand.
AAGGACATATACAATTAAAGGGTGTAGGAAGGATTACTGGACATCAGGAACTAGAGCAAGGTAAATGATATATTGTTTTACATAACAAAAACAAGCGGGGACATGATCTCAGTTTTTTTTGCATAGTCAAAAGCATCAAAAAAGACTGCAAAAACAGAAATTCTTTGAGCAAGAAATTGAAAAAAAGGTGCAAAAGCAGAGCGGCAAAGTTTTCCACATTGCTTGAGCCCAACCCAGAGCTTTCTATATTCAGTCAGAAAGTACAACACTGCTATCTGACTGAATATCAGCCCGTGTCGGCACAGTGCTAAATCAAGTTGCGCTGCTCTGACATGATCTGGGCTACAGCCAGTGCATAGGGAATTGTACCCCCAGACCACAGAGTGCCAGAATCTGCAGCACAATATTCAGCAGCGCCATGCAAATTAGCCCATCGTGCATGCATGGCACTAAGGGGCCATTAGCATGCCCATTATGGGACCATCTGCATTGGAAGAGGGATCATGTTTGTGCTCGTCCTGACATCCTGTCATCTCTGGTGGCTAGTGGCACTCCCCACCCTCTGATTCCTACCCAGAGTAGTGTGTTGGATTACCTGATGTCTAGTGGCAGTCCCCTCACCTGCTGAGCACCTGTCTTGTAGACAATACCCATCACTAGTGGCTACTGGCATACTCACAAATGATCATCTTGTTCCTGAGAAGACAGTCACTGTTGACAAGTGGCCATCCCCTGCACACCCATACCAATGATGGTGGGATGTACCCCGGTGATTACAGGCACTCCCCCAAAAACCTGTACATAGATTGCTATATGGCTCCTGGCATCTCATGGCACCCCTGACCTTGCTCACCTGTCCGAGTAACCCCATAACCCTGTCCAGTGCCATAACCCACCCATCTGACCTCCCTGTCCATGTTCCCTACACAGTTCTTGGCATCCAGTGGTACCCCAGCCCCACTCCCAAATGCCGGGCAACAGATACCCTGATGCACAGTAGCCATCCTGGTCCCCCAACTACCTCACCCACATCCAATGCAGCACCCACCCCAACCCCTTAACTTTACCTGGCAGGATGGGAAAGTGCAGTGAATCCCTCTATGGTAACCAGCATAGCCATCCTCTCAGTTTCACCTCCAACTGCCAAACAAGCTACAGTGAATACTCATACCATGTGTGTATATGTGTGTGTGTGTGTGTGTGTGGGAGGGGGCACTTGTCAACAATGACTATCTTCTCAGCAATGGGACAGTTGTTTGGGGAGTGAGGGTGCTGCTAACCATCAATTATGGGTGTCGTCTATGGGATGGAGGAATCGGACAGTGTAGGGTCTCAATGGACACCAGGGCAGACAGTCACAGTACCATGACAGGGGATTGGAGGGTGGGGGGTGCCAATAGACACCAGGGCAGACACAGTACCAGGACAGGGGATTGGAGCATTGGGGGTGCTACTTCACCAAGGGTTATGGTGATGCTCACTCTGACATGTGATCTGGAGGAGAGAGGAGCCACCATATATCAAGGCTAAGTTTATGCTTATCTGTACAGGTGATTGGGGGAGTGGATGGTAAGAGACACTAGAATCTACACTGCATTTACTGGGACAAGTGGTCATGGAAGGGGTGCCAATGGACACCATGATATCATATACATGACCAAGGATTGGGGCTCAGAGAGTGGGGAGGGGTGCCACTAGACACCAGGGTATCTTTTATTTTGCCAGGATGGGGGTTCAGATGTTGGGGGGCCAATGGCTGTAGAAACGCTATCTTGCCACCAGGTCTTTGTGGCCAGTTAAGACTAGGTTTGCAAAGGCAGAAAAAAGCATCCCTTTAGGTGCCAGTTACCACTGCTACAAACCTCTAAAATTGCTGCTGCCCTGTATGCAGAGGGAGACCCACTTATTTGTATGGGCATCATGCTATGTTAGCTCTTGAGAGCAAAGGGGCTTAGCCCGCGCTACAAGAGTCTCTGAATATAGACCCCACCCACAAACCATGTGCAAAACACAGTTAGCATAGGCTAACACCACTTAACATTTGAATATCTGGTCCCTGATCTGTTATCCTCCAGCAGAACTCAGGAACGCACCCTGAAGCATAGCATAATCAGTACTGGTAGAATAAGCATTATTATATGCTTCTCCACAGTAATGCAATGTAAGGGACTTACCGGCACACAGAGGATTTAAAGCACATTTTCTGTAGCAGTGGTGTTTGCTGCTACAGGAGCTTGCTAGTGCTTCACTGTGTGCTGATTAAAAACAATCATTTTCTCACTAGCTACACTCGCTAGCAGATACTGAGCCCTGCAGCCCTCCAGGAAGCAGGAAGGGGAGCTGCAGTTTTGGTGGCATATCCTCAAAACTACAACTCATTACCAGCATTGTAAAACTTTCTAGGAATTCTTTGGGTAGTTGGTTAAGGGTGTTTATTGCCACGCATAGTGGCAGCTTTATATTGTTAAGCTATTTTTAACAGTTTGTATCTTGTACAGACTCCTGTAACCTCGGATAGCTCTTCTGGGTCATCACCAGGGCCACTGGAAAATTGCGGAAATGGTTACCCAAAATTGTGGAGAATTTTGCAAAAATTACTGGAAATTGCAGGGGTTCTACTATAGACTCTGAGTGCTTCACAATAAATCTTTTAATATTTTCTGCAGCATATATTAGTCAGTATAAATTGCTAAATGAATACACTGACACCTGAATGTTTAAAACATAAAGAAAAGTTTATGTTCCTAAAAAGAATACTAAACTGATAAGCTATCGTAAGCGTTGCCTGTCTTCCAAAATTTAAAAGCATCTGCCTCATACAGTGCTAAATAGATTCTATAAAGTGAGCCACAGCAAACCAATATTACATAAAGCCAGAATAAACATTTTTTTTTGTTTCTGGCTGTAGAATAATGAAGCCTAATCAACAGCTGTTTACAGTGCTCTGCCAGCTATTCACCCACTTTGGTAGAAGAAAAAATAAGCAAATAAAAGTGGTGAATAATTGAGTTTTAGTAAAATGTTGTTAAAGTGTTTAATGGTAATAATTTGTACTGTAGGTACTGTACACTATTTTTGAAATCACATATGTAAACATTAAATCTGGGGGTTATTGGGGCTGGTAGTATAATCTAGAGGTTAGAGTAACAAAACTATGAATGAGCTGACGACATCTAGCAGACCTGGATTTGATTCCCACAACCTCCACTTGCATACTGTGTGATTCTGAACAGTTACTTAACCTCATCAGGGCTCCTGGGTTGTACCTGAAAACAGGCACTTGTGCCTAGTGGGCCTTACGCGGTTACCAAAAAATTAAAAAAAATACCAATATATTTTTGCTGCATCATACAGTAGTCAGGGTACCCTGTAATTGCCTTGTTTTACTCTGGCTGAAATGATTTTGTTTAGTTAAAGATGAATGTTCAGATACATTTTGTGTTTTATAAGCTTGTTTTTAGACTTTAGTCAGGTTTTTATTGTAGTCTTTGCATGTGAGCATCTGGGGGGTAGTTGCTAAGAGTGAGATCACTGTTAGAAAATAGCTTATTCAAGTTAAAAATCAGCAGGGCCATCCAAAAATCCTCAGCTGTTTGAATCAAAACTAGTCTAAATGAAAGTATGCTCACAAGAAAAAACTTGCCCTGCCACTTACAAAAAGGCTTCATAGTTAGCACCCCATTTAGAGTAAGTGAATGGGATAATTTGCACCTTTTCTCCCATCTTTTGTTTCAGTCTGTGTGGCAACAGAAAGTTTTCTGATAGACTACTTCAACACAAAACAAATGTTAAAGGGGCACTGTCAGCTTTACCCCTCGTTTTTTTGCAAATTTACTCTCACTGGGTTGCTATGCATGGGACTGTTGCATGGTTACTGTGGAATGCATATCAATAAAGCACAAAGGATTCCACTTACCAATTTTTGCTAAATATGCATTAGTTGTCATCCTGCTGACCCAATTACAAGTCTCCATGCACCAGAAGAGAGTTCATATAGAGAAGGTGCCGAGAACGCACGTCTACCAGTAGCACTGTCCCGGTGTGCATATTTTAGCATGGCCATTATAAAAATACATAAACTCTGTTAGCGCTAGTTCCTCTAAACTTGTCTTGCTATCTGATACCCAAAACTGAGGGCTCATTCTTGTGTAAAACACTTTTGAACACTGGTGCCCAAATTCCGTGCATGCACAGCGATTAGGTTAAAGATCCCATGCATGCGCTAGAATGTGCCACTGCTATGCATGCACGGGATTTGGGTGCCAGTGTTCAAAAGTGTTTTGGGTATCAGATAGCAAGACATGTTTAGAGGAACTAGCGCTAACAGAGTTTATGTTTTTTTACAATGGCCATACTAAAATATGCATGTATGCAAATATGCAAATATGCTGGGACAGCGCTACAGGTAGACGCGTGTTTCCGACACCTTCTCTACATGAACTCACTTCCGGTGCATTGAGACTTTCAATCGGGACAGCAGGAGTACAACTAATGCATATTTAGTGAAAATTGGTAAGTGGAATCCTTTGTGCTTTACTCATATGCATTCTACAGTAACCATGCAACAGTCATGTGCATAGCAAGCCAGTGATGGTAAATTTGCAAAAAATGAGGGGTAACGCTGACAGTGCCCCTTTAAGTGTTTAAGTGTACTTATGTTTGGCCAGTGGATTTTGAAACCAAACAAGACAAGGATTCAAAAGAAATCAGTGTCACATAAAACCCTTGCCCTACCTTGCACTGCATTGTTTCAGCCAAACCCAAGTCTGCATGCAAAATTGTCAATATATTTGAGAGTATTTTATTAAAAATGTTAATACTTTTTACACAGTTCAATATAAAAACTCAAAAATTGCAAGAAATTGCTGAACATGTCACTTTTTGCGGAACAATTGGGAAATTGCGGATTCCGTGAAAAAATTATGGGGGAAATTTTCCAGTGACCCTGGTCATCACTGGCTATTTAATCATAGCCCTGTGGTGAGCACTAGGATTTACAACACATTTTCTGTAGCAGTGGTGTTTGCTGCTACAGGAGTTTGCTAGTGTTTCACTGTGTGCTGATTAAAAACAATTATTTTCTCACTAGCTACACTCGCTAGCAGATACTGAGCCCTGCAGCCCTCCAAGAAGCAAGAAGAGGAGCTGTAGTTTCAGTGGCATATCCTCGAAACTACAACTCATTACCACCATTGTGAAACTTCCTGGGAATTCTTTGGGCAGTTAGCTAAGGGTGTCTATAGCCGTGCATAGTGTCAGCTTTATATTTTTAAGCTATTTTTAACAGTTTGTGTCTTGTACAGTCTCCCGTGACCTCAGATAGCATTTCCAGGTCATCACTGGCTATTTAATCATAGCCCTGTGGTGAGCACTAGGATTTACAGCATATTTTCTGTAGCAGTGGTGTTTGCTGCTACGGGAACTTGCTAGTGCTTAACTAGGTGCTGATTAAAACAATTATTTTCTCGCTAGCTACATTCACTAGTAGATACTGAGCCCTGTAGCCCTCCAGTAAGCAGGAAGAGGAGCTGTATTTTCAGTGGCATATCCACAAATCTACAATTCATTACCAGCATTGTGAAACTTTCTGGGAATTCATCGGGCAGTTACCTAAGGGTATTTGTAGCCGAGCATAGTGGCAGCTTAATATTTTTAAGCTATTTTTAACAGTTTGTGTCTTGTACAGACTCCCGTGACCTCAGATAGCTCTTCTGGGTCATCACTGGCTATTTAATCATAGCCCTGTGGTAAGCAGGGCGAACGCACTTGTAGCACGTAAACATGCACGCAAAGACATGCATGTCCAGTGCATGTTTCACATGTTTGGTGTCTAGGTGTCTAGCCGTACTGTGAGTTCATTACATTTTGTGCCCACATATTACTGCCTAGGTAGATCACAAAAACCACGTAGTAAGAAATGCATAGTATACTTTGGAATTTGTATGGTCTGCCTATTCTAAACATGTTTTACTTAAGAATATTGCCTTCTATACCATAGGAACCATGGATAATAAACAAGTTAACACCGCCGACAATTGTGTACATACTTGTGAAACCAATACACTTACCATCATGACCCTGGATGGTGAAATAGGCATTAAATGTACAAACTGTTGCAAGTACCAGTTAGTGCAAGTACCACCAAGCCCCACATACATATTCATCTGTGATAAGTGCACTACTAATTTACACATGAAAGAGGAAATAGCCTCTTTTTGGGGCAAGGCTGTTCTATTTAGAAAATAGCCAAGCTGACATACTCAAATGCCATAATGAACTAAGTAATTATGGTATACTTCATGCATCTACTCAAACTGAGTCCCTTATACCTGAACAAGCATCAAATTTGGGGATTCCTACTAACAGTGATAGAAACATAGGCCAACTACCCTTAAGGAAATGGGGCGGAGAAGATGATTCTGAAGAATTAGAACAAAATACAGACTGGGACCAAGTGCCTACTTCTAGGGCACCCAAAAAGGGATGGAAAGCAGAGCAGTTCTTCATTTCCACATACAACCCCTTCCAAGTACTTTCTATGGAGTCTGGTATAAACACCAGTCCAGGGGCAGAAACTACAGAGGAAAATGGGCAGCATCCTTCCACTCATGAGGTTAATAACAACACAATGCTGTCAGCATCACTCATAGTTTTTGAACAGCCATCTTCTTTAAAAATTACAAAAACCTTATCGCATAAGAAAAAAAAACACTTAGTAAAACATATCAAAATCTGACTTCTAAACAAACTAGACCCCTGATCCTCACCACCCAAACAACTATCCCAATGGACACAACTAATGCTATTATTCCTATGGCTCCAACCAGACAAGTCTATGTATTAGGAGACTTAATAATTAAACATCTTGACAGGACAATCTGCAACCCTGATAAAATAAATCGAACATGCTCAAGCTTCAGGGGAGACAAAGCATTAAACATAATAAAAATGGTTAATAATATTCTTTCTGATGCAGGCCATAACCCACTAGTTATAATCCATGCTGGAACAAATGACATTAGCCGTACTGATACTACACAATTGATGGAAGATTATGTTGCATTAAACAACTTATTTGTGGAAAAAGGCTGCACTGTGTGTATCTCAGAAATTCTTCCTGTACTGAGAGCCACTAAAGCTATCTCTAATAAAATTAAACAAATAAATATTTGGCTGAGGAAGTGGTGTCTAAAACAGAATATATTCTGTATACCACACTGGGAGAGATTCTGTGACAGGGACTCACTCTTCTGCTGGGCTGATCTCCACCTCAGCAGGAGAGGGAGTGCCTTATTAGGAAAAACTCTGGTCTCTGTAATTGACAAGCATTTAAACTAGTGCACGGGGGGAGAATGGGAAGAGTACCAATCCTCTAATAAGAGGAAGTAAACATCAACCTAGTAGACCTTGTAACACATTATCCTTTAATGCAAGATCATTAAACAATCTTAACATGTCAGAACTACAAATTAAATGCACCCTATTAGAGTTGAGCATTATTGCTATCACGGAGACCTCATGGGACCCTTCCTCAAAGTGGTCCAGAGAAATTCCAAACTACAAATTATATCATAAAGATAGAAAAGATAGATTAGGTGGGGGCATCTGTTTATTTGTATGAAACGATATCCCATCTTAAGAATTTAAAACCCAAACAAATTCCGAATCTCTCTCTGGGTCACAATTCAATGAAAGGGTCAACCTAAACTTAACATTTTCATGTGTTATAGACCACCTTCTGCAAATATTCTTTACACATCCAACCTAATTAATGTTAGTTCTGACATGGTCAACAAAGGAGATACTCTCATCACAATTTTTTCCCAAAGCTATGTGATGTTGTGGCAGCTGTTGTGGCTGTGTGCAACATCAGTCTGGATATGTACACAACAATCATAGAAACATAATCACTTTTAATGTGAATTTAAACATAAATATGTGTTTTGTTCTTAACACAACATGTGTTCCCTGGGCTTACTACACATGTTAACTTGGTGTCCATCCTCTCCAGTCATGATGATGTTTTATATTGCCCCACCACCACCTGGTCCAAAATCTGCACTTGGGCCATAGTTTAACATAGCCATGCTGTGCAGAGCAGGCCTGATAAGATGAGAAATATGACAGGAAAAAAATAGGATGAAATTGAGGCATGAATCTGTTCTCAGTCATGATGTTATATAGTGCCCCACGCCACCTGGACAAAAAAATGCTGTTTTGTCCACTGCTTACCAATAATTTCAGGATGAATTGGCTGCTGCTAGTGCAGAACAGGCCTTAGAAGTCCAGAAATGTTACATGAGAAATGTTATATAAAATTGAGACATAAATGTGGTTTCAGATCAGACATTTTATAGAGCCCAACCACAACCCGGACAAAAAAATGCTGTTTTGTCCACTGTTTACAAATGATTTCAGGATGAATCTTGCTGCCACTAGTGTGGAATGGGCCACAGCAGTCCAGAAATGTAACATGCGAAATGTTACATATAATATACACATGAATCTGCTCTCAGTCATGATGTCATATAGTACCCTTCCACCAACCGGACAAAAAAATTCTATTTTGTTCACCATTTACAAATGATTTCAGGATGAATCTTGTAGATGTATAGAGTATGGAGTTCAGTACTGGTGCCCACACCTCAAAAGGGACATTAACCTGCTGCTGGAGAAGGTACAGAGGAGGTCTACAAAGATGATAGCCGGTCAGCAGGGCAAGGCATATGAGGAGAGGTTGAGGGCTCTGAACGTGTACTCTCTGGAAGATAGGAGAGAGAGAGGGGACATGATTGGGACGTTCAAGTACTTAAAAGGGATAAATAAGGTTGATGATGAGAGTCTCTTTAAGCTGAGTGGCAACCATATCAAAAGGGGATACAGTCTTATGCTGGAGGGTGGAAGGTTTAGGAGGGAGGCCAGGAAGCACTTCTTCACAGAGATGGGGGTGGACACTTGGAATGCACTGCCAGAAGAGGTCATTTCATTGAAGATGGTGGGTTGCTTTAAGAGAGACTGGGATAGGCATAGGAGGATGGTAAAAATCATGGGTAGGGAGGATGGGAGGAGTGGAGAGGGAGGGCAGGGACATTAGCTCAAGTTGTGGACCCTGCAATACTAGCAGACTTGATAGACCAAATGGCCTTCTTCTGCTGGCTTCTTTTCATATGTTTGTATGTGATAGGGGAATCAAGACTTAAGGCTTGCTGGATCTTATTCCAGAATGTAGGAAAAGTGAAGATTATTGAGGCTCTACCAAAGCATGTTTTAACTTTAGGGATAGCCAGAGATAAAATGGTAAGACTTCTGAGATAATAGGCACTAGGGATGCGGGGAGTTAGGCAGTTTGTTAGGTACTGAGGTAATTTATGAGTGATTGCCTTATATGTTCATAGAATAGCATTCTTTTGCCTGCTGATGCTAAGGGAGCTCCAGCCTACAGAAGAACAGAGGATGCAGTGGTGTGTGTCATAAGGGGCATCCAAATGAACCTAAGGGCTCATTTACAAATGATTTCATGATGAATCTTTTTGCCGCTAGTGCAGAACAGATCATAACAGTCCAGAAATGTTACATGAAAAACGATCCATAAAATTTAGACATGAATCTGCTCTCAGTCATGATGATATATAGTGCTCCTCCACCACCCAGACCAAAAAAATGCTGTTTTGTCCACCATTTACAAATGATTTCAGGATGAATCGTGTTGCTGCTACCTTTTGTGCTGTGCAGAACAGGCCTCAGATGTCCAGAAAATGTTACATGAGAAATGTTACATAAAACTGAGAGATAAATGTGGTTTCAGACCAGAAGTTGTATAGAGACCAACCACCACCAGGACAAAAAACTGCTATTTTGTCCATCATTTACAAATGATTTCAGGATGAATCAGTTGCCACTAGCTGCTGTGCTGTGCAGAACACTCCTTAGAAGTTCAGAAATGTTGCATGACAAAATTGTGAGAGAAGGGAGACACAATTATTGTGGCAAATATGAAACAGCCAACATGGCAAGTGGTGGCAATGGTGTGGGGCCATGCTGAGAAAAATAATTCCTCCTACAAAATGTTGCTTCTAGTCACACTTGCTGCCTCCTCCTGCTGGTTTCAGAATTGAGATTAATCTATATAATATTAATTTGCCAATGTGGTCCTATTTGGCTGTGGTGATGTTGTGCTTGTAACTTTTATGGCATGGAGGAACTGAGAATTTGGGGTGCTCTAGCTTGCTGCCTGTGGCTCTGACTGGTTGCCAACTTGCCACGACAAGTAATGTTTTGGCTGGCGTTGATGGACCATCCCAATTCCTCACAGACATACTGCTGCTGACATACGTATTTCTGTGTATTTAATTTTTTTTTTTCTATGTAAGAGAGGTGTGGGGTGGGTTGGTATTGTGGCCTGTTGAAGTCTGATATGTTTGTAATGCTTTTCCATTGTTTTCTGGTTGGCAGAAGATTACATCCTGATGTCAGGTGAAGGAAGCTTCATCATGCCAGGATTCAGATGTTTGAATACACCACATGTCACAACACCAAAGGTAAGTATTTAATTTTTCATTGATGGGGAAGTGGGGTTACTGTAGTTCAGATGCCTGACTATGTGAATAACTGTGTTCTATATGCCTTTATCAATATTCAGAAATTCCAGTGCTGGTGCATGAGTTACCTCCCACTGCTGCTGCTGCAGATCAGATGTGGACGCTTCATGTTGTTGTTGTAGAATGATTCCAGTTTCACACAGTCAGTCCCTGAGGTAAGTATTTCTTCATTTGTAAAGGGTTGGGGGGGGAGACTTGTAACAATCCTCAAAATTTGTTCTTCTTTTTATCTTATTTCCAGGTATGCAGTGCTCACAGGGGAATGAGTATGCCTGCTGCTGCTGTGCTTCATCATCATGTGCACTGCATGTTCTTTCTGTGGGAAATTTTGACAGTTTACATTTACCAGGTAAGGTAAGTGTGTATATATTTATGTATGTATGTGTGTATATATAGGGGATACATGATGGGCAGGAGTGGAATATAGAAAATATACTCTCTCCTGCAGAGTGAGCCTGGATATTTCACGAGTGCCAAGGGCACGAGTTAAATATACAGTGCTCACGATGCAGGAGTGAAAATATTTTCCATATTCCATGATCTGCCCATCATGTGTCCTATTTATACCATGGGGTGTGATCAATGACAGTGAGAGAGAGAGAAAAAATATGTTTGTTGCTGTGAAGTTCATGTTTCTTTAAATCATGTTGGTAGTGTGTGTTTTATCAATGAGTGAATGTAGTGAGTTGTGATTGGTTGATATGTGTGTGTGAGTTGATTGGGTGGTGTGTTTCCTGGTTGTGTGAGGGGGGAGATTTTGTTTTGTGGAGTGCTAATGTGTGCTGATAGGTATGATGGTCTAATTTTCTAATTTATATGATGTTTATTTTGACATTTTTGAGGATATGTTTGGTGCACAAGATGCTCACTGTTTATTTTCACAGTAGCATGTTGGAATTTCATTAGATGGTTCCTGTTTATTTTCACAGGAGTGCTTCACTATTTTGCTAAAGCTTTATTTATTATAGAGTGAAACAAGTTTTTCATACACGTTAAAGTGAAGAGAAATACAATGTTGTAATTTGAGAAACTGTAGATCAATGTTCGTCTGTGAAGTCATTGTTTTACTCAGTCTGAGTCGGAATCTGAAGATATGATACGTTGTCTCGTGAGAGGACAGGGCTGATACTGATGTCCTGAAAAGGAAAGGGAAAAATGTTATTTCTGGTTATGTTTTCAAATGGTGTTTTGTGATATTATGGGGAGTGCAGACGTACCTTGTATGATATTGAATGTTATGTTTTAAGCATTGATAGTTGGGTTGTAGAAACCCGCAGGTATTCCATTTAATTGGGTAGGTGGTATTTGCAGTTTCATTTCTGTTGCTTGTTTGGAAGTGCTGGGTTCATTACTTAGTATTTTGCAGATTTGTTTTTGATTGTTGTCATTCAATTTACTGTATGTATTGATAACTGTACCTTATTGTGCCCCAAGATCTGCATGATATCTGTAGGGGCTATGTTTGCATCACTCAATTTTTGTATGAGGTGTTTCCTCATTGAATGATTGGTGAGCTTTCTGTCACTTTGCATTCAAGCTTTTTCAATCATATTCTTTACTATTTTTGCAATTGTGTTAACTCCTAGTGGTTGATTTTTGAACCAAGAGGGTGCTTTAAGTTTAATTGGATAATTTATTGCTAGTAGAAAAGGTGCATCTGGAGTATTTGTTTGTGCAGGTCTTTTTTCTTTATATTTTTTGTCATTTTTAACAGGACAGCGTTTTAGATCTTCCACTTCATATGCTCTGGGTTTAATTACTCTGGTGTCTCTTGGGTTAGATCCTGTCCAGGTTTTAGTTTGTCTTTCTGTAGAGAGTTCTAAGCAGTGTATGTTTTCACAGTCTTTTTTAAAGTAATAGCTCCCTATCTGATGTTTCGGGTCTCTGTATTACCCATACACCAAAGTGCATGTTTAGTGTTACCCACATGGAATTGATTAGGGAATTTGGAGTTTGTGATCCTAATAAGTTCATGCTGTATAGTTTTTGTGATATTGTGTCTGTGATTTCATCTGCAGTATGCGTCTTATTGCCTAGTCTCATCTGTTTTAAATTGTTTTGTTTAGATAGAATTACCTGTTTCGTTCTTTCAGATGTAGGGGAGGTCGACAGGGATTCTGTGTATTTGTTTTCTCTGAGATGACGTTCAATGCTTTGAAATCGTGAACGTAAAGTAAGTGGTTCATATTCAGAGCCATTCTTTTTTTGTGCAGTAATAAAATATTGGCATAGTAGTTCATCTAGTTTGTTTGGTTTGATGTCTGTTATTGCTTTAGAGATTTCCAAGTCTTTTAGTAGAAAGGTTTATAGGTATTTCACATCAGCATCTGTTTTTTTCTTCGTGTTCTAATTTTTTACAGCTCAATATATAATTTTCTATATATTTTGGATCTGCTACTAGTTTGTTTGTCATTTTTGTTTGAGAATCCAGTATATCAGAGATAGTTACACTCTGTACAGTATATTATGGTTCTAGTAATGATTCCGTGTCTGCTTCGAACTGCGTGCAGAGATCTTGGATTTTGTATTTTTCAGTTTCTTCTGTTCTTTGCTTTTTTAAGCTGAGTTTGTTAATTTGTGGTCTGATGACAGCATTTTGTTCAGTATCTTGTAGATACATATTTATTTGATTCTGATTCTTTTTTCTTCGTTTTTAGGTTGCTATTTCACAATGCAGGCTTTACTCATGAAGTCTAGTCGGCGATTGAAAAGCAGCACGAGTGATTGCAGGTTGGTGCATTTAATCACGCTGTGCCTGGTGAATGTTATTATGTATGTTAGTTTTGCTAAGTTTAGTATAGGGAATGAGAAGCAAGATTATTGCAGGGTTTTTTCTTAATGTGTTTATGTGTCAGTGTGTGACGTCAGCTGAGTAGGTATAAACGGTATTTATTTTAACTCTGCTGATGTCAGGAGCATTTATTTCACTGCAGTGAAAATAACCAGATTTATCTCACTGTAATTGATCTCACCCCCATGGTGTGTGTGTGTGTGTGTGTGCATATATATATATATATATATATATATATATATATATACACATATATATAATTTAGTTGGAACAGATCAGAATTAACCTTTGAGTCAGAGATTCCTTTGCAAAGGCTCCACATCATGGTATCAAAGAAAGTATAAAAGATAATACAACAGAAGATTAAAACAATAAATCAAATACTAATCAAGTAACAGAGTTATAGCACAGGGTAGTCATAGCATGTCCACACAGGGTACAATTGTCAAAACAGTTGTAGACATCAATAAAATATACTCATGAATATACAATGTAATTAGGTTGACCAGGGTCAGACTGAACAAGGTATAAAACAACTATATATATATATACCGGTATGTAGATGGACAAGTATTCACCATGTTTTCTGTTGTTGTTCCTGCTTAGGTCATTTTCCTCTGGTGAGTTGTCATCATCCCATATCTCTAAGATGACTATATAGGCCCTTCAGCAGCTGGTGTGTGGAAGACAGAGCGAGTTGCTTGAACTGCAATGTAGGCTACTGGTTTCATTAACGATTAAACAATACATCCAGGGAGGAAGTTTATGTGGAAATGATTGGTGGAGATGATGTCTAGTAATTATATGTGATGGGGGCCAATGTCTGTACATTTTAGGTGGCAGAGCTAGAGTAATTAGGAATATTTAAAAGCCAAACTGATGGTAGCAAATGCTTCCCTAGGGAGGGATCATCACTGTTTCTGTACACGTGCTACAGTAGCACTTAATGTAATTACCCTTTTTGAGGAAATTGGATGTTGTTAAGCCTTTCTGTTTTGATTATTTTGTAATTAATGACTCAAGTCATTAAAAATGGCCACCATTCACCATTTTGCAAAATCTGCTCAGCTGGTATTACCTTTTGAATGAACATGCTACATTTATATTCTAGTTGTACTAGGAGGGTTCTTCAACATGTCATGGATAGTAAGTGGCAGAAAATATTTATTTTTCTCATGGTGTGCATGGGCGTGTCATGTGTCAGGATGGGAGGGCCAGTTGTGGCATGAGTCAGGGTGGGCACTTTTAAAGATGTTAAAACAACATATCTTGCTCAGGAAGGGGTTAGTCCAAATGAAAATAAAACATGTATCTTGATATTTTTGGCAGCAAAACATTATTACTGTAATAATGCAAAATGTTTATGGTTATGGTAATTTGACTGCTGCATTAATATAGGGTGGGGGCTAAACCAATGGTTTAGGGCAAGGGTGATTAAAGTAAACTGATTAACAGGCTAACAGCAGATAACACAACCAACACAAATCCACTGATAAATGTATAAAAATAATGTATGCCACTATACTGAGCTGACAGTGGTTGGGCAGTGGTCCAACTAGTAACTTCAGCCTTGTTCCACTTCTACTGTCACATCATCCAGGAACCAGCCTTCACAGTCTTCAAGACTGGAGTTGTCACCAGGCTGAAATTCTCTCAGCACTGCTGCTTTATCTACCTCAGTGCTGGTGGAAGCCTTAGCAGGGGTGACATCTTGATTGTCATCATCATCATCATCATCAACGAGACACAGTTCTTGTGCAACACCATTGACATCACTGTGCTATACTGAATGTGCCTTTCATTCATTTTGATGAATGTTAGCATGGACATATTATTGGGTGACAAATTGGTCCTCTGGTCATGCACAACGGCCCCAGCCAAACTAAACACTCATTCCACACTGACACTGGATGGTGGGCAGCTCAGGTATTTCACAGCAACTGATGTTAGTGCTGGCCAGTCAGTCATTTTGCTGATCCAGTACTGCAATGGCATGTCATTAATGTCAAGGTGCTTTGTGTCACCCATGTAGGCCTCCACCATTCGTTCTGGAGCCGTGAGTCTGGCTGCCTCATATGTCTTCTCCTCCTTTTCTTCCATGTCTTCCACTCCCACCTGATAGAGAACATCCCAAATGGGATTGCTTTTACTGTTTTCTGCTGTACCTTGCCCATTTTCTCAGATTGGGTAGCCTGTGAGCTGCTGGTGGTGGTGGCAACACCCCTTTTCTGTGTAGTGTGTGTCTTTTGTGCCATTTTCATCTGTGCACCAGACACCCTTTTAATTAGGTTCTCTGTCATCTTTTGAAGTCGCTGATGACCTCCTTCAATTATAGAAGGCACACCATGTTTGTAGCATGGATCAAGCATGGTAGTGATGGCAAATTCATCTGACTGTAAAATGCCAGAAATATGTTTATTGCTATCCAGTGCATGAAGCATGTGATCCATTCATTCACAATGACTATGATCCCCACTTGCCTCTATCTGGTCTTGGACATTAACCAGTGTCTGCCTCAGCACACGTATGAGGGGTATGGATTGACTTATGCAGGCAGTGTCCCACTCACTGCCTGTGTAGCATGCTTGAATGGACAGAGAATGCATATAAGCCCATCCATTTGGCACCACTGCTCTGCTGTTGAGCGAGTGACACTCCAGCACTGTCCTGGGGTGGTGTGTACCAGCTGGTATTCAGAAACAGCCTTATACTGTTCATACAGCTGGTCAGTCATGTACAGTGTGGAGTTCCAACTAGTCACACCATCAAGCTTCATATGGTACTGAGGCAGATGGTTATTGCTCTGCAGCTCTCATAGATGGTCACGGGCCTTTGCAGAATGGGCGAAGTGCACACAGATGCAATGGGCAGCAGTCACAGTTTCCTTAATGTCTGCATGGTTTAGGAACTGCTGCACAATGAGATTAAGGCAGTGTGCAAGGCCAGGCACCCTGAAGAGACCACCATTGCCAATGTACTTCACTACATTGGAGCCATTATCATTTGGGATAAATCCTTCCATAAGTGACTGTGTGTGTAGCCACTCATCTGTCTCATCCAGCAGAACATTAAGCATGTTCTCATCCGTGTGAGAACTGGAACACTTTGCATTCTCAGGGTTGCATACTGAAAAATTCCAGACTTGTTGCTATCACGAAAATTGTGCTTCAGGCAGGCTTTTCCAAGCCCAACATCAGCTACCTCCCAGGGTACCTGTGCCCAGTGTGCTGTTATGCATAGATATGAGCTTGCAGCTGTGTGTCCACCAATCCACATATCCATGCTGAGATGGATATATTCTGATGCAGAATGCTTTGTTGCATGTTTTATGGAATCAGCAACTCTACCGTACAGCTCTGGCATAGCACACTTAGAGAAACAGGTTCGTGATGGAGCCTGCCAATTAGGGCATGCATGGGGTATCAACCTATGGAACCCAGCATTCTCCAAAAATTAGAATGGCAACAGATCAATGGCCAGCATTTCAGTGGTGGCAGCATTTAACTCGCATGCAGCAGCATGATTAAGGGAGTTCTTTGAGTGCCACTCAAGGATGGTCTTCAGAGTGTGTGTTGTATCTTTGGGGCTTTTGATCACAACGCAGTACTTGAGGTACAAATGTTGTTCCTTTAGGGGTAACAATACACTCTTGTGGATGTGCAGACTGCATGAAACCAGTTAGTTTGGTCGATTTTGAGTGTGGTTGTGTACTTTTCTGAGTCAAGTTACTGGGAGTTGCTCATCCATTGCTATACCCACTACTCAAGAGAACAAAGGATTGCTCATCCTACTCCTCCATGACCATGGACCCACTCTGTCTACCCTCGTCTTGCTGTACTGAACTTCTCTCAGTTACATTTAACTTACTGAGGGACATCCCACCAACAGCACTGGCATTCTTCTGGTGTTTCTGCCAGTGCAGCAGATGCTTGTTTTTCTGGTAGGTGTGTTGACCAGCAGTGCATATGTGGCTTCTCTTTTTTCCCCATCTAACACATGCTTGGCACAGTTAACATACTGCTATGGTCTCATCAACTGGATCAAGCATGAAAATGTCCCAGACTAGGGACTTTAGACCTCTGGACTTAACATGCTACTGGGACTGGGAGAGCTGAAAAACAGACACTGAAGTTTGTAATTTTTGGGCTGCTTTCATCACTTCCATCAGGCTACTTGTTTTGAGATGGGGAGTGACTTGACTGCTTGGAGGAGTGCTGATGATAGGCTTGGTGACAGCTTGACCCACAAGCTGTGCATGTACATTGCCTACATCACATCTGGCCTTCTTTAATGCAGGCTTCCATGAGGGATCTTCCTAGTCATCATCATCTGCACCAGTGCTGATGATGTCCTTGTCCTCCTCCTCCTCCTCCTCCCTATGACTGTCTTCTTGCATGTCACCTTTTTCTTTCTCTAAAGCCATCTCCTTGGGGGGGCTGACTATCCTTATCTCCAGGATTATCACAGTCTGGCTGAACACTATCACTACCACCAACTGAAGCATGAACAGAGACAATTACACCAAGAGACTAATCACCCTCCTCCTGGACCACTGTCCCTGTGCTAGTGTCAGTATCTCCCTTCTTCTCACTATCACCCCCCACCAGCATAGATGCAACAGTTCTGGCCTTAAAAAACTGAGACACAGGTATGCCAGTACTCTGAACAACTCCTTTGCTGGTACCTGCCATGACACCAGAGCCCACAGTGACAGAAGACACTGATGCACATATGTGTGCTCTGGGGAAGTAGAACTGAAGTTGTACTCTCCTCAGGAGACTTCTTAGCTGCCTTGTCCCCGTGGCACATTGTCCTGTACTAGATCATCTCTTACCAGGCATTTTTATATGCTTCTTCAAAGCTTTGCCTTTCTCTGGCAGTATATCAAGAAAGGATGTATTAGTAAGTTAGTGTCTGTATGAATAACACCTCACACAGCCTGGCTCTCAAGTCCAAACACAGCAATCAGGACAGGTAACAGCACTCTGTACATCTTATAGTATACTGACCATATATGATATCTTATTCTAGTAAAAACTAAAAGGTATTTTTTTTTTCTTTCAACAAACAGGAATTTAGTAACATGGGGGAAGGGCACAGGTAACCTACTTTAAATACAGATTAGCTGTAGCTGGACAACTGAAGAACTGTAACATGCTAGTTCTCAATACTACATTGTTTTGTTATGTAAGAGTGCAGAGGTCACCATATAATAACATTGACAAACATATTACCTATGACACTCTGGATGGGCTCAGCAATCTCAGAGAACTAATACATTAATATGTAGTTTTTTAGAGTGGACGGATCAGGTAGTAAACAATGTGTTAACTAGAAGGGGGACAGGATCAGATCTGTTACAGCACAGTAGCTTCTTCTGGTTGTTTTTATATTGTTTCTTGTGGATTCTACTTGGTAGAAGGTTATTTAATTTCTTTCTTACTACTTCTAAGGGGCTAGCAGGGTATTGTTTGGGGCTGCTGGAATTTTGAAACCTTTTCTGGTAGCTATAAGTGGGCTTATTTGTTTGATGTTTCACTGTGTAGCAGGCTGCATTTGTAGAGGCCGATTTCTTCTGATTTAAAACATATTTGGTGTGATTTAACTGGGTCTGTTTCTTTGAATTGGAGACCTATATCTTCTAATTTCAAGCCTATTTTGATGTGTTGTTGGTGAAGCTGTTTGAATTGGAGTACTGTTTCTTTGGGTAGCAAACCTATTTTGGGGGCTTTGAGTAGCATGATGATTCATTGTTGCTAGCTTCACTAGCTACAAAATTTAGTGCAGAGTGGGGGAAGGGTGCTAATGGTCTGACCAGGGGCCTCAGCTACCTGATTGTTTCTGGAAGACTTGGGATGGTCCCACCAGCCCCTGGTCCATTACTTCCTTTATACCAGGGGTTCTGACATCACTTCTTCAAATGGACAAAGAACACGCACCTGTCATAGCAGAAGCAGACATCCAGGAAAGGAACAGCAGCAAGTGAAGAGGTGACTGCTATCTCAGTGGAAGGGAAGTAACTGCAAATCTAGGAGCTTTCATTGTTACTTCTTTGCATTGCTATTGCATTGGGGAAAGGAGGAGTAGGAGTCTGAAGAGGGTTGTGCAATAGCTACTTAAAGTCTCTTTTTGAGTGTGGATAGGAATACAAAAAGCAGTTGCTCAATCTTTCTAAACATGTACAACAAAGTGGGTAAGGGAAATAAAGAAAAGAATGTTTTGCACTAATGGGGGAAGGGAGACTTGGGGAAGTGTTGGTATCCTGCATTTGGAAGGGTGGGGGGTCACTGGTGGGCAATGACAGCAATGGGTAGGGTGGTAAGCTGCAACAACTGTGGTGCACCAATCTTTCTAAAAATTGCCTGGAGTGTGGGAGAATGTTTAGTGTGCAACCACATAGAGAAACTTAGAAAGGAGATCTAGAGTCTGCAGGAGGAACTAAGACAGGCAAGGCAGATTGGGGTGGATTTAGCCCAATACTGGAGGGAGGAAGAAGGGGAGATGAGGGAGGGTGACTTAAGCCAACAGTGGTGAGGAGAGGGTCAGAAGAAGGGAAGCAGAGACAAAGGGTCCCAGGCCAGGAAGAACGATTGCTGGGGAAACCAGGACAGGAGACAAAAGACAAATGGAAGGAGGAGATAGGGACTTGTGAGGGGAGGTAAAGAAGTGGTAAAAGTCATGGAGTGGAAAGGAGAGAACAGGTTATTATGCAGAGAGAGGGAGCGGGCATTTGTGAAGGGTCTTCAGAAGATAGTTTTGCACTTCTAGAGAGGAAGAAGGTGGAGGAGGGAAATAATGAAATTAGAGGAATAATTGATAAATGCCTGGACCAAACTGGAGCAGGGGGAAGTTCTACTGGGAGAATTGCAACAGGGAAAATGGGGGAAATAATGTGCAGGAGGAAGAAGAGGAGCTGGAAATGAGAGAGGGAGATGAATGGAAGCAAGAAGGGAGTAAGAGTGGTGTAATCTTAGTGCTGGGGGACTCAATACTAAAAGGAGTCAGGTGGGGTAGCAAGGGGGAGAGCCATAGTCACATTTGTGTGGAGGCCATGCCAGGAATGACAGCCGAAAGGGTGGGACAATCTCTTCTGAAATATGCTAGAAGGGGTAGGGACAAGCCTCATTTAATTATACATCTTGGGACAAATGACCTGGCTGACAAGACAGTAGATATAGTCCAGAGGAGGTTTGAGGAACTAGCACAATTATGCAAGGGGGTAGGAATATAAGTAACTTTTTCAGAGATACTTCCAGTGCCAAAGGCAAGCACAACAAGAAAGCCGAGAATAGAGGAATTTAATGGATGGCTAAGAACCTGGTGTTGTGCTAAAGGGTATGGGCTGTTGGGGGGGTGTGGGGAGGGACCTGGGAGGACAGTAGCCTCTATGCCAAGGCAGACTACACTTGAGTGAGGAGGGAAAGAAATTGTTGAAACAGAGGATGGAGGAGTACATAGAGGAAGTTGGGAATTTAAACTAGGAGTGGGGGTGGCAATTGGGCAAGAGATATGTAGAGACCACAGGTTGGGAAACCATATGAGCTTACCCCCATAACAGTGACAAGGGACAAATGGCAAGTACTATTGGTGATGCTAGTAAAGGAGGCCAGGATGGGAGGGGGGGAAGGTGGAAGGTGGTTACCCTTAATGCTAGGAGCCTTGGGAGGAAAACTGCAGAGTTACAGGTGCTCATGACAGAGGGAGAGGTGGACACTGCAGCCATTACAGAAACATGGGCCACCCAATACAATGACTGAGACCTGTCTGTACCAGGGTACAGGTTATTTCGTAGGGACAGGGTGATTGGGAAAGAAGGAGGTGTGGCACTGTATGTGAAGGAAGGACTGAAGTGTGAAAGACAGGAAGGGGTGGAGGGTAGTATGGAGTCACTTTGGATGCAAATCTAGGATTCCTATAATGGGAGTGGTGTACAGGCCACCATCTCAGATGGAGGAGTTAGACAGGGAACTAGCAGGACAGATCAGGAGGACCTGTGAGAAAGGTAGTGTGTTGATTGTGGGGGACTTCAATATGCCAGGAATGGACTGGAGTACCCCAACAACCAGGAACAGAAGGGAGCAGGTACTGCTGGATGTCTTCCAGGACAGCTTCCTGCTGCAAATGGTCAGTAAACCAACCAGGTTAGGGAATATCCTTGACCTTGTGCTGGCAAATTGGGACCTTGTGAGAGAACTTACAGTGGAGGAACTGCTGTCAGGGAGTGACCACCACTCAGTATGACTCACATTGGATATGGGCAAGGAAGGAGTGGAATCTGGCACAAGAGTGCTGGACTTCAGAAGGGCCAAATTTAGGAGGATGGAGGAAGTGGTAAAAGGGTACCTGGCCAGAATTCAATCTAGTATGGACACTAACCAAATGTGGGAGCTCATAAAGCTGGGGATAGTGGAGGCAACCAAAACCTGCTGCAAGGCCCAGAGCAATAAGACTAGGGCTAAGAAACCAAGCTGGTTGAGCAAGGAGGTAATGGAAAATGTAGGGAGGAAAAGAGCTGCCTTTAGGAAGTACAAGAAAACAGGGAGGGGGAGGACAGGGAGGAGTACTTGACAGAATCGAAGGAGGTGACAAGGGCAGTAAGGGGGGCCAAAGCATCTACAGAACTCAGGCTGGCACAAGGCATTAAGAAGGGGGAGAAGGACTTCTTTAGGTACATCAGGGAGAAAAGTAGCTGTAAAGAACACATAGTAAGGATTAGGAAGGGAGGGTTGGGTGGAAGGGTGCAATAATTCAGAAGCATTAAATGAGTACTTCTGCTCAGTATTTACTAAAGAGAAGTGGGGAAGGGTGACATCCAGGGGGGGAGAAATGGCAGAAACAATGGGAGAAGGGATGACACATGGGGAAATCATGGAGGGCAGAGTTTGGGAGGGTTTGAAAGCACTGAGGGTGGACAAGGCACCAGGCCCCGGTGGCATCCACCCCAGGGTACTGAAGGAGCTGGCAGAGGTCCTTGCAGGACCTTTGTCAGACCTATTTAATGCCTCACTACATTCAGGGTGTGTACCTCAGGATTGGAGGATGGTTCATGTGGTGCCCCTCCACAAGAGTGGCCCCAAGGATGAACTGGGAAACTACAGACCAGTGAGCCTCACATCCATCGTGGGTAAGCTAATTGAGACTATCCTGAAGGAGAGGCTGGTGGCCATCCTAGAAGCCAAAGGACTACAGGACAGCAGACAACATGGCTTCATACAGGGCAGATCCTGCCAAACCAACCTGGTGGAGTTCTATGTCTGGGTAACTAGGCAACTGGTCAGGGGCCATGCAGTGGATGTCCTGTATCTGGACTTCAGTAAGGCATTCAACTCGGTGCTGCATAGAAGGCTGGGAAGTAAGTTAGTAGGCCCAGGGGCAGGTGCAAAGCTGGTGAGATAGGTAGAAAACTGATGTCAGGGAAAGCAACAGAGGCTGGTGGTGGGTGGGGAGCTCTCACACCCAAGGGTAGTAATGAGCAGTGTTCCACAGGGCTCAGTGTTGGGACCAGTGTTGTTTGGGATATTCATTGCAGACATATCATGGGACATCAAGAGCAAGATCAGTCTGTTTGCTGATGATACCAAGGTAGGAGTGGTGGTGGATGACCTAGGGGGATGGCAGGTATTGCAGGATGATCTGGCAAAGCTTGAAACCTGGTCAGACACCTGGCGACTGGGGTTTAATGCCAAAAAGTGCAAGGTGCTGCATTTTGGGATGAAGAACCCAAGGAGGAGTTACCCGCTGGGGGGAGTGCAGCTAGCCCAGACAGAGAGGAGAAGGATCTGGGGTGCTCATTACAGGGCCAATGAACAACCTGGCACAATGTAGGAAGGCAGCTGCTAAGGCCAACAAAATGCTGGGTTGTATTGCAAGGGGTATATCCTCGAGGAGGGAGGAGGTGATTCTGCCACTGTATAGGTCATTAGTTAGACTGCACCTGGAGTACTGCATGCAGTACTGGAGCCCGTATCTGAAGAGGGACATTAAGTTACTGGAGGGGGTGCAGCGCAGGGTGACAAAGATGATAAAGGGGCTTGGGGACTTATCATACGAGAGGAGGTTGAGGGAGTTGAACATGTACTCACTGGAGAAGAAGAGTGACGGGGGGACATGATTGAAACCTTTAAATACAAGAAAGGAATAAACAAGATAGGTCCAGAGGGGCTGTTCAAAGTAAGGGAGGGGAGGGACACCAGGGGTCATGATATGAGACTGGAGGGAGAAAGGTTCAGGAGGGAGATGTGGAGACCCTTTTTTACAGAGAGGGTGGTGGTTTGGTGGAATGCATTACCTGTAGAAGTGGTATCCAGTAGAACAGTGGACTGCTTCAAAAGGGGATTGGACAGTACAAGGGGGAGGGTTAATGAAGGGGAAGGGTCAAAGGGAGGGGCAGTTGCAGAATAAGGGGTGGTAGTTACACATTCAAGCAAACTTGATAGACCTCTTGGCCTTTATTTGCTGGCAAATTTCATATGTTCGTATGGTCATTATCAGGGAAAGGGTAAGCAAATTCAACTGGAACCGGAACACCACAATTCAGAGGCAAGCTCCAACAATAAAATACAAAGAAGCACTTCACCAAAGCAATGAAACTGTATATGGACAGTTGAAATGGTCAACTAAAAGTACTTTTAACAGAAAAAATGTAACACTGTTGCTTTTCACAGTTTATGTGGCACAGACACTTTAACAGCAAACAGAAAGGGCCACACAACCCCCCCCCCCAAAAAAGATGGGATCAGCACTGTGTGTTCAAAACTTTGGAATTCCCAATCACAACTAAAAACAGAAGAATGGTATATAACACAGGGTAACAGGAGCAGGAACTCTCGGAAGTAGTAACTTTTCAAGGAAGGTAAAAAAAATACTTGTCAAGATATAAGAAACAAAAATACAAATAAGTGGAACACCAATAAAAATATAAAGGCTCAAAAGAAATAACTGTAAATCATTCAAATTTTAGAGAAATCTGTTTGTAAATGTTTTGAAACTAGCCTGCACTGATTTTACACACCTACCCACCCCATTCATCTCCTTCACAGATGCAGACAAAACTCAAAACTAATTAAACTACATATTATGCAAACATCCACAATTAGAATTGTTCACTAGCAGCACTAAGGACAAACTGTATGTTTGGGAGCAGTTAGCTCTCAAAAACTAGTTTCTCATAGGTTTTAAAAGGGTTTGTTGACTGTGATACACCACAACAGACTGCTCTCTGACTCACCAGGCAATAGACTGTGCTGGAAACAGCATGCACTATTTATGCACAATGTATTGCAAGTTTTGCCTTTGGAGCATAATTTCACTGGCAAAATCAAAAGTTCATACGAAAAATTTTCACCACTAAGCAAAATTTAAACATGGATGGGAGAAATTACTCTTTGAAACCATATTACATGAAATTTTGCAGTTACATAAAATCAAAAGCCCAGGTGAAATCAAATGTTGCTGGACTAAAAATTTCATGAAATTGAAAAATTACACAGACTATTTTGCACAGAAAAATTTTTGTATTTTTGCACAGCACTACTCTCTATATTCTAGGCTTCATTTTATGTAAAAGGTAGGTGAACAGCTGACCTAAAATATATTGGCAAACAGGGAAAATATATAATCATTAAATGATAAGTAATTGTACTAGAAACAATGAAGTCAAGCTAGCAGCAGGTTACAACTGTAGTTAGATGAAGCTGATAAGTTTAAAATTACATGTTGTTGAAATTCATGAAGGTTTTGCTTAAATATCTAGACCCATGTTGACTCAGATCTGTACTTTTTCAGTATTTACAATGTATCCATGTCATTAAATAGCATATATGGCATTGAACTATAAATTACATCCTAATGCAAAATGTAAGCTGAAGCTGTGCTGCTTTGAAAATGCAGACGTAGTATAATTGTATCACACCTATGCCTCGCAGTTGAAGTTTTTGATGTGTTTCAATAAACCCATCTGAATCTGAGGGAAGGGCACAATTTTCTCAAGAAAGTTATTCAAATAATAATTAAACATATATTTTAGATAATGTGTCAATAAAGTCAAAGCTGGATAAAACCAATTAACATAAGATACTAAATCCACAAAGTAAGGTAGGATGCATATGCAACATTGTAATCATCACAACTCAAAGCAACCTAGTAGAGGTCAAATGTCAATTCATAGGGAGAATGCCAAAATATAGAAAAAAATATGAAATGAGACTTCCATTCTCTCTTAGACAAAAAGTTATTCTTGAAACACATTTTCCTATAATGTTTACTATTTGACTACACCTCCCTGAAACTTGATCTTGGATCTCCCCAGGACAATATAAGTTCCCTCTAATAATTAGCAAATAAATGCTTGCCACTTGAGCCATAGAAAACTCTTTATAAGATACAGGTTTTAAAAATCATAACCCTTAAATGACATAAAATGACACAATGGCAGTTATAGCACCATCCACAGAAAGGCTTAAAATAACTGAAAGAATAACACATTTGTTTTAAACTGCTATATAAATTATTCAGTTTAGAGGATCTAAGTTGAGGTAGGAGTTGCTTGAGAATGTATCAGTCCAATCGTAGAAAATAGAACAACTGCATTTATTTACCAAATTCTAGAAGACAGGGTCTATGTTGTATATAGTAAGTGTAAATCATGCTTTACAGACACATAGTGACAGTATACTCAAATAATGTATGAGACAGACAGATTTTGCAATGTATACAAATTAGTAAACACAAAGAGTGCTGTTTATTTATGGCATGATGTATTTCAATACTAGCACATTGTAATAAACATGAAGCTTTCCCCATGTTTTTCTATTATTTTATTTTACAGTACATTAATTTCTATTACATACTCCTGCACTTTATTGTTATTATGCTCTGTTTTTGCAACAAGGCACACTGAATTTAAATCCTGTTATTCAGGAATACATTTTTGTCAACTTGCAAGCTATGAGGCAATCAGACTAATGGCTGTAACATATTACAATTTTAATTATAGTTATTTATTCTGGGATGTTTATATCCTTGTTTGTTACTGAACAACAATGCATTTATGTCTCTATAAATTGATTAATGAATTGTAATCTTTATCTTACAATAGTAGAGCCTACAGCTAAGTAGGTAACGTAATTTGGTATAAGTCACTTAAATTAGATATGCCATATGCACTGCATTCTCCATTTAACAGAACAATTAGCTGCTGCAGACTCTTTTCATCACTTTACTGTCTACACAAGTGGCAAAAATCACTAACTGGCTGACACTAAAGGGAAAGGAAACATTGTTTAACCAGGAGTAGCACACTAAGCCAAAGCCTGTTTCCAGATTCGACCTGGGAGCACAAGGCAGTTAGGTGACTTGCTCAGGATCGTACAGTATGCACCTAGGGGACTGTGGGATTCAAACTCAGGTCTCCATATCTGCAGCTCAGAGCCTTAACTCACTGTGCTACGCTACCCACCTGTCTGTGTCATGCTAAGAATCAGCAACACAAACTATGAATTTCAAATGGTTAAAACTGCCAAACTCTTCTGCAGGGTCCCCATATTATTCCTTTGCACTAATAGAAGATTTGGTGAAGCCAAAACTAACTGTGTTATGGATATTCTAAATTCACTAACACATGCATACATGCCCATACACACACATATATCCATGAACAAACCAATGTACACACACCAATACAACACACATGTAGACATGTTCTCATTGAAACACCTAAAGTGAAATGTACAGTAGGCCAGTTCTAAAATGGTAAATACTTTCTTTATATTCAGTCAGGAACATCCAAGTGTTTATGGCCATGAAAAGAACAAAAAGGGTGTGCTGGGTCTGTAGATAAATGGTCCTGTGATTTCCTGTATTAGTAGACATGTAGCCAAAGTCATGTCACCTCCCCTGAGTCACAAATAGAGAGGACTATGACTATCTTGCAGTACAAAAGAACAATTATTGTAATGGCAAAATACTGATTAGACCAAAAAGTCTGTCTCTTACATAATGATGTGCATCCTCGTATACCTGGTTCCTCTTCTAAGCCCATTTCCTTTCAAAGGAAAACTACACCCAAAACTTGAAAAAAATATATGTTGTAGAGAGTGTTTTAATTTGTATGTGAAGTTCTAGCGTTTCCTTCCCTCTGACTGGTATTAGGAGTTTTTCCCAAATTAGTCTGCTAGCTTTATACTAGTTTTACGACCCCTGGGGATCTTCATACCTGATAGTGTAATTGTATTTCTTGTTCCCACAGTGCATCTTGTCTCACGTGACTGTGATGTAAGAGAGACCCAACATTCAGCACAAACATGCAAAACAAACTAAATATCTTGGAAGCTTTACAAGCTGCACAAAAATTACCAGCAGCAAAGTTTTTCAGGACAGTAAAACCTTTAGGATGACGGTGGTCACCAAGCTGAATTCTACAGATTTTAAAATATAACCATCTCTGTTGTTGTGAACTGGCTGTAATGCAATGCTTTCTGCTGGATTTATGGGCTCTGCTACATCATCATCACATGAAACAAGGTGCATTGTAGGACAAAGAAATGCAATAAACCTATTTGATATGGAGATCTCCAGGGGTCGTAAAACTACCCTAAAGCTAGCAGGCTAATTTAGGAAAAACTCCTAATACCAGTCAGAGGGAAGGAAACACTAGAACTTCACATACAAATTAAAACACTCTCACAGCATATATGTTTTCAAGTTTTGGGTGTAGTTTTCCTTTAAGAGCTGGTTAGCAAAGCCATGCCGACACTGTTATAGCACATAAAACTGTGGGGGATGCCATTACTTAATAGAGATCACTGCGGAGCTGATTGCAGTCATATTATTCTCTGAAGTTCCACTTTCAAAGCCAGAGGAAACTACAATAGGGTAACTGGCTATGTACATTAAAGGGAATAGACATGTATGCTTATTGGCAGCAGTTACAGAAGTACTACTCCTATTTTCAGAAATGAAATTCATACCTTCAAGTAATCCATATTTAACTGCAACCAAATAAACACTGATGTGAAAAACTGTGTTTTCAATTGTTTTCATTTTATGGACAACACACTGTGCAGTTCTGTTCATGAAACCAGTAATTTGGAGTGTTTACAATGTCACTTTTTTGTACCATATTTTAAACATGAGCTGTTAACCCATTACAATAATACTCAGTGTTCTGTACTCAAACTGTGACATACTGTACAGTAGTTAAAAATCCAGCTCACAGGTTCCATGAAAATAACTATAACAGAATGCTCCTCAAAAAAAAAGACTAAAATGCAAAATGTAGTACAGTTAAATACTAAAGATGCAGTGAATTAAAACTTTGATGGCAAAGCTCTTGCAGAGTCGAGAACTTTGAGCTACGTGTAGCATGGAGAGGTTTCCAACTTCACTACCAACTTCACATGGCAGCATTTTTTATTTAAAAAACACTTTTAAAATAGATATAACTCCCCACCTACTGTCTGGTACCATGCCAACTTCCAACAACTCAGACTGTTTACATATACATACTCCTGCCCATCCATCCTCCAGCACCCACCCCATCTTGCTCCTGTTTAGGTGAAGCTTTATAGAGCATACTGTATACTTCTCCCCACACATGCCATGTCTGTAAAACACCATACCACCATTTCCATCCACCTGTCTGTGTTCTTGGAATGCCAGAAAAGTGTGACATCCCCCCTTCTGCATCCATCTACTTTTTCCCTCCAAGTCCCTGAAATAGTCAAAAAGGAAGGAAACAGTTTAATTATTTAATTCTGTAAAAAAGAAAACAGTCCAATACTGAAGCAAGTGTACTCCCTCATCAGTGTCTTCAGTACCCTGCAGTGGACAAAAATGAACAATGTCTTCACCTTTAGTAACACCTGATTGGCTGAAGGTGTTTTGATTAGGTGCAACATCATCAGTCATTCATTCGGTAACAGCCAGTACACTGAACATGATAGGATAGTTTTCTTCTTTACATATACCAAGAGTGTGTAACCTTTCTTTTTCATGAGACAAGAAGAAGAGGAGGGAGGTTGGGTGCTAGAGGGAGGCAAGATGGAAGTGTTCCACTAATATGTCTTGTGGACAAGAATGGGATGGGTGGAGGAGGATAATGTTGTGTGACTGGTGGAGGAAAGGGCTATTGATTGAATACCAGCTTTCACTGTCTGTCTGATTGGCTTGACATTGGCTGACTTTGCTGTG
Organism: Neoceratodus forsteri; assembly: GCA_016271365.2. Classification (NCBI taxonomy): domain Eukaryota; kingdom Metazoa; phylum Chordata; order Ceratodontiformes; family Ceratodontidae; genus Neoceratodus; species Neoceratodus forsteri. Next base: position 243,227,093 of record CM057453.1, read on the forward strand.
ACTGTGGGTGGAGGGTAGTAGTGAGGTGTAGTGGTAGTACTGATTTCTAAAGAGAGGGAGTGGGAACACCTATACCACAGTGAACAGAGGTCTTCTTGTGAAATGATTTTTTTAGGGAAAAAATACTTTTGCATAGCTTCTGCAAGTGAAGTGCCACTTCACCCAGCAAGAACTTCATATAGTGGCACTTCACCAAAACTTCAAGAGCCACAATGCATAGTCTTGATAATAAGGTGGCACTTCTCCAGATGAAAACAATGTGATGTGGGCCACTGGCAAAGCAAAGGGACACTTGGTGAAGTTCTTTGTAAAGAAAATGTACCTCACTCCATACTCCTATTATTTAATACAAAGAAAGGTAAGGTTACTGTCATTCGGTTGAATAAAGGAATATCGTAGAGCTCTATCAATAGTATTGCACCAGAGGCAGTTCAACACTTTTGCTATTTGGATGTATTCATTGCCAGTAATGGAAAAAGAACAACTCATAGCACAACACTGAAGAAAAACAAGTTATTTTCCATGCTGCTTCAGGCTTACTTCATTTTTATAGATGTTATGATGTTTGTTTAAATGATGGTTTACTTAAATCTTCTCATACTAACATTTATACACAAGTACTATTCAGCTCTGAAATTCATGGCTTGCCAAATCTTGACCCTTTGGAATCAAAAGTCAGAAGAATTTTTAAAGCAGCATTAGATTTACCCAAAATTATGCCAGTAGCGCTTGTTAGAATGGGCCTGGTACTCATTACATTGACTAACTTAGCCCAACTCATGGCTCTGTCTTCTTTGTTTAAAATCAACACAATTGCTAGAAATAGTATATCTGCCGTACTTTTAGTAGAAAAATGACTGTTCATTGAAAACAGTCTCTCAGAGTTACACTGAATGCCCTGTTGCTTGTCTAAAAATGGAGGCAAGCAGCCTGCACTGTCACCCTCCCAGAATGCCTTTGTAGTGGAGACTGAGATCCCTGGCCTTGGATTGCTTGCAAGGGAAATGATGAAGGTTAGGAGGTCTAGCAGGACTAAAGGATGACATTTGGGTGGCAGTATATGCTGGTGACGAAGATTGTGAGAGTGAAGAAGAGGGTCACATGGATAGCTAGGGCATCATGAGTCTCAGGATTGGAGGATGAGTAGATGATGGAATATTGGATGGAGGCTATGGTGTAAATGGCCACGCCTCCAACCCTGCCAGCATGGTCTTGCCTTAGCAGTGAGTAGCCAGGAATGGAGACCGAGTGGTCAGGGATAGTGCTTTTTAGCCAAGGTTCTGAGATGATTAGGATGTCTGGTTTTAGAGTGCACACCATGCTTGACTCTGGTTTATTTTTTGCAGCAAGCTGCAGGTGTTTAGATGTAGGATCTTTAGCCCTTTGGGAGGGCTTAGAGAAGAGAGCAGGGGGTGGTAATAGAGGAAGAAGTACCACAGGAGCTAGGGGCAATAGGGCATGAGTTGGGGTGGATATCCCCAGTAGAGAACAAGAGTATGGTGAGTATGAGGATATGGAACTTAGGGGATTTTGAAGGGGCTGGCAAGGAGTTTGGGAGTTTTGAGGAGAAGGGAGTGGATGAGTGACGAAGAAGAATGTGGAGAACAGCAGTGAAAATGAACACTGCTATCAAAGCCACATGAGGAATAGTGTTAGAGTGAGAACATATTTCAAATGGCGGGGAGCCAGGGAGTGATAGCATGGATGTGGGTAGGGGATTGGAGATAATAAGTGATGGGGTTGGGAGACTTATTAGAAATAGATGGGTAGTGAGCAAGTGGAAATGGTAAAGAGAGGGATATGAGCAGAAAAAGGGGGAGAGAGGAGAGTAGGGGATGCATTGTTCATTAAGGCAGAGAAATTAGTGAATAATTGATTGAGGAACAAGAGGAATTTGTAATCAGGGAGCGCGGAAGAGGGGGCTGGTCAGATGGAGGGGGGAGCTATAATTTAGGAAGGTATCTAAATGAACAACAGGCAGGGATCACTTTAGATAAAGATTGTGTCCCTCTAGTGGCAGTACAGTATAACTTGCTAATGGGGAAAAAAAAAAAAGTAGTTCTTTGGCGGGCCAAAGTGCCCTGGTCAGAGGCTTCCTCCTAGGATGAGGAAAGAGAGTGGATAATGTAAGACTCAGGCTGGGAGGCATACAGCAACAGATCAGCAGTAGAATAGGAAGAGAGCCAATCGGGAGACTGGTTCACCAGCGCTGACTAATCAGGGGCCAGAGTAAGCACCTGGGAGAGAGCAAGGCAAAACTGCCAGGAAGGCTGTACCTGAACAGCTGGAGGGTGAAATGAAGATACAGGTACTGCTGCAGAGCAAAGCTACCTCCCAGTGTAGTTCCTTGGTGGGCCAAAGTTCCCTGGTCAGGGGCCTCCTCCTAGGGTGAGAAGAGAGAGAGGGGACAAACCAAGTAGAACTTTTATAGGCAATCGTGGGATGGGGGCAGACAGCAAGTGTAGACAGGAAGACAGCAGCAGCAAAATGAGTGACGAGAGTAATAAAATAGCAAAGGGATGATCCCGAGAGGCAAGGTGGTGGGCGGGCTATGAATTAGCCTGGGACAGAGAGAAGGGGCAGAGAGAGACAATAAAGGACAATAGAGATTAGGAATGCATTTCAATTGGACAAATAAGAGTCTAACTCTTACTTTTTCCCCTCTTGTTCTGACTCATTTACATTTTGGGAACTTATCAGTTATGCTCATTACACACAACTGAAACCTTATCCAGCTCTAGATGGCATAACAGCTCTTGGTTTAGAAGATGCATAATTATATCTCTCTTGAAAGTGCATATGTCCATATATTCACTGTTCTTCACTGACAACATATGCCTTGGGCATCATATTGGAAGATTTTAGTATAGCAAATGTTTTTCTAGTAGTAAACATGGTTTGTAAGAGGTAAGTGTCTTGACAGATGTTTTCTTTTTTTATTAGTCTTTTTGGTAACGGGGTAAGGACCACTGGGCACAAGCCTATTTTCAGGGTGATCTGGGAGCACTGGGCAGTTAAGTGACTTGCTCAGAGTCACACAGTATGCAAGTGGAGGTTGTGAGAATGAAACCAAGGTCTGGTCTGCTGGATGTACCAAGCTCGTTCACAGCTTGTTACTCTAACCTCTAGGCTATACTGCATGCCGTTTTGGAAGCTATCAATTCGCTAGTACACTGGCAGTCAGTGTTCCTTCTAGTCTAATCATGTCACTACTGTCAGGATACCCTGAGTGTTGACTATACAAAATGATTGCAATCACATAGCAGTTAAGAAATTATCAGTGATGGCTTTCTCCATTCTTGTCAGTTTGTGTCTGAAGGTGCTGACATGAGTAGACAAGAAAGAACATTACATTGAGTACCACTGTACAATTCCATTTAGGAGTATTTGAAAAGGCAATGTTAGTGCATGCAAAAGAGAGTCAGTACCATGACAATTTTCAGAAGTTATTTACCCGAAGTGTTGTGAACTCCAAATACCTGAAAGCACTGGCAAATGTAGGTTTCATTGAACCAGGTTTGTGTTTATAACAAACTACTGAAGGCTGCTTATGGTCACACTCAATACCCTATAAAAGGCAGTGAAAAAGCTGCAGGCACTCACTGTTACATGGATTAATTTATTGTGTTGCTTGTCAGTGGTAGTACTGTAGAACTAGTGAATTTATTTCAAAAGCACTCTTCAAAAGCTCCAAGCACATTTTGGTACAACAATTCAAGAGAGACACAGGAGGAAAGCACAGACTATAAATACAGTGCATCACATATACAAAGACAGCAATAAACAAATGTAAATTATTGTAGGCAACTATGTAAAGTGCAAACAATAGTGCTGAATACAAAAATTATTAATTACCAATAGTAAATAATCAGCAATCCTGATGAACCTGTGCAAGTAAAAAGTAATAATGTCCTGAAGAAACTGTCACCCATCAAAACCTCTCTGCTCACTAAAGCAGGACACACACAGTGAGAGTTTCAGAGCGAAAATCTTTTATGTCTTGTTCAAAGAAGTGAGCATTACATAGAAGATTTGTGCAAAAGTGCAGGTCAAGGCACCTCCCACAAGTCCTCCTTTGTGGACATTGCTGCCTTATTTACTCTGGCACTATCACTTTCTTATGTGAGTCTTCTAAAACACAGCCTACAGTTTGTCAAATCAGAGAAGGCCTGCATCAGAAGAGAATATGAGTCTTTTTTTTTTGTTACTTATTCATTTGTTAATCAAGATTTTTTTTTCTGCTCTGCTGCTGGCACAGTCCTTGGGCCTCAGGGCATAAACATGTGGTGACCATCCTTGCCCAGACCTCTACTAGACCCATGTTCATGATGGTTCGGTATACATGGTACAAGGCCTGAGGAAGCCACCACCCATCATCATGATGCCAACTTAGTTTCTTACCCCCAGTTTTCTCCCTCTCACCATCGCTAATGTCAGGCTATGTGTCCATTGGCCTCAGGCAACACAGCTCAACATACATGATAATAACCCCCTGCTAGGGAGCAAGCTACCCAGACTCCCTTTAGGGGCCACTGCGATGATAGAAGAAGACATTCCCCTCCACAGGCTGGCTTATTCTCCACTTCTAAGCACCTCCCACTCCTGACATCAACCAATCCTGACTCGAAGAGCCTGTTTCTGAATCTGGGTCACCAACACAAGCAAATGAACATCCATTGGGCCATCAGGTGGCCACTCTGAGAAATGTTTTAATGAATCAGATGGAAATGGACGGGTTGACATCCAATGTAAGAGTGTTCAACAAGACAGGATTTGCAAATGCAGAGGTTCAGTCTGCTGCATGTTCTAAAAATATCATCGATTTTAACTGAAGCTGTATTTTACAACATATTTATCCAAGACAGCCCAGTTGGGATGCAACATCTCCTTTCCAGTGAGGTTGTACTTCCACCCATTTCTGCAATAGAGTAGGCTAGACTTCTTGGTGGTTAAGTGACTAGCATGAGGTTACACAGTGACTATTTTTGCTTTTGGAGGCACAAAAGAGTTTGTGTCTATCCAGTAATATAATGGCTAACACCATTAAAAGCTTGTGATGCACAAGAAAATGTAAGAAAAGGTTGTAAAACATATCATCTCTCTATGATGTTCTGGAGTGCTTGCAACTGTGGTGTACAGCACAAAGCTGAGGTGTATAGGACTGTGAAGGGAACCCTGCTCTTGCAAGCAGCTTTTTAATACACACATACTGGGATGTAAATGTTAAGCAAATATATGTTAATAAAGGGGTTTTAGAGTGACTTGTCAAATGTGGATATTTGCATAATTGTTTCCAGTACTGTATGTGTTGCACATTTTATTCTCAAACCTGTTTTTATTTAGCAAACAAGATAACGGTGGGTTTGTAATTTGGCTGATGAAGCATTCGGACAGCTCTCCTTCCCTCCCTGATATGGCATATATGGCTAAATGTGCAGAGGGAGAGGATTCAGTATGTGCAGCCTTGTTTGCAACTTGCTAGTATTGAAGTTTTCTGCAGGTGAAGCAAATTGGAATGCACCTTGTGACCAAAAACCAAACTTTAGAAGCATCCACATTTACCAATCAACCCATCCACTATATTCTGATAGCACTATCTGGCCTTTGATAGTTGCTTTGTGACCACTTCCAATTTGCTGCCATATAAGCAATTTATTATCATTTGTGAGTGAGCAGCACTTTCATATCTCGCTCGTAGCTCTACCACCTGTGAGTTATGTTCCTGTCCCCTCACACTTGAAGATAAATTGCATATGTAAGTAATAAGCCATGACATGGTGTGTGGTAAAGGATTTTGATGCATGCTTCACGGGTGTAGTGAGGCCCAAGGCCAAAGGTCGAGTATCCTTACACCCCTGGGAAGTGCATTAAAATCCTTAAATGCACACACTGGAGTGGCATAATACACATAAAATGGCTCTTTGCTATTTTAAGTAAGTAAAAAAAACACTGTATTTCTAAGTAAATTAATTGTTAAAATAAATCTAAAAAGCAAAATATTTCATCTTGTAATAAAATACTCCTTCTTCTTTTAAACTGTGTAGTGTGGCAAGTCAAAGTCAGCAGGTGGCAATGTGATACCCCTTATTTGCTGGTTAGTTTTATACTTTGCGCACTTTTTTGCTTCAGTGTGTTTGCCCTTGTTTTTTTGCTCAGGTAATCTGGTGAAAATCTGAATTCTCTCCTCTCTTCGGCACTGAAGAGTTATAGCAGTCCGGTATTTGGTGCAGCAAACTGGTTGTGAGCATGATTGCTCATTGAAATTAACAATTTCTGTAGAGCAGAGCTCAGGTCAGTGAGAAGTGGCACAGATGACATACAGTTATTTAAACTGAACTGTTCCTGCACCACAACCCCCACCCAAGCAGCAGACCTGACTGGTGAACATGATTGTAGTGGTGGAGCTTAAAACATCAATATTGGGCATTTCTGTGGTGTGGAGGTCAGTGAGAAGTGGTGCAGTACAACACAAGGAATATTGTGAGTGCAGTGTGTAGATGACTCTTGAAAAGACGTTGTTAGAAAGAATTCAAAAAAAAAGATTATAGGAAGCTAAGGATGCACCCTACCACATCTCCTCCCCCAAAACACGCTGCAGTTCACTGAATTCCATTCTGGCTGTTGCCTTGGTTAGAGCCCTGAGGCTGCGGTCTACAAAGTGCCACCCTTCCCATTCTGTGACACGGACAATAGCCTGTCCTCCCTAGCACTTGTATCTCTGATGTGTATGTTAAATGACGGTGTGACATCTTCATGAGATAGTGAAGGGTTATCTGTTAAATGGGCAGTATTTATAACTTATGGCTGAAAGGGACTGCTGGCTTACTGAGGTGCAGTGCTGGATGGCATCAAGCAAAAAGGGGGGGTAAAAACAATGCATTTGTTATGGAGAGCACACAGTTTATTTTCAAATGTTAAAAGATACATAAAATGCTTAAGTGGTGGGAATGTATATGTTAATGTGACTAATTTTAATAATGTACCACCAGAGGAGTAAGGAGGTGATGTCTTTAGAAAATACAGGAAGTGGCTAACTAAAAGTGATTCTGTTAAATGATATGTTGCAGTGATGTGCTCAGCAGGGGAACGTGGAAGAACAGTGCTTTTTCCGGGACAGGCCACTGAGGTTAGATTTCATGTCCAGTTTTAAATGTTTATTTTTGTTTAACTTGTGGGGAAATGTTTTTAAGGTGCAATGATGCTGGCATCATAGGTTGTATAAAATTTGTGTTTTGTTTAGAATAATTTAGTATAAAAAATGTTGGTAGTAAAGGCTAGGCATTTCAATGTGGTGGCCACTGGCCACTGGATTTGTTTTGAGGCTTAGTGATATTGTTCAGTAAGGAGACATTCTGTGGGAGGAAAATAAGATTTGGCAGCTGACCATGCATTTAAAAAGAGATTTAATGCATGATCAGCTGACATCTCTCGACCAATAGAAGTACTATATTTAGTCTTGCCATTTTATAACTTGAGTTAGCCCTTTACATATCCCCTCCATATATATATATATATATATATATATATATATTTATAAAATGGTGTGGTAAAATCATAAAAATCCCAGTGATACAATTGGCCAAAACACGTCACATGACCATGCATTATTTCCCAACGACCGCACAACCTTCCACTACGACGCACGCGCTGAACTACTTTCCAGTCCTCAAAACCTTTTCACCAGCAGCAAGACCACTCCACACCTGGTGCAGCTAGACACCCACACTAACACATGTGCAACTGACACCCACACCCATAAGTAAATATACCAGTAGTAGCCCCACACTGTAGAAACAGATTTCTTCATCCTACCATTAATGTTTACTGAAAATTTAATTTAAAAATCAAATCCTGCCATGTTCACAGTGTCACAGTGTACAACCACTTTTATTACTGTAACCACTGTGACCAGTCTGATTAACAGAAACCTAACTGTATATATAAAACTGTAACATACATTCTTTTGTAGTCTTCTCTTCATTTCTTTAAAAAAGATGCCTTTCCACTGACAGTACCGCAATCCTGCAGACAGTACTTTCACTTTCAATAGCGAAATGTAGCGTGACTGAGCGGTGCTCATTTTAGAAAGTGAGAAGCTGTTCTCGAGTCAAAGTAAGGCGTGCTCTGTTTAAAAATCAGAAGTGACTGCCTTTTATTAGTTTCTCTTCATTTTCCGTAATGTAGCTCCATATGCGATGCGGGCAGGCGGCGATAGGCGGCGAGTCGGTGAATTTTAGAAGCGTAGATGGCAGCCCAGGCGGTGTTGCTCTGGCTGGAGTCTCGTTTCTAAGTCTGACTCACTTCGATCTGTCCTCACTACTTCCGCGCATGCAATATGGAACTACTAATAAGGAAAACAGAAACAGCCAAAAACGATCGCCTTTTTAAATTTAAACACAGCACATCTTACTCACCCGTGGCTCAGCTTCTCACTTAAAATGACACCCGGCTGATCCTGTCATTGAAGCAGTTAAAGTGACGGTCCTCACAGACATACTTTTTTCACACCAAAAGGACTACTAAAAGTTAAATTCATTTACAAATACAGTTTTTCACACCAAAAAGTGTCACCTCTGCCAACATATCATTTAATTACCAACTACACAGAAGGACTACTTCCCCCCCCCAAAAAAAAATCTATAGCCATTTTATAAGATAGATATACCACTGAGGTGTGGGGTCGCTCTGATATCGCACGCCTTGTGTGGTTGACGCTGTTCGGCCTCGGCCTCATGCGCAAGCGCACACAAAGGCGTATGATATCAGAGCGTGACCGCACACCTCAGAGTGGTATATCTATTACTATATATATATATATTCTCAGTTTCCTACTTCTGAAGATGCAGCATGTTCCTTGGTTTTTTAATTTCTCACCAGCATGAACCTCATTTCCCAATCAGCTTAAGCTGTATTTATAGTTTTGAACAATATAATACGTTCATCATGAAGCCTCCTCTTTTTAGTTGCATGTAAGTCTAACTTAACTAGCCTTTTTTATAAGTTACTGTAGATTTCTGAGACCCAGGATAATTTTAGTTACTCTATGCATCTTTTTTACAAGTGCAATAATGCCCTTAAATAATAAGCAAAATTGGGTAATTTTTTTTTTGTGTGCTCTCACGATGGCCTTAAGAAATAACTCCTCCTTTGGTTTCTTTTGTGTCTATGAATGCAACCAAGTATACTGATTTTCATTTTATTGCAGCCACGCAATGGTCTTTTGGTTTAAATTTTCTCTATACACATAACCCACAACACTGTTCTTAATTAGTTTCCTGCATGGCAGTTCCATTTAACACATTTTCACCGGACACACTGTATTCATGATCCTCTGTTGTGCTGGCCACTTTGACATGGTACAGAAGCTAAACCAATCCATGAGATTGGTAATAACAGCCAGCCACTTTTAACCTGTTTTGGTAAGGTGTGTATTTACTAACCTACTTCTGTTTGCTACATTGCTGGGGACAGCCTCCATTCAAAATGTTTAGGCATTAGGAAACAGCTGTAAAGTCAACCGCTATTTTTTTCTAATTATCTATGTCCATCACAACCACTAATTGTAATTTTTATTTTAGAAGCTCAATATGTTGACCGAACAACACACACACACACACACACACACACACACACATACACACACCATGTTGTCTGTGGGTAGGGGCCTAATGGAAATTACTAATAGATGAACCATCTATGCCTTACAGGAAAACAATGGTTACCTGCCAGCACTCCCCTGCCACTACCTATGCCCAGCAATTCTGTATGAGATTTCTATGTTCACTTAGGTAGTGATATTTACCTTTTAATCAGTCTGTGCAAACCTCCATTTACTAAGGCTGCAGGCAGCCATCTTGTGGAAGCTGCTTGCACTCTTCCCTTGGATGTGCTAATGTGCCACTGCCAGCCAATGTGTTGAGTCATTGGAGGCACATTAGAATATCCCAGATGTGGTTACCCATGGCTCCCATGAGATGGCTGCCAGCAGCCTTAGTAATCAGAAGTTTGATCAGACTGATTAAAAGGTAAATATCACTACCTAAGTGAATACAGATTTTTCTTTTCAAACAGAACTTCTAATTGGGGCATAGGTAGTGGCAGGAGAAAGCTGGTATACAACTGGTGTTTTCCTTTAAACAGTACAAACATATCCCCTTAGAGGTTCCACCAAGCTGCAGTGACAGAGAACACAATGACATCCCTTACAGCAATACAATCCTGCCACCATCCCTGACACCCATGCGGGCTCGACAATGACCCACAACACGCTGTCACTGACCGCCACACTCAAGCACATTAATGCCCCCCTGCACCTCCCCATGTGGGGAGCTATGCCACCCACACACCCTACTTTAACTCTAACTCCACGTTGCACAGACAGTGGAGTTAGGTGCCTACCCCCCTCCCCCAGTCAACGCAAAGTTTGTAGATAAGAAATCCCCATCAGCACAAAGTCTTTCGGGGTTTTGCTGAGGGGGTTTCACTGTTGGAGCATCGATATTCTAGTGGTATATGCCCCTTAGAGGTATTTGAACATGACATTTAGCTCTTACATCTTGCCTGTTAGGTGACTGGCATTGTTTACCACTCACAGATGCTTAACATTTAAGTGTTAAGTGACTTGCATGTCTCTTACCTGAAATTTGTGTATCCGTTTATTGTAACTAGTTGTTTTGTGTTATATCTGGGGCCTTTTGTCTGTCTAAGTCTCATTCTATCATTTCTGCCCCGTCACTCAATTTGTCTATATGACTGTGAGGTACCACATTACTGCTCTCTTCCTTTACTTAATATTTCTATTTAAGACAAATCCCACCCACAAACTCTTAACATTCCTTGTACACTGAGTGAATGGCTTATTGTGTGCAGTGTGACAGTCTGAAATAAAATCTGAAACAGAAAATATTTATTTTTTTGTGAATGGCTGCGAGTGAGCTGTGAGTTTTGAATGAATTGTATTACGAGAGATTTTAATAGGTGAGTTTTTTTTGTCTGGATGCATCATGTGCACAGACTCTGTGGGGCTGACCACCTTGACTTAGTAGAGAGGCTAGACCAGTCCATGAGATTGTTAATAGGAGCCAGACAATTTCTACATATATGCTCACAAAAGTGATTCTGCACCCGACACTGTCAACTTATATTTGACTACACTGGTTATATTTGGTACCTTCTGACCCAGCATCTTGAACTATAGCCATCAGCTTTGAGAATCATCATATACTGTATCTACTGTTAGCAAACCTAAAGTATGCATGCAAAAAACTAATGGACATCCAAACCCCCAAAGGGTTGACTAGATGAGTGTGAATGATGCCTATAAGATGCTCTGAAATCATACCACTTCCACAAACAGATTTATAAAATCTGTCTATACAATCTGATGAAATATCAACTACATGGAAATAAGCTAAAATTTATTCACTGGATGACACTCTTTCTCTCATTTGATAGTGACACTAAGTACATGTGTTTATCACAGCACTCCTGATGCAAATTGGCACAACTCATCAAGTAAAGTAGCAAGACTGGCCACTAGGCATTTCTTTGTGATCGAATGTTCCCTGTTCTTCAGAGTCTGCATTGGCTTCCTTTTCAAATTAAATGTGACTTTAAGGTTCTGTTGCTCATGTACATAACCCTTATGGTCAAAGCCTACAGTATCTGCCAGAGCTTATCTCTGATTATACCCTGTCCTGAATATTAGGCTCTTTAAGCTCTGCCATTCTTTCAGTCCCAAAATTCTGTCTGAGGACTATAGGTGTAAAAGTGTTTACAGTCAAGAATCCTTCCCTATGGAATGCTCTACCATCTTTCAGTTGACAGGCTCCATCATTAGCATTACTTAAAACCCATTTAAAACTCATGTATTTTCTCTGTCTTAGGACATTTATGAAATGTCATTTGTTTCTGCCATTTGGATTGTACTGGTCCAAAGTAAAACTCATTGTTTTTTTTTTGTTTTTTTTTTTTTTATTAATTCTATATTTTGCTATATTATTACAGTTTATATGTAACTATATTTTTCTGTATGATTTTCTGCATTTTACTATCTAATTTTCTGGTTGCATTTAGGTACAATACTCTGTGTCTTCTGAAAAGGGTTCTTTATAAATAAAATGGATTGGACTGGATAGGTAACATAGGGATATAAAAATACAAAATCTTACCTAAATTATGCAAAATATCATGGGAAGCATATGCAAATCACCATGTAAGAAGTTTTATTGGTTCTGCCTTAAGCAGGATTGTATGGTGCAAAAGCTAATCAAAACATAACCAGACTACAGTCTCTCATAGTGAATTGCATATACTTTCCATAATGCTTTGCATTATTGGGATATCCCCCCCACACCTGGCTTGATTTCCAATGCCCTTCTTGAGTAACTATTGCCTCTGTGCTTCTTTACTGAGGTTCACTGTCCTTTCCTTTAGACAAGAATATAGGCAGAACAGATTATTAGACCATCTAATCTAAGTCATACTTTTCTCTGGTTGTAATCCTGAATACCCATACTATTAAAATAGTCATCCAAGCAGATTTTAAACATTTCAACCACTGAACTCTATATTACTGACTATAAGCTGTTCTACATGGATACCACTGTCTGAGTGAAATACATTTTCTGTGCTCTGTTGTTAATTGGTCACCCATCCCTTGGCAGGTATAACTCCTTGTTAGATGCACAGTAGTTTTGATTTCAAGTAGTGCATGAATGCTTATTGATTTCATTTGTCAGGTGTTGACAAAAAAGTACAGACCAAATGGGGACTGCTCTAAAGTTCAAAAGTCTGCCTACCTGGGGAAGCTAGAAAAAAATATATGCTTATGTCTGATTTTGATCATACTCAACAATTGAAACACAGTTTATATGAATTCTTGCAAAACAGTTTTTTGATCAGCTAGACACACACATGAATAGCTATTATCATTTTGAGTCTACTTAGTGCACACCATTTTGATCAGTATACCAGACTTGAATGGCTAAACATAAGTGCAAAGTGACAACTATGTAAATACAAAGTAAACAGAATAAACATGGGGGGGGGGGGTGAAAAGTCATAAAATGGATAAACTCCTAGCTACATCATTGGTGGTTTCAAAAGTCATACAATGGCTACAGCTTCTGGTTATTTCAATGTCAGAAAGTAGAAATTTCTTCATACTTACTGCAATTTCCTTTTCTGTTAGCTCCTACATCGTCAATGGTATTCATTACTAATGGGTGATATGCACTCTTACTAGGGGAAATTGCACAACCCAAGGCTTTAATCAGCACAGAATGATGGACAACATCAACTCTCCATTCACTTTCGTCCATGCAGTGCCTGTAAATATGGAAAACAGATCTGTATAGATCATACCATTTGTCTTGTCATGAAAGCACACAAATGAGCTAACCACATAGACAGAACTTTAACCAGAATAAAATACAGTAAACAGTTGCCTACCTCATCAGATGGGTGGAGGCAAGGAATCAAGGCTAGTCTTCCAATTCTCTGTGGCATAGAAGATCCTTGAAGTACTGAGCTACCTAGAAAAGACTAGTCGAAGAAATTAATGCCAACAAATAACATTAGGAAAATGACTGCAAACGGTGTAAGCACTCACTTGTAATAACAAGCATTTGTCAATGCCGAATGTTTGCTTGCTGGTATTAGCATTGGAAATGCAGGAGTTAGACAGATGCAGAATAGGAATGGCAGTGAAGTATTGAACTTCACATGAACCCCACCTCCATCCTGTAGAGACAGACAGGATTTTGGGTAAGTGTTTGGGTCGCCACCCATGACAGTCAAACCTTGTCACCTCACCCTATTCTGCAGACATTGACACATGTTGAGGTGTGCCTTAGGGTGTTTGGCTTTACAGGCACCCCATTCCATAATGACATATGATGAAATGGGTGCAGCATAGGAGAGTGGGGTAAAGTCTTGGTCCGAAGAGTCCAAGGTGCACCTCGATGCCTGTCAGTGGGTGGGGTGGGGTGGATGGCATGGAGCAGTACAGTCAGCAATCCAAAGGCACACCCCGATGCCTGTCTATCTGTACAGGGTAGGACGTTATGGTTAGAAGCCCTAATGCCTCTGGCATTTGTTGGTATTTACAGTACAAATTTTCAACATGGCCTTTTTGTGACCCCACCTCATGAAAGCATTTGGGACCTCTTCTCATGAAGAGTGGCAGTGTGATTTTGTCAATGTGTCCCAAAAACCGACTTCCAACAGTGACAGTGCCATTCTGCGCCACATGTGTGAAAACACAGATCGGACAATATGTGAAGAATGACAGCTGTACCATCCATAGGGAGGTATGAAGAGATGGCAATGTTGAAAATCTGTAGTGGGAATATTAAAAATGCTTGCACTTCCTAGCATACATGGAAACTGCGTAATGCATGCATGTAACACAGTCACTTTATGGAGTTTTGTCACCAGATTTTCAACATAGGCATTTTACGACCTGTGCTCATGAACAGTGTCACTGTGATTTTCTTAATGTGTCCCGAACATTGATTTCCCACAGCAACCATGGTATTCTGTGCCGGAACTGCAAAAACACATTTTGACCAGGATGTGAAAAATGACAGCTGTACTGTTCATAATGAAGTGCGGAAAAATGGCAATGTTGAAAATCTGGAGTTCAAATATTACAAATGTTCAAAGTTATGAGCGTGCATGGAAACTGCAATGCACGCTTATAACACAGTCATTTTATATACAGTCATCTCCAGATTTTCAGCATAGGCATTTTAGGTCCTCTGCTAATGAACAGTATCACTGTAATTTTTGTTACGTGTCCTGAACAGTGATTTCTCACAGTGACTGCGTTGCTCTGCGCCAGAAGTTCAAAAACACATTTCAGCCAGGATGTGAAAAATGACAGCTGTACTGTCCATAAGGAGGTGTGAAAAAATGGCAATGTTGAAAATATGGAGTGAACATATTGCAAATGTGTGAAGTAATGAGCTTGCATGGAAACTGCGCAATGCATGCTAGTAACTCATTCATTTTATGGACTTTTGTCACCAAGTTTTCAACATAGGCATTTTAGGACCTCTGCTAATGAATAGCATCAGTGTGATTTTCCTAATGTGTCCCTAACACGGATTTCCCACAGTGAGTGTGCTGTTCAGTACTGGAAGTGCAAAAACACATTTTGGCTGGGATGTGAAAAATGACAGCTGTACTGTTCATATAGAGGTGTGGACAAATGGCAGTGTTGACAATCTGGAATGAAAATATTGCAAATGTGCGAGGTTATGAGCGTGCATGGAAACTGCAAAATGCATGCTCATAACACAGTCATTTTATGGACTTTTCTCACCAAATTTTCAACATAGGCATTTTAGGACCTCTGCTAATGAACAGTGTCACTATGATTTTTGTAATGTGTCCTGATAATGCATTTCCCACAGCTACCAGACTGTTCTGCACCGGAACCACAAAAACACATTTCAGCCAAGTTGTGAAAAATGACAGCTGCACTATTCATAAGGAGATGCATAAAAATACTAATGCTGAAAATCTGGAGTGAAAATATTACAAATTCATGAAGTTACGAGTATGCATGTAACACTATGCAATACTGCCTCGTGAAACAGTCATTTTGGATTTTCCACAAATTTGCAACATAGACTATTTGAGAGGCCACCCATGAATACTGGTATCAATATTTCATTAATCAGTCCCAAAAGGTGATTTCACGCAGTGACTGAGAAATCACCTTTTGGGACCGATTAATGCCATGACAGTGATAGAATTCATGAAGAGGGGTCCCAAAAAACCCATTTTGAAAATATGGTGCCAAAATTCCAAAAAATACCTGAGATATGCATCAAAGTTGAAAAAAACCCTATTTATTCCATTATACAGCTTACTGGCATTTCCTAGTTCGCGGTTGGCTTTGACATGTTCCCAGTCCACCGAAGATCATCACGCTGGACTCTGGAGGTAAGTATGGGGTGGTGGGGAGGCAAGGTGCACAGTGGGTGGGTGTGAGTTGTGGGGGGGGCAGGGGCACCACAGGGAGACCATTTCCTTCTTTACAGGGGAAAAAAAAAGACATTGTGGGATGGTTTTTGTTTTACAGGGACATTTGGCACTCTGGGGTGGGCTCCCAGCATGCCAACCTAGTGTTTTGTTGGGGTGGTGACTGTAGCTGATGGGGGATTGGGCACCCCTGTCAGCATATGGGGGGAGCAATAGCTGAGGTGGATTGGGTACCCCTCAGCACAAATATATTGTTTTGTGTGTGTGTGTGTGTGGGGGGGATTATGCTGATGGGAGTGATCTTCCCCGTCAGCACATTAATTATGGATGGGATATTATGCTGATGGGGAGTGGATTCCCCTGTTGGCACATGAAAAACTCGAACGGACTGAAGCCAGTGGGGATTGGGGCCCCCATCAGCAAACAATGATGACTTATTTGGGGCGCATGCCGAGGGGATTGGGAACCCCTCGGCGCAGTGCATAATACTGTTTGTGAACATGGCAGCAAGCGCCCACCATGTTCAAGGCAAACAGTATTAGACTAGCTAACGTTCCGCCCTGCAATGACGGGTCACTCCCTCATTGCAGCAAACTGACTGACGCTGCAATGACAAGGCAGCTCCTGATTGCTGCGGTGAAAACATTTGTACTTGGTGCACTTTTAGAGACCAGTGTCATCGGCACTCTGTGCCTCCATTGGTTCACCAGTGCCAAGCCCCAAATGCAGTGCCTCCCTTGGCTGTAACAGTGCTTTGCCTCCACAACCCGCTTCTCTCCTAAGCTGTCACATAATGTTTCTTGCGCATGCATGCAAGCAAACATAAAAATGAGGCACCCTTATTTATCATCAAATATGAATCTGTTAAATCCCCATGCTAGTAACCAACATTTTAATGCAGAACTGCACATTTTTTTGCATATCTATATAAATACAAGCACAGCAGGTAAACTATAGAGGGATGTCCACACAGACTTACAATGAGAGTTTTATTACAAAACCAGAAACATCCCAGCGCTGGCATACCAGACAATATTCTCCCACAGGAGCAAGGCTCCTGGGTAGGCATCGCTGACAATGTAGGAGTTAGCAGAAAAGGAAATCATGATAAGTATGAAGAAATTTCTTCTTTCTGTAGTACTCCACATTGTCAAAGGGATTCATTACTTATGGGTTCTAAGAGTCAATACCCATAAAAAAGCCAGGTGGGCAGAACATTGTCCCATATTTCACTCCACAAAATATTTCATGAAATTTGCACATTTCACAAAATATTTTGCAGGTGCAAAATTTCACCCACAGAATGCAAGATTTTGCCTGCAAAATGAGGAATTTTGCATGCGAACGGCAGAATTTTGCCATGTGCAGGTGAAATTCCACTGTTTGCAAGCAAAATTCTGCATTTTGTGGGCAAATGTTACCTTTGCACAGGAGAAATTTTGCATTTCACACCCAAAAATATTATGAGAAATACGCACATTTAGTGAAATATTCCGCAGGGTGAAATTCCCATTTTTGCCAGAACTTCACCAGCAAAATTAAGCATTGCTGCATCTCTACTCTCCTTTCTCTACCTAGGAGGTGGCCATAGCTCTGTTGGGGAGAGCATTAATGAGAGCAAGAGGCCTCTTCTTTTCTGTAACATAAGCCATGGCAATGCATGCCCTCCCCCACCTAGCCATGGCATCCTTGGAGTTTTCTTGTCCTTTTTTTGGCTGCTCTGAAAAGAACAAACAACACATCCCATTTTCAAAACTGGGCAGTCCATCTAAGGTATGTCCTAATGGCACGTCACAGATCTAACTTGTGGAACACCTTCTCTTTTGGGTGAGTACGTTCTGGACAGAAAGATGGGAGACAGATTTTCTTGTTTGCATGAAAGGCCATAGGGACCTTCAGAATGAAAGATGAAACTGTTCTGAGCACCACCTTGTCCTTAAGCAGGTTGAGGTAAGGTTCTTTGTGGGACAATCCTCATGTCTAAGCACATAGCATAGAAAAATCACATCTTGTAAGACAACCTGTCCAACAGTACTAACAAAAGCAGTTCAAAAGGATCTCTGCAAAGAACATTCTGAACCAGATTCAGATCCATGGAGGAACAGAAGATCAGAACAGAGACTGAATCCTGCTGACAGCCGGCAGAAAATGAATAACCTCCCAGTTAGTCCCCAAGGAGACCCCAAGGGCAAACACCTGACCTCTCAAAGTGCTCAAGTTCAAACCTTTCTACACTCCTTACTGCAGAACATCCATAATCTGTGGAACTGTGGCTTTAGAAGGCCAGATATTGTTTTCTCTGGCCAAAGCCAAAAAATGTGATCCATATGTGAGTAAAAACTGCTGATGTGGAATTCTTTCTGGCAGCCATCACGGTGTCCACAACTGTCTTAGAGAAACACTGTTTGAGGAGTCTCCTCCTTTCAGGAGCCAGCTCGTGAGCTGCATCACTCCTGGATTTGGATGCAGAATGGGACCTTGGGAGAGAAGGTCCCCCTTGATTGGAAGGTGAAGCAGTGCATGATGAGATAGGTTCACTAAGTCCAAGAACCACAGTCTCCTGGACCACTCCAGAGCTATTAGAAGAAAGCTTCCTCTTGATTGCCTTATTTTGCATATGACCTTGGAGAGGAATGGCAGAGGAGGAAGGCAAACGTTCTGCCAAAATCCAATTCTTGTGACAAGGCATCCACTGCCTCCACCTGTGGACACTAGTAGGAAATGAAAAAACATTGTACTTCAGCATTCTGGCTGGAGGTGAACAGGTTGATCTGTGGACCACCAAACCTTTGACACCAAAGGTCAAACACCACTGGGATCAACATCCTGTCTTGGTGGCTTCTTTTAGCATCTCTCTGCTCTTTGTACCCCCTTGATAATGCAAGCCACCACAACAGCACTGTCTGGCCTTGTTTTCACAACTTTTGACTGCAACAAACTTTGAAAATGAAGGACAGCAAGGCGTACAGCCCTCATCTCCAGAACGTTTATGTGTAGGTGCTGCTCATGTGTTGACTACATCCCCTAAATGGGAATGTGGTCCAGCACTGCCCCCAACCTGACAGGCTGGCATCAGTTATCAGAATAAAATCTGGGGGGACTTCCAAAGGAGAGCCCTTGTTCACATTCTCCAAACTCACCCATCAACTCAGAGTCTAAAGCAGGAGTGCTAAAATTGGGATTGTGGCTTGATAGTCCTCTGAGGTCAGATGTCAGGCTGACAGCAACTCAATCTGTGTGGGATGCATGTGAAGGTACGCCCACAGAACCAGTTCTGTTGTCACCATCATCAGGCCCAGAATCTGCAATATGAATCAAAAAAACAACACTCCAGATAAATTGAATACCAACAAATAAATTCTACAGCTAGTGCAATTTTAATGATGGCAGATCAAGTCACATGAAGACCCCTGCACTTCAGTGGTTAGGCCTTCATTAGGGTGTGTGTTAAGGGAACATCATGACTTCATTATATATACAGAACAGTATGACATCATCACAAAGTTCTCAATGTGCAAACAAAGTGAAATACAAATTCATCTAAATACATATAAAAATATTACAAAAAAGCTATACAAAGCCCATTTAGTTCATGAATGTTATCACAAATGTTTACAACTTTCAATTCATTTCAAAACATTCTAGTATTTCATATTCAAATTTGAAAATCCTGAGACTTCAACATATTAATGACACTAAAAGTCAAGAACACCATTGTATATGTTACGTGGGGGGAGAAAAGTGGGGGGGCAGAGGGTGCAGGAAAGGAAACAAAATTATTACAGTAAGAAATGTAGCTAGGGATAAATAGTGCAGCAAAGAGAGGGATTGCTTTGCTACTGTTTGCTGCTGCATTCAGGGAGCACCATTTTGCTACAAAGTAAGCGTTCGAGTGGGACTATAGATGCGGACATTTAAGGTACTTGATTACAAGCCACCCAGAGGTCAGTGCATCTGTTCTGTTGCAGTGGACATTGTTTGAGGGGCTAATGGCTCGAAATGAAAACTGAGAACACAGGGGAGAACTTGGAGCCGACATTTGAATGGCAACACACTGAAAGCCTTAACACTAAAAGAAACAAGGCTAAAGAGAAACTGAGACTGAATGATGAGCCACTCAGAGGTGCGTGATGTAAAAGATTCATTTGGAAAACTTGAGAAGCTTTGAAGAAAGAATTGGACATAACTTATGATATTATAACTCTTGAACAATATTTGTAAAAAACATTTAGCACCACAAGACCTCCTTATAATCATTCTGCTATCATGTGGCCTAGATGTATTTAATTTTAAAGAGCTCCAGATAGCTGCCACTTTGCTGTGCTCCAAAATGTTCATTGAACTATTGATGACATTTGACATCAAGAAATATGAAGAACTAAAGCCATTGACAGAGGAGGCCAAAAGAGAATTGCTGAGGTATAAAGATAATAGCTCATTTAAGGAGTTTGACTCTTTTATGAAAACTAGATTAGAGAAATACGAGGCAGATTTGGCTATAGAAAAGCAACAAAAAAAAACTACAGAGAGACTAGGAGGATTTTGAGAATAACAGAATCCTGTCCTGGAAAAAAATATGACCACAGTAGAAGCAGAAGTCAGGAGCACTCAAGAGTAAGATTTTCCAACATAAATCAGACTGATTCCCAAAAGCAACCTGACAAGGGTCCTTTTTTAGGAAGAACACTTCAGGGAACAAATGAGGGAGAAGGAGGAGGAAGACAAGGTGAGGCAGAAGGGGGCAGAGGCAAACTGGTGGAGAAGAGGCAAAGCAGAGAAAATGGGGAAAGGGAGAAGCAGGAACTACAAATAATTAGTTTGTCTAAAAGAGAGCTCACGACAGAAAGTTGCCTGCTACAGCATGTCCTCTCCCTTGTGCCCACTCCTCATTTGAACAAATTCCAAGTACAGGTGGACATCTATAAACTTTTGAGAAACATCAAACTTTGTGCTTCCTTCAGTCAACATCGAGGTGCTGGGTCATCATATGAGACAATGGGTTCCTCAGAAGCCCCAGTTAAAATATTGCAGGAAGCAGAACCTATCTATCCTGATATACAGAATATACAACTAGCGGAACATCAGACTGGGAATATCAATTATCTGATTTATGCCATAGACCTTTATGAAACTGAGACAGTTCGGGGAGGGTTGGGTGAGAACCAAGAAGACCTTACATTTACATAAAAAGACACAAGTTGTTTAAACCTTTTTCTGAATGTATGCCTGTTGTATTTAGTTCAGCCATTGCAACATTTGAAAAAGTAGTACTTAAACAGGTGAATTAAATTTTAGGTGGAGCAAGGCAACCTAGGCATAATAATCTTAACACTGATGAGAGATCTACACTAAAGGCATTAATGGATTGTAATGACATCATAATCAAAGCAGCAGACAAAGGGTAATGTAGTGATTTTGGATAGGGATCACTATATAAGGATTGTGATGGGTCTGTTAAATGATAGTGACAATTACACCAAACTCCCCGGTAATCCCACAAGTAAATTTAAAGTGGATTTGCATAATTTATTACAGCATGGTGTAGAGAGTGGTTTTATCACCGAACAGGAATATAAATACCTATGGAATGAACATCCCATCATCCCCAGGGTTTTATATTTTACCTAAGGTGCACAAAAATATGTACTACCCACCAGGCAGGCCTATTGCCTCGGGGACGGGGTTATTAACAGAGAAACTGGGAAAACTTGTAGATTGTTTTCTACAAAATAGTGTGGTTAAACTTAACTCATACACCAGAGACACCACACATGTCTTAAGTAAGATTAGAGACATATAGTGGGAATAAGATTTTGTCTGGCTTGCTTTTGATGCAGACTCTCTCTACACCAGAATTAGACATACATATGGTCTGTCAGCTTGTAAATACTTTCTTGAGAAGGGCATGGATACTGAGGAAATACCAACAGAACTCATTTTAAATGCACTGGAATTGGTTCTGACTTGTAATTATTTTGAATTTTCAGGAGAATTTTATTTACAGAAATGTGGCACTGCCATGGGCACTTCAGTGGCACAGTCCTATGCAAACCTGTTCCTGGGTAGGTGGGAGGAGAAGTGTGTATTTAACAAAGAAGAAATCCCTTCCTGCCCAGGATCAGGTTCTTTACACATTTTAGTGATGGTATTTTATGCCTATGGCAAGGTGATGTCAAGAAATTGATGTATTTGTTGAGTGGCTTAATGCCAATGACCTTAACTTAACCTTTACTTACAAGGCAGATAGTAATAGCATTGAATTTCTTGACCTTAACTTGAAAAGACCATTGGTATCAAACACAGGAATTCAAACCAAGTGTCCCAGGAAAACACTGCCACTAATTCTCTACTTAGAGCTGACAGTGCACATCCTGTACATTTAAAGGAATCTATACCATATGGTAATTTTTTAAGATTAAGAAGAAATTGCTCAGATGACACAGATTTTTTGGAACAATCTGAGGAGCTTAGTGCAAGATTTCTACAGCAAAGGTATGAGGTGTCGGCAATAAACAATGCTAGAAAAAAGGCCTCAAAGAAGAGAAGGGAGGTGCTTTTGAACACAAATATAGAAGAAACTCCATTGGACTGTGTTCCTATTACATTTGTGACAGAGTTCAACAATTGGGTAGGCCAAATAGGGAATGTGATCCATCGCAGCTGGCATTTGCTTCACACAGACAGCACTCTGGGAGAGGTTGTAGGCTGTAGCCCTACAATTAGTTTCTCTAAGGGATCAAGCCTTAAGGATAAACTCACCCATAGCAGGATACCACCAAGCAATAGAGCTGGCACCTAGTTAGATATGAAACCAAAGAGAATGTATAAATGTCAAAGATGCGTCACATGTAAATACTGCAATACTGAGAGGGAATTTGTACACCAAGGTAGCCACAAGAGATATGATCTGAGAGAGTTTATCAACTGTGACACTACTTTTGTTGTTTACAGCTTTTGGTGTTCTTGTAATATTTTATATACAGTATAGGGAGAACAACAAGAGCCCTGAAATTGAGAATGCAAGAACATTAGATAAATATCATTAACAAAAGGTTAGATACCCCAGTAGGGCTGCCTTTTGAACTGTACCATGGTTGTGATCCTGCAAATTTTTAATTCATGGGCATTGACTGGCAAGCACCTATGTGTTATGGTGGGAAAAGGGTGAATGTACTTCTAAAAAAAGAAAGCATATGGATCTACAGACTCCAGAGTGCTAAACCAGATGGTTTGAATGACCAGTGGGTCCTCAAGCCCTTTTTGAAAAAAAAATGAATTCTGTTTGTGTAGCCAATATAATGCTAACAGGCTTGTGGAGTATGATGTTCAGTTAGAGTATTTGAATCTTATTATACTTTCATATTCTAAAAACTCTTTTCTTCTTTTCATTTTTGCCCTAGGTTTGATTGTATGGAGTTTTTGCACCTCTGTAGGTCCCATTTGAATGAGAGAAAAAAGGAAAAAAGCTGTAGGGTGATCACACACGAGCAGAACTTCTGTACAAGAGTAACTCTTCTCTTTACTGCACTATTTATCCCTATCTACATTTCCTGCTGTAATGATTTTGTTTCCTTTCCTGCACCTCCACCCCCTTTTTCTGCCCCTTCCCATAACATATACAAAGGTGTTCTTGACATTTAGTGCAATTAATATGCTCAAGTCTCAGGTTATCAAAATTTGAATATGAAATACTGGAAGGTTTTGAAATGAATTGAAAGTTGAAAACATTTATGATAACATTTATGAACGAAAGGTATTTCGTATAGCTTTTTTGTAATATTTTTATATTTATTTAGATGAATTTGTATTTCACTTTGTTTGCACATTGGGCACTTTGTGATGATGTCACACTGTTCTGTATATATAATGAAGTCATGATGTTCCCTTGACACCCTTCCAATGAAGCCCTAACTGCTGAAACACAGGGGTCTTTTGTGCGGCTTGATCTGCCATCATTAAAATTGCACTAGCAGTTAATATTTTTTAATGGCATTCAATTTTTCTAGAGTACTGGTTTTTTGGATTTGTTGAGTATTTTTGGAGCCAGTTGCTCCCTTCCAGCACCCATCCTCAGTGTTAGCTCAGTGTGCTTCTGGACTTGGTCCAAAATTTTCAGTAGGCTATGAGCAGAAGACGACGATAGGCTCCTCAGCCATATGAACCTCTCTGAACAGGGTCTCCTTCCTGGTTGGCGAGAGGAAGACCTTCCCCTTGTCAATTCTAAACACTGATCCTAGGTGCTCCATGGTCTGTGATGGCTCAAGCTTTCCTCCTGATTCACTACCCAGCTGTGGTACTCCAAAACCTCCAGAGTCCTTTTCACCAATTTACTCACCAATGGTGCAGATGCAGATAGAATGAGTAGATCGTCCAGGTAGTGATAGACATGATGTCCCTCCTGTCAGAGTTCCACAGCTAGGACTTTGAGCACCTTTGAAAAAACTCTGGGGGCAGTTGCTGGCCCAAAAGGGAGTGCTTGTACTGGAAGTGCTGTCCCAGGACTGAGAACCTGAGGAACCTCTGCTGAGACTACTAGATGAGAATGTGGAGATTCGTATCCCTTAGATCTACGGATGATAGATAATCTCCCAGCTGGACAGCCCAGATGATTGAAGGTAAGGACTCCATCTTGAAGGTCATGTGGCAAACAGACCTGTTTATATGTTTCAGATCAAGAACAGGCCTAACCCTCCCCCCCCAACTCCTTGGGAACAACAAAATAAATTGAGTAGAATACCTGCCCTTGCTTGAAGGGAGGCACAGGATCAAACATCCTGATCTGTGTGAGGTGATCCAGTGTCTGCAATGCCACTTGCCTCTTCACAAGGTCCTTTGGTATGGTGGACAGCAGAAAATGCCCCTTCAAGAGAATGGTCAAAAACTCTATTGCATAACCTAAAGCCAGAATTTCCATAACTCAAGAATCCAATGTTATCGAATCCCATCTTGTGTAAAAATTGTGCACCCAAGGCACCTAGCTTCACCTGAGCTCTTTCCTTCTAGGTTGCTTGATAGGACAGAGAAAAGAACCTTACCAGAGCAAGGGAAAGGATTAAGACTTATTTTGGCTAGGAAGATTTACTGTGTGTTGTTATTTTTATTTTGTACTCACAGGGATTGTTACTGTTTGTTGCCAACATTTTATTGCTTTATTTTTCTTTGATTCAAATTGTTGTTGCTGGTTATACCTTCTGCTGCGTTATTGCAAGGTGTGCCTACAGGTGTGTACTAAGAGATTACTGCTGTAATCTTCAATTTCAAATTGTCTTTTGCAAGGTATATCTTCTGTTACTGCTTTATTTTTCTTTGTAGCAAAGTGTTTCTTACAGGGTATATCTTCTGTGAAATTATTACAGGTGGTGCTTTACAGGCAGTGCCTTACCGGCTTTATAGTTTTATCTGTCTTTAGGATAAGCTTTAAGGGTTATTGCATTCATTGCTGACTAATAATTTCTGCTCTTACCTCGTTTCTTTCACCCATGGTTCTTCTTTTTCTGCAGGAGAAGGGCCCAGCCACCCACCTCCATCCCCAACCACCCCACACTACATTCCTTTTATAGTGTAGCACAGTTATGACATGTCCTGTGGCAAAGCAGGAAGGGGCAGATCAGTGAGGTAGCCACACGGTGACCTCATTTACAGGGGCACTAGTAAGTTAACTTGTTATAACAAGTTATACAAAAACAAACAAACAAACCACAAAATCAAACTTTTCATTTCATTTTCTTCCTTCTAATTACTCTGACCAGGTTATAAACCCAGCAACTTATCTGGAATGGATATCATTAACTGCAGGTACTGCAGAACACTTTTCAGAAGGGCAGTTTCACAGGATTTAGGACACTGTCCTACATGCTGGGCCATTGGAGATCTTTGGGCTCAGCTTCAGGCAGCATGGGCAGAGATTGCACACCTCAAATTTCATATTCAAGAGAAAATGAATTAAAAGAACCACTCACCATTCCTCCAACATCCAACAGAAGCACCTCAACCGCAGAGGGTAGTTGGTCTGAGAGGTTGGCAGGTGGTTAGGAGGGGCAAATCGGGTGCCCCATCACTTGGTGCTCTCCAACATATTACCTCCACAAACCATATAAAAAACACAAACAGGTATCTGCCTCTATCTCCGAAACCAAACAAAGGGGCAGAGGACACTGCAGCACAGGAGCTAGCACAACAAAACTCGCACAAAACAGGAATGCAAAAAAAGGAAATCCAAAAAACTTCTGATCATAGGAGAATCCATGATTCAGGGAGTTGATTCCTATCTCCAGCTAGGCATAATGGTCACATGTCTCCCAGGTACATCAGTGTGGAGAGACACTGACCGCATTGCTATAATTGTTCAGGAAGCAGGAGAAAACACTGACATCCTGGTACACATAGGGAATAATGATCTCGCCAGCCAGTCAGTTGTGGAGACCAAGGAACACCTGACCAGGCTGGGTGACAAACTATCATCCATTTTGTCCTGCATATCCTTCGCTGAGATCCTGCCAGTCTGGGAGAGGGGGGCAGATGGACAGAAGGTCAGAGAAGGGGAGATAGGGGAGCTAAACATGTGTCTCAAGGGCTGGTGCCAGGAAAAAGGACACAAATTTGTAGGGAACTAGCAACAGTTTTGGGATCAAAAGTTCTTTAAATTTGATGGACCACATCTGACTAAGAAGGGAGTCAGTGCATTAGGGCAGAAGTTTTACATCTTTGCAGAATATTTAAACTAGCAAATGGGGATAGGGGTGCAGCACCCCATACGTCGAATGGGAAGAACACCCCTTCCCCTCAGCTGGTGGTCAAACAGGAGTTCGGCATGTTTACAGTTCATTTGCATCACCAGGTAAGGAAAAAGTTCCAGCTCCCCATACGACACACAAGAGAAACGCCAGACCTCACCCAACAACAAACACACCAAATTCTGGCCAATGGAAAATTATGTATGATCCCAAACCTGCTGACAATAATGACAGAGGCTAAACTAGACATAGTAGCAATTAACCAGATGTGGTTTACCAGTAACCACACTTGGGAGACTTCAGTACCTGGCTATGTACTGTTCAGTAAAGACTAAGGTGCAAAAAAGAGGGGGTGGAGTGGCACTGTATGTCAATGAAATTATCAAAGCTACAGAAATTCAGAATACACATAAGGAGCCAGAAGAACTGTGGGTCACCCTGGAAACAGGAAATGGGACAGCCATAAGAACTGGGGTTGTCTACAGGTCCCCAGACCGTGGGAGGACATAGACACATTACTGTTAGAAGATATACAAAACATAACAGCTGAAGGGGAGGTTCTGATAATGGGAAACTTCAACATGTCAGATACAGATCGGTCAATACCAGCATGAACATCTGCCAGAACTAGACACATGGTGGATTTCCTGCAGGGGGAAGGCCTCAAACAACTGGTACAACAACCCACAAGAGACAGGGCTATCTTAGATCTAGTACTGACTAACAGGGAAAGGATCACAAATTTCCATATGGAAGGTCAGCTGGGGGCCAGAGACCATCACGTGGTATGGTTCAATTTGGCCACTACAACTAAATCATCCCATTCCAAGGCAAAAATATGGGAATTCAGAGGAGCAGACTTTGATAAGATGGCCAACAGAGTTAAGCTAGCCCTGGCAAAAACATAGAAACATAGAATTTGATGGCAGATAAGGACCGCTTGGCCCACCTAGTCTGCCCATTTTCCCTACCTAACGGATAAGGTGCAGATCCTAGTTAACCAACAGCCTACTTCCTGCTACCACCCACTAGAATTGCCTTATGTCTGTCCCATGCATTCTTGAATTCGCCCACTGTTTTTGACTCTACAACCTCCTCAGGAAGGCTGTTCCATATATCCATAACCCTCTCTGTGAAGAAATACTTCCTCACTTTGCCTCTGAGCTGTCCCCTCCTCCATCTTCAAATTGTGCCCCCTTGTTTTTGCACATCTCTTTTTCTGAAAGATGCTACCCTCTTGGACTTTGTTGATTCCCTTGAGGTATTTGAAATTTTCTATCATGTCCCCCTCCTCCTTTCCTCTAGGATATACATCTTTAGTTCCTTTAGTCTTTATTCATATGTCTTCTAATGCAGACCCTGCATCATTTTGGTTGCCTTCCTCTGGACAGCCTCCACTCTGTCTATGTCTTTGCGGAGATGGGGTCTCCAGAACTGTACACAGTACTCCAGATGTGGTCTTACCAACTGTCTGTACAAAGGGCCAACAACTTCCTGTTTTCTACTGGTGATGCCTCTCCCTATGCATCCCAGTATCCCCCCCAGCCCTCCTTACTGCCTTCTCACATTGCTGGCCCACCTTTAGGTCATCAAAAAGAAATACAGGTGAGAGGGTACAGGAAAAGTGGGCAAGCATTAAGGATGCAAAACTTGAAGTAACATCCCATTGTGTTGGAGAGAAAAGGAAGTGCAAAAGAAGAAGGAAACCACTTTGGTTCTCAAAAACAGTAGCAGAAAAAGTCAGAGCCAAAAGGCTGGCCTTCAGAAAATATAAGGGAACACAGCGGGATGAAGATAGGGAGGCATACCAAACTTTCCTAAGAGAAGCAGGGAAGGCAGTACGGCAGGCAAAGACCCAAACCAAGGAAACACTAGCACAGACAGTAAAAGAAGGTGACAAGACTTTCTATAGATACATTAGTGAAAGGAGAAAGTCCAAAGGGGGTATTGCTAAAATCAAAGGAGATAATGGGGCGTGTGAGGAGGAGGACCATGTAGAAGCATCTATCCTAAATAGATACTTCTGCTCAGTATTTACTGAAGAGAAGGTAGAGCAGGCCCACAGCTCAGCACCATGGACACAGGTGGGAGGGAGGTGAGCACTAGTTCCTTCACAAAAGAAAAGGTCCTACAAGACCTTGATAAGCTCAGGGTGGACAAGGTAATGGGACCTGAGGGCATACATCCCAGGGTAATAAAGGAG
Organism: Neoceratodus forsteri; assembly: GCA_016271365.2. Classification (NCBI taxonomy): domain Eukaryota; kingdom Metazoa; phylum Chordata; order Ceratodontiformes; family Ceratodontidae; genus Neoceratodus; species Neoceratodus forsteri. The sequence continues at coordinate 243,256,022 of CM057453.1, forward strand.
CTAAGGATGGAACTAGCAGAGCCATTATCAGAACTGTTTAGTGAGTCTCTGAGCACAGGAGCGGTCCCAGAAGACTGGAGAAGGGCTCATGTGATCCTGCTCCACAAGAGTGGTAGCAGGGAGAAGGCAGGGAACTACAGGTCAGTCAGTCTTACCTCAGTAGTATACAAGATTATGGAGGCACTCCTTAAGGAAAGGATAGTGTAACACCCAGAATCATAGGAGCACAGGATCCAAGACAGCATGGGTTTACAATAGGAAGGTCCTGTCAAACTAATCTCATAGATTTCTTGGACTGGATAACCAGAGTGGTGGACCAAGGGGGAGCAGGTGATGTCGCCTATCTTGACTTTAGCAAAGCTTTTCGATACTGTTCTACATAGAAGATTGATTAATAAGCTGGGTAGGCTCAGGGTGGGTCAGACGTTGGTCAACTGGGTGGCAAACTGGTTGGCGGGCAGAAAACAGAGAGTGGTGGTAAACAGTATGCAGTCAGAAGAGATGCAAGTCACAAGTGGGGTACCTCAGGATTGTTCTGGGGCCAGTCCTCTCAATATCTTCTATCAGTGACATTGCAGATGGACTGGAGGGTATATTTGTCTGTTTGCAGATGACACCAAGATCTGCAACAGAGTAGATGATCCAGATGGGATGGGCAGAATGAGAAGAGATATGGATAAACTAGCAAAATGGTCAGAAGAGTGGCAACTGGGGTTTATGGCAAAGAAGTGCAAGAACATGCACATAGGGAAGAGAAACCCTGAAGCCACCTATAGGCTCAGAGGGGAGTTGCTGGCAGTCACAAAGGAAGAAAGAGACTTGGGCATTATCATCACCGATGACCTGAAATCATCCAAGCAGACCACTAAAGCAGTAGGTAAGGCTAGGGGGATGTTAGGGTGTATTAGTAGGGGTATCACAAGTCAAAAGAGGGAGATAATAATCCCTCTTTACAAGACACTGGTTAGGCCCCATCTGGAGTACTGCATGCAGTACTGGAGGCCACATCTTCACAAGGACATTGACCAAATCGAGGCAGTCCAGAGAAGTGCAACCAAAATGGTGCAGGGGCTGCATCAGAAAACATATGGGGACATATTAACAGAGCTCAATATGTATACCCCAGAGCAAAGGAGGGAGAAAGGTGATATGATCGAAACATTCAAACACCTTAAGGACTTTAACAAAATGAAAGTGTCCAACATGTTTCAATATAAGAAAAATAGCAGGACAAGAGGACACAGCATGAGATCAGGGGAGGCTGATTAAGGGGTAATGTGATGAAGTTCTTTTTCACAGAAAGAGTGGTGGATGCATGGAACAGCCTACCTCAGGAAGTGGTGGATATGAATACAGTGCAGGGCTTCAAACAGGCATGGGATAGGCATAAGGGAGCAATACAGATGAGTATGAATAGATATGCCATTGAGAGAGCAAAGGCCGATGGCACCTTTACAAGGTAGAAAAAGAAATGGACAGACTGGATGGGCCTTGTGCTCCTAATCTGCCATCAGCGTCTATGTTTCTATGTTTCTATGTCTTCTACCAAGGGAAGGGAGGCAGACATGGGCCTGCATACCATCCTTGTGAGGTGCCTGCTTCTTGCCATGAGCCTCTGTAACATCTTAAGGCATGGGCTCCTCTACTACTATTGCTCTTGAAACCAGACTCAGATCCTTTACTCCTCTGGTTCCCAAAGTTCCAAAAAGCGTGAAATCCCCCTTGGTACTGCCTCTTTTGGCCACCTCCTTGACCTTTTGGAGCCAAAAAGGTCTATTGCTGTTGCTTTGACATTGGAATGTGGCACTTGTTATCCTAGATATCCTTCAAAATATCATTCAGGGTTTAACCAAGCAACAAGTGTCCCTCAAAGGCCAAGTTAAACAGCTTGTCTGTCAAAGACTGATCAGTGACCCAATGGTGAAGCCACATGCTTGCATAGCAGACAAAATGTGATAAGTGGACCAACATGCTTGAGTTCTCCACTGTGGCATCTACTAAGAAGGTGGAGGCCATGGATGCCAATTGCAAAATGCTCGCCTCCTTGAATCCAGGGGAATGAAGCTGTCCTTGGTCATAACCCACAAGTTTTAGGCTCTGGCAACAATAAAGGAAGCATAGGAGGAGTGGAGATTTGCGCCGTTGGAAGTGGGGGCTCTTCTGAACAAAGCATCCACTTGCTTATCATATAAATCTGCTAAGGCCAAGGACCATTCATTAGGATTAGTAGTGTGTCAGACAGAACTACATACAGCCTTATCTGCCAGAGGAGGAGTTTCCTACTTGAGGGTATTTTCTTACAAAAACAGAAACACAGTACTTTAGGTTTTGGCAGATATGTACTTTGGTCTGCACCTGCCCATTCTTGTTCAATAATCTGGTCACAGTGAATAAAGCCTGGAAAACACTTTGGCATGGAGGAGGATGTGGAAAGGATAGGATAGGATACACATCTAATACCTCCATGGATTGCATCTACTTTAGCTGTAATGTCCTACAAGCTTCAGTTATCAGGTAGGACAAAGCTTTGGTATCAAACAGGGGAGGGATAAGAATCCTCCTCTTCGGCTCCATCCACTCCCCTTCATCTTCCTACTCAGAAGATTCGTTCTCCTCATCGTCATCATCAAGTATTTTCTTTGGGTCAGGATTTTCCCCAAGATCCCCGATATCCTCATCCTAACCCTCTGTCTGATCAGAATCAGGGGTTTACTTGCAGATCCATATTAGCAGCCTTGTTATGGTCCAGCTCACCTGGACATGCCTATGTGGGCCTCCCTGATCTGAAGGGCCCAGTTTGGGTTGCATGTATCTGATGGGTTGTCCTGCAAAACGTTGAGGCCCAAAAGCTCTCCTAAGAGCAACAACAAAGATTTATGCAATTCTTCTTTGCCACTGTCAGCTGGTACACCAGGTGCCCCCCCCAACTCAGAGTTCTGATTGTGCAGAACCGTAAGAGACTTACTAGCTTGAGTAATGCAAAGGGGGGCAATAGGAACACAGAGGAGAGGGTGGCATTGCCCTTTTGCAGGTTTTACATCGTTTGAAGAATACATGTTTCTGATAAGCCATGGTGCAAAATAACTATCTGAAAACTCAATGTAATGCTGGAAAGCTGAGGAATACTGCCACAATCCCTCCTTTACTGAGAAAACAAAGAAATAGAAAAAATACTCCTATCAGCATAGAAACATAAATGGCTGAAGGACGAATAATCTCACCTGTCAGCCAAGCTGGAACTGCAGAGACACAGAGCTGCTGCGTCCAGCACTAGAGAAGAGTGCAGACATGCGCACTCTCTTGAGAAGATGCACATGCATGACATCACAATGCTGTGCATGATGTTGGTACATTGTGGGGGGTGCATGCCCAAGTACAGGCACACAAAAGTCACTCTGAATCTTGAGGAATCCTGTGAGGAGAAAAACAGCATAAGCCCAATAGACAGGGCTCCAAAAACAGTAGGAAAGCTATGTGGCTCACTGGAGCCATAGAAAACTGCCACACAATCTGTGGCAACAGAACCACCAAAAAGAGACTGCTCAAAAGACTTTGATCTCTTGCAGAGTCTGTGTTTCCTCTCTATCTCTCTCCCTGTTTCTTTTTTGTTCTGAAAATGGCATCCTAGAGGAGAGATTTAAAGGGGAAATGACCCCTTACATTGTAAACACTAAAGCACCTTTAAAACCAGTAAAGACAACAGAAAGAAAAGTAAAAAATAGAAAAACAGTGACCCTATGAGCCTTGGGGAGATAGAACTGATGTCCAAAGACAGAAGGAAGACACAGGAGCACCCTAAAGTAAAAACCCAACACAGGTACTTACCTGAGGTACCATGGTTTTTTTCTTTTTTTTTTTTTTTTTTCCAGAGGAGAAAAAATGGAGACATCCTAAAAGAAAAACACCCCAGCATTTTGTGGCAGACGTGGCCCCCAATCCAAACACAGACAGTGGAAGTGGGGAAAAAGGACAGGTTAGCCAACTGGAAAGCTACAGCTTAACAGACACAATTTAGAATTTAGGGGTGCTCCTTTTCACCGGGTCACCCCAACCTGCTATGCAGAATTGCAGCCCCAAAAAGCAGAGAGCAAGCAAAGTCTTTTCCTTCTTCAAAGAAAGTTTAAGTTGTTTCCCCTTTGATGGTACAGCAATGACTAGAGAGTTGCAGCTGTCTGGAATGTTAATATGCCCAGGATTCTAAGTTGTTTATAGCTTTGGACTATGCCATTTCCCCTATTAGGGGTGTACATCACCCATTAGTAATGAATCCCACTGGCATCGGGGAGTGCTACAGAAAATGCTCTGGTATGAGTCAGTCATGTTCTGTTTTGTTGGAGCAATTTTTAAAAGCTTAACTTATCTGCAAAATTTCTGTTTTACCATATGATACTTAGCATCCAGTTTTGGGATAAAAAATTCTAAATGAAATGATAGACTAGGCTACACTATGTTTGAAAACTGTGTCCAGTCATATTTCTAGCTGAATATTGCAAACTGGACATAACTAAGTAAGACTTTTTGAAAACTGAACTTGTGTTTTACCTTTGAAAATTGTTCATTGGGGCATTTTGGCTTACATGTAGGTACAAAGCTGCAATAATACAAAACTGCATCTAGACCTAGCATTATAAACTCCCCGCATCTATACATTTATAGAATAAGCAGCTTTTACTGAACATTCTGCATTTTACTTATGTTTTTATGTATGGTTTTGCTTAAACTCTGACTGTCTCCTCCACTTTGATATATTGGATGTACGAAACACCATAGCTCTGCCACATAACATTAGAGAGCTTATGGGCTGACCAGAAAGCTACTATAGTAGTCAGAAGTAGCCAAACTTTAAAACATTAAAAAAAAGCTGTAGCACTGACTTGCTAAAACTCTAACAAGTTGGAGTACTAATGTGCTTAAACATCTAAAACATCCAATTATAATTAAAATTATATAACCCATTGCAATGCATCCAGAATCCTTAGTCATAGCCTGGGACAACCAACACAAAGGTAAAAAAATGAGGTAAGAACACATAAAAAACAGGTAAAACAAGTGTGATCAGTGTATAAAGGGAGGGTCTTCAGCTTTAACAACCTCCCACAGATAGCAGGTCTTTCTGATTGCTTTCACAGCTTCAAAGCTTGCAAATGTGCTGATAAAAAAATCTCCCAAATCACTTCAGTACCAGTCAGATTGTGAGGATAACATAGATAGCATACTGTTTCTAAATTACTGCCAAGCCTAAAAGTCTAGCTTTCCACTGGTATGATCACTGCTGCTCTGCTCACACACACCTGGTCAGCTCATTGTCATCATCTTCCTTATACACAGATACATAGAATTTGTCAGCAGATAAGGCCCGCCTGGCCCATCCAGTCCACCCATTTTTCTTACCTTTTACTTACTTTGCAGACTGTAGATAATTTATGGCTTACCCTCTTTTCCCCTTCTCTAGGATGCCTCTCCCTATGCACCCCAACATCCTGCTGGCCCTTCTGACCTCCTTCTCACACTGTTCTGCCACCTTTAGGTCCTCAGCAAGGACCCTGGTTTTCCATTTTTACCGGTAACACCGGTAAAAATCACAGAATCCTGCTTGGTTTGCGGATTTTGAATTCTTGTACTGGTGCCTCACAAAAATTGCATATCACTGCACAGAATCCCTAAGATTTCAGCATCTTTTTTTATTTTCTCTTTCTATGCCCCTTCTTACAGCATCAGTCTATGATTTTCAGTGATCCCTAGGCTGTATATCCCACAGCTTCACCCCAGGTAATGCTTGGGAGCTCAAGTTGGCCTGCTTCCATCCTGCCTCAGTTGTACCCCCAGACGGGGATGGAGGGGACCTGAGGCATGCCCTCTACAGTCCCGTAGTGTGCATTGGGTAGCTCAGTCAGTCCCCCATGGAGCCTGGTTATGAAGTCTGGGGCAGCCAGGTCCCTTGTACCAGTGGCCGATGTGAGGTGCTTGTTCTTGGTTTGCTGGTCTCTGTCCCTGCGGGTACTGGCACTCGAGGGGATTCAAGGAGTAGGGCACATAGAGACATGCCATCACTCCTGATCCTGGCCAGCATCCTTCCCTCCTGATTGCTCTGCAGCCCCATTCCACCACCACCACCTGTGGTCACCCATGTGGCAGTAAAGCAGTGGGACCAGCAGCCCACCCTCCCCAGAGGAGGACAGCAGCCCCCCAGGCACTCAATCCTACTCCCACAGGCAGTCCTTCAGTAACCTGAGTTCACTTCTGACCCCGGGTCACTGGCATTGTAAGCAGTAGCTCTACCGCAAGGCCTGTGGGCCAACCCAGATTTCAGCATCTTAAAATGAATGCTGCTCTGCTGTGTATTCTTTCTGCTTTGTTGCTTATAGAATCAGTAACTACCCACACTGCTTTGTTGTAACCAGCCATGCTTCAGTATCAGAACCCATGCTTCCCAACAACTTCTCCATCAGCTGAGGACTGCTTTCATTCCTGAAAGTGCAGTTATCATTTAGTATGTGCCCAAATTACTTTTAATATTTATATTACACTGGATGATACAAAAAAAATGCTAGTATCAGCACACATGGGCAGGGCCACTGGAAAATTGCAGAAAAGTAACCTGAAATTGCAGAGATTTTTGCAAAAATTGTGGGGAAATTGCAGGAGTTCAACTATAGACCCTGAGTGCTTCACAATAAATCCTTTACTGTTTTCTGCAACATATGTTAGCATAAACTGATAAATGACTACACTGCCACTTAAATATGTTTTAAATATGAAGAAAAACTTATGTACCTAAAGTGATTCATAAATGGATAAGATGTGTTGCCTCTCTTCAAAAATTTAAAAACATCTGCCTCATAGAGTGCTAAATAGATTCTATTTAGTGAGCCACAGAAAAATCAGTATTAAATATATCCAGAATAATCACATTGTATCTGTTTCTGGATGTAGAATTATGAAGCCTGATCAAAAACTATTTCCAGTGCTCTGTGAACTATTCACCCATTTTGGTGCAGGAAAAAATAAGCAAATGGAGTGGCAAGTAATTCAGTTTTAGTAAAATGTTGTAAAGTGTGTAATGTTCATAATTTGCACTGTAGGTAATGTACACTATTACTGTTATCATATATTAAATCATTATATCTGGGGGTTGTGGGGGCTGGCAGTACAGCCTAGAGGTTAGAGTAACAAACAATGAATGAGCTTGGTACATACAGCAGACTTAGGTTTGTTTCCCACAATCTCCACTTGCATACTGTGTGACTCTGAATAAGTCACTTAACCTCCCCACTGCTCCTGGGTCACCCCTGAAAACAGGCACTTCTGCCTAATGGGCATTACCTGGTTTACAAAGAATATAAAAAAAAACAATATATGTTTACTGCATCATACAGTAGTCAGGATACCTTGTAATTTACCTTAGTTTTACTCAGGCTACAATGATTGGTTTAGGTAAAGATAAATGTTCAGATACATTTAATGTGTTTTATAAGCTTGTTTTTAGACTTTAGTCAGGTTTTTATTGCATTCTTTGCATGCGAGCATCTAGGTTGTAAGCAGAGGATCATTGTTATCAACTAGCTTATTCAAGTTTATAATCAGCAGGGCTATCCAAACTCCTCAGTTGTTTGAATGAAAACTAGCCTGAATGAAAGTATATTCACAAGGAAGAAACTGCCTGACCACTTACAAAAAGGCTGCATGGTTAGCACCCCATTTAGATGAATGGGATATTTTGCACCTTTTCTCCCACTGGCAACAAAACGTTTTCTGATAGAAGTGCTTCAACACAAATCAAATGTTAAGTGTTTAAGTGTACTTATGCTTGGCCATTGGATTTTGAAACCAAACCAGACAAGGATTCAAAAGAAAGCAGGGTAACATAAAACCATTCCCCCACCTAGCACTGCATTGTTTCAGCCAAACCCAAGTCTGCATGCAAAATTATCAATACATTTGAGAGTATTGTATTGAAAATGTTAACACTTTTTACTCAGTTCAAAGTAAAAACTTGTTGGTGTAGTTTTTCAGTGGCTCTGCACATGAGGAATTAGACTAGGCAGCAGGGGTGGTGTCGTATTTACAGTTTAACTATTCCTGCATTTAACCCTTCATTCCCTCAGCTGATGTGACTGCTCACCAACCTGAAAGTAATGTTTTTGTGCACAAAAAGTATATGCCTAAACATTTTTCACAATAGATGACTTAAAACAACATGAAAAGCTAAGTCCAATTGGGATGGGCAGTATGACAGGGGTCGATCTTAACATTCATTTACTAGGCTGAGTACTGGTGCAGATTGCCATGGGCTAGTGCAGGATCTCTGTCACTTGCCTGGTTGGGCTAGTGCAGTTCCTCCAGTGAAAAGCTGCAGTTCCATTCTGAGTCTGTTGCATTGTGTGGTGCTCATGTGGTTGCAAAGAAAAAAACACACCACCATGAAGCACGGTCAGAGAATTGAGACTGGAGAGATGTAAAGCCAAAAAATAAAACCCGGGATCATACAACTGACTGAGACCACAAAGGAGCCACTCCCCAAGTCAAACTGAACAACAGTGCAGTTGGAAAAGTGAGACTGCAAACTGTACATAAATAAAAACAAGCAGCTCAGTATTTAAGTCAAGACTAGTGGTAGGGCAGCATTAGCGCCATCACGTTGGGTCAGAAGTAAATCAAGATAGACTGCTGGAGCAGAATTTAAGTTAGCTTAGCTAGTAATGCACTCTGACCTCATCTCCGCTGTTCCATTTGTTTTAGCCTTGTCCCTGTCTCCCTGTGCTGTGGTCACCATCTGAGAAGCTGTGAAGTAGCAGTGGTGGCAGATAATATGCATGAGTGAGAAAATCGGCTCCTTCAAAGGAAAAACATAACCGGAGCAACCCCCTCAAACTGAACATTCAACACCCCACAGCATTCAGGAGTTAGGACACAGCACAATTGGAACAGTAAGATGCCTTGTCCTGACCCTATCACCCTGAGAAGCTGCTTCCAAAACTCTGAAGCTGCAGCAAATATGCGCCAGTGAGAAAACAGGTTCATGTGTCCTAATTGTAACGACTGGTCTCTATTTCCACATGCAGTAATGGTTTAAAGACAGTCCCCCCCCCAAAGTAAAACAGCATCGCTAGATTCGCCAGCATTCACACCAGGATACGGTCAGAACAGTGAGAGTCCATGGTGCTAATCAAACAAGAGACTAACAGGCAATAGCCCAGGAACACAAGGAGGTTAAACCAGCATTCTGACCTCTGCTGTTCTTTTCAGCTTTATCCCTGTGGTCTGTCTGAGTTGAGAGTGACTGTGATAGTGATACAAGTGTGTCTCAGAGTGAGCCACACTCCCCTCACCCCTGACACCACACAATGCAGCAACATTTAAGGATTGTTTGACTTTTACATTAAAAACTTTAAGACAATGACATTAAGACACTGACTTCACTGAGTGTTTTTTATATATACATACATATACATATATATATATATATTTATGAAATGGGTAGGGAACTTGCTTGATATTTATTGGTCATCATACATCACATGGCCGTGCATATATCAGAGCGCGACCACACACCTGCACCTTTATCCCCCCCAAAAACTATTTTACCATTTTACAAGATAGATAACCCACTCTAGGATGTGTGGTCACGCTCTGATATACGCACGCTTTGGGTGGTTGATGCACTTGGCCTGCCGTGCCTTGTGCGCATAATACATACCAAGGCGCATATATCAGTGAGCGCCACCGCACACTAAGAGTGGGTTATCTATTCATATATATATATATATATATATATATATATATATATAGTATTTTATTTCACAAAGTTCATTTGTAATTTAGGTTTCAAATAAATTCAGACACGTGCTTGATACATTTAGATCTTATTTGCCTTTTGTTTAACAAATCACTGTGAACCATACTGACTGCAGGCTAGTGCAAACTTCTGTGGGCTAGTGCAATCTCTGGTTCGCTAGCCCAGCTGGCTGGTGTAAAAAAAAGTTAAGGTAGACCCCTGCAGTATGGCAGGAGTGTCAGGTTTAAAGTTTAACTGCTGTGCATCTAACCCTTTGATCAGCTGATGCAATTGCTCTCTCATCGCATGATTAAAACCCCCAAAAAGCACAGTATTAGCACACTTGGAGAATCGGGGGCAGGCACAATGTTCAATCGGGTGTCCTTAACTTCTGCATTTATTTAATTATATGTATCAGGGAAGTTGAACTTTTAGTCTTGCTGTCCTAGGAGTCTCAAGGGATGCTTGCTGATCAGGGATTCTTTGTGTGTGGTCAACCAATCTGGTTGAGTCTTACAACACTATGTGGTCACCCACATTATCAAGGCAGCCCCCACTACTTGCTGAAGCACAGTATGCCCCCTCAGGTCAGCACGCAGTGCCTCTGTATCACACTCTAAACCCTACCAGCTAAGGGCAGGGGAGTCTGGAGCAGATCAGCTCACAGACCCAGATCTTCCACTTGTTAGTGTTGCAAACTACAAGCCTATTGAACTGTTTTGTTTTTAATTTTGGGGGTGTTCTTTTTTAAGCTGGGTGGGTGAGCTGGGCTGCTGACTGTGTAAGAGCTGGCAGTTTTCCATGCTGTTGTTGTTAGTTGTGTGCCTCTGAGTGAGGGGTGATTATGTTCTGAGCACCCCTGAATTGCTGCATAACTGGGTGCTGTTGTTACCCTACCTGTCACAGCCTTACACCAGTGTGGAAGGGTGGGGTGCTGCAACAGCATCCAGACCAGACTGTACACTCAGAGGAGCAGAGCAGGTAAGGTGACAGATAATGTGTGATGCCATGGGCAGAGTGGGGCTGCTGCTGTTTTTCTTGTTTTGCCAAAATGAGTTGGAGGGCCTTAGCATCTGTATGGCCTTGAATTTGCTATATGGCCCAATTGCTGTTGACACTCTACCTGCACTCTATGATGCCACTAGGGGTGAGTGGGTTGCTGTAAACATATCCAATTCAGAAAGCATACTCAAGGACACACAGAAGTTAAGACCCCAGGGGCTGTATGATTCTGTTGGGCAGAGTGGTGCTCAATTCATATCTGAGCTCAGACATGAAAACTGAGAGACACCCTTTTCATTAAGATCAAGTAAAAAAAAAGAGGCATCCACATGTTTGGGAGATGTATAATTTTCCATTAGAAGGCCCTCCACTAATCACTTGTGGATTTTTTAGGTGAAGACACTTTATTTCAAAGGAGCAAATTCAGGCAGTTTTCTTTTGCTCCTCTGACCCCCTGGCCTTCCACTGTTTCAGGCATGCCAAGGCTCCCTATCACCACTGCTGAGTCCTGACCACCATCCACTGCCCCTTATTGCCATCTTACCTGGTAACCTGACGTAACCCTTCTTTGGGTGGGCGCCCACCCCGTGATAGGCTACCAAGGGAGGAGAATCACTCTGAAGGGCTTCCAGTGTGTCCTGGGCATAGCAGGGTAAGCACAGATGTGCATGTCTGTGGCTTAGGGCATATGGAGAGACCAGCAGCCATCACCTAGTTGGCCAGATGAGTGTTTTCCCATTTTCTTGGGAGCATGACATTCCACATGACATCAAGCAACAAGCCAGCATCCATCAAGCTCCCTCCTGCAGTGTGGGCTGACGTGTTGTCATGCCCCTGGCCTCCACCAGGGGCCAGGAAATGGCAAGCTACAAACCCACCCTCCCACCCAGGAGAAGGCGAGTGGTAGTTGGACGCTCAGACCTTCTCCTCTTGGCTGGCCTCCGACACCAGAGTCCATTCTCGAACGTGGGTCAGCAGTGTTGCAGGCAGAAATCCAATTCAGGCAGTTAAATGATAGATAGGAATAAACAAAGGTGGTCTGCCTTAGTGGTGGTGGTTCAAATTAATTCACATCTGAGTTTTAACAAGCAAAGAGACCCAGTCATTTGTAACTTGTGCACGTGGGGTGTGGGTGTTGAAGGAAGGGGATCATAGTGCTGTCACTACTGCCATCACCCCTGAGGGATGTGGACTGCATTGTTAGTACTGCCAGCACACCAGAGAGGTGGGGTCATAGTGCTTCTACCATCACCACTGGTGGATGGGGAATGTAGTACTGCTGCCGTCCCACTCGAGGGATGGAGGCCATAGTGCTGATACTGCCATCACACCTGAGGGATGGGGAACGTAGTACTGCTGCCATCACACCTGAGGGAGGGAGTCCATAATGCTGTAGCTTCTGCCATCACCACTTGTGGATGGGGAACGTACTACTGCTGCCATCCCACCTGAGGGATGAGGGTCATAGTGTTGATACTGCCATCACGTCTGAGGGATGGGGAATGTAGTATTGCTGCTGTCACACCTGTAGGGAGGGGGGCCATAGTGCTGTTGCTTCCATTACACCTGAGGGAGGGGGGGCATAGTGCTGTTGCCTCTGCCATGACACTGAAGAGATGGGGGCCATAGTACTGTTGGTGCTGCCTTCGCACCCGAGGGATGGGGGCCATAGTGGTGCTTCCATCACACCTTAGGGATGGGGACTGTAGTGTTGCTGCCATCACATCTTGCACCTAAAATAACTTTAAATTGGTGCAAGGATGGATGGATATACAATAGTGGAGGTCAAAATTGTTAAAATGCATATTTGCAGAGTTAAAAATGGTTAAATAAAGTACACAAAACCAAACACCAGTAAAAATGTTTTTTGGCTTTGCAGACACCAGTGACAATATTGTTTTTTACAACGTGAAAAAAAAACAGTGTCCCTGGTCCTCAGATATAATCACCCCTATATCCCTATCATGTTTGGTGGCCGACAGTACCTCCCCCCACAAAGGCCATCCTGGGTTCAAAAGTGGCTCTGAAAAGAGGACATTGTTGTGGCTCTCTCAGTTGCACAAATGTATAAACAACACTGTTATCTCATACTGTACATTACAGGCCATTACATTGCAAAACACTTCACACCAGCATTTTGTGCCATTCGCCTCAGATCTGAGAACCCAAGAACCCACGAAAAGCACTACTGACGAAACCCCTCAAAATGAAGATATGCATTTGCCAACAGCATTTCCAAAGACTGAAACCACCTAAGTACCAAAATAAAAACCACTGCAGTCTTACAAATCTTCAAAAGGAATTTTAAGCTGTTCACAGAGATTTTCTTGATCCAAACAAAATCATTTATATTTTGCATCAGCAGAACTAAGTTACAAACAATTCTCCCAAAGTATGAATTTCTGGATTTTCCCATATTTAACATTGAAAACATTTTCTTTAAATCTAGATCTTTTTTCTTTGGACTTCAACAGTTCAAATTGCTTAATCCTGCTAGATGTTATAATCCATCCTCTGCTTATGCCTTTGCAACCTGCTGTCATGGAAATAATCCTGATTTCACAAGTAGAGGAATATGACTTCAGGGCAGGAAATGTATCAGGACAGATTAAATCTAAGTGACTAAGAGCCAGTTTTCAGGAAAAAGGCATTTACTAATAAAAAAAGTGCAATATACTGAAATTCAAATTTTGGGGGGAATGCTATAATATTTGTGTTCTGCAGATGCCAAATGTCATTTATTTTTGGGAATGCTGAACATCACTTTGAGATCCAGGATCAGATGTACCTTCTCACTGTCTAACACTAAGGGTGACTGGCCCATCAGCACTGTGATTGGATTTCTGCTTGCGATGCTGGCGACTTGGGTTCGGTAGCGAGCCCGGGTCGCTGGAGGGCCGTCTTGCGGGGAGAGGGATCGAGCACCCAGCAGGCTACTCTCTCTCTCTCTCCTGGGAGGGAGGGTTGCACTCCTTGCTGCAATACTGCCACTTGGGTGTCCACAGGTGGAGGTGAAGACGAGGAGGTGGAATCAGGAAGTGGTGGATGTCAACTGAGGGGTCCGTAGCGGATGCATGTCTCTGCGTGCCCCTGTCTCCTTGGTCCCTCCTCATGTGCCAATGGCCACAGGGATGCATGACCTACTGGCGGTACTGGACCTATCGGGTGTTTTGGATGAGAGCATAGGTCCAGGGGACCTGGTTATTGCCTATAACAAGGCAGTGAGCAGGGCCCTGGACCAAATTGCTCCTGTTCGCGTTCGCCCACTCACTCAGCGCCCAAAGACTCCTTGGTTTGATGAGTCTTTGAAGGAGCTGAGGAGAGTGGGGCGAAGGCTAGAGAGGGCATGGCGGAAATCTTGCCTGGATGCTAACAAACTTAGATTGATGGATCATTATGTTATCTATCAATCGGCAATATCCCGTAAGGAAGGCAGAATTCCTGTCCAGGGAGATTGCTGCTGCGTGAAACCGACCTGCTCAACTCTTTCGGACTGTTGACAGATTGTGCAATCCACTCTGTCTACAGTCTGGAAGAGATTTTTCACAAATAAAGTGTGATGAGCTTGCTTGATTTTTCGCTGATAAGATTGCCAGCATTAGGTCGGATATCAGCCAAGCTCACTCTTCAAGGGTTTGCAGTGATCGGTGAGGGGAAACAAACACCTGTGTCAACTGGTCTGACTTTGGTAGGCCGGAATTCATGGACAGTATGAGGATTGTCCAGACTGTACGTCCAACCAGTTGTAGTTTGGATCCGGGCCCTACGCCTCTATTATTGGGTTGCGTAGATATTATCTGTCCGACCATTGCTGAAATTGTCTGGAAATCTTTGGAGCAGGGGATCTTTCCTGAACCCTTAAAGGAGGCGGTCGTTCGACCACTCCTATAAAAACCTTCATTGAATCCGGACTGTCCAGCTAACTACAGACCTGTCTCTAACCTGCCCTTTTTGGGCAAGGTTATTGAAAAGGTGGTTGCACTGCAACTGGATGACCATCTTACAAATCATAATGTCTATGATATTTTCAATCGGGATTTAGGAAAAGACATAGTACTGAGACTGCTCTTGTCCGGGTTCTAAATGATCTCCTGATAGCGAGAGAGCGAAAGGCTCGTACTATTCTAGTCCTTCTTGATCTCTCTGCAGCATTTGACACTGTGGACCATGGTGTGCTTTTGGAGCAACTCTTGGTCTAATTGTGGACTGTCTGGTACGGTTCTGCAATGGTTTCAATCTTTTCTCACAGGGCGGAGACAGAGGGTTATCACTGGAATTTATTCCTCTGACGCTGTCTCTTTGCCTTGTGGGTTCCGAGGGTTCCATTTTGGCACCCATGTTGTTCGCTGTCTATATGCTGCCATTGGGAGACATTATTAGGCAATATGGCTTGGGTTTTCACTGCTACGCAGATGATACCCAGCTATATTTGTCCTTTAGTCCCGGACAAGAAGATGCAGTCTCTATACTTAACAACTGTCTATCCGAGATCAATGATTGGATGAGTGCCAGCTGGCTAAGGTTAAACCCGGATAAGACTGAGGTGTTGGTGGTGGATCCAGGTCACCTTGAGGCGGGTTGTAGGGCTGGTCTCCGGTAGGGCGTATGGATCGATGGTGCCCAGCTCTCGACCTCAGACCGGGTGCGTAACCTGGGTGTTATTATTGACGACAGTCTGACCCTGAAATTTCAGGTGTCTTCTGCTGTCAAATCTTCCTTTTACCATCTGAGGAATATTGTTCGGGTGAAACACCTTGTTCCTCTGGCCGACCTTCCGACATTGGTCCATGCCTTTGTTACCTCTCGCCTTGATTACCGCAATGCCTTGTACCTAGGGCTGCCGGGGGTTGATATTCGCCGCTTGCAGCTAGTGCAGAATGCAGCAGCCAGGCTTTTGACTGGGACATCTATGAGGAGTCACATTACGCCTGTGCTGTGCGAACTGCACTGGCTGCCGGTTCAGTGGCGGATCACCTTTAAGGTCGGGTTACTGACCTATATGGCCCTATACGAACAGGGACCGTGGTATCTTCAAGATCTATTTGTTCCCTACTGTCCCTCTTGCTCACTCCGCTTCGCCAGCGAGGGATTGCTAGAGGTTCCCAGGGTTCATTTAAAAACATCGGGAGCACGGGCATTTTCTTATGCTGCCCCTATCCTGTGGAATTCTCTACCTCGTCGGATACGAAGCTGCCTGACCGTTGAGAGCTTTAAGTCAGAATTAAAAACTTATTTATTTCAAATGGCATATGGGGAGTGATTTACTGTATTTCATTGTAATTATATTGTTATTGTTGCTGTTGTGTCATATGTATGTATTTTGTATGTATTTTAATTGTTTTATCTGTACAGCGCTTTGATATTGAAAAGCGCTTAAAAATAAATTTTTACTTACTTTTACTTACTTACCAGAAAGCAGGAAAAAGACCCACAGCAATGCCTGGAGATGGGCCCAGGCATCACATAGACCAGAATCAGTGAGGAGCCACATGAGTTCACCCAACACTTGCATGATGGATGGGAGGTTTGGGGTAGGCTTCCCATCCCACTCGGGGAAGGGGTAATCTGAGGGCTGATGGCAGGGTAGACTCATGAGGGGTTTACAGGTCCCAGGAGGCCTGGTGGGCAAGATGCTTTGGGAGTCCCTGATGAAAGGTAGGTGCTGCAGTGGAGAAGGGGGCATAAATAGAAAAAATAATTAGAAAAAAAAATATTATAAAAAATAAATAAATAAATAACACTAAAGGTGAGAGAAGTGAACCAGAGTCATTCAACTCTGACTTGGGGCCTAAACATTTGGTTCAGTTTTGTCAGTTTGGCCAAACCACTTCAGTTCTAAATGCAATAATTGGCACAGGGTAACACAGACTACAGATGGGTGTGGGGAAACCTTGTGCTCAGCAATGATTATTAATTATTACAGTTTACTTGTAACAGGTGGTGTCTGAATGCTACTGCTGGGGACTGGTGTATTTGTGTCAGTTCACAATGGGTATGATTGCTGCATTGTAGTCTGAGCAAAAGTATTTTTCAGTGTTTATTGCTGATCTCAAGGATTAAATCCCTATAGTCTTTTAAACCTTGTTTACACTACCACATCTGCAGCACATTAACCCATGCACACAGGTTAATGTGCTGCAGATGTCACTATGTGAACACTTACTGTTCCACCTCAGAATGCCTTTGCTTGAGTTTTGGAAAAGCAGCAGAAGAGGGATCACCATGCAACTCGAGAGGATTAGCCCTGTGTGAGAATCCAATTGTGCACTCCATCCAATGCGCCTGGAAAATTTCCCATCAAACCATGGAATCCGGGCAACCTTTGTGCTGAAAGCAGGAAGACTGTGAATGTTTTCTTTCCCTGAAAGTCTCCGCAGCTGCATTGACCCACTGATTGAACAAATAAATGAAACTCAGGGTGGCAACCTAAATTAGTGCACTCTTACACTCACTGCTTGTCTCACAGCACCGGACAGAAGTCATGCAACCGGCACGCCGTGGCTATATCAACAATAGTGGCTTTTGTGCCAGCACTTCCTGTATATTGGAAGGCATGGCAACCACTGGACATGACATGATGCATGTCACAGCCACGTCACCCATCACATGTCACCCTTAGAAATGCAGCGAATTTAAATTTCACTAGTGAAGTGAACGCAAAGTGGGCACTTCACATTGTCACTCCACTTTGCGGAGTGGCCAGCATGAAATGCCCACTTCGCCTTGTTCTTATTACTTTGTGTTGTCATTCTGCCTTACAGCAAAGTAAGGTGGAATGACAACAATATTGGCAGCCCACCACACACATAGTCACTAGAATTAATGTGCATCCCCAAAATGCTACTGTCGTCTTGTCTCCAGAAAATTCCCCAGTGCTGACGAAGTGAAATGAGAGAGTAACAAGAAATGCAAAGTGTCCCAGAATTAATGGCACACTTAGTCATCAGGGCAGTTGTCAGATAGAGTCAACAGAATTAATGTTCATCCCCAAAATGCTACTGTCTTATGTCCAGAAAATTCCGTACTGCTGGCGAAGTGAAATGAGAGTGTAACAAGACATGCAAAGTCTCCCATCTTAGAGATGCAGCAAATTAAAATTCCACTGAAGTGCCCATGAGGTGGGCACTTTGCATAGTCACTCAGCTACACAGAGTGGCCAGCATGAAATGCCCACTTCGCCTTGTTATTGTGATTGTGACTTCACATTGTCATTCCACCTTAACCTGAAGTAAGGAGGAGTGACAACAACATTGGCAGCCCCTTGGCCCCCACACATCACATGGCTTACAGTACTGTAACTCACTTGCTGTACAGGAATGCGAGTGCTTTTGGCTGTAGTTCCCTGATGACAATGACCTGTATCACAAAATTCCCCAATTTGAAAACTCATATCAATGAGTACAGTGGTGAAGTCTGGAGAAATACTACAAAACAGACTTACATGATGCAAGTAACTAGTAAAAAAAATAAATTTTGTGATTCGTGATGTGATCGGGAATTGTGACTGCATTTGTGACCGTGAAATATGAATTTATTTTTCTCAAACTTGGAGCTGAAGAGCGTATTGGGAACATGAATGCCTACGGCTGCACTTCCCTGATGACCTGGCTGTTCACAAAACTCACCAGCTTGAAAACTCATATCAATGGGTACAGTGGTGAAGCCTGAAGAGATACTACAAAACATTAATTTTGTGATTCGAGACGTGATTGTGAATTGTGTACACCACACCAGTATTCTGAAGGGAAGCCAAAGAAACAACTGTGACTTAAGTAACAGATGGAGATTGGGCCCTAAAGAGATGCAAATGCACAGATAGATGAGGAATGCACTGCACACTAAAGATATGCAGACATAAAGGCACAACAACAACACCTAACCAGTGCTCACCTTCAGAAATCCAAATTTGGAAAAGAATACCTTTTGCCAGTTGGGGGGGAGGGTGGTGCACGGCAGTAACAGTCCACTACTACCAGTAAAGATACCATAAGCAGTACAAAAAATTCATGCATGTGCAGTGGATAGCAGGTTCACACTGCTGCAATTACTCTATGGCACAATAAATGGTATCTGATTTAATGGCATGCATGCATTGCACACACACATACACACACACACACACACACACACACACACACTACAAGTAATGGGTAGCAAATTCAAAACCTTTAGTAATACAACCAAATGTTTTAAACAAACTGAAATTATACACTGCTGCACCACAGTAATCAGAAAAAAAAAGCCAAGAATTACTGAAAATATTATTGTGTGTATATTCACACAGTTATACAAGAAAAATATAACCAAAACAGAAAGACTGCCTTTTTCTCCTAGTTAATCTACCTACACCACAGATACGCCCCTCCCCAAAGCACACTTCACAGCACACAGACTGACTGTTATTAAATTAACATTAAAAATCCACACACAAACAATAAACACTCGATATGAGCACAGGATGGTTTCCTACAATCGATGTACTAAATTTTGAGCAAAAAAAAAATGGTTCAAAAAGGCTTTTTTAACAGCTTTTAGAGGATTTGAATGGCAGAGTTCTGGGAGAAAACTGTCTCCATCTTCCACTACACACACACTACACAGAACTGAGGCTATGCAGAACAATCTAGAGCCCATGTGACCTGCAATCCCATGAAGCACTGCAAATTCACTTTGAAACTCAGTAACAAGGCAAAGTGATGCGAAGTACATTGATTTCAGTGTTACTTTGCCTTAAAATTGGTGGAGAAGTGGTTTGGGGAAGGTGGAGTAACATAAAATCATTGTTTTCAATGGACTTCACGCTCCCCATTATAATGCGAAGTACTCCGCTTCGTGTTCTTGAAGCGTCTCGGATTCCATGTTACTCCAGCGTATCTACTATGGAGCGAATTTAGCCCACTTCACCCACCACTAGTCACCCTGCAGTCACTCCCCCCAGCCACCCAGTGTAACTTGTGGTGGAGAATGAGGATGCATGTAGATGGATACCATGTTGATGCACAGACAGTGCAGTGGATTCAGAGCAGCGTAGTACTCAGTTTGCAGCCATGGTGTAAACACGGCATTAGTCTCTATTTTACCTCTATGCAAATTACTAATTTCTCACTGGCACCATATATTTTCAACATTTATTGTGCTCCACCCCCCCCCCAAAAAAAAAAAACATTATGAATCCAGGAACATAAACAAAATAAAAAACATTATATTTAAGACATTACATTTTACTTCCCAATGTTTTAGCATACATAGATGTAGTTTTTTTTGTTTTGTTAATTATTTGTTTATCCCCCTCAAGCTGATCTGCCCTATTAGGTCAGCCCCCCTAGCCCCATCACCCACCTTCTCCAGCTACCTTTCCTTATAGCTTGTCCTCTATGATGGGACTTTTGGGATTGTACCCCATTGGATATCCAGATCTAGTAGAGAAGGGTGCCTAACTGGTGGAGCAGAGCCTATGAAGGGCTGCCTTCGACCTTCAGCAACCATCTCAGTTCTTCCTCCATTTCCTCCCTTCCTTGAGGTTAGAATGTGTGCAATGGCATGTGCATGCAACATGGAGATGCAGTATGTACTTGAATGCCTGCACCCCACCATCTGAGAGACAGCCTCATGTGTCAACTAGCCTCAGCTAGGTGGTGGACAAGCAATTGCACATGCTGTCCCATCCCTGAAGGAGGTCAGCTGTCCTTAGAAACTCAGCTCTTCTTTTCTGGCTCAATCCCAAGCAATTCTAGACTGTTCCCAAACCTGGTCACTTCCATGGCATGTTGTTATGGCCACAGCTCACCTTGCCGCTGGGCTGACTATATTCCAGTTTGTTTTTTAACATTTTTATATTGATTGAACTGAAGTAACGATTAAGACATTTGTTTCACAGTGGACCCAATCCTATTTCAGTCAATGAACTATGTGAGATCACAAGCCCAAGGATGTTTCTCATCTGTACACAGCCATCACCAATGAGTCATTTAGTGTTGGGGTCAGCATCCCTTAGCAATGGGTTGAGTGGTATGACAGGTTTCTTTTAAATTATATTTACACAGTGTGAGCTGTGTCTCGCACTAGATCACATCAAATTTGCTGATGATGACAATGTAAAAGTTGTACTGTCCATGGGAAGATGAAAGTGTCAGAGTCCTTGTACTGTCAGTGTTGCTGGGAGTGGAGAGCCAGACTTTGGTACTGCCAGTGGGAGTCTAGGGAAACATGCCATTAGAAGGTATAGGAGTAAGATTAGCAGTAGATGTTACTTGTTGGACATGGTAATTATCAAATGGATAGCTGAAGCTGGTCATACTATGTTGAGTTTGAGAAAGGATTGGAACTGCAAGGTTAAACCTCTGGTTCAGAGGGAGCCTGCCAAACTCATCCCCCAGCACTGTTTAACTACTTACAGTAACACGATCACCTTCTTATGTTTATCGCACAACTCCTTCCCTTCTTTTCTGGTTCTCTTTCTCTGGTTTGTCTCTTTTCATTTCATTTCTATGTTTGCTTGTGTGCATGTGCAAGAAACATTTCATGACAGCTTAGGAGAGATGTGGGATTTTGGAGGTGTGGCACTGTGGCAGCCAATACCCCACTACCTTTTGAGGCTTGGCCCACTTTCCCCAATGTAGTGGCATGCTACTGCTGACACTAGTTCCGCCAGCATGCCACCAACTTGAAACAAATTCACCACTGCAATGAGGGAGCAACCCATCATTTCAGAGTGGTGCTTTGCCTGGTGTAACATTTCAAGAAACATGGTGGTGACTCTCAACGTCCACCTCAGAGTCCCCATGTATGCCAACTCAGGGGTTCCCAATCACTCTGTCAGCATGCCCCCCCTTCCCAGTTCATTTGCTGATGGGGTAGCCCAGTCCCCATTGGCATGATATGCCCCCATCCATTTGTTCTGTGCCAAGGGGGTGCCCAATCCCCCTTGGCTCATGCGCTCCCCCTCCCATCCAGCACACTGTATGGCAGACAGGGGTGCCCAATTCTCATCAGCTCCACCCTGGTGGCACACTGGTAGCCCACCATAGTGTAACAAAAGTGTCCCGCATTGTCTTCTTTTTTTCTAAACCCTGTAAAAAAGGAAATGGTCCCTCACTGAGTTCCATGCCCCCTCCTCCAACCTGCACTCACCCTCTGTGAACCCCATCTCCCCACACTCTTCTCACCCCATACTTACCTCTGGACTCTGGCGCGATGATTTTCGATGGACCGGGAACACGTCTGCACTCTTCAAAGCCAACCATGAACTGAAGAAATGCCGGTGAGCTGTATAATGGCATAAATGTGTTTTTTTTTTCAGCTTTGGTGCGTATCTCAGACATTTTTGTGAATTGTGGCACCAAATTTTCAACATGGGGTTCTTTGGACCCCACCTCATGAATTCAGTCACTGTCTTCTCATTATGCAGTCCAGAAAGGTGATTTCACTGTCACTGCCTGGAATCACCTTTTGGGACTGATTAATGAAACAACAGTGTCACTGTTCATGAGGTGGGCTCTCAAAATGCATATGTTGCAAATTTGGTGAAAAATTCCCAAAAAATTGCTGCGTTATGAGCATGCATTGAGCAGTTTCTGCACATGCTTGTAACTTCACGAATCTGTAATATTTTCACTCCAGATTTTCAACATTGGCATTTTTCCACACATCCTCATGAACAGTGCAACCGTCATTTTTCACATCCTGGCCAAAATGTGTTTTCGCACTTCTGGTGCCGAATAGCGTGGTTGCCGTTGGAAATCAGTGTTTGGGATAGATTAAGAAAATCACAGAGACACTGTTCATGAGTGGAGGTCCTAAAATGCCTATGTTTAAAATTTGATGACAAACATCCATAAAATGACTATGTTATAAGCGTGCATTGCACAGTTTCCATGCACCCTCATAACTTCGCAAATTTGTAATATTTTCACTCCAGATTTTCAACATTGGCATTTTTTTCACATCTCCTTATGAGCAGTCTAGCTGTCATTTTTCATATCCTGCACGAAATATGCATTTGCACATCTGGCACACAATGGCATGGTCACTGTGGGAAATCAATGTTCCAGACAGATTAAGAAAATCATAGTGACAGTGTTTATGAGCAAAGGTCACAAAATGCCTATGTTGAACATTTGGTGAAATAATTCCACTAAATGACTGTGGTACAAGCATGTGTTGCGCAGTTTCCATGTACGCTCATAACTTCAAGCATATTTAATATTTCCACTACAGATTTTCAACATTACCACCTCTTCACACCTCCCTATGAATGGTATAGCTGTCATTCTTCACATCCTGCCCGATCTGTGTTTTCGCACATCTGGCGCAGAATGGCATGGTCGCTGTGGGAACTCAAAGTTCAGGACACATTAACAAAATTACACTGCCACTGTTCATGAGAAGAGGTCCTAAATGCTTTTATGAGGTGGGGGACACAAAAAGAGGCCATGTTGAAAATTTGTAGTGCAAATATCAACAAACACCTGGGGCATTAGGGTTTCTAACCATAACCTCCCACCCTGTATAGACTGACAGGCATCAGTGGTGTGCCTTTGGAATGCCAACTGTAATGCTCATGCAATTCTACCCCCACCCCCACCCTGAAGCCAGTGACAGGCATTGAGGTGTGCCTTGGACTCTTTGGCCCCAGACTTCACCCCATTCTCCTATACTGCACCCAATTCAGCATATGTCCTTATGAAATGGGGTGACTGTGAAGTCGAACACCCCAAGGCACACCTCAACACTTGTCAGTGTCTACAAGGATAGCGTGAGGAGAAATGCCATGAGCATTCTGGGCAATGACCCAGAGGCACACCCCAATGCCTGTCCATCTCTGCAGGGTAAAGGTGGGTTGGTGTGAGTTCAATACTTCACTGCCACTCCTATTCTGCATCTGTCTAACTCCTGCACGTCCAATGCTAATATCAGCTAGCAAACATTCAACATTGACAAATGCACTTTATTTATTATACTAGAAAAGAAACTGTGAGCAATGATTCCCATTTTCATGTGTCCAGTACAAAAATAAAACACAAATACAAATAGACCCGGGAAGAATTAAAAATGTGTAGGAACCTCAGGAATTTAAGAATGAGGTTGATAAGATCATATCCTAGACTTAAGAACTCAACCAGGTTTTAACCCTTTTATAAAATAAATGTAACTATTGTTAATCTAATGCAGCACATGTGATAACTGTCTAGGATATTCTCTTTCTGTAATATGGAACTTATTTTATACTATAAATGTTGTATTGTGTGTCACCATATGTATTGTTTATATTGAGAGAATTAATAAAAGAAATCTGTATGCCAAAAATACAAATAGACACCATTGGCAGTAACATTATTAATACAGATCAAAAGAATGCAAAATTTCAGAATGACTGGGTGATTACTATATTGAGTAGTGAACATTTTTATACTTGCAACTGAGTTACAATTCATAACTTGACAATGGAAGATTTTTGTACCAGCTTGTGGCCTATAATCCAGTGCTCTCTGTCTGTGAAACAAATTTCTAAACAGGGCAAAAAAATACCTTGATTCTGCAATCTAGTTTCCCTGGTGTAGTAAGAAGGAGGGAAAGAGACTGAATGCTCATTGATTTCTGACATAGACCAACTTTGTATAAAAAAAATGTAGTTACTGTACCTATTTCCTTTACCCTTAAGAAATGTGTCCTAGCACCTCTACCGAGGGTGGAAATCCAGAGGAAAATAATCTAGTCAAATAAACTTGTAAATTACTTTGCACAAATGCTCATGTGACTAGCACCTGCAAATTGAATTCAGTATTCTCAGGAACAACCCTCAAGCAATGTGATGAGGCAGTATCAGCAGTTGTGCTGAAACATCTTTCCAGGGCAATTAATGTGGCAAGGGATCCAAGAAAATACAAATCCAAATTAGCCAGTGCAGGCCAAATGACATTCAAATCTTGCCAAGATTTGTTGGGATCACTACTTTGTCTAGACGTTGACTCTGCTAAATAAGCCTCCATCATGTACTCTGATGACATGTTTGTGCTTTACTTGAAATTGTTTGAGTTGGGCATGTAGTCAGTGTCAAAAAGGTCTCAAATCACTGTTTATTGTTTCTGGATCATCACTATCGAAATTATCTTCCATGTCACATTGACACCTGGCACTAGAAGCATGCAAAGTCAACAGAGAAGGGGGAGAAGAAGAAGGAGCAGTACAGGCAGAAGGAACTTCATTCTCGGTTGTGTCTTCACACTTTCTGTGCTGCTCTATTTAAAATTGTGGATACATCAGTAATGATGGCAGAAAAGGCCCATAGACCCCTCCAGTCTGCCCACCCTCTTTAACTACTCTGCACTGGCCATAGTAGTCATCCCATCTTTGTTTCTGCCATTCCATTTTGAAATAATCCCACATGCCTGTCCCGTCTCTGTTTGAAGCTGCTTACTGATATGGCTTGCACCACTTCTTCCGCAAGCTTTTTCCACTTCTCTACCACACTCAGTGAAAAAGTGCTTGTGGTTGTCACTTTTGAATCTCCTCCTTGCAAGTTTCAGTGATTTCTCCTGTGTTCCTGTATTCATGCTCAAGAGAAGAGCTCCATGGTGCCCACCCTGTTTATTTCATTCAGGTACTTGAATGTTTTGATCATGGCACCCCTCTTTTTTTAAGGATGTACATGTTCAAGTACTGCAACCACTCTTTGTATGTCTTGCATCCTAGTATGTAAACAATCTTGTTTGCCCTGTGCTGTACTGCTTCCATCTTGTTGCAGACTTTCCTCAAGTCTGTACTCCAGCATCTTGCCCAATATTTTAGATGCAGTTATACCAGTGACTTTTACAGTGGGGGAATCACTCCCAGCTCCTGCTGCTTATCCCCCTTCCTAGTCATCCCAGCATCCTGGTTGACTTACTTAGAGGTCTTTTATAGTGTGTTGTTGTTTTCAGCCTCTCTGATATCATGCCCTCTAGGTCCTTTTCTTCTGTGGTGCTTTCCAGTCCCCCCCTTTCATTTAAGACCCTGTGGCTCCTTTCCTAATATGCATTGCATTGCATATTTTAGCTCTGAAGGACAGCTGCCATATCTTTGACCAGTTCTCCAACCTACCTTTATCCTAGTTGAGTTCCCTTATCCCTTCCTTAGTGTCAACAGCTGTACAGATCTTCATTTCATCTGCAAAAAAGGCTGATATTGGCCTTGATGCATTTCCCTATGTTACTAATAAACACATTGAAAAGGACCAAGCCGAGCATTGACTTATGAGGTACTCTGCTTGCTACATCCCTTACTGCTGAAAACTCACAATTTACTACTACCATCTATGTTCTTTGAAGTGTATGTGGCACTTAATGCTTGATATAGTCAATGTCTCCAGTAGGAATGCATATATCTTTATATTTGGGATCCAGTAGTGTTGCCATGCCAAACTGTGTGCCCAATGTAATGCTTTCAAACATATCTGTACTTTGAGTCACAGACATCTTTTCCACTTCCTTAATGAGTTCTGCATCCAACTTGTGCTGCTTAGATGATTCAGATGAACAAGTGATGTTACCACCACCTCCTTCCCCACTATCATCACTGTTGCCATTATCAACCAACACCATCAGTGCTTCCACCTTAGAAACAACCATCACTAGCTTGTTTTGTTGGGTTGCTGTAGGAGATCTCAAATAATAGCATGTGTGTCATTTAGCTAGAGAGAGACAATGCTATGGGTTGCTGATTTAGCACTGACACCTAAGGTGGCTCATACATAGGGTCTCAAAAGTGGAACATGTTTTTGCAGCACACATCACTACATTCAGGATTAATGTTCCCTGTAGACCACAGCATTGATTTCTATGGCACAGAAAATAGCTTTCTGTTCAACCAGTCAGTGCAAAATGTAAGTAATGGAGTTCCACCTTGTCATCATATCTTTAGCCGAGCAACAATGAGGAAAATTTTGCTTCTGCTGGTATTGGGGAAGAATCTCAGTGCATTTGAGGTAATAATGGAAATATCTAGTGATGTCCCATGTAGTAGCAAGTATTTCTTTTAGTTGAGCATGTCTGTCAAGCACTTGACTGATTGCTGCAGGTCATGTTGTCTGCCAACACAATGTATATTTTCAGTGTGGGCTTCCAGAAAAAGTGGTGTGAAATGACACCAAAGTCCCTGATTGCTTAAGGTAAACAGTTCCTTCAGACCTGCTTTGTGAGGGTCAAAAACTCTGGATTTCTTCATCAAATGCATTTTTGGCATCTGATCATCCTTATTTAGTATTTTATAATGTCCCTGAATACTGTGCTGCTCTTTGCAACATACACAGCTTTTACATTTACTCATACTTCCTTTCATCTGTTCATCTCAATTGCTGGGCTGACACAAATGTGAGCCTCATAAGGCTTTCAAGCTGACACAAGAGTGCCAAATGAACTGACTAGACAAACATTAGTCAGAGGCTGGAGTCAGTGTTCTCATGCACATGTATGTGTGTGTGTGTGTGTGTGTGTGTGTGTGTGTGTGTGTGTGTGTGTGTGTGTGTGTGTGCATGCTCACATACACACAAGTTGTAAGGCTGCTGAAGCAGGTATTGAGACACTCATAAAGGTGTATAGCAGGGTGATAGCTGTAAATGAACTGAAGTAGCAAATGAGAGTCCTTCATAGGACAAATGGATCAGTGCATAAAATGCCACCTACAGGAGTGGGCCAGGGATGGGAATAGTAACACAAGTAGAGTGGCTACTGAGAAGTATTCATAGAAGCATACCAAGGCAACTGTAATTCTGTTTTATCACTGATTAAGATGCCCAAAAGAAGCAGCCTGTGGACTGGTTCTGCAACACTGCTGGAGCAGTGATAAAAGGGCTCTACAAGTTATGAGCTCAGGAAGCAAGAATAATGATGCTGATGTGGGCATTAAACTCACTAGACAAGAGTGGGAGAAGGTGGGAGCTGAAACACCCCCAGAAAAGCTATTGAAAGGTACTAACAGCAGTGGAGTAGAGGTGGAAGGTTTATATTCTTTTGCCACTTGACTTAAGTTGGAAGAGTTTTATTACCAGTGGCCAAAGTATAAACAGGAGCCCTAGGAGTACCTTGAAAAGGCCAAAGAAAGAAAACATTTAACTTCGGTCTATGTCTGACTGATGCTTTGTGCGGACCATCTTACTGTGGAGGAGCAATGACTGCCTCAAAGTATTTTTTACAATTTGTAAAGCTGGAGTAAAGGTGTGGCAATGCTGAAATGAAGTTCGGCAAAGGCACTGAAAATTACGAAGTGGGCCTGAAGGGACTTGGCTTCACTTCAGCATTTCAGCACTTCAACATCATGATGTAACAGTTTTTTAAAGGGGGCACACAGTGAGCCTGAACAAGTTTGAGCAAGCCTAATGACCTGCAGCACCCAAGCTGTGCCAGTGAAGATCAAGAAATCCTTGTGCTTCACATAATGTAACTTGCTCTCCCTCAGCAAAAAAAGAGAGGGGCTCCTGGGAGTTCACTGAGGTTCACAAAAATGATAAATTATCAGAGAATCATGCATTATCTTTTTATTAGCTAGTTAGCAATTAAATATAGTTTCTGGTAAGCATGCCAGTAAAATTCTGAGCCACTGCAGAGGTGTGTAGTCTGTGCTTTCTGCAGCTACAGTCCTGCAGACAGGCAATGATTTTAGCAGGTAGGGAAAGAAGAAGGAAGAACTTTTGAAGGATTTATTTGGCAAATAATGTTTGTTTTACTTACTGATGGAGGTTCAGGGAATAGAAATCCATCTTTTTATTTATTTTCCTGTGATGTGGGACTGTAAGCCAGCCAACCATTCAGTGAGTACAAAGTTAAGAAGGAGACTGTGTGTGACACTGGGTGTCTTACTGGTATGGGGTGAGGGTTTGTTAGTTGGGTGTGGGCAAGTGGTGTCACTCTTGTTTACAGTATCTCCCTCAACTTTCTCTTGCCTTACAAGTTGTGTGTTGGCATTGTGCATCATGTGACTACATAAGTATCTAAGACCTGTTGATGACAATTGTGAGTCATTATAGTTATCATACAGGACCAAACACGCCATTACATTGCCATCATATTTTGTGTGTGTAATAGTCAAGGCCCCCTGGAATTCTGCAATTCTGCAGTTGCGTAATTTTCTGTAGAACTTGCATCATGCCACAGAATATATATTGTGCCACAGAATTCATTGTTTTTGGTGAATTTTCATTCAAACATACAGTTTTTCTATAGCACCAGCACCCTTACCTATCTTATTTATCCTGAAGTCCTTCCTCTACACTTGGCATGTGATGTCATCAATTACATCACATCATATTTTATCCAATTGCAGGACTGCATTCTGCCAGAGAAATTAATAAATCATGCTGCAGAAATCAGAAAATGCTGCTGCAGAAGCCTAGGAGCCCTGCCACAGAAATCAGAAAATGCTGCCTCAGAGCACTAGGGGCCCTGGTACTAGTATAGAAAAGGCATAGAAAAGAACAGATGGATAAAGGAACACTATGGGGAGGAAGGGGTCAGATAAAGGTTCTACAATGCTAGTTCCATCAAGTAAAAGGTCTGAAACTGATGGTAGTAGAGCAGGAGATGGTCATGGTGAGACTTGGAATAAGATTTGTGGAGCTGTAAAGACTAGGACTGGGTGAGTGACAGTTCTGTACACCCAAAGAGATCATGTCTCAATCCAAAGAAATCAACTGGTTCAACTCCCACTCCATGCAGCAATCTCTGCCTGTCGTCCAGAGCATCTGGTAATGAAACCACCCTGAGCAATCCAGAAGCAAACTGCTTTCCTCTGCTTTCTCCTTCAAGTTCTGCCAGTTTTATCTAGTTTCACTTCCACTACCCTAGATACAAATGATCAATTCAGAAATATAAATACAAGTCTTCTCGCTGACCGACTTTCAGAAAAAAAACAACAACAGCTGCAACAGCCACCCGTATGTAGTCATCAACAATTGCCAGTCTGTCTTGAACCACTATATGATCCCCAGGCCACAATTCAGACATAAGCAGCAGCAGCATCACACCACCCAGTACTGCTGCTCAGTCATCCAGTATTCATGAGGAGCTCAACTAACTGTAGCACAGATATAATGTATTTTTTTTTTACCAGAGGAACAAATACAGTTTTTCATGGGAATAAGGCCAGGATGAGGTATACTGACCCCACAATTCTACAAAACCAAGTAGCACTGCCACCATATCAGGTCTCAATAAAGGTGCCAGTAAGGAGGATATGGAGTGGGCCTGTCAGAGGGACAATAAACTGAGGCAACAGAAAAGGCAGAGAGATAGCCTGTGATCTAACACAGGAAATATGTAAATTTATTCAGATATTAAAAAAAATCACATCAATCCCATTGTAATGAATCGGAATTTCCTGAGAAAGAGCCAGTCAGACAGGATGCAACACTCATAGTTTCTGGCAGCGAAGTGCTGCAGAATACTACAAGAATTCAATGTTGTCCAATGACATAACTCCACTTCATCACTCAGAAAAGTGTGAGGGATCAAGAGGAGTTCTGATCAACAGATGCCTCCACACTAAGTGTGAATGATACTTATGACTATAAAGACATTTCTATATCTCCAGTTATGACCACTTCAAGAACATCATAGACTTCAACTCTTGTATAAATTAACCATTCAAAAATTATTTTTATAAACTGCTACCATTAAACAACCACCGATGTTTCATGGTTCAAGCAACTTTATAAAGGTACATGGTAGTCATCACTATATTGTTTCCCTCATTTTGTCTGTATTTTGTATTCTGTAATGTGATGTACCTACTGCCCTCTTCCACAAAAACTGTATTACTGTTTTTGTAATCCTGTATGATATGTTCCACATTGTATTACCGGCTTATATGTGCAAACCATATGTAACTAACACTGGGTCGCCCATGAAAAAGGGACCTTTGGGACCCAGAGAGCTTACTCAGTTAACAAAATTTAATAAATAAATAAATTTGCAGCAACATTTTATAAGGTAATGTGGTTAAAGGACTACAGTGCCTTCCTCAAATTCCCCATGGTATGCACCCTATGGATATTGTTTCACCTCTCAAATGCTATAGCTCTTTTCCACTAAGCTTTTCGCATGCTTGATAACTGGATATACCCTCACAATTTGAAGGTGGGTATCTTTGTAACAGATAGTGGCAGTGACATGCTGAAAGTGACAGATTATAGGAATTTCACTGATGCACCTTGTTTCTCATACACAGACACAAAATCAGGTGATGAGTCATTTGCTTGACAAACATGCACAGTTAAAGAGCTGCTGACACCTTAAAGAAATGTTGTAAAATAAATGACAACTGGGTACAATTTAGCCTGCATTCCATACATATGTTACATAATTCTCCTACCCATTTTTATTACAGGGGAAATTTACATTAATACATTATCTTTATCCCTTAGAGTTCATCTGCCTCAGTAGCTTACTCTATACTTCAAGCCATAATCCTCTATTATGACATAACAGCTTTTGTCATGGGCGTAGCTGTGATGTCACAAGCAGTGCAATATGATCTTACGTAGACAGAAACCAATAGGTATGGATGAATGCTTCAGAAACAAAGATCCTGTTTTCATGCCAATGACCTCAATAATAAATTATGGGTGGGGAAGGGAATTACAAGCTAATGTGAAATACAAGCTGAACTGTGTCTAAATATTATATTTTGTTAAAGTTCTCCTGAAGGCTTCAGCTACTCTGTAAAAGACCCATATGATAATGTACTGGACATTGATAAATGTTTATATTGTTCTTCAAAATCCTTCTTTATTACCAGTAGAAGTACAGTGCTCCTCAGCACCCTTTGATTAAAGATGTTTGCACACTATGGAACTCTATCATTTTCATGTTGTTTTGCATGTGCCAAGCAACATCTTGTGGAAGCACCAGAAATGCAGAGTTGTGTCAGTGTTGGCTAATGCAGGGCGCACTTTAGTAGATGAATCCCTCATTCCCAAATTAACCAGCATGCTAGTGCTGACAGTAGAATTATGTAAAGTGCCACCAGCCTGAAAGACATGTGTTGCTGCAATCAGAGACAAGCTCATCATGCAGCGGCAGATATGACACACCTCCCGTACTTGTCATTCCTGGTGAGACATTTCAATAAACATGGCAGCGGTAGCCACCACCACATAATCCCCAAACAAAGCCGATATTAGAGGTGCAATCCCTGTCTTGGCATGTCCCCCACCCCCCCATATTGTGTGGCACACTGGGAGCCCACCCCAGTGTGCCGCCGCTCATATAAAGCCGACCATGTCAGCATGTTCCTCCACCCATGCCCATTGTGTGGCACACTGGAAGCCCACCCCAGTGTGGTCAACACCCCTTCAAAAGTTATGGGGCACACTGGGAGGACACCCTAGCATGCCCAACATTTGTTTTATTTCACCTGTAAAGAAAGAAAACTGTCTGCAATGTTGCTTTTTTTTCTGTACCTGAAAAACAGAAAATGGTCCCTGATTGTCTGCGATGCCCCCTTCCCCAACCTGCACCTATCCTCTGTGCACCCCACCTCCCCACACCCCTCCTCACCCCATACTTATCTCCGGAGGTTCGGAGCTGCCATCTTCACTGGAGTGGGAACACGTCTGTACTCTTCAAAGCTGAACTGCAATATGAAGAAATGTCGGTAAGCTGTGTAATGGCATCAGTGGTGGGGTTTCAACTTAGGTGGATATCTCTGCCAGTTTTTTGAATTTTGGCTCCACATTTTAAATATGGGGTTCTTAGAACCCCGCCTCATGAACACATGCACTATCATCTAGTTATTGGGTCTCAAAAAGTCATTTTGCGGTCACTGCGTGGGATCACCTTTTGGGACTGATTAACAAACGACAGTGCCACTGTTCATGAGGTAGAGTCCCAAAAAGCCTATGTTGCAAATTAGGTGAAACAATTCCAAAAAATGACTGTGTTACAGTACGAGCGTACATTGTGCAGTTGCCATGCATGCTTGTAACTTTGACAAGTTTTAATATTTTCACTCCAGATTTAAAACATTGCCAAATTTTCATACCTCCTTATGAACAGTATAGCTGTCATTTTTATATATCCTGCCCAAAATGTGTTTTCTCACATTTGGCACACAATGACGTGGTCGTAGTGGGAAATCAACTTTCAAGGCAGAGTAACAAAATCACAGTGCCACTGTTCATGAGCGTATGTCCCAAAATGCTTATTTTGAAATTTTGGTTAAATAAATCCTAAAAATAATTGCATTACGGGCATGCATTGTGCAGTTTCTGCGCACACTCGTGACTTCACCAATTTTTCAAATTTTCACTCCTGATTTTCAACATTGCCATTTTTTACACCTCCCCATGAACAGTTCAGCTGTCATTTTTCACATCCTGCCCAAAATGCATTTTCGCACCCGTGACACCAAATGGTGCAGTCACTGTGCAAGATCACCTTTCGGCTAATAAAAGGACAGTGCCACTGTTCATGAGATGGGGTCACAAAAAGCCCATGTTGAAAATCTGGAGTGAAAATACCAACAAACGCCCAGGCCATTAGGGTTTCCAACCATAATGCCCCACCCTGTAGAGACTGACAGGCATCAGTGGTGTGACTTGAGATTGTCGCCTGTAATACTTATGCCATTCCACCCCCACCCTGCAGCCAGTGACAGGCATCGAGGTGTGCCTTGTACTCTTTAGCCCCAAACTTCACCCCATTCTCCTATACTGCACCCATCTCAGCATATTTCCCTATGGAATGGGGTGAGCATAAGGCCCGAAGACCCCAAGGCACACCACAGCACTTGTCGGTGTCTGCAGGGTAGGGTGAGGTGAAATGGCTTAAGCGTTATGGCTGATGACCCAAAGGCACACCCCAATGCCTGTCATTCTCTGCAGAGTGAAGGTGGGGTTGGCGTCAGTTCAGTACTTCACTGCCATTCCTATTATGCATCTCTCTAACACTTGCACTACTAATGCCAATGCCAGCAAAACAACATTTGGCATTGACCAATGCTTGTTATGGTGGAGAGACTTGTCAAAGAGAAAGCTGGGTTCCAGGCTGTGGAATATCAGTGTGTGGAGTGTGGGAGTATCTTGCATTGGTTCAGTGGTGTATTAAGTTATTCAAAACTCATTTTACTTCTCCACCCATATGCACAAGCCACCCATGATTTCTGTGCAGAATCAGTAACCCTTTGATAAAGTAGATAGATAGATACTGTAGATAGATAGATAGATAGATAGAAAGAAACATAGATAGATTCTTTATTTATATAGTGCCTTTCCAGTGCTCAAGATGTTTCACAGACTAAAACACATTTGCAAATACAAAAAGACTCACAGTTTCAAAACATATATATGCCTTATACACTATGGATCTTTTTTACTTAAAAATTCAACAATATAAACGTTCTAATCTCATTAGCTAAACAGCATAAACTGTCAATTGCCTCAGAAAGCTGTACCAAATAGCCAGGTTTTCAGGTTTAATTTAAAAACAATTTCTGATGGGGCAGTGCATATACATATGGGGACAGCATTCCAAAGCCTTGGTGCAACAATTGAAAATGCTTGGTCTCCAACTGATTTCAACCTCAAAAGGTGAATCCTCAAGGGTTCACCCACATCAGGGCAAAACTAAACAGTGCTGTAAAAAAGAGTGCAAGGAAAATGTTGACTGTCAATGCAGCAACATGAAATTGTGTTGCCATGCAGACATGACCACATGAACTGCAGGAGCAGAAGTGGCTCCTGCCTCCATGACTTTATGCGAGGGACATTGCCACCTTACCCTTCAGTATTTGTATATAAACATTTCTGTCTGGCACATGTTGGGGGAGGGGAATAAAAATTTAGTAATTGTGGCAACTCCCCAACATGCTCACAGTAAAAGATGTTGAAATATCCCGGATGCTGAAAATATTCATGTGCTATTGCCAATGCCAATATTCTGACACCCTCTCTTCAGCACCCTCTTGATGGGATACCATCTTCAAAAGTCCCTGAGATTCTGAACAGTGACTCTGCTACCTCCATGATCATCCTGTTGGCCTGCTACTAGCTCTTGAATGTATAAGTGGCCCAGTCCATTTATGGCCTTGTAAACTAGCAACACTATCTTGAATTCAACTCGCTATATCATCAACAGCTAGTGTAGCTCACGAAGAGCAGGAGTGATGTGTTCAAAATTAGACACTTCAGTTAGTAACCTGGCTGCCACATTTTGAATAAGCTAGAAACACACTAGAGGAAGAGCTGCACATGGAAAGTGAGTGTTTATAATATAAATGCAGTACATCAGATATAAAACAAATACAGGATTGTGAACTCACCACCTCCAGTGAAGAAAAAAATACCACACCAATACAAGAAATAGGGATGCTGGTGCAACTTGATTCTGTACTACAAATAGTAACAGGACACAAATCATATTACCTGACATGTTTTGGATTTGATAAATGTCACAAAATCAACTCTCTGTCTTTATTCTAGTTATTGAATGATTACATCATGAATACTGAGGAACATACTATGACAAAAGGGGCATTAGTAGGCAGTTGCCCATATTTTGCTCCTATGTTTATTTATAATACTTGAGACCTGCACCATCAAGGATATGCATATCAAATTTTGTTTTAGCTCCTTTTCACTTTTGCTTGCTACTATTTTAAATGGTAATCTAGACCAAGGATTAATTACCCTTTGTGTATAATAATATTTCCTACCGTCTGCATTAAATTTAATTGATTGGAGTTGCAACATATGGCCTCTGGTAGATGAAGAAGTTTTAAAGTCAAGTCTCTCACTGGCCCGGTGGTGCTGAGGGTTGAGGTGCTGGACGCCACACCTCGTGCCATGCCGGCGACCCATGTTCGGGAACGGACGTGGGCCGCCGGCATTGGTAGAGGCATGGAAGGATGGAGCATCCAGAGGACTGCTCTTCTTCCCTGGGGAGGGGGGGTGATCTCAGCACTGGCACCTGTGTGCCCCCTAGCGGAGACTGGGGAGCAAGATGTACAGGCGCTTACATGGGGAGGAGTCGGGTGTAGACGTCCCAAGGCGATCGGCGCAAGGGGCGTCAGAGCCACCTCGGCTGACGTCATTGCACGCTTCTGACTG
Organism: Neoceratodus forsteri; assembly: GCA_016271365.2. Classification (NCBI taxonomy): domain Eukaryota; kingdom Metazoa; phylum Chordata; order Ceratodontiformes; family Ceratodontidae; genus Neoceratodus; species Neoceratodus forsteri. Next base: position 243,291,874 of record CM057453.1, read on the forward strand.
CAGAGGAAGTAAGCAGAAAAAATCCTGCCGCAGTGCCTACATGAAGCCATCTCACTGTCCCTCATAGCTCTCAGGCTGACTCCCGTTCCAGACCTGTGTCCATGACACCTTGGTCGGTGGCATGACCCTGCCCTGGGGGGCAAGCCAGGGGGGCAGGCAGGACAGCTAATATGGGAGTGGAGGAGGCGGGGGCCATGACTGGGCTGAGAACTGTTGCCGGTGCAGGACAAAAAATAAATAAATAAAGTCAAGTCCCAATTCATGAAATATATAATCATCCCTGATGATATCATATGTAAGTAATAAGTCACCTCTCATCTGTCTGGTTTCCAGCATCATGAGTTTTAGTCTATTCAGTCTTGCCTCGTATGTGTAATTTTTTATCTCGTATATTAATTTTGTGACTCTGTACTGGGTTCTTTTTATGTTGTCAATCTTCCTTTTTCTTATAGGGGCACCAGAGCTGGATACCATAATCCATTAAAGGCCTCATGTATGATCTACTCAATGGCATTATTGCCTCAGCTTTATGGCTAAAGAATTTTTTTCCTGATCGTCCATAGCACTCCGTTTGCTTTTTATATTATTGAAGAACAGTGTGTGTTTTGCTTAAATGTATTAGTTGCAGTTATTCCTAAATCATTTTCCTGTTTGATACTGTTTAAAATGTTGGTGCATAGGCAGTATATATGGGGTACTGTCTGCTTCCTGAGGTGCATTATGCTGCATTTTTGGAGATTAAAATTCATGCCCCATTTCTGTGCCCAGCTGAGATATTATCAAGGTCAGTCTGAAATGATGAAACTTCTTCTGTATTACTTGTTATTCCTCTCACCTTAGAATCATCAGCATGTTTACTAGCACCGATTATGGTATTATTATTGACATCTGAAGTTAATATCTGCATTGTACTGGCCCTGGTACAGAACCTTGTGGTACTCCATTAGTGACATGTCCAACCTCTGACAAGAGACCACTTATGCTGACCCTATGCATTCTTTTGACAGCCAATTAACTAACCAGTGCACCAGTTGATTATCTATGTTACAAGTCTGCATGTTCTTCATGACAGCCTAATGTGGGATGGTGTCAGATGTTTTACAGAAATCAAAAAATATGTCAACTGTTTTTTCTTAAGTAATACTCATGCTTCTTTTTCATAACAGCTTAACAGATTTTCCACACAAGATCTACTGTTCACAAATCAGCGTTGATTTTTGCCTGCAGTGTCTGTGTTTTTCAGATATTCAAGTATTTTTCTTTGATTACTGATTATAGGATCTTCCCAGGGACTGATGTCAGACTAATTGGTCACTAGTCATTTACCTAATGTGTATTACCTTTTTAAAATATTGGCGTTGCTGTGGCTGTTCTCCAGTCATTTGGAATTCCAGACTCACTGATCTGATGAATAATAATTTTTGTAGGGTATGCTATGTTTTGCTTAGTATTTTAAGTATTTCCAGTGTTATTCTATCAGGGCCAGGCAAACTGCATTTTTTATATTATAATTTTTTTTTTTAATAATTTCTTCTTCTGTAATATCAATAGTCTTTATTTGATTGACTGAATGTATTGTGCTTTTGTTTTTTTTTTTCAGAAATGTCAATACAGTTTGTTAAATATATTTGACATTTGTTCTGGTGCAGTTATTAACTTTCCATCACTAAGGAGTGGTCCAGTTTTTTGGTTTTTTCCTTAGTGAATAAACATAACTATACAACTATTTGTATTGTTAAAGTTCAAGTTAGTCACAGTGTTTTGCTCCATTGATATTTTTTATTTAAATTTTGTTTTTGCATTTTTTTAGGACAACATTGCACTGATATCAAGCATCTACTGATTTTGTTGTAATATACCTGAAAGAGCAGGGCCATTCTCGATGTCCTATGGGGGCATGCCTCAGACAGCTAATTTTGGAACCCACTCAGGAGAGAGCAATCTTAGACCTGGTACTCTCAAATGGGGATGAAGAGAGGATCTCTGATCTTGAAGTGGGTAGCCATCTGGGAACAAGTGACCACCAAACAGTGTGGTTCACAAAAAAACTTAGCTGTAGAGTCAAGCCACTCAAAAGTGAAGGTACTGGACTTCAGGAGGGCTGATTTTGTCAAAATGGGAGAGTGCCTTAGAAAAGCACTAGCAAACAGGCAAGAAGGTGGGGTGGAGCAACAATGGGGAAACAACAAAACTGCATTCACAGAGGCAACAAGCCTTTGTGTGAAGCAAATAAACAAATCAAAATGAAGGAAAAAAACACTATGGTTCTCAAAAGAAGTGGCGGGGAAGGTAAGGGAGAAAAAGATAGCATTCAGGAAGTATAAGGAAACACAGAAAAAGCAGGACAGAGAACTGTACCAGTTAAAGCAGAAGGAAGTGGGTAAGGCAGTCAGAATAGCAACGGTCCAAACTGAGGAAAAGATAGCCAATTTGGTTAAGAAGGGGGATAAAACCTTTTATAGGTACATTAGGGAGCAAAGAAAGACTAAGGCAGGGATACTGAGGCTGAACAAAAAGGAAGGTGGTTGGGCAGAGAGCGACAGTGAAAAAGCAGGGATACTGAACGAATACTTCTGCTCAGTATTCACAATGGAAAAGGAGGGGGAAATACCTAATCCAGTCAATAGAAGCACTCTGGATAGGGTGGTTGATATTAGTCCTTTCACAGAAGAAAGGGTTCTGAAAGAACTCTTAAAACTGAAGGTGGCTAAAGCAATGGGGCTTGATGGAATTCACCCCAGAATTCTAAAACAACTAAGGGAAGAACTAGTAACACCACTGACTACCCTTTTTAATAATTCATGGGAGGATGGGTTGGTACCTGAGGACTGGAGGAGGGCATATGTGATTCCCTTTCACAAAAGTGGGAGCAAGACAGAGGCAGAAAACTACAGAACTGTCAGTTTGACCTCAGTGGTAGGGAAAATGATGGAATCACTTCTGAAGGAAAGAATTGTTGCGTACCTAGAGGCCAGTGGGGCACAGGACCCAAGGCAGCATGGATTCACAGTGGGAAGGTCATGTCAGACAAATCTAATTGATTTCTTTGACTGGGTGACCATAGCAGTAGACCATGGAGGGGCTGTGGACATGGCCTACCTAGACTTTAGCAAGGCATTTGACACAGTCCCACACAGAAGATTAATAAACAAATTAGCCAGCCTGCAAGTGGGTCCCAGTGTGGTAGCCTGGGTAAAACACTGGTTGGACAACAGGACACAGTGGGTAATAGTAAATGGAGTCCACAGTGAAGAAATAGGGGTTACTAGTGGGGTACCGCAGGGTTCAGTACTGGGGCCGGTCCTTTTTAATGTCTTTATAAGTGACATTGCAGAGGGACTGGAAGGAAAAGCATGTCTCTTTGCAGATGACACAAAGATCTGCAACAGGGTTGATACACAAGATGGGGTGGAAAGGATGAAAAGGGGACTTGGCAAGGTTGGAGGAATGATCAAATGTATGGCAGCTTGGATTCAATGCAAAGAAGTGCAAAGTAATGCACCAAAGAAGCAAAAATCTATGGGAAGAGTACACAGTGGGGGGTGATATACTGACAACAAAAAAAATGGAAAGAGACCTGGGGGTAGTAATATCAGATGACCTAAAGGTGGGTAGGCAATGTGAGAAGGCAGTAAGGAGGGCTGGGGGGATACTGGGATGCATAGGGAGAGGCATCACCAGCAGAAAACAGGAAGTTGGTGGCCCTCTGTACAGACAGTTGGTAAGACCACATCTGGAGTACTGTGTACAGTTCTGGAGACCCCATATCTGCAAAGACATAGACAGAGTGGAGGCTGTCCAGAGGAGGGCAACCAAAATGATGCAGGTCTGCATCAGAAGACATATGAAGAAAGACTAAAGGAACTAAAGATGTATAGCCTCGAGGAAAGGAGGGAGAGGTGGGACATGATAGAAACTTTCAAATACCTCAAGGGAATGAACAAAGTCCAAGAGGGTAGCTTCTTTCAGAAAAAGAGATGTGCAAAAATAAAGGGGCACAATTTGAAGATAGAGGGGGGACAGTTCAGAGGTAATGTGAGGAAGTATTTCTTCACAGAGAGGGTTGTGGATACATGGAACAGCCTTCCTGAGGAGGTCGTAGAGTCAAAAACAGTGGGGCAATTCAAGAATGCATGGGACAGACATAAGGCAATTCTAGTGGGTGGTAGGAGGAAGTAGGCTGTTGGTTAACTAGGATCTGCAGCTTATCTGTTAGGTAGAGAAATGGGCAGACTAGGTGGGCCAAGTTGTCCTTATCTGCTGTAAAATTCTATGTTTCTATGTTTCTGCCCTCTTTTTTACTAGCCTCCACTTCACTAACCCAGAATGCCCCTGCTTGCATCACCAGAAAGATTTCTGTAAACAATCGGGCTTCATAGGCTGAGGAACATTCAAATGGCAGGCACCGCAGCAACTGCCCCAGCAATTCCCCATCAATGGGCCAGCATTTTTCCAAATGATGGCCCTGTATACTAATCCACCCTGCTGCATCTGGCATATGGCCGTAGCTCTGGTTGGTGACCTCCAGCCCTGTAATTGGCAGACCATACCAGTGCTTGCTAGGTGTATCCCAATGGTGGCCCCTGACATGCCCCCCTCCCATTTTTCTACCATATTCCGCATGACCTGGGTTTCAGACACTGGGCCACTTATCTACAGCCCTGCCCTCTCCTGGAATGCCTGGAAACTCCTCCACACTGCTTTGTAGGACATCAGCATGTTAGGGGCCCATGCACTCTGAAAGAGTAACTGGGTTCAGTCCATCCAATTTCCACACAGGCATGCTGGTACCCATGTTCTCTGTTCAGCTACCTTCCGGGCTAATGACTGGAACCTGTCCAAATGTAAATGTGCAGGGCTATCAGTTATATCATTCTTAGCCCCTTCTACATGCCTAGCCTTAAAAGGCAAGTTCAGCCTCAACCTCTGCAACACCAGCATGTGTGCCATCCTCAGAACTACCACAGTGGACCCTGACTGCCTATTTATGACACATGCCACCACCATGTTATTGCACCTGAACACCACCTTTTTGGTTTTAAATCATGCGTTCCATATCACCAAAGTAACCCATATGAGGAATGACTCCAGTAATGTGATGTCCTTCATCAAGCCCAGCTCCACCCATTGCACCAGTCATGCTTCTGAAATCCATTCCCCCTGGTAATATACATCCATGCCTAAGCCTCCCACTGCATCCATGAACAGTTCCAGGTCCTCCCCTGCCACCCATCTGTCCCATCAAAACTTCACCCCATTATATTCCTGCAGGAAGACTTCCCATGCCTGAAGGTCCTCCCTTATCCCCTTGCTATTGTCCACCCAGTGGTGGGGAAGCTTGGCCTTGGCGGACATCCTGACCAGGCATCTGTCTCTCCCAGTTCCCCCTCCCCCCAGACCCACACTCCTTGCAGCAAGACTGCCCCCCCAGCCTGGGGAAAACCAAATGGTGTGCAGATGCTCCCTGCAGGTGAGCATAGGCCCAGTTCTTCCCACAGCCCCCTCCATCCATCCATTCCATTGGGGGTTACCACCCGGATCACCAGAGGCCCCATCGCTTAGGCTCACAAGTCAGATTTAGAGGCTGATAGTTTAAGGAAGGGAGGGCCCAGGCCCAAACCCCCCCAGTGCAGCCTAACTACTATGGTCCATCCAGGCCTGGGCCGCCCTCCTCCACCTGGAATCCCCTACTCGACAAGCACTAAAACATCCTTATGCTTTTTTTGTGTTTTTTTTTTTTCCATCATACCACCCAATGCCTATTAGGTTCTGAGACCAGCTTCGGAGGTCCAGATAATTCTGGGCCAGTGGTCCCTCACCTGTGGAGGCAACTGTTTTTTATTTGCCCAGAGCTCCCAATAAATCCTTAAAATTGGGGTCCTCATGCTTAGTATATTCCCCATATCTTTCCACTCAGCTTTCCTCATGCACTTCCTCAGAAGGGTGGAAAATTGGACATGTGGCCTCCTGCTAACTGCCAAGCCATGCATAAATGTGTGCCTACAGCCTCCCTACTCTTGCTGCCTAATGCTTCTTGAGAAAAGGACCAGCTCCCCTTCCCTTGTCAGGTCGATGGCCTCTTGCCAACTCACCTTTTCTCCTGGATGCTCTGGCTTAGTCTCTGCCCCCTCCACCTGCATGCTCAGCTACCATGTGGTCCCATTCCAAAACTGCCCACAGTCATGGTTCCTGTCTGAAAATGCTGACTGCTGCACTTGGACGTGCCTCATGACCCTCAGCCCCCAGTAGTGTATCCCGGCCCCTTCTGTGGATCCCTGTCAGTGGAAATTAGATCTCCTAGGCCATGCTTCATGGCCCAAAGCCCCCTGTTGTATCCCTGGCCACTGCTCAGCCTCACACTCTTGGACCCATTGCTCCTATTCATTCCTGCATTGGGCTGCTCTGATGCATCCCACTGGCTCCCTTCCAGTGCATCTTGGCCCCACCATGCAGCAAACAGCCTCCATGTGTCCAGGTGTTCTCGCCACCTGTGCCTGCAGTGAGCAATTATTGGTCTTGTGTACCATCCCAATGGCCTCTGACAGCTGCCATGTGCCCTGGCATTCTCAACACCTTTGCCGCAGTGGGCAAAATGAATGGTCTTGTGCACCATCCCAAAAGCCTAAAATAGATACAGGCAATGGGTCCATTAACATAAATGGGTTGTTATAACCAATACTAAATAATTAGCTTCATTAACAAAAAAGCTGAGGTGGAGGGCTGGATTGGACTACATAAGCCAAATGTACTCAGTATACCTGAGACCTGGCTAAAATCTAACATCACTGATGGAGCATGTTCAATAGAAGGGTATAATGTATTCAGGAAAGACAGGAAGGATAACAAGAAGGGGGGATAATGTTTTTTGTTATAAAAAGTTTGAAGTTGTTACAATAGATGTTTCCCTTCAGCAATCTACTCTGTGTGAATAGATGCATCTCGAATTGCAACTAGCCACTTACATTAAATTAGGGCTCTGCATTGTGTATAAGCCTTCTAAGGCTGCAAAGAAGGGCTTAACTGAAGTTTTTGGATTCATTTCAGTTGTTTGTTTTGTCTAAACATATTGTAGTAATAGGTGATTTTAATTTGAATTGGCAGGGGAAGTCCATGATGAACTTGAATTAATGGTCTCTAATGCGGGACTTACTCAATTGGTTTAAGGTTTCACTAGGATGAATTAACGTAGCAATCAACATTCTTTAATTGATTGGATACTAACAAAGACAGTAGAAGAAATAATAGAGAGTGGAACATTTTCAGACAATATTAGTGATCATATGCTTATCTAGTGCACCTGGCAATGTTCCAAATTAAAAATCCCTCCTAAAATAATGACTTCCTGAAATGACGATAACATCGATTATGATGCCTTGGATTTAGAGTTGTACATAATAGATTGGACAGCTATGGATGCTATTCCTGATCCTAATGCAGCTGCGGAGTTTTTCCTCAAAATACTTTCTGATATACAGGATAGATATTTCCCTTTATCAAAAGAAGGGTAAAAGGTAAAAATAGTGATTGGATTACACCTGAGTTGTTTAAATTAATGAGGGAGAGAGATAAGCACTGGAAAATCTGTAAGGACTCCCATAAAAAGGAGAACTTGTGCAGCTACCATTCGCTTAGAAATAAATGTATTCAGATTGTGCATAATAGCAAATCTGATTATTTTCAAAGGTAACAAATTAATTCTCTAGGTGACTCAAAAAATTTGGGGTGATCAATCAATAAGCTTATAGAGCCTAAAATAGATGCAGGCAATGGGTCCATTAACATAAATGGTGTTGTTATAATCGATACTAAAGTAATTTGTGATCTTTTTCTAAACAAATTTACTGACTTTTCTACTTATTTAACTGATCTTGATTGTTCTCCTATCCTGAGTGGTTTGCCATCTGATCATTTAAATCCTAACAGCATTTTTCATTTCAGTACAATTCAACCACAGCAAGAACCTAAAGTGCTATGACAATTGCCTATTAATAAGAGTGCAGGGGTTGAAGGTCTTGAACCTTGGTTTCTAAAGGTTATTTCTAATTTTATATATGGGCCATTAACGAAAATTTATAATTTATCACTGATCACTGGCATTTTTCCTGAGGTCTGGAAGCAGACTATTATTAAGCCGATACCTAAATCTGGCCAGTTACATGATTTGGGTATTTATCATCCAATATCAGTCCTGTCCCCAATAAGTAAGAACTTCAAAAAAATAGTTAATGGACAACTGGTCGATTACTTAGAGGCTGGGGGACTTCGTTCTCTGGAACAGCATGGCTTTTGTAAGCTTCACAGCACTGGCACAGCACTGACACACTTCACAGACCATGCTTTAAGATCAATGGACATAAGAATGCTGACAGGTGCAGTATTTCTTGATTTATCGAAAGCTTTCAGTTTGGTTGATCATGCCATGCTGCTCTGGAGGCTGAAGGACCTAAGCCTGATGGATAGACCTTATGGATGGTTTCAGAGTTACTTAACTAAACTTCCTATAAAAGTGAATTTTAGAGGTGTAGACTCAGTGATGGGTGAGCTTCAGTGTGGAGTCCCTCAGGAGTCCATACTGGGGACCCTGTTGTTCTCCACATTTATGGATCCCATTACTAGAGTACCTGATGTTTCTAGAATTTTGCTTTACGCCAATGGCATTATTCTGTTTACAAGTACTTCAAAAGTAGTTGAATTGAATGTTTCTCTAAACCAAGACTTTTTAGCATTGACTAAATGGTTGTTGAAACACCATCTAATACTTAACATTAAAAAAACACAATGCATTTTGTTTGGTTCTAAACCTAAATTACATAATGTAGAACCTTTATTAATTTATGATTTAACAGGGAATATGATACAACAGGTTTTAGAAACCAAATATTTGGGAATATTACTTGATTCCCATCTTACTTATTCAGCACACATTAAGAAGACAGTAAAGTCTGTAAATCAAAAAATTGGTGCCTTATATCGGATAAGGGATTGCTTAACAGGAGAAGCAAGAGAAAAGATATCCAGAAGTGTGTTACTATCTACATTATGGTATAATTCTTTTTTGTTCACAGAGCTGGCTAAACAGAACTTGGATTTAGTCATTAAAACATTTAACTCTATTTGCAGATTTGTTTTTGGCTATACCATTTAACACACATCATTGTGTTTTTATTTTCTTTTATTTATTTATTAGATCATCGGTTTATAGACCTTTGAGTCATAGACTCATTTACAAAGGCACCTTGTCAAGAGAGCAATACATCACGGCAAACAAAACAGTACAGTACATAACGCTTAGATTAAAAAAAGCAACCAGTGTTACAGGCATTCACTGGTGGTACAAGCTTGGTAATAGGTAGATCACAGTAGTCATAATATAGGTACACGAGTACCACATCAGGTAGCAACCAGAGATATTTTATTACATTAGTCAGCAGATGTTGCATGAGACCCCAGGTATATGCAGCTAAAGTAGACAGTGCAGACCCAGCCTAGAGGTGAAGGTAAGGGGCAGGTGGGAGATTATGTGCAGTTGCAGCAGCGAGTGCTTGTCAGATGGCTTCTGAGGGAGACCTTGAAAGGACCGAGCTTAGTGGAGTCAGCTATATTGGCTGGGAGGGAATTGAACCAGGAGGGAGCCAGATAGCAAAAGGATCTCTGGGCCATAGAGGTCCTTACCCTGGGGACAATAAGGGAGGTTTTGACAGTGCTGCGGGTGAAGACTGAGGGGGAGGCACACTGCAGGGAGGTGGCGACCCCGGGGGGGGGAAGCCCTAGCAGGGTCTTTTTTACAAGAAGGCAGGTTTGGAAGTGGAGTCTTTCTTTAAGGTTAAGCAAGTTGGTAGTGGAGTACAGCAGGCACGTATGGGTGTGCCTAGGGGCTCCCAGCATTAGCCTGCAGGCCTTGTTTATAGAGAGCTGGATTCTTGAAAGCACAGTGTTGTCAGCTGCAGCATAGATGGGCAGCCCATAGTCGATTAGCGACGGGACAGAGGAGGTGACTGCCAATCTAAGGAACTTTTGTGGTAGGCAATCCCTATGGTGGTATAACAGTCCAGTCCTGACATTGGTGGCAGCAGAAAGGGCATTGATATGGGGATGGAAGGAGAGTGTCAAATCAAAGGTAATGCCCAGATACTTGTAGAAGGAAACCTGCTCAATGGGGTTTAGTGTGCTAGGCAGTATCACGAGAGGGGCACCACTGGCTTTGCTTCGGTGATGCGAGAAGAGCATAGCTTTGGTCTTTTTTAGGTTCAGGACTAGCCTTCGTGATGTGAACCAATGCTCAGCTCTATCAAAAGCTTGTTGGAGGGTGGCCTGGAGTGTGTTGGGGTTGGGGTAAGCGGCAAAGAGTGCAGCGTCATACGCATAGAGGAGAATCTTACTTGGGCAGGCCAAGGGGAGGGAGTTGAGCTAGAGACTGAAGAGGAGAGGGCCAAAAATGGAGCCCTGGAGAACCCCAGAGTGAACAGGTTGTGTGTCACATAGGGTGCTATTGATTTTTACACACTGAGTTCTGGCAGAGAGGTAGCTGGTGAGCCATGAAAGTGGGGCAGGGAGAAACCAAGGCATCTGAGGGAGTCAAGCAGGAGAGGATGGCAAACCATGTCAAAGGCCTTGGAGGGGTCAATGAACATGGCACCGGCAAGACTTCCGGCATCAAGAGCAGAGAGAGAGAGGGAAGTTGGAGAATTCAAGTAGCGCGGTTGTGGTGATGTGGCCTACATGAAATCCATGCTGTTCAGGGCACAGGATATTGTGCATGGCCAGGTATTCGGCAAGCTGGTTGGCATCCTTTTGCACACTGAATTAGGCTGACTGCCTCCTAGGATGGCTTATTCTTACAACTTGGGCTGTCTGATTAGTACCTTACTCAAACAAGGCTGTAAATCTCCTTTGTTTAGCCTATTGAAAATTAGAGATGAAACTAAATTGCTACAATCATCCAGTGTATTACAGTTGTCTACTCCTAGGTTTTTGTCCTACATGGGAGATAGGGCTTTTTCCATACAATGTCCATATATATGGAACACTTTGCCTATTAACTGCACAAATACTTCTACATATTAAACTAAAAAAAAAACTCTGTATTGTTACTTACTATCTCTTACAGTGTGTAACTGTTTTTAGATATTTGATTTGCAAACTTTATTTGCACTATTTTATATTTTGAATATTGTTTGTATTGATATAGGTTTTATATATTGTATTATATGTTTGTTACCATCATAGATTCTATTTGTATGAAGCTCCGGGTCGCTCCTGAAAAAAGGCTTCTGCCCAGTGATCTTGCCTGGTAAATAAAGAGAATTGAATTGAATCGAATTGCCCTTCTCGCCTCTGGGCCCTATGGCCACTCGGCCCCCCACTACCATTGTGATCTGGCGCATGCTCTCTGTCTCTCCCCTGGCACAGTTCCCAGCACATCCCCCAACCCAAAAAAGGATGCCATTTATCCGTGCCAAACAAACCCGGCCGAGAGAAACAAAAGAAGCAAACATCCTGCCTCCCTGATGGCTTTCATTGCCACCTGGGCCCATACAGGCCATGCAGCCAATCACCACCATGTTGCCTGACACCTTCTCTCATTCTCTCACCCCAGTCTCAGTACCTAGCACATCCCAAAGCAGAAGGATGCTGTCCTTCAGTGATGAACACACCTGGCCATCAGAAGCCAAACAAACAAATCCTTCTTCAGTGCAAAACTCGCCCTTCTCCTCCTACTCCTGTGGCAGATTGATGCACATCGTACTCTTCACAGGAGATTCCAGTTCACTTCCCTAGCCCCAAACTGTCCCCTGCAAAAAAACACCCTAGACTCCGCTTCCAGCACTCTACCTCCAGCTAGTTCTTACCTTTCTCCCTTACCTATACAGGACCTCATCAGGTAAACACCACACAGCCATCATCACATTATCAAATCATATGCTAAAAGAGGTATCTCTTAAAATGGGAACACTGCAGCAACATGGAAAATAAACAGTACACAATTAGCTAACAAGCCCAAGAAAATCAAATGCCCATTTTATTATAGCAATTAAAGCACTCCAAATAGTAAAACGGTACAACAGGCCCAACCAAGTCTGCCTCCCACCTTACCTAAAACCAGTTGAAAGTCTACCTCACTTCAGTCGTCTGTGCAGAAGTTTGTATCTTGAACAGATGCAGGAGAAAGAGAGGGAATTTCTCTCCCTGCATCTCTTTTTCTTCCTAGGTTACCCCTCCCATGGATCTCTCTGGCCAATCACCTCACCTGTCCATCAAACCTAAGACTGCCCCTTTCTCTGACCTCATTCTCCCTGCCCCTTCCTTCCTCCTCCTAGCTACCTGACCCCTTAGACTTCCCCACCTATCCCCTTGCTAATCCCAGAGGGGCCAATGAGAACTTTGTACTGCCCTTTAATAGGGCAACCTCTTTTGATGAGATGTTGTTTCTTATACAGGCTACAATTTCGTCCCCTTTTTTACGGGTTCTATTATATCTGAACAGGATGTAATTTTGTAATGACTTCCCCAGCTGTCTCTAGGTGGCCACTACATTTCTGTGATCAAAATTACATCATACTTATAATTTTGTGCCAGCAGTTATGCCTCTAGCTCTGCATGTTCAATATTATTATTACTCCTGGCATTGAATAAGAGACATTCAACTGTATATTTATTTATTTTTTGCTGTTATTATTAATCTTCTCAAAGGGAAGGGAGTCTGTTATGTGATGTCACATGATGTGCCGAATGATTTAAAAGAGCAATGAAGTACTAGGCATGTGACAGTAATGTGAACAGTGCACAAGAATAAATACCGCAAAAACCATCAGCAATCAGATGCTAATCAAGGGACACCTTGCACCACTTAAGGCACTCCTGCAACAAGAAGACTGGTCCCTGATTACCACCGCTCTGGATGTTGATGCTGCACTTCAATACTTCATCTCAAAGTTCAATGCAGCTTGTTATATCCATGCCCCCCTTTAAGAAACGCAAAATTAAAGGCCTTGACATACCTTTGATCACAGGCAAACTCCTAGACCAATTAAAGCTCAGGATCTGCTATGGGCTTGTGCCACAGCCTCTGGTGACCAAGCAGACTTTCAGGCATACATGGCCACCAGGAATGCCTGTACTAGAGCTATCCACACTGAAAAATCCAGCTACTGCAGGAGCACCCTATCAAACTTATGGTCAGATGGAAGGAAATTCTGGCAAAATCTCTCTGAAGTGATATAGAAAAAGTCCTAAGCAACTCCTAATATGCTAAAGGTTGATGGCAGCAACACCCTGGACCCCTCCACAATTGCAAATACTTTCAATCTGGCATTCACTGACCTCAGCCATGTGCTTCCCTCTAACTTCTTTGACACCAACCAAACCACAGCCTTCCAATATCAATAGACACAGGATACAGATAATCCACATTTCTATTTCAAGGCAGTTACTGAAAGGGATGCCAAAAAATACCTCCTCAAGGTGCTCAGAAAATCCAGATCAAGTGGGGACACACTTGACTTGAAGCTCATCACCCTCACCCTTGATGATGTTTTGCACCCTTTAACCAAGATTATTAACAGGTCCCTCATGCTTTCCCAGTTCCCACTCAAGTGGAAGTCCGCCCTGGTGACCCCAATACACAAGTCTGTGGATAGGACATTACACTGTAACTACAGGCCCATCTCCATCCTACCCCCTCTATCCAAAGTTCTTGAAAAAATCACTGCAGACCAATTGGTGGAGTACTTGGAGAAATACAACTTACAATGCCCACAGCAACACGGCTTTCGCAAAGGACATAGCACCACCTCTGCCCTCCTTGAATTTATAGGCCACATTCATCTAGCACTAGACCAAGGACAATTTGCTGGTGCAACCTTTATAGACCTCTCGAAGGCCTTTGATACAGTCAATCATCCATTACTACTGGAACAACTTGGCAACTTAGGGCTTTCTCATGACACTTTGCAATGGTTCAAGAGTTATCTCTCCAACTGGTCACAGGTTATGATTGGTGACTCCCTCTCCTCCAAACTACCTGTCCAGGCTGGTGTTCCCCAAGGGTCAATATTGGGACCCCTTCTTTTCAGCATCTTCTTGAACAATCTCCCTTCTGCCTTTGATGAAAACATTATTCTGTATGCTGATGATGCAATGATTTTCTCTAAGAAGTCTGACCCCTCCCTCTTGGAGAAACAACTGCAGGAAAGTTTCAAGCAAGTTGAGGCCTGGTTCGTCTCACAGAAACTAATGCTAAATTACAAGAAAACAAAGACTATGCTGTTCCATGGCACACATAACAAACATAAGCAACAACAGTTGGCAATCAAAAACAGCTCGGGTCTGACCCTGGACCAGACGCAGACTTTCAAATACCTTGGTATAACTCTGGACCCTACTCTGTCCTTCTCCAGCCATATAGATTCAGTTGCAAAATCTGTAAATATCCGTATAGGCCATTTCTATAAACATAGACACTGCCTGACACCTGACGCCCTTAAGCTAGCAATACACAGCTCTATTATCTCCATCATTGATTATGGGCTTGTTATCTATGGAGCAGCCACAGAAACAGCACTACGGCAAATTCTTACAGTGCTGAATAGGGCCTGCAGATTGCTTACTGGTGTTTCCTACTGCATGCATACCTGTGACCTCTACGACCAGTCAAACTGGCTACAACATCAGGGAAGGATTACTTTCCAAACCTGCCTACTAGCAAAAAAGTCATTGGTGGGACTCATGCACCCTGGGGTTCAGTCTCTCTTAAGCCCAGCCAACCACCCCAATTACACAAGAAGCTCTGACAACTATTCTCTGACTGTTTCCTGTTGTCACACCGCCCAAGGCCAGCAGTCTTTTGCAGGTAGAGCCCCTAAGATGTTTAACTCCCTGGGCAGTGAACTCACCAACTTATGCACACTCTGCTCGTTCAAACACAAGCTACGTCAAACGCTTGTGTCCAGAGCCACCTGTGACTGTTTCTCCTAACCTCCCAGGTAGTCACTTCTATTCTTCGCACCTCTCTACTATCACCACCTCTGCCTGCCACCACCCTCCCCCCTCCCCATATCTACCCCTGCCTCTCCCTAGCCCAGGTCCACCACCTTCCTCTCTTACCCTCCTTCAACTCCCTTCCTCTCTCCCTTTTCTAATCTGCTCACCCCACCCAATGTTGCACTTGTTCCCCGATCCTTGCCTCCCACCCACCTCTCCTTCTACCTCCCTCCCAGTTACCCCTCTTCACCCACTCTCTCTTCCACTTTCCAATGCCACCTGCCACAATTTGCAACAACTCAGTTTTTTCCACTCTACCTTTCCCTTTGGCAGTGCCCTTCTGGCAGCTTTAATTCATGTAAATATTATTTGTTGTGACTCATCATTCTTAAATGTATGCCTGATTATGTTGTTCTAACTGTTATTTATATCACCTGTAGCTTTAGACCATGTATACCCTGCACTGAATTTTGTATTCAACCTGCTTGCCTGCTAATCTCACAGAAACTGTGCTTCTATTCTTTGTATACTGACGTGGAACCTTTGTAAAAGAGCCATTGGCTCAAAGGTATTTATCCAAAATTCTAATAAATAATTAAAAAAATACATATAAATAGAATAAAATAGGTTAGTGTGGATTACAAGGTAGTAATCCCATCAAGATGTTCTGGGAACACAGAGAACCTCGAGATCAAAGCTCGAGAGGTTCCCATGTCCCCAGAACCTCGAGATATGGATTACTGCCTTGTGATCCAGACCAAGCTATTTGTTATTTTTTTTAATATATGGATCCGAGGTGGATTGACTCACCTTCTTTTCATGGATCCAGTCAGGTGTCCATGTGCCGCGTGCTGGCAGGGTTGCTACAAGCAGCAGAATGTGGTGGCAATGTGGGTTTGTTTAGCCCCATCCTCCTTTTCTTCGCTTTCTGTTTTTCCTCAGTGGTGGACTCCATCAGCCCTCAGTAGTGAAGAGGATGAGGGAGAGAGCAAGCCGTGCATGACAGAAAATGGGATGGAGTAAGGAGCACAGAAAAAAATGCAGCATCTACCACCAAAGTTTCTTTCGCTAAGCAAGAGCACCAGCCGCCATGTTTTGAGAGTCATTCAGCCCACCCACACAGGAAAAGCGTCAATCGGAAGGCACACCTGCGAAGACGTGGGGGGGCAGACTTACACTTGCACTGTTCCGCTTTGGTGATAATACCATTGTTCAGGTCCTGAACGATAGTATAACAGCACCTGAATGGTAGTATTATCACTCAGGAATGGTGGTATTATCACTCCGGGAGTGATAGTATTACCGGGTTTTGAATGCTTTTGAATACTATTATTTCAGAAACAATATATTATATATATATATATATATATATATATATATATATATATATATATATATATATAACTACTAACAAATAGAAAAAATAAAATCATAATGAAGAGGTAAACAATTTATAAGTTAGGCTGCTATGAAAATTCATTTATTTCATATAGTCTATGACAAAACTTTCATCTGGAATTTGAACAACATTGGAAATATTCAAATAGCATAATGTAAAAAAAAATATTTGACTGGAGAGTTCCAGGTATAAAACTTATCAGAACTGCAGATACTTCAGATTAAATGCTTCTAACAGAGGAATCCTCATGAAAACCCTGGGGTGGTAGCAATCTGTAAGAAGATAAAGATATGAAAGATTATACAGCACAGTTCCTGAACAAACATATAGAATAATGTAGGGGTGATCATCATCCACAACAAGGCTGTGTTTCCATCAAGGGAGTTAATGAAATCATAGAGACATTGAGAGCAAAGCACAAGAGGTCTTGATGATTTCATCACCTCCCGAGATGGAAACACAAACATAGTTGTGGATGGGCCACCATCCATTGTTTTATATAGTATATGGTTCCCAAGACTGTTAAAACTTTTATTCACAAGGTTTTATACCTTGTATTTATGGTCCCACTTGGTCCAGGCAGCTTGCTTATGGTCTTGGTTAGTTGGTTGTGCAGTCATTTTGCTCCAGTGTCCTGCTCTGCTGTTTAAAAAAACAACCTTTGTTTTGAGTCCCGCTATTCTCCCAACACTGCAAACATTCTTGGCGACACATATTTGACAACAACAAAAAAATGGACAAATAAGTTAAGACGGTCTTGTGAAGTGCTTGCTAAGCAGCACCACCATGTTGGGTTGAATGTTTTCCTGCAGAGCACTGTTTTCACCAATCAGGTGGCAGATCAAGAGGCAAAAGTTGTTGTAATATCGTTGTGATGTCAGAATGATACTACAACTGTCCTTGACCTTTGAACTGCCCGACAACATGTTTCTAAAACCCACTGATTTCCATTCACAAAAATCCCTAACCATATACTATATGTTATTCATTCATAATCAAAAATTCAAAACTAATTCTGAATATTTTATTTTCTCAGAAAGGGGGGCAAAACAAAGACATCATTTGACCCTAGGGGGTGCCTTGACTCTTCAATATAGATCCAGAAAGCTTCTTTCATTAAAGTGAGATTATCAAAATGACCATGGACTTGGGACAACTTTATCAATTTCCCAGAACTGAACTTGTGTTCTGGAGATTCACTGTACTCCTTAACACACTGAGCTGTGGTATATGCAATGTTACCACACTTGCAATCACCCTACAGTGCTCACTTACTTGGATCTTATAAGCCCCTACTCTCTTCCCCGCATAGAAGACTTTAAATGTACAGGATGCTACATAAATGATGCCAGCTTTATCACGAGTAATCAGCTGGTGAATGCTGTAGGCCTTGCCATTATGTGGTGTGGCAAAGTTGGTATCAGGGGAAATAAAATGGCAGTATATACTGTACATCATTTGCACAGATAACATCAACATAAAGGTCTATCCAGTCATGTTGGTTTCTGGGATCTCGAATGACAGCTGTGGACCAGCTGGTCCTTTATAGTGGCAGCATGTTGATAAAACAGTCTTGGTAGCTAATCTGTAGTGTCAGTTAGTGCCCTGTCATCTTGGAGAACATGACAATGTGTCCTCACTATATTTTCAAAATGCGGAGCAGAGGTGGAGTATGTGGTGACAAAGCTGAATCTGGTGTTCCAAAATCCTCTGGCACCTTGATTAAACAGAAGATCCAATCTATTTTGTGTCTCAACAAATTTCATCGCCTCCTTAACTTTATTCTTGCTATAACACCTTTCCAAAAAATCTTTCTGACATGTCTTCTGCCCACTTCTTATAATCATCTTTAGAGCTGTAACTGTGACACAGATTAAGGAATTGGCCCTCTGGGATGCTGGTGACAGTATGGCATGAGTGAGCGCTGGATGTTAGAAGGAGAGAGTTTCTATTGGTCTTCTTGTGAAAAATGTCAGTACTCTCATTGTCATTTATCTTAGATTTCTGTTCTGTTGTTGCTGTGTATGGTAGGTATAGCTCTGACCCTGCTGCTGCTGTTCACACTGTTGCTGGTGGCCCTGTTTTTGCTGCAGTTGGCATCTGCCTCCATTTCCTCAATCTCCCCAGACTTTTTTAACCATCTTCTTGTTCTTTGCTGCTGAAGGAATTGCGCTGCAGTTGTAGTGGCTCAGGGGTTGTGCTGTCCTGTTCTTTCCAAAATGGGATGTCTCTGAGATTTCATTTACTGTTTCACTTTGGTCTGTGTATCTGGAGTCAAATGTTTTCTTGCATTAAGCATTTGGCATGTTTTCAATGTTTCTTGAAATCCAGATGAAATTTTGTTAGTGCCTCTCTCGTGTGTGTGTGTGTGTGTGTGTGTGTGTTTCTATATATATATATATATATATATATTTATATGTTCTTTCTCATTCACTCTTCACTTTATTGCTACATGCACAACACTTCATTGCACTTTTAAATAGTTCTGAATGTCATGTCATGCAGCAGACCCCCCTCCCCATTTGTATGATGTAATCTTTCAGTAACTAGCAAAAAAAAAAAAAGCAGGGTGTCACTTTTACGAGGTTTATGCCTTTGAAAAGGGACTTTTAGAAATCCAAAATGCATCAGTTGACATGATTGTTGTCCTTTTATTGTTTGCAGCAGAGAATACATTTGCACGGGAATTGCTAATTCTTGTACTGATGTGGTATTTTTTCCATTGGAGGTGGTTAGTGCCTGATATTCTCTTGGTGTCTGATTTTAACTCAACTGAAGTCTGCAAAATTGAATAGCTAAAATGTCATAATAGAGTGTGTTGCAATAGTCAATTTGAAAGGCGAAGAAAGCTTGCACTAGTGTTCGTAGATCACCCTGGTCAAGAAAGGGGTGCACACTGATTAGGTGTTTTAAATGACAGAAGTCTCCATGGAGGATGGCTTATACCTCTGAAACCACAGTCATGTTGCCATCAAAGATGACTCCCAGGTTGTGAACCTCCTCTCATATATAAAGCTTAACCTCATCTGTCACGGTGACTTGCACTTGTTTGTTTGCAGCAGACAACAGGCAATCTGACACCATCATAAGCAACTCAGTTTTTCTGGGGTTCAGCCTCAGCCAGCTAGCCTTCATTCAGTCTCTGCTCTCTGAGATAGCATTCTCAGTCACAACCATGAGATCTCCTCACCCACGTCTAAATGTAAAATAGAGCTGTGTATCATCTTCATAGCAGTGATAACTCAATCCATACCTTTGTATCACTTCCCCTACTGGAAGCATATAAACTGTGAAAAATAATAAAGGGAGGATAGAGCCCAGAGGGATGCTGCATGACACCAGAGAGGATGAAGACTGACAATTTCAAAAAACACAGTCTTCCAGGTGTCCTCCAGGAATAAAATGTAATGCCCCAAAGTTGGGGCATCCCAGAAAAATAAAAATAAATAAATCAATATGGGGTTTACAGGTGCCCAGGGTGCCTGTTATAGGTGTAGACTGCAGGATAAAGGTAAAAATGGGCCCCTCCAATGTTAATTCTCCTTCTTATAGTGGATAAAAGCTGTAAACAATGAAGAAAAGTGTTGTGTGCACTTAAAACCTTGTAGAAAAATAGATTTTGAAGCAGCTGTCATAACAATGGCCTGGATGGAATGCTGTGCTGAGCTGCTCATGCACAGCATTCCACTACAGCCATTCTAGAACCCTGTGGGTTCAAGTTTGAAAGTTTAACAGTGTTTTAGTCAGTTGATCCTGAGCAGCTGTAGAGGAGAGAGGACACAGAAGTCAGAGGACAGGTTAGGGCTTACCTTGTGTTGAAGCCATCCCTTAGGGCTTAGCTGTGTGCCTGCCCTGCCTCCCCTGCCAGAAGAATCCTGTTTCGGCTCTGTGTTGCGGTCAGTGGTTCCATCGGGGCACCACAAAGAAAGAAAACGTCTAGTTCGGTCAATTTGGGCTTAAGAGCCCTATTGTTTATTTGTTTTGGTCCCCCACTATTTTAAAAGTTTAATTTTCAGTCCCTCGTTGGCGGCTTGCAAGCGCCACATCGCCGCTCATCCTGTCAGCCCTCTGAGGACCCTTTAGGTGGTCCCTTGCGCTGCCTGCTACCTCATTCACTCCCTCCCACTGCCAGAGTACCGTCCGCCTCCCGGTTGTCTCCTGAAACTTGTGGTGCGGTGAGTCGGCGGTAGCACACTGATACGTGCTGACCACCTAAATTATTGAAAGGACTGTTTTTTTATTCTTTAGCGAACAAGGTGCAGAAGAGGAGCAGCTGAGTGCCACGGGGAGGCTCAGGTCAGAAGGACCCATATTAATTATTAAATGGGGCGGGTGTAGCGACGCTCACGGGAAGAGGCCAAGGAAGCAAGGCCAAGTAAAGGTCTCATAAATATTCAGAAGGGGGCTGAGCTGAAGGAGGGGCAGAGAGATTGAGAGACAGCAGCTGTCAGAGAGCTAAGGAATTAAAGGAGCCCTGCCACTTCTGGCCATATAAAAATTAAAAGGGGCAATCCAGGCCCAGTGTTAGAAAGGGCACCAGGCCCAGATAAGAGAGGGGCATCAGGCTTAATTTAAAAGGGCATCGGGCCCACATTTTAAAGAAGAGCAGCAGGCCCAGTTTGAAGAGAGGGCTACCAGGCCCAACATAAAGTGGGCTACCAGGTCCAGAATAGAGAGGGCACCAGGCTCATAAGTTTAAAGCAAGGCACCAGGCCCATTTTGGAGGGCACCAGACCCACAGTATTTAGGGCACCAGGCTCCAAGTAATAAAGGGCACCAGGCCAAGGTAAATGTAGGGCACCAGGCCCGAGGTAAAGCAGGGAGTCCCAGCCTAGTGAGTAAGGGCAAGCCAGCCCAGTAGTAAAGGCAGCCCTGGCCTAATGAGTAAGGGCAAGCCAGCCCAGTAGTAGCAGTAAGGGCAGCCCCGGCCTAGTGAGTAAGGGCAAGCCAGCCCAGTAGTAGTAAGGGCAGCCCGGCATATGCAGTTATGGCAAGCCAGCCCAGTGGTAGTAAGACAGCCCTGGACTAGGTAGTAAGGGCAAGCCAGCCTAGTGGTAAGTAGGGCATATAGGCCCTATAGCAAATAAGGCACTCAGGCCTCTAGTGTTCAGGGCATTTAGTATAGGGCAAGTGGTACACCCTGGTATAGGGATTGGGGCATTCATAGCAAAACGTGCAGGGGTAGCCAGATCCTATTCCAGTAGGCCTTACAGTTAAGAAAAGGGTCCATTTAAGGGTGCTTAGCTCACAATATGCTGTAAAGTAACTGTGGCATCTGTATTATTTATGCCACTGTTTATTACTGAAGCATCTGAAAGACTGTGTAATTGCTAGAAGCACCAAGACTGCATTATGACTTTAGGATTGTGGTTATTTGCCCCTGGTTATATGAACTGTTGCCTTGTGCATCTGAACTATTGCCCTAGGCATCTGAACTATTGCCCTGTGCATCTGCATTATTGCCCTCTCATCTGAATGATTGCCCCAGGCATCTGAGCCATTGTCCTAGGCATCTGAACTATTGCCCTGAGCATTTGAATAATTGCCTCACAAGTAGAGGGATTGCCCCCAAATTGATAATTTTCCCATTCTCCTGGCAAATTATCTGGTCATTATGCAGTTCTCTTGACATTGCAAGAAGGTGTAACTTACAGCTTCATGGTTGCTAGTGCATGGGAACAGTCTGAATCTTCTACCACGTTGAAGTTCCATGGTGTGGTCTGCCATTCTACAAATTCAGAATCAGTCTCTACCCGGGAAAAGACGCCTTTACCATCTTTCTTCACCAGAAAACTGTCTGACCATCAGATCATCTACTCCATCCATGTCGTCCGCCGAAGTCGAGTTCATTGCCATTCTCACAAGTTGTACCCGCCGTTTCTTTTGTTATACAGTTCGAAGTTATGTTTGCCAAAGTTCAAATGCATCACGACCGCCGTGCTAGTGTTGTTTCATTTGGTTCCTGTTCCGGATGTCCTGAAGTTGGTCACCCTCTGCAGAAGAGAGTGTGTACATCCTGGAAGAACCTTGTCTGTGCCCCCTGGTCGGTCACTGCAAGTCAAGTCCGTCGAAGCCCAGTTTGGGACACATCCACCATTTCCATATTTTGTTCCAGTTCCTTGTGACAAGATTGCAGAATCAACCATCTTCACTACAGATTCTTCTGGTTCCTGGTTCTATCAGAGATCCATCTTCACCTCAGATCCTTCAGAGTCTTACTGGCCCTTAGAGTGCTGCAGCATCGTCCAGGTCATGGTAGTCGTCATGTGGATTCATCGCCATGCATCTCCTGGTTTCTCTTCTTCCTTGGTGGCTCTAGAAGTCAGTTTTGGCCAAGGAATCCGTTGCATCCAGTGTGGAGTCCGACAATCCATCCGTAGGTTTATTCCAGGAACCAGCTTCTCTGGTTCGTTCTTTCTGGCAGCCTTGGAGAGAGTGGGCTTTTGTCGAGAAACATATGGTCTGTTTATCAAACCTCTCACCACCCCAGTGGCCTTAACTAGGTCCTTGCTAGGAATTGTGTTTAGTGTTCAACAGTTCTGTTTGCTTTCCTTGTAGCTACCAACGAAGAACGATGGCATGCATTAAGACATCAGACTTTTGGACTTTGTGATAACTCTGTGGTCATTGTAAAACCAAATATTGTATTGTGGGTAGTGAACAACACCTGATTTTTCACCTAAGTTCTAGTTATACTCATAGGTTACTATTGAAGAATTGTAGACGTATAGTGGCAGTAGGCCAAGATACATATTCTAATATTGCTTGTAATCATTTTAGCAGTCTTAGATAAAAGTTTTCTGTCAACTTTACCATCTTGTTGTTTTGAGTGTCCACTCCCTCTCTTCTGACTGTATCTCCCTACCCACTGGTACTAAATAAATGCCCTGCGGGCACTGAATCTCTTGGACGACTCCTGCCTCTCCTTGTCCAGGTAACTGTTATCTTATACACAATAATTCAGATCTTGGAGTCTCACTCATCTCATTCCACCATCTAGAGAGCAGAGCACCGCAGACAATCACTAAAAAAAAACCATAAGCCTGATCCTTACCATTGTGAGAATGCCACACATGCAATTATTTGCAATGTTCCAGAGTAACCGAGTAAGGGCAAGGCTGGTGATGATAGCTGGCAAGAGACTGGTGGAAGTGATGATGACCATGATAATGGTGTTAGAGGAGGTGACACTGCTAATTCTTCTGTAACATTTCAACAGTAGGATTCAATACTCATTAAAGAAGTGGCAGAGATGTGTCTTACACTACTTGTAGATAGATTTGACAGCATTAGATTTTTTTGTCATAACAACACTCATGGATTCCAGATAAAAATAGATTCACTTCTTCTGGATGCACTGACCTTGTCAAACACAAATTGTTGAATATACTAATGATGGAACAGTGAAAAAAGATTGAAGAAACCACCCATGATATGCATGCACAACCTCCTGGTCATACTGTTACTCCTCTTCTCTTCTCTTTTTGTAGTGCCAGTATTAGGTGTGAGAATCTATGTAACATTGAAGACTTGGACAAGGATGATCTTGAGACAATGAAGGACATCTGAGCTCCTTTGGATACTGATCCCAACAACACATGGAGTTTTGGAGAAAGACATTAATCTGTCACCAGAGTGCAGAATGCAAGCTTCTCTAGCAGAGCTACTGTGTTGCAGAAAAACTGATTCACTCTATTTCTGGCATGAAAAGGAACACATTTGCCTGCACAGTCTAAAGTGGATTTTGTATTTTCTTCGATGCCCTCCAATATTGGTCAGTTCTGAAAGTTGTTTCAGTACAGTTGGGGATATTTCCTAACCACATTGCTCAAGGCTAGATCCTGAGAATCTTTTGAATTCTTCGCCTTTCTCAAACTCAGCATATTACAGATGAACTCTCACTGTCACAGTTGCAGCCAAGGACATGGCCAGCTATTAAGTGAAATTTCTGTTACGTAACTACAGAAATTTCCTGCAGACCTGCAGTACCCCCGTGGCCACCAGAGAGAATCTCTTTACATATGCAGTGCAAGCCACTTATAAAGGGTGCATCTGTGCAAGATGATTTTGCCAGTTATAAGGAGTGGGTGCTATAACCAAAAGCCTTTTTTTTTAAATTAAAACTCTGACACAGTGGGCACGACTAGCGGACACCTCACTTCCTTCGTTAGGACAAACAGTATTTGCGGACAGAGATAGTGCCTCTACATTTATTTATTTATGGTACAATACTTCACTTCCCTCTTTCAGTCGAACAGCACTGTACTATATTTGTACCAGCAGCAGAGGCAGGAGGAATAATGAAATGAGCTTGCCTTCTCCGATTTCTTTTTGCATTTAGCCAAGATAATGCCAAGATATTACTCCCATTCCCCTGATTCGTTCTTGCACTCACCCAAGATAAGGCTCCCATTCCCCCAATGCCTTCTTACACTCACTCAAGGTAATGCTCCCATTCCCCAGATTCCATCTTCTGCAATTTTGGCATATTCATACTGGCAGCAGGAGGTGGGTGAATTACAATTAAGTGACCTCCAAGATTCTGATCTGACACTGCATCAGGTAGCCATGCCTGCCTTCTACAGTGTTTCAGACAGATTAGCTGCTAATTAGTGTCAGTTCACACTTTGGCTAGCTCGATGAACTGCATGCTGAAGTGTGAACCGACACTAACTGACACTAGCTAGCAGCTAGTCTACCTGCAATAAAAGGTGGGCATGAAACGTTATAACCACAGTTCTTAACATTACAGAATATGGAATTGGCAAAGGGTAAATGAAATTTGCACACTAAAACTGATTGCCCACCACAGCTGCAGATGGTATAAGTGTAGTCAACTGTATTGCAAAATATAGGGAGATTTCTCAATGTACCGATGGCTGTAACTGTCACTTCAATTGCTTCCATGTCCCACAAAATGACATCTTGTAGTACTGTACTGTTCCCACTCCAACACCTCCTAGTAGCAAATCTCCTGGACTCTCACTAGCACTGTCACCATTGTCTGGCTCACCACTAGAGGTGTTCAAAAGCTGCCATTTCTATGTTAGCAGAACTTTCGTGAAATTTGGCAACTTTTGTGGAAGTTTCTGAGCTTCTGCCTGTAGCGGATCAGACAGCTTACAAATATTTGGGGTTAAATTTTTCCCTGTTCAGCCCTGTCCTGTGCCACTGAATGTCATAATTATCCCCCACCACCACCACTGGATAGTGATCCCTTCCTCCGTCTGATCACTCGCCAGCCCGACCTGTATTTAAAAAACCAAAAACATCCCTGGTGGCTAGCGGTGCCTCCCTCCACTCTATCACCCACCTGCCCAACCAGTATTTAAAAGAAACAACCCTGGTGGGTAGTAGTCCCTCCCCATCCAATCACCCACCCATGTCCAGATTAGAAGTAGAAACTAGTCAATAGTCATCAGAGAGATAGAGAATGCACATGCTCATTCATTCACATCTCAGTGGGCTACCAGCCGTGAAGGACAGCAGAGGGATGTTCCAGTTGCCTGCTTCATTTTTGGATGGGAGATCAGGGTGGGACACTACCTGCCAGTGTTGGGGGGCTACTAGACCACCAGGGAATAACTAAAAAGAGACTACATACTGGTGACTGGGATAGGGAGTGACTGGGACGGGGGTTCACTAGACCACCAGGGCAAAACATATTTTTACTATATGGGAGATAGGGATGGTGTTGGGTTACATCTCTGTCTTTCTGATGACTATTGACTAGCTGCTACTTCTGGACATGTGCAGGTGATTGGGTGGGGGAGGGGCCGCTAGCCACCAGTTTTTTGTTTTTAAATACAGGTCAGGCTGGTGGGTGATCAGGTGGGGGGGAAGGTTCTGCTAGCCACCAGGGGTGTTCTTTTTAAATACAGGTCAGGTTGGGGGTGATCAGGTGTGGGGAGGGACTGTTAGCCACCAGGGTTGTTGTTTTTTTAATACAGGTCAGGCTGGTGGGTGATCAGGTGGAGGAAGGGACCGCTAGCCACCAGGAATTCATTTTATTTATTTCGGGCAATCAGGGGGTGCAGGGTTGGTGGAATGTCTGTAAAAGTTCAGAAATAAATTTCCTAACTTTAGTAGAAACAAAAGTCAGACGTTTGCTTAAATGCTGCCTGTGGAAGATTTATTTTTTCACACATCTCCACTCACCACTCCTAATAGCAGTGGCAGGACAAGGATTACACTGATGCATGCCACCACAGCAAGTCATCAATTAATATTTATTGTTTAGGCAAATTGAGGAGAAAAATATTGAAACAGCATGACATCATACAGTTTTATAATAGCAGTTGTCACATTGCAAAATATGTTACATCACCTGTAGTATTCACTAAAAGTGTTACTGATGAGACTGCAACTTTGACAGTGTCAGTACCATCCAGCTTGATATGAGTATGTGTGTCAGTTACACAGAGTCATCATCAGTTTATCCCTTTTAATGCCTGTATTAATTTATATTGTCATAATATATACAGTGCAGTACTTTTGTATTGCTATTTACTTTTGACTGTACATATTGCTATGTTGTTATTGCTTAATAAATTGCTACTTACAATGTGTTCTCCCTATTTCTTCTTCTCCCTTTACCCATGTTCTACTCTTATTCCTTTCCCAAGTCTCATCTGTAAACTATTCTTGTACAGTATGAATCTGTGTATTGCCAACCTGGTAAAATAATGTCAATAAAATTAAAAAAGACCTCAGCATGACTGGGACAGGATGAGTAACCATGTACAACAATACACTTGTCCTCGTGTAGTCAGATGACTGCAACTTTGACTAGCAGAGGGTAGCATTTGTGTTTAATATAAAAAAATAAAAAAACAAATTGATCCATATATAACATATTGTGAAGGGAAATAAAATGACCAAATCTGATTTATTTTATTTTTTGTCTCTTGGTGCACTATTTTTTAGTGGTGGATATAATTATATGATTTGAAAATGTATAGGTCCAAAAGAAATATAATAATTGGCAAAGAGGTAAAGCAGAGACTACAAGGCAGTATATTCCTTGAGGTCAGCAATAAATATTTACTGTTACTGAAGTGCAGCACTAGACTGTGGTTGTCTTACTAGGTTGCACTCTCACATCACTGAAAACAGCAATCCATAGGGTGGCTTACCAATAGCAACTGTCACAAGTAAGCTACAGTAATAAATATTTATTGTTGCCCTCAAGGCATTTATTATCCCTTATTTGTAATCTGCTTTACCCCATGCCATTTACTGCATGGGGACCCAAAGGGGTTCAGTCAAATTCTCAAATCTCAAAGCCAAAACAAAATCATGAGGCCAAACTCAAAGCCGAACCAAATTTGTGAAAGGCCCACTTGCCTAATCATTAAGGTGCAGTGTATAAGGATGGATTGTTAATCAGGTAAAAAGGCTGCTGATATTAAATAGTTCTCAGCTGTGATTACTGAAAAGCTGAAATATCCTCATGTCAGGAACAGCTCTCAGCTTAGAAAATTCCCCACATCCTTTTCATAATTATTAGGAGAGGAACATTATTTAATCTTCAACTATAAAAGGATCTGCACATTGAGGGCCAGATATTCAAAACTTTGCCCCAGGGCTAAATTAGCACTCCCCGGCGGGCAAACTTAGCCCGGAGCACAAAGCAAGCCAGATTCAAAAGGAATAGCCTGGGGCAAACAGCCTCTGAATATAGCATGGGAATGAAGCCAGGCAAACTGGGCTGGGAGTGCAGGACAAACTTAGCCCTGGAATAAGACAGCTATGAATATGGCAACCAGGAAATGCAAACCACAACAGTAACACAGTGCACAGCGATGTAAGGGTAGGTAGAGTTGAGCAATGTGGCCAATGTGTGTGCCAGCAAATGCGTGGACCCAGTACAGCTGCAGGCAGCAGCATATGTGAAAGTACAGTGTGCAAAACTGTAAAATATTCCCTGAACTGTTTAGGCTAAACTGTTAGCCTGGTGCAAACATGTTTGCCCGGCGCTAAACTTTGTCATATTCAAAAGTGACATGCAAATGAGCCTACTTAGGTAGTCTGTGGGCAAACATCCAGATTAGCATCTCATTATGCCTGATTTGCATGCAGTTTGCGCCAGGCTAACCGTTTAGCCCTGCGCTAAACCCGCACAAACGTGTTAGCGCTGTGCAAACAGCTTGGGGAATATTATACAGTTCTGAACACTACTTTGACATGCACTGCTGCCTGCAGCTGTACTGGGACAGCACAGCATAGGCACAGATGGTGGTGGTGCTGCATGCAACTGTCACACTGTTAGGTCATGCTACAGTGCACAACAGGCACTACAGTAGCAAGGGGGGTCAGTAGTGTGTGGACACAGCTATGCCTATGGTGTGTAGGGCAGTGATGATGACTGCACTATACACAGTGAGAGACCCAACCTGCTGGTGTTTACTGACAATGGACATTACTGTTACGCTGTTGTGTGACCCACAGATGCTGCACCTCTGACATGGGATGCTCACAGTGACATATACATGTCTGGCTTTGTGTGCTGTGGCAGTTGTACAGCTGTGCAGTATGTGGCCGGGGGGGGCATATATCACCCGAAAGGCACACTGGTGTTGGGGTATTCCCATACTGGCCCACGTGCAGTGCATGATGTGTCACAGCCTTGTGGCCACACCTGGTCTGTGGCACAGTCTGGCCACCCATATACTCTCCCCTCAATATCCTCCATGCCCACAATGCTGCATGTGTGTGCTGGCATCTGTTGGTGTCCACAGAAGTGTGGTCTGCAGGTTTGTGCTGTATGGCCACACTGCCATGCAGTCCACTGGTGGCAGGGTCACCACCTACTGCCTGGCATGACTGGGACTGGTGGCAGATGATGGCA
This sequence comes from Neoceratodus forsteri, assembly GCA_016271365.2. Classification (NCBI taxonomy): domain Eukaryota; kingdom Metazoa; phylum Chordata; order Ceratodontiformes; family Ceratodontidae; genus Neoceratodus; species Neoceratodus forsteri. The sequence goes on from CM057453.1 coordinate 243,321,102, forward strand.
GCATTGTGATGCCATCAGTTAGTAGTATGCTTCCTCTATGTTTGGCTTTGTCTATGTATCATATTTATTTGTTAGGGTTGCACAAAACCTGTGCAAAACCCACGTAAACACCACCCAAAGCCATAGTGCTGTGCAAAGCTGATTGCCCAGTGTTAAGACAAGCTTTTCCTGGGTGGTAATGTGCACCACATTAAGTGTCGTGCTAAGTCATGCAAAACCACTTTGCACGATGCTAGTCATTGAATATAGCATTGCACCTGTATTCATGTCAGTTTGCCCCTTGCATACATTATGATTTTGCCCGGCGCTAATGCAGTTTGCCCACGCTATTTGGCCTTTTGAATATAGCAGATCCACGCTAATCCCACACTAAACCTGCGCAAATGGTTTTTGCCCAGTGCAAAGTTTTGAATATCTGGCCTGAGTATACTAATTATAACAAAAGAAAGATGAAACTTAAAAAATGAAAGCACTTTACATTGAAATAATTATTCCAACATGTTTTAAGACCAGAATTATTGTGCATTTATTTCACTCAGTTGCGTAGCCAGTGATATTCAAAGTAATTATTCATATATGACCATGTGCTCTTGTTCTGAATTAAAACTCCTTTGTGGTCTTAATCTTTTGACTTAGAACTTTAATGGTAAATAGGCGTGCATCTTGTCATTCCATATCTTTTTTATAAGTAGCTCAATACACCTATAATTGGTTCCAGAGAAACTGTCAGGCACTGTTGGAGGACACAGTTTGCTATGGAACATATGAGCTTTGACCTAAGCCTTACAATAAAGCTGCTTAATGATACTGTAACCCTTTACCATTTCAAATAATTATATGATCCTATTATAAGATATATATGTACATACTGACATAGTGATGGGTACTTAACTACTGTCATACAGCACTGCTTTAATAGCAAAACAAGATCCTTGACAAGGGGCACTAAAATGTGTTAATCTGCAATAAACTCTACCAGTTTGCTTTCACAGAATTTATCTTTCTATATAGCACGTTCTTTCAGTTTGTCACTAAATTGTAAAACTTCAATTAGGCAATTAGTGAATTGCTTCATTATGCACTATATATTTGAATTTTCAGTGTCATTTACTCATTTTGAAGTTTTACAACAAAAAGACAAAGAATGATACGTTTTGCAAAAAATATACATAGCATTGACATATGATAAAAGGGTCTAATATCTGCGATAGAGTTGGAAACATTTAAGCAAAAGGACCTTCGATGGAATTACAAGGATTTTATATGGGTCTACTACAGCAAGTAACTTGCTTCAAGCCTATTATGCCACACTTGTCCATAATCCCTATATTATTCTCATTGGGCCCTATTCACTAATGGGCCGGGGTGGCTACATACCATGTAACCCGGGTGCTTAGCCACTCCACACCCATTCGCACTCACTGCGCCCCCTTGGCAGCATTCACTTTTTACCTTCAGCCCCCCCCCCACTGGATGCCCAGCTGAGCAAGAAGCTCCATGAATGGGTGGGACGGAGTCTCTGTGGGGGAATGTGCCAGCACCCCACACCATTTACGAAAGTGCAGAGTGCCATACACGGGGGCAAGCAGTTGTATGTCTGGAGGGCAGCCATAATGGATATGTTCCCCCTCCAGATGCTGACGCCAGACCTACTGGTGCAGGTAGGAGGGGTTATGAGACCCCCCCAGACATTGCCACAGGTGTCAGGGACTGTTGTCTGGCCATGAGCAGGCAGCCAGCAAATGCACCCTGGCAGCTTGACCTGCACTCTGCACGCCCCTTGCAAGATGGTGCCATGCAAGTGATCCACTATGGACCCAGGTAGGGCAGCTGACTGGCATCTGACCATGGTCTGCATCCCCTTCCCCACAAACCTCCATGTTGGGAGGGCGGGGATACAGAAAGAAGCCAGCAGTGACCTCTGTTTTGTGAATGCAGTCCCCGTTCAGATCTCCTGGAGGTGAAGAGCTGCACTAGATTTTACGCACAGGCTCTGCAGCTATAAGTGAATAGCACCCATTGGGGTCTATTCACAAATGAACAGGCAAGAGGCACGTATAGGGTTGCTCAGCTCTGCACCCCAGGGATTTCCATATAGGGGCCACATTTATGAACACCGGCCCCCAAATGGCTTCTTTACACAGCCCTACTCCTGGTGCACAGGGGTCAGGTGGGCATGGAGCATGAATCATGGAGGGCAGCCAATTAGCTGCCCAGGCAGGGATCCTCAGTGGATCCCTTTCACACCTCTGACACCATGTTGCTGGCTGGAGTGCAGAGCACCAACTGAGCTGTTGTTGGTGATCACCTGGCCCCCCCACACCGGACTCCAGATGTACCCCAATGGCAGGGGCTGCTTCATTGGGGGTGCTGACACCCCCTGCCTTGCCCACTGTGTCTGGAGGCAGTCTCCCTTGGGGGCATGTAGCCAACCCTGGTGGTTTATGGCTGCTTCCCAGATGAGGATACAGCAGCACCCGCTGAAAGCACTCTGTGGGGTTGTAAATGCTGTTGAGTGCTGACTACCCCCCCGGCTCACCCCCGTTTGGAGCTCCACGATTGGCCAGAGGATCGGGTGTGTATGGGGGGGGCGCATCAGGGTTGTGAATGTGGCAAAGGGGGCACAGCGGGTGTGGGCGGCTGCACGGTGGCTAAGCACCTGACTTATGTGGTGCATAGCCACCCCAGCCGTTTGTGAATAAGGACATTGTGTATAGCCTTAATACAATTATTTGAAGATGAGTAATAGGTTATTTAGTGTACTATTTTTGCTTTCTGAATGTTGTGGATTGTGGGAAGCACACTGGAATGGTTTGTGAGGCACAAAGTAGATTTGCAACTTGCAAACTGGGTTTGTGAATAAAGAGCCAGCATTAGAGGTGGATGAAAGTTGTGAATTCCTCTTTCGTGGAATTTTGCAAAATTTTAGAAATTTTGCAAAATTTTCCAAACTTCCACCATTAGCATGATCGGAATCTTCTGAATGTGTTTGGTGGATTTTTGCCTTGTTCTGCAGAATTATTTGGCTGAACTGAGAAATAATGCACATATGGTGGAATGATAATTCGGAGGAATTTTATTCAGCAGTTCATCATCATTGTCATCATATTTTATTGTGTAGCATAATTGAGAAAAGACATTTTCTTTTACAAATGCATCCGAACAGGTAAAACATTACAAGGGTAATACAACACCCAGACGAAGTTACAATCAAGAGTTAAAACATAGTTCTTAGTCAAGTTATTTCAGTTTAATGGATTATTCTGCAATACTTGTAATTATTCCACAGTTCAGTGATCAGTTCTGTGGACTTTTTTCCCACAATTTAATACATTAATTCACAATTCACACATTCATTCCACAGCTCAGTGACTCACTCAACTGCAGAATAAATGTATGAATTGCAGATTATTGTATCAAACTGCAGAAAAAAATTTCTGTAGAATTGGCCACTGACTGTGATCGTTCTGTGGAATTTGTTTCACAGTTTAATACAATAATCTGCAATAAATACATTTTTTGCCATCCTGAGTTGGAATTTCTGTGAAAGTTGTTAATTTGCACGAAAGTTGCTAATATGATTTCCAAACATTTGCAAAAGTGAAAGTCCAACTTTTGCCTGAAATTCCGCTGGTGGAATGTTTTTCTCCTCACACCTTTAGTCAGCATTTGGTGAAATAAAGACTATTCTGGAAGCCTCATGTTTGTGAGTAAAATGTTATTTGCACTTACTCACAATGTTAGGGCTTCAGTGGATGTAAATGAGAGGTGGAGTCATGCAAACAAAGAACAGAGCAATACTGGAAGAAGAAAGATATATATTTGCAAGTTACTGTAAAATGGCTGATTTTCACTGCAGACAAATATTTGCTATATTCAAACTAGTGATTGCATGAATGAAAAAAACATTTTGCAACAAAAGTGGCATTGTGTTTAGCATGACACAAAATGCAAAGAAAACTGCTGATGAAATGTTTTTTTGGGAAAGTATTACACATTTATTACATAATGTATAAAATGGTACCTAAAAGTGCTGATGCTCTGGAGTAAAATAAAGGAACTTGGCACACTGCCAGACAGGTTGACAGCCTGAGCCTAGGAGAGCAGGAGCAGAATCTAGCATGGAGGGTGAAGTAGCTTCCATGGGGATGTGAAGTACTATGGTAGCACTTGGTAGTACATCACTCTGACTGCAAAGTCTGGTGGAATGTATTGCTGTTTTAGCTGGTATACATAATGACATGCCACTGTGCTTCTCCCAAGACACTGTGTGTGCCTTTGGTGGAGGAGGAGAAGGGTACTGGGTGGTAAGATCTTGACAGAACTGAGTCAGAGCTAGTACAGTATGATTTTGCCATAACCTTTTTTGTTCCCTTAAAATTCAGAAGCACAGCTCTCATTATGTGTAGCATTAGCAGGATGGATGCCATGCAGTGTCTGGGTGCTAGAATAGTAGGCTGACTCAGCATGACATAGTTTTATTGATGGGACTCATGTAAATGGATCAAAAGGACACTTTCTGTGTCACTCTGAGACAGCCTGCCTATTGCCTGCTGCCTTTCGCCTCATGCCCAATAAACCCTATGCAGCTCATTCTACTGCTTTCTTCACACAGGACATTGGAAGGAGCAATGTAAGACCTTGGGTGTGGATGAGAAAGGGCACAAACAGATGTGCCCCACAAAGAATGAGGCTCTGTATTTTTTTTTGAACTACACCACTGGGCCCAATGAGACTCTGTTGCAGTATACTGTGTCCCAAAAAAAACATGGACACAAAAAGAAGTGTGAGAATTGGGTTATCCACAACAGTACTTCCAGGACAAAAAATGGTAAGGTGGTAGAGGCAAAAGGAGGGTTCAGGTGGTGATGGTTGGAGGTTTTCCACAGAGAAGGAAGGAAGTAAGGGTTAGTTTAATTTTCTTGCATTGTAGTTACTCTCAGTTTGGGGAGGGGATTGAGCTTTTCCATTTTGTACAGCTAGGAAGGGACATAGGAACTGAAGCAGAGAGGGGTAAATGACTTGCTCACAGTCACATGGAGCATAAATATTTCAGGTGAGATTTAAACTGGGGTCGCCTGGTTCTGAATCTCTTGCCAGGAAAGGTGGATGGAGGGTGGGGGAGATGGGAGCTTTAAAGGCACTCAGGAAGGCATGCAAGCATGTCTGTGTTGCCATACCCTCAGCCAGGTTGAAGAGCTGCCTGTCCCCACTACCTCATCTCACTAACTGTACCCTAATTTTTTTTGAATTGGGGAAAAACTTGTGATAGTTTATTAAACTCCAGAGCTACCCTCCCACTGCACACTCTGACAGTGAATCCCACATTCATGGTTCTTTGGGTGGGCCTTTTGACAGTACCAAAACCTGTTCCAACCTGCTGCTACCTGCATTGGAAGGTCAATGTAAGTCCAGATCCCTTACAAATAACCATTTCTCCCCATTCCAATGCACCTAGTTAAACAATGTTCTTATATCCACCTATTAGCATTTGGTCAGCTGTCTTGCAGTTGGTGGGAGGGAGTATATTAATTTCACTGAACAAGAACTCATGTTAAGCCTGCAAAAGATAGGTAATGAATAACAGGTTGGAGTAGTACTGGTGTTTACCAGCAGACACCCCAATACAACATAGTAATGGGAGCTTCTCTTCCAAGGCCAAGAATGAAAGAGCAGTGCTGGACTATAAGGGGCACTGGAAGCATCTCTAGCAAAATATCAGTGGTGGGATTTACATTTGGGTGTCCAGGTTTAGAAAGCCTCATCCTGAGTGGCTCCAAATAGCTTAGACTGAAGTACACTAGCAGATGCCAAATAAGGTGTAAAGCCTGACACCACAGGTTCACACTGGCCTGAAGCAGACTCAGAACTCCTGTCTAACTTCATAATTTCTTTTTCCTATGCAGTATATCCCATGTGGAAAAGAAATAGATTTTAGATATATTTATAAAAGTATATTTCAAATATATGTTTGATCATATGGTATATATGCAAAATATCTCAAATTGACTGGTTTTGAAATACATGATGTATTTGCAGAATATATGTGACAGATACATTTAAAATATATCATAAATATATTTCCATGATATAGTTATTATAGGTGCATGATATATATCTTATATGTCTGTTTATACATTTTAAATAGTTACTAGGTATACTTTTTCATGTAGCTGACATATATCTAAAATCTTTTTTTAACTATATGCATTGTAAAAATATCTTAAAATACCCAGGCAATGCATTAATCTCAATGTAACATATATTTAACTGTACAGTTGAAATTCCTGTTATTAGTAACCATTTAGATATTTATAGTAGAATTATCATTTAATGATGCACCATTACCATAGACTTATAGATTATACTTGTATACTTACACATAGGACTTACCTCTTGATCTCACAATTCACAAAGGCTCAAATTGGTATTTATACACCTCTGTTTGGTTCTCTTTTATGTCCAGATGAGTACCTATATGTACTTGTTTTTTACTTTTTACCTTTCCCTCTGGTCTGTAAACTTAGACTGATCATTGAAAATTATTTTAAAAATAGAAATTACCATGATTTTGGTGTATAAACTGTATGTCTGAAATATGCAAATTAGTTATGCAACTATGTACACAGTACTACAGCAGGCATTTGCAAAAATATATTTACCATATATACAAATGCATAGTCTGCATATATTCAACACATACTGTATCTTGCAAGCAAACAAGATACATATTTTACTCACTGCAGTAGTTAGGCGCACACACACACACTAGCCAGGAGCAGCTGAAGGTACTTCTTGGATTTTCCATCACAAAATCTATTTGTACAATAAAAAAAAAAAAAGTAAAACTAAAGCCAAAAGCAGCAACAGTACAGACCTCCCCACAGGACTGACATTTCACATCGTTCTTGAAAAAGCAAGAGAACAGCACAGAATGTCAGTTCTGTGGGGAGGTCTGATTTTTACTATTGCTACTTTTAGCTTTGGTTTAAAACATTTTATTTTTCATACAAATAAACTCTGTGGTGAAAAATCTAAGAATTGTCTTTTGGAGTTCCTGATAGGGTGTATGTGTGCATGTGTGCATAACTTTTACCTTGAGTTCTGTTTATATTTATGTTGTGAGCACTACTACATTTAGAAACTGCCTTCTTTGCTTGCATACATATTTTGCTATACAAAGATATGTAGAAATAGTCCATTCAATATGTATTTACAGAATATAGTCTGTATATATTATAAAGGTACGTATAATGTATATTCCAGTCATATTTACAGTCTATAAAGCATATTTGTTTGCTGTGTAAAACACATATTTAAAATGTATCATCAGTATCAATAAATATATTTCAGATACTTTTCAGATATATATCAGGCCAAATCCATTACAACATATATGAAACATATTTCAAAAAATAAATCTTTAATATACTGTACTGAAAATATATGTTTGCTAACATATACTTATTGTAGAAATTAATGAGTAAAATTATCCTTGCATAAAACAATAATTTTTCATTAGAGTCAATAAAGCATAAAAAAGTAAAACAACATATTTTCTGTGATAGTACAACAAAACACATACATTTAGTAAATCAATGCCAAGTATAAGACATACCTCATGGAATTCTGTAAATATCTTAAGTATAACTGAAAAATGCACAGATATTATATATATATATATATATATATATATATATATATATATATATATGAGCAATACAGATGAGTATGAATAAATAGGCCATTGACAGAGGAAGGACATATGGCACATTCCTAAAGTAGAAAAATGGGCAGACTGGATGGACCTTGTGGTCTTTATCTGCCATCAACTTCTATGTTTCTATGTTTCTATTTAGGCATATTCAGATATAGTATACATATTAACAAAATTCATAATTGTTCTTTTCCACACGGGTATAATTTAAAACTATTTTATGAATATATTTTAGTATTTCTCACATATTTTGCATCTTACAAGGGAAACAAAAATGAAAAAGCTATAAGTAACTCAGAATATATATGTTGGATAGATTCAAAATATATGTTTTTACTAAAATGCAAAATATGTAGAAACTGCAATAATGTGTATGCACAAATAAGTATTTTTAATTTTATGTGAGGATTTAACATTGAAAGAAGAAAAACTTGAATTTTGAAATAGTATAGCAAAACATATATTTCATATATATATATATATATATATATATATATGTATGTATATATATATATATGTATATATATATATATATATATATATATATATATATATATATATACACACATATATATTATAGTGGCGCGGTCACACCAATATAGGGTTCAGCTGTCACTTACATACTAAAGTCAAAACTTTGTGCGTTAACAGCTTTGGACCCATTGAACAGATTTGCCTGAAATTTGGTATGTGCAGTGGAACATGGTAGATCTCTTGATCTGCCAAATTTTGTTTTGGTCAGATTTATGGTCTTTGTGTACAACAACGCTGAAAAATGAAAAAATTATCCGTTTTTGGAGGCAGCTTTTGGGATTTTGGATGTGGCCCTGCACGGCCGTCATGTGGCATGCCACTCTGTGAGATGGCTCATTTGGAAGAGCTTTGGTGGCCAAACATGTCACTTTTCATTTGGCGAAAAAATATTAAGGCATTCAAATGTTATGCCACTCTTAAGTTCCCATTATGAGTCAATGGGAAAATGTATATGTATGTTTTGCGAACAAAGAATGGAGTTCTGGCCATCTTGTCCCACTTGGCGATCAAAGAATTTGTAGCCTCACGGTTCATTAATCTTTGTCCCCGAGAATTTTCAAAATTCTTTCATCGCGAGGTCCGCCATCTTGTTTTTTAATTTCTGATCGGAAAAATACAAATATCTCATCTCAGGGGTCACTTCTGAAGTAAAACTTGGAAGGGTTTTACTCAGAGAGCTCCGATCTATCGAGCCATGCCTTTGGTTTCATCCAAATTGGTAAAAAAATAGAGTTATAAGCTTTTAAAATCTTAATTCATGGCTCACTAATGATCTTTGATCGCGATCCTGCAAATTCTTTGATTGTGAGATTCTTTGATCGCGATCTTGCATCGTGACCTAAAAACACTAATATCTCAGCTCAGGGGTGGGCTAGGGACACAAATGAGGGTGGGCTTTGCTCAGGAGGGTTCGTTCTATTGAGGCATGCTGTTGGTTCAGTTCAAATCAGTAAAAACACTGTGTTTCACCATTTTTAATTCTTTGTTCATGAGCCTGCAAATTCTTTGATCATGAGCCTGCAAATTCTTTAATCATGAGATTCTTTGATCGCGATCATGTATCGTGAGCGAGGGATGAGATGGCCCAATTTAAAATTAAATTTTCTCAGCCCAGGGGTGTCCTAGGAAGCCACATGAGGGTGGATTTTACTCAGGGGGCTTCATTCTGTTGAATCATGAGCCTGCAAATTCTTTGATCATGAGCCTGCAAATTCTTTGATCATGAGAGACTTTGATAGCCATCTTTGATCAAGAGGGAAGGACAAGATGGCCAGATTTTTTATAATGGAATAGATAGGGAAATTTTACCAATCTTTAACATTGAATATCTTGGAAATGGTTTGGTCTTTTTACTTGAAATTTAGAGGTTGTTTACGGCATGTCCTGTAGATGTGAATTATGGTGTCTACGTGTCAGACAATGTATTTTTTGCAGAGATATTGTGTGACACACTTTACATGTTGTGGACAGTGTTTTGCTTGTGGTGGTGGCTTGAAATGTATAAGATACCTAGCCTTAGTGGCATGGATGTAGTTTTCAGTCATTTTGTGTGTTAAATGTCAACAGGTGTGGAACTGTGCCAGTCTGATGAATGAAAATCTCATACGTTAAAATGTTATATCTCTGACATGTTTTGGTCTTTTCACTTGAAATTTCAAGGGTGTTGATGGCATGTCCTGTGGATGTAAATTACAGTGTTTCCATGTCAGAATTTTTTTTTCTGTAGAGATATGGCTTGGAGCAGTTTACATTCTGCGGACAGCGTTTTGCTTGTGGTGGTGTTGACATGTCATATCATGAACACGGTTTGGTCTTTTTACTTGAAATTTGGAGGGTGTTGACAGCATGTCCTGTAAATGTCCACATGCCCACAAGCTGGTTCACTAGCTACCTTACTGATCACTCACAATTCATGAGTATTGGTCAAACCTGCTCTCCCACCCTGTCTGTCTCTGTGGGGATCCCTCAAGTCTCAATCCTGGGTCCCCTCCTTTTCTCCTTATTCGTTAATGCACTTGCCTTTGACTGCCTCAACTGTAACTCTCTCCTGTATGCCGATGACCTTGTCCTCTTCCACAATGACAAATCCATGGCTGCAATTTCCTCAGTTCTCTCACACAACTATGCTGCAGCCCACAGCTGGTTCTCAAAAAACCTCATCTTAGTAAATGTCCAAAAAACTAAATCCATGCTATTTGGATCTAAGCCCTTCCTTGCCAAAACTAAAAGGCACACCCCCTTACGCATTCTCACCCCAGATGGTACAGCCCTTGCGGACGTCAACACCTACAAATACTTAAAGTACTACTGACCCTCCTCACCTTCACTAAGCATGCAAATTCCCTTGTCAGAGGTTCCATCAAAGTTAGGTGCCACCTATAGATTCAGGAAATACCTTACCCATGAAACTAGACTAGCCATTGTCCAGGGTAATCTTCTCTGTTATTCTTGCCTACTGCTCCCCTATTTATGCCAGGATCTCAGCTACTGCTATGGCTAAACTCTCTGCTGCCTACAACAGTGCCTGCCGCTTTGCTTTATTGACCCCATTCTCCACCCACCACTGTACCCTCTAATACCCTTGGATGGCTACTGCTGCAAGGTCACTTTGACATAGCCCTCTGCTGCATGGTGGACAATGTCATCTGCACAGCTCCAGAATCCCCCTAACTGCCCTTCTGAAAACCCGAACACTCCTCTGCAACCTCTGCTCAAATGGTACTCCCCCTAGCTGTTCATAGGGTATCCACCAACATGCGTAGCAGAGCTTGGTCTGCAGCTGCCCCCTTGCAGTGGAACAAACTACTGGCTGAACTCCGTCCATTGACAGACACTCCAGTTTCAAGTCCCACCTTAAAGCCTGGTTCCTGGAAAACTCATCCTGCCGATGCTTCCAGGGGCCTCACACCAACCCACACTAGTCAACACTCCAGCCCAGGGGTTACCCACCTACCCACACTAGTCAACTCTCTTGCCTACAACTGTTATATTGCATTTTTCACAGTAATATTTGACTTCCTTGCCTGTACGTATTGTATATACATTTTTTTACTGAGTATTCTGTGTATTACTTGCTCACTGGACAATGCAGTCTCACATTGTACACTGTGCCTATGATTTGTTTGTTTGTACCAAGTCTCAATGTCTGATATTGAAACCTTGTATTCACTGTTCTCAAATGGACCTATGCATCAAACCTGTATATCGTGTCTACTATTGTTGCTTGTATCAAATCTGTTTCATGTTTATTACTGTTACCTTGTACTCCACTGTCACCCTGCACCATGTGTTATGGCCCGGGTTGTGCCTGAAAATGGTCCCTAGGATCAGTGCACTCACCCGGTTTTCAAAGTCATAAATAAATAAATAAAACAAATAAATGTTAATAGAGGTGTTTACGTGTCGGACAATATATTTTTTGCAGAGATATTGTGTGGCACAGCTTACGTTTTGTGGACAGCGTTTTTAATGTTCTACTAGATTAACATTTGTTTGGTGGCTGGCCTTGCTGTTGTGAATGTACTTGATTGGGTGTGTAATGTGGCCTGACACTTACAAGTTGGTGGGAGGGCCCCGAGCTCCCACTAACTTGCGCAACTTTCTACTTTTCTATTCTTTCTTAAAAAGTAAGGAAATTCTATGCAAAAAACTTAATTAATGCATCAGTTAGGGTTCTTCTACAGCCAAAAAAAGTGAGAAAATTCGATTTAAGGGTTCCCAACCCTTGCACCCCACCCCGCCCCCGCCAATAGGCATCAGGGTGCATTGGGTCATTGGCCTGCAACCCCATCCTCCTACATTGCACCACCTCAGCTTGTTTACACATGGGATGGGGTGAGAGTTATAGCGATGACCCAATGCACACCTGATGCTTATTGGTGGGGGTGGGGTGGGATGGGTTGCAAGGGTGGGAACCTCAAATCAAATTTCCTCACTTTTACTGTAGAAGAACCTTGACTGATGTATTAACAAAATTTTTGCATTGGACTATATATATATATATATATATATATCTCAAAGGTGTTTCCCAAATATGAGACATCTTGGATCATTCTGCAAATATCTGGACTAATCTTGAAATATATCTGAAAAATGTAAATGTATGTGACATATATTTGAGTCAGATTTGGAGATACAAGGATCTATTACATTATGATAGCCATAGTGAACATCTTCTGGCCTTTGTGCAAAAAGAGATAGTGGGCAAATTACCAAATTATATCACAGAGAAAATGGTTCCTAGGGTAAAAGTTGATTCCTTGAGATCAGCAGGCACTTTGGATCTTGTCATACCTAGATACAACAAATAAATTGGAAAAGAATCAATATTTGTTAGAGGACCACAGCTGTGGAATGGCCTGCCTTAAACAGTTAAGAACTGTGGGAAGCGTTATAATGTGGGGGGAAAAAAAACTCTGGTTAGGGCTATTTAATGGAAATTCTAGGCATTGTTGCACTTTAAAATGAATACATGTTCAAGACACATGTATCAGAATGTTGCACTTGAAAAGAAATAGAATTTAAGAGCTAGTAGGGCATTGTACTCAGGATGTGTTCTTTTAATAGAATTTTGTACTTTTATATTTGTTATTTGAATTCATTGTTACATGGTGTAACACATGGACCTCACTGTAAATGAGCAAACTCTCAATTGAGTGTATCAAATTCATAAAGTAATTTATGAATAAACATTTTACTACTACGTTACTATTACAGATACTAAAAAAGATAGATCTTTTCCAAATGAGAATTACATTTTTGATTCTGACTCTGATTTGAATGGCCCAGCCTTACAAAAATGAGAAAAGATGAACCATGCACCCCTACATGGCATACCAGATGGATGTCCTTGTGCCTTTCCATGTCACCAAACCCTTAGCTAGTAGGGGGGATGTTTAGCTAGCTGGACACTCGAACAAAGTGTTGTGTGCTGTAGTTGGAGTTCTTGGCAGCAGCATCAACAGGGAAAAACTGCACATTAGATTCTTCCTGGATGATATAGTATGAATGGACCCAGCACCTTGGGACTATCCTTGATTTTGAAGCCAAGTAGGAAAGAGTCCCCTTCCCTCGCCCTGCTTCAAGAGGTAAGCCATGAAGATTGAACGTGAAATAGGGCTTGTGAGTTGGTTAGTGTCAGGGAAAAGACACTGACCCTACAGACTTTTCCACTGGCCAAATGATATGCTTATTCAATAATCATGTGTTCCTATATAAGCCATCGGGGGCTGCATAGGGCCTGTACTACAGAGCAAAGATTGAAAACCCTATTATTCAAATTTTCTGTATTTATCCCCCCCCCATTCTTTATTGCCAAAACATTTGCATGAAAACAAGATCTCTGTCACTTGGGCTTAATTTGCTCTGGCTGCTTCACAGTCCTTATCAGTGTCATCATATTGCCATCATATTCATTTCTACAGCAAACGACTTTGAAGTCACAGGACTGGACTGCACTGTCAAATAAGCAGTCAGAGCTGATGATGGCCAGCTTACAGAGATTCCGTTTTTGTGAACATGCCGTAAGTAATTAAGCATTAGAGGAAGATAACTGTATGAAGTAGAAGCCAACATTAATCTAATTATCATATTTTTTAAACATTGTCCTTGTTGTGTTAAAAACTCTTTAAAGGAACATTTTGCTTGTGGGCAGATGCTAGTTTCAACCACTGCAACAGACATTCAGAGTCTGTCAGACTGTGCATAGTAAAATCTGAGTAGGGAGAGCATTATGGAGCTTTCCATACAATTCAAAAGGTGATGCCGGTTTAGAGCATTATAAAATATTAAACAGTATATTTTATTTAAACCAAAGCCATCTTTCAAGTAATAAAGCTCACAGAATGTAGATCATGCCAGAAATGGTTAATGCCAATACTGTATTTACAGCATGCCATTATGCCAATATATTCTCCTGTGGATCCACGACGGGTGCTCGACAACATTTTTGCCAAACGCTCCATCAGCATCACCAGCAGGTCGACCGCATTCTGCAGTCGGCTGCGGTTCCACAGGTTGATTGTGTTTTCTTCGGGGCTTTGCCCCGAGTCCTCACGTGGGGCTGTGCCCCTGTACCCTCCTTTAGGATTATCAGCCCAAGTTGGAGCTGATGGTGTAGAAGCAGGACCCTGACTAGAGATGCAGCTAAATTTTAATCCGCTTGCAAAGTGGACATGACCGCCCGGCGTTGGCGAGCACAATGCAAAGTGAGCACTGCAAAGTGCTCCTTCATGTTATTATTACTACTTCGCATTGCCATTATGCCTTAACGCAAAGTAAGGTGACGTGAGAAGAGAATAGGCAGCCCCCCACACATCACATGGCTTACAGTGCTGTAAGTCACATGCTTTATCCAGGCAGGAAGGAAGAGAGTCAGAGAAGCAGTTTTACTTTCTCCTTTGCATTCATAGAGGGAGAAAGCTTTGTGAGAGGAGACTAGGAGTTAAAGTGCGTGTTTGCTGCTTGAGTTTCAGTACTGAAGAAAACCAACAGCTTTTTTTTAAAAGCTGTATCTTTATTTAGTTTTTATATTGTATTTGTGGTTTTGTTTTGTTAGTGAATTTTTTTTTATAAGTTTTGTTTTGTTTTGTGTATGTGTGACTGACTGTGTGTGTCAGTGAGTGTCAGTGTGTATGTCTGTGTGTGTATGTCGGCCCGGGAACTTGTTGTGTCAGGATGGACCCAGGAGAAGGAAAGTTGCTGGCCCATTGGTGCAATTGGAGGGGAGTGCAGACACGTGTGGCGTGGGGCAGTCGTGTCATGCTGGATCACTCCTGACTCCTTGGTGTAGCTTCCCCCCATGATGAAGCAACAGGAGCAGCAGCAGCAGCACCAGTGCCACCGGTGGCTGCTGTGCATCCACCTTCTCCGCCACTACCACCACCACTAGTAGCAGCTGTAGGGGCTTCAACAGCACCCCTTCCACCACCTCCACCGCCACAGGAGATGACCCTGGAAAATGTTGGTGGTGGGACTCGTGAGAGGACTATGTCTGGTCCCCCCCACAGCTCCCCAGTAAGGGAGTTTTTTAACTCTGTGGGGGGAGACAGCACAGTGGTGGTGTGCTGTCTGTGTGGTGTGCTGGTACACTGTGGCCCCCTTGGGAAACATTTGGGGACCAGTGGCCAGCACAGCCACATGCTCAACCACCACAGGGCAGAGTGGCAGGCTGCCACAGAAGGGGCCAGGCATCCACCTACTGGCCCTTCCATGGCAGTGGCCGAGGTTGCTGTTGGGGTGTGAGTTGTGCCTTGCAGTCACCGCCACAGCAGGAGGAGGGCCAGTACAGCAGCTGCTCCACCACCACCACCGCCACCACAGCCACCAGCACCACCCTCTCCACCACCATCCCCACTACCTGGATTCCCTGCTGCAGTGGACCCTGCCACAGTCCCTGCAACACAGGCTGACATCGCCCTGATGTGGGCAGCTCTGGAAGAAAACAATCAGAGGGCTGGTGCTTTGCAGCAGCAGGTCAACACAATAGAACAACAGCAGCAGCAAATGGTTACAATGCTGCACCTGCTGCTGGACCACCACGGCATCCCATGGTCACAGTAACTTACAGGATTGTTTTCTGGCCCCCCACCCCACCCCACTTCTGTGTTGTATTGTTTTTGTGTGTTTTTTCTTTGTTGTTGTTTAATCATACACATTTTTCCTTCCAGGGGAATCTTTCTTGCAACACATAGTACAATACATTTCTTTGAAAACCGACCATAATTTCATTACAGTGTGTCACTTGACAGAGGAATTCCCATTCTGAAAATCTGCCACATTCTGCCTCACTTCTCAACAATGTTAGGATATGCTGCCGGGAAGAGTGCGTGTGTGTGCTCCTTACAGTGAATATCTGATTGTCCGGCAGCTTTCCGAATGCTTCTTTATGGATATAATGGTCAGTTTGTGATGAAACATGTGGGCACGTTTCCAGAAAGAAGAGCCTTGTTGGTGGAAACATTCCCACATTTCACCACAAAGTCAATCTCATAACATAAGGAAACATTGGAATAGCTGCTGGACATTCACTATAGTGGAGCGTGCACCTGTGCTCCCTGGCATCACATCTTAACATTGCTGAGAAAGGGGACAGAATGTGGGTGGCTTTTCTGAACGGTAATTCCTCCTTCACGTGATACACTGTAATGAAATTATGGGCGGTTTTCACAGAAATATATTGCACTCTATGGAGCAAGAAATATTCCAGTGGGAGTAATGACCCACATATTAGTTTATGTGCATCACCATAACTATGTAATGTGGTGACTGTCTGTAAAGCAGCAGCGCAACAATCTGTTGAGAACTCTGACCTATATTTTTTAATTCTATGTTACAACTTCCTTTACTTACATCCTGACTGATTGGAATGATACGAGAATTTGCAGTAGTTGAGTCTGCTGTACTACCGTTTTTCATGTGTGAAATAATGAAAGGAGCATTCCTTTTAAATTGGTGCTAACCAGGTCTTTGTCATTGTTTTCCTCTGCTTTTCTCCATCACATCAGTTAGTTGTTATATATCACTTCTGTTGTTAATTAACAGTTATGCAGCAGGCAGTGTTTTATGACACCATGGAACAACAGTTATTGAAAAGCAGCTGCAAATAAATACAAACCTGGTCAGAACAAAATTGGAAGGCATGTTCATTTTTTTTTCATACATGAAACATGTAGTCAACTAAGTAAAGCAGACATAACGTGAAAAGAAGCATATCATTCAAGTCACGACTCAGAGGTAACTAGTGGTGGCTGTGGCAATGTAAAGTAGCATAAAAAAGTACAGTTCAAAATTGTCAGGACATTCTTGCAATGCTGCTTTAATTGTAATGTCAGTATGACATCATGAGCTTACAACAATCACAGAACACACAAAAGTGGCACAGAGTCCCCAGATTTTTTCTGCAGGCCCAAAATGCATCCTCCTTGTGTGCGGAAAATTGACAAGTTGCAACACAGTGAAATGAGAGTGTTTCAGCAGATACAAAGTTCCCCAGAATTAATGGCGCACTCAGTCATGCGCGCAGTGCTGGCACAGAGTCCCCAGAATTTTTCTGCAGGCCCAAAATTCATCCTTCTTGTGTGCAGAAATTTGACACGTGGTAACACAGTGACATGAGACTGTTTCAGCAATCAGCACATCAAAGTCCCCCAGTATACAATTATGACTGTGAGCATCCTGTTGCTGGTCCAATGGAGGCGATTCAAGCAACTGCAATGTGAGCATCTCAACTGGGATTGAAGGGTGCCCTTTGGCTGTACGCTAATAGTAGCCTTGGTGAGTAGATATATATATATATATGTATATATATACATAGATATATGTTTGTGTATTTTGTAGGTGAGGAGGGGGGTTGACATGGACTTGTACTCATGATATTGTTCTGCATCACAGGTCACACAGAAACTGTTGGTGTGCACATTCCAGTGCTCAATGAGAATTTGTTGCACTGAAATTGGAAACGGATAACTCTCAAGCACATGAAGGCAAGTATTTTTTTGGGAGGGGTGGGGGGAATCATATTTGCAGGGCTGTCTGTGATGGTTTCTTATTTTGTTATTCTTCACAGATTTCATCTGCATCCTTCTGCAGTCCAATTGTTAATGATGGTCATGGTCATCGAATGAAACAACTTTTTTGTGTTGCATGTGTGCCCAGCCCGGGGGAGGAGGGTGCCTGATGTTGAAGAACTTTTTTGGATAAAGCCACTTTGACAGAACAAAGCATCTGGAAGTTTCCTAAAAAAAGAAATGAATGACTTCTTACAACTTAATTGTTATTTGTCCCTTCCTGGTTCTCAATCTTAACTCAAGTTACATTTCAAACCTACATCTTGTCAACTAACACAACCTGTGTGCAATATTTGGTGCAGTCTTTCCAAAACAATGAAATGGATGAAATAAAATCTTCATACTTACCAGAATGGATTTCACATGGATATTCCATAGGTTCCTCTCTGTACAGTAAAGCTGCAGTACCATTCCCACTGACTTTTAGCAATGGAGACTTTTTTTGTTAACTTGTAAAAGAAACAAAATAAGTGTACTGTATGTGTTTTAAAATTGTGGCTCTGAAAAGCTACAGAAAACAAAACATACAACTAAAGGAAGTGAAGAAGCTTAACAAACATGAGTACACATACTCACTTTATGGTATAAATATTAAGAAGCTTTGTGACTGTGGCTGATGGATGTGGTGGTCCAGACAGACTCAGGTTCAGTGGAGGCAGTGGCTAACATCAATCCCAGTGGTGGTGTGGTCCGGGGGCGGACAGACTCAGGCTCAGTGGTGGCAGTGGCTAACATCAGTCCCGGTGGTGGTGATGTGGTCCGGGGGAGGACAGACTCAGGCTCAGTGGTGGCAGTGGCTAACATCAGTCCCAGTGGTGGTGGTCCGGGGGCAGACAGACTCAGGTTCAGTGGTGGCAGTGGCTAACATCAGTCCCGGTTGTGGTGGTGGTCTGTGGGTCGGATAGACTCAGGCTCAGTGGTGGCAGTGGCTAACATAATTCCCAGTGGTGGTGGTGGTCCGGGGGGTGGACAGACTCAGGCTCAGTGGTGGCAGTGACTAACATTTAGTCCCGGTGGTGGTGGTGGTCTGGGGGTCGGACAGAGTCAGGCTCAGTGGTGGCAGTGACTAACATCAGTCCCGGTGGTGATGGTGGTCCAGGGGACAGACAGACTCAGGCTCAGTGGTGGCAGTGGCTAACATCAGTCCCAGTGGTGGTGGTCTGGGGGACAGACAGACTCAGGCTCAGTGATGGCAGTGGCTAACATCAGTCCCGGTGGTGATGGTGGTCTGGGGACAGACAGACTCAGGCTCAGTGGTGGCAGTGGCTAACATCAGTCCCGTGGTGATGGTGATCCGGGGGACAGACAGACTCAGGCTCAGTGGTGGCAGTGGCTAACATCAGTCCCGGTGGTGATGGTGGTCTGGGGGACAGACAGACTCAGGCTCAGTGGTGGCAGTGGCTAACATCAGTCCCGGTGGTGATGGTGATCCGGGGGACAGACAGACTCAGGCTCAGTGGTGGCAGTGGCTAACATCAGTCCCGGTGGTGGTGGTGGTCCGGGGGGTGGACAGAGTCAGGCTCAGTGGTGGCAGTGACTAACATCAGTCCTGGTGGTGATGGTGGTCCAGGGAACAGACAGACTCAGGCTCAGTGGTGGCAGTGGCTAACATCAGTCCCAGTGGTGGTGGTCTGGGGGGCGGACAGACTCAGGTTCAGTGGTGGCAGTGGCTAACATCAGTCCCAGTGGTGATGGTGGTCCGGGGGACAGACAGACTCAGGCTCAGTGGTGGCAGTGGCTAACATCAGTCCCAGTGGTGGTGGTGGTGGTCTGGGGGGTGGACAGACTCAGGCTCAGTGGTGGCAGTGACTAACATCAGTCCCGGTGGTGGTGGTCTGGGAGTCGGACAGACTTAGGCTCAGTGGTGGAAGTGGCTAACATCAGTCTCGGTGGTGATGGTGGTCCAGGGGACAGACAGACTCAGGCTCAGTGGTGGCAGTGGCTAACATCAGTCCCGGTGGTGATGGTGGTCTGGGGGACAGACAGACTCAGGCTCAGTGGTGGCAGTGGCTAACATCAGTCCCAGTGGTGGTGGTGGTGGTCTGGGGATGGACAGACTCAGGCTCAGTGGTGGCAGTGGCTAACATCAGTCAGGGTGGTGGTGATGGTCCAGAGGGGCACATCGCCTTTTAAAAACTTCAGTTAAAACCTGCAAACATTAACCACATCAACATCGTCATAAAGAAAGCTGCCCTCACAGTCATCGATGTCTGAAGTCTCTCCACTGGGAAATTTCTTTCTCCATTGTGTCATCATCTATGTCAGTGGTGTGCCACTTCAGGCAGCCACTGCCAGTGTCACCAGGATGGTCCATTTCCACATTAGCAAGACCACCATGACTAGGCCAGGATATGAATACCAAGGTTGCAGTCTGTGCTGGTATGTGCCTCTCATACATTTTAATGAATGTTATCAAGCTAAAATTTGCAGGAGACAGGTTTGTCCAACGATCCCTGACTATTGCACCTGCTGAGCTGAATACCCTCTCAACACTTACACTGGAGGGTGGGCATGTGAGGTACTTCAGTGTCACTGCAGTCAGCTCTGGCCATTCACTGACCTTTCCACTCCAATACAAAAGAGGATCTTCACTTACTGTCAGATGCTTGTTTTCAGACAAATATGACTCAACCATTCTCTGTGCCGCACTAAGCCCCGATTGTTGATGCATCAGCTTGTTCCCCGGAATCATTGATGTCACAAATACCAACTTGAGACAAAGCCTCCCATAGTGGGTTGACGCCAATCACTTTGGATGACAAACCGCAAGGAACTACAGTCCCCTTACCCTTGTATGATATGCTTGCTGGTCCTCCAGCTACACCTTCAGCTGGATTATGCTGCTGAGGTTTGCAAACCTTGGCACATGACTTCTGTGCCCCATGAACCAAGCGAACCAGTTAACCACTGATATTTTTTACCTGTTCAGGCCCTCCCTCCAGTACTGATGCAATTCCACGTTTTTATCGTGGGTCAGCATTGTTGCCATGGCAAAGTTGTCACTACGCTGAATGCTCACAATGTGACGATTCTGGTCGAATACTGTCAGCATGTGTTGCAGCAAAATACTGCTACCACCATCTCCGGCAACATCAAGGCTATGCTGTACATTCACCAATGTCTGCCTCAGCACCCGCAGCAGTGGACTTGATTGGCTAATGGAGGCAGATGTGTCACTCGCTGCCTGTGTGGCATGTTCAAAAGGCTGCAAAATTGTTATTACAGAGTCCATGAGGCACCACTGTTCAGTCGTCATAGACATGGAGGCCCCAGAACTGTCACGGCTAGTGTGCATCAGAAGATATTCTGAGATTGCTTTGTATTGTTCATACAACCTCTCTGCCATGTATAAAGTGGAGTTCCATCTGGTGACAACTTCCAGCTTCAAGCAGTGCTGAGGCAGGCTGTTTTGTATCTGCAACTGCCGCAGTTGGTCATGAGCCTTTCCAGATTTTGAAAAGTGAGAGCAGATACGTCATGCAAAGGTCAGCATTTCCTTTATATCAGGGTGCTGCAGAAACTCCTGAACTACAAGATTTAAACAGTGGGCCATGCATGGAACACGAAAAAAAAACCACCTTTCGTGATGCATTTCACCACATTTGACCCATTGTCACTTGCTATGAACCCAGCTCTCAGGGACAGAGGGTTTAGCCATCTGTCAATTTCATCAGTACCACATCAAACATGTTCTCACCAGTGTGTGAACAGGTCACATTGTGCATAGCAATCGTTGCATGCTGTTGAATTCCTGGAAGATTGCTACTGCAACAATCCACCTTACTGCACTGATTATTCACACTACCAACATCACAAAAAAAACCCGGCACCTGCACCCAGTGTGCAGTTATACAAAATATGAACTCCCCTCTGTTTTGCCACTTGTACAAATATCCATACTTAGATGGATGAATGGAGAGGAGGAATGTTGAAGGGCACGTCTTACTGAGTCAGACGGATACAGTGCGGAACAACTCGGGGATAGCACGGGTAGAAAAGTATGTCCTGGATGGGACTTTCCATTTTGGACATGCAGGTGCAGCAAACCGCCGGAACCCAAAATTCTCCACAAAGGAGTAGGGCAAAAGATGAATTGCCAGCATTTCCGCTACAGCAGCATTAAGTTCATGTGACACTGTATGATTCTGGGAGTACTTCAGCTTATGCACAAAAACACTCTGTAACATGGACTGACTTAAATGTTTTACATGGGGTGTGTTGATCACAAATGGTTGTGCTCTGTGATGAATGGCATTGGCAGGGTGTGGAGTGTGGACATTTGATGAAGACAGTTGCACAGGTGATGATGACAAACCCAGAAATGCTATTATTTTGCCAGATTTGCCAACTGGGGTTGATGTACCACTTGCATTAGACATACTGCATTCACCACCACCACCACCACCACAAAAACTGCTACTCTCACCAGCACTGGACAACATTTCAAAGTTATTATGGTCCTCCACCTCATCATGCCTGTAGTAATCCTCTGCTTTTATTACCTCACTACTGCACACGTTTAATTTCCTACTGGGCTTAACAGCAATGGAAGGGGCTAACATGCTGGCTATGGTTGCCGGTGATGAGGGTGAACACCCCACTGTGGTATTAGCTGCCAGCTTGTGCTGGGTCCACACTGCCAAGTGCCTACTCTTAAGATGCATATGCTGTCTTTCTATGCCCAGATGGCTCCCCTTTTTACCTCAACTCACATGCACATTGCAAACCTGGCAGATTGCAACTGACACATCATTTGCATCTTGAACAAAAAAATCCCAAACAAGGGATTGTGATGCTCTGCTTTTAACATATCCATGATGTGGCTTATTTAAGTCTGTTATTTTAAGCACTGAATTGGGGGGCATGTGATGTTTCGGGCACTGCACACCTGGATTGCAACTGAGCAGCACAGCTACCTATCATATTGATTACTGGGTCATCATCATCAACTAAAACCAGTAGATCACAAGTTTTTACGGGGAGGGGGGATTTCTGCAAACAGACTCAGACACAGCCACTTTGAATTTCTTTTTCTCCAGTTTCCAACAGGGGTCAATTACATCATCATCATATTCATCAATGTCACACAGATCCACATCTTCTGCTTGGATGCTAGCATGTGGACTGCATGTTGCAACAACAGCAGCATCATCGTCATCATCACATTCATCATCAGCATCTACAGCACAATCACCTGATATTTTTTTACCATACTGTGAATCCCTGCATGGAAAATGCATGACGTTAATTGCCACGGTGGACGGAATATCACATGGTATGTTATCATTGACATGATTATCAAATCTTCAGATTCACTTAATGGGTTGTTACTGGGAAGTATGACATCATCTATGCTGCCACTCACTTGCACTGCTTCACACTCAGTATTTTTGGATATGGTACGCTGGTCAGAATTAGAACTTGATGCAACAATACTAATACTATCATCACCACTAACACCAGTAACACTAACACCACTGGCTGGGAAAACATCATCTCCTCCTACAATGAGTGAAGCTACTGATTGGGCTGTAAAAAACATTGCAGGAGAAATACCTTTCCTCACATCAGCAATGCACTTCTGCGTTTGTGTACTACTACCACGCCTGCAGACTATCTTACTGCCAACATTGCCATGGCGAGAAACAGCTTTGCTTGCACATCTATTTGCAGGCATTTAGGGGGATCAACCACAATGTTATAAACAAATTCAGATTTTGATACATTCACTCTCTGTCTGATTGGGGAGATGCTAGATGTGAAGCCAAAAAAAAAACAACTGTAGCTTCAGCAACAGATAAGAGACTAGTCTGAGACTGTCATGCAATGAAAACAACTTCAGTAACTAGTGGTGCTGATGAGGTCACAAAAACAATCCAATCTGGTAAAAAATTCCTTTTGAACATGGGGGTGGGGAGGAGCACTGAATGCAGACAGTGCAGATTTTTATGGCACTACAAACAGCAAAACAAAGAACAGATACCACAATTGCAGTAAAAAAATCAGGCAGCTGCAGTGGATAGCAGGTTCACACTCCTGCGCCTGCAATTACACTAGTCTGTGGCACAATAAAAGGTGTATTATTTGATGCATGCAACACCGCATGCACACTCACACACAGAAAAGTTTGTGTACAATGCTGAACGAGTAAGGCGTAGCACATGCAAAAGTTCAGTACTATGCCACGTTATGTATTGTAAATTTGTAATGTAAACAACCTGCGATTATGAACTGCTGCACCACATCCACACACAAACAGCAAGAAAATGTCAACTATTACTGACACTATTACTGTGCATACATTAACAAAGTCAGTTATATAACAAAAATATAACCAAAAAATAAAGAAATCACTATTTCTCCAACTTAAATCTACCTACACCACAGATACACCCTTCCCCCAAAGCACACTTTCACTGTCTTTCACCACACACACTAAATGTTGTAAATTAACATTCAAAATCCACACAAAAACAAAAATTCTCGATGATGTGAGCACAGGAGGATTTCCTACAATCAATGAACTAAAGTTGGAGCCCCCCCAAAAATGCAAAAATGCTTTTTTAACAGCTTTTACAAGATTTCTACAACAGACAGCTATCAGAGCACACTGTCTCCTATTCCTTCCTACACATACTTCCCCGAACTGAGGCTGTGCAGATCAATGTAGAGCCCATGTGACCTGAAATCCCATGAATCACTGCAAAATTCACCTTCGGAGCTCAAAAACAAGGTGAAGTGAGGTGAAGCGCACTGCCCTCAATGCGCTTCTCCTTAAATTTTGCAGAATAGTGATCAGGGGAGGTGAAGCAGGGTTTTATTTAACTCTAAAAATTGATAAGCGTTTTGCTCATAGAAGTTCTAAAACATTGTAAAAATGCATAGCACTTGCCTCACTGTGTCTAACAAACATAACACTTATAGAAAACCTATATAAATGCTTTCTGTACAGTTAGTATTGTTCCAAGAAAAAAAGTGCTAATCAATTATTTAAAACCCTACGGAGTAACGCAAAGTGATTGTTTCCAATGCATTTCGTGTTCCTCATCATAATGAGAAGTTCTCCGCTTCATGTTACAGAGCACTGCACAAATCTGCCTTTGCTCCATGAATCACTTTGCAGAACAGATTGAGCCCACTTCACCCACCACTACCTCCGACAGACAACGCCTGGTGCCAGCAGGTTTCCCACAGTGGCATGGCACTGTAGTCACTGTGGGGGACCTTGCTGGTGAAATGTCACTGTCGGGGGGTAATCATTCTCCTGGAACACACCTAGAAATGAGTGTTGGCTTAGTGTACTTTCCCCCACTCAAAACATTTGAAATAATACTAATAAAAATATATAGCAACATTAATTTTTTCAGTAACCAATAAGTACAACCTACAGCATGGACTTATCTGCCATGGATTCATGTCTGCTCGATGCATTCATCAAGAAGGCAACTGAAAGTAAAACAAATGAAAAGGAGTCAGAAAGAAGCTGTAGTTCATGAGACTACAGATAGAATGACAGATGACTGTCTTTCTGTTACAGAGTAGTAACTCTATGGATGGATTCCGGTGACATCGTCAACCTCAAGAGGTTGACGATGTCACTGGAATTCTGAGATGGAGTTACTTGCTCTGTAACAGACAGAGAACTATCTGTTGTGTTTTATAATACATGGATCCTTATCTTTTTGCAAAGGTTTATACTGCCAGGTGATTTGTTTAAACAGTTCTGCCCCATCTCCTCATTTTCCCAGAGTCAATGGACTCTGACAGCAGTTTTACTCACTGGCTGTGATCCTGTCGCTTTTCCTATCGCTCACTACAGCCACTCACTTTTTTCAATCACAGCTGCCCCCCCCCCAACTTTTCTGCATAAGTGTTTCATGTTTGGATAGTTTGGAAGAGAATTTTATTCTCTTTTTTACCCAAGCTGTTGAATTTGGTTACTATGTGCTGCAGCCCCCTTTCTCCATGGCAACCCTGTACACTTTCCTCACTGTATGCCTCTGGCTCTGGGAGTCCCCCAACTCCTTGATGTTGTTCATGGGGATATTGAGGTGCTGAAAAGTAAATATTTTTAGTGCCTCTTACACACCAACACACCCTGACTACAACAGTGCAGTTTTGAGTAAATACACAATCTCAAATGAGCCAAAGATTTGAAGTCATAATACCATCAATCTAACATCCTGACATCAGTGTCATGGTATTATGAGTTTTGAAAGTGGCACAATTTGTATAAGAAACATCCCAAACTCATATATTACACCTTGAATAATAAAAAAAGCTGAAATAATGGTATACTTCAATGTGGGTGATACCCAGTTGCAAATTGATGCCACACAGTGGTGGTAGGGACCTTTTTGTGCCGTACTTCAACCATGCACCCTTTTAAGCTATACACAAAGGTGTTGCAGCATTTTACTGGGCTGTATCAATGAAAGCTGATACCAGTTGTACCTGTAACTTGCACCCATGCCTGACGAGGTCGATATACTACAGTTTTATCTGGTCAAGACACAGGACTGGATGTCCTCTGGCTGTCTGTGGCTTAATCTGGGCAAAACAGAGGTACTAGTGACTGAGAATGGTCAATAGCTGCATATGGGGTGCAACAGCGAGAGGACCAGTTTGATTCATGGTTCCAGTAGTCTAGAGGCCTCTACCAAGGTAAAGAATTGGGCATTATTTTGGATGAAAGATGGACATTGGAGATTCAGATATCGTCCATAGTCCTGAATGGCTTTCACCATCTTTGTAACATCTTCAGGAGAAAAGCCTTGATCCTGCCGGCAGACCAGCCCTCACTGGTGCATGCATTTGTATCTTCCAGACTCAACTACTGTAACACTCTATATCTGGGAATTGGTGGAGGAGTCCTTCAATGCCTGCAGCTAGTGCAGGATGCAATGGCCAAGTTACTGACAGGCCTCCCAAGGTCATGTCATGTGACCCCGATCTTGAGGGATCTTCACTGGCTGTCCTTGAAGTGGTGAATCTCCTTTAAGGTCAGTTTGATGACCTACAAAGCTTTACATGGATGAGGCCCAGGTAATTGAGCAAGCTCCTGTCTCCTTATTGCCCAGCTTGACCCCTCCACTCTTCCAAGAGAGCCCTTCAGTGGTTCCCCAGGCCAAGTTTACAACATCAGGGGCCAGATATTCAAAACATTGCCTGCGGGGAAACTTTGCACTGCCCAGCAGTTACCATTAGCCCACATTCCATTGCACGTTATATTCAAAGGATTAGCCCATGGGCAAACACTGCTGAATATAGCATGCAAACAGAGGTGTGCAAAGCATAGCCCAAAGTGCAGTGCAGAGATTGCTCAGCACTGAAGCCAGCTCTGAATATAGCAAATGGGGAGTGCAAATAGTTAAATCATAGCATCATTCCAAATGCGCAAAAACTGAATTGCATGATGCATTTGTGCAGTGCATTACATGATGTGTGAATGCAAAACCATTTAGCACAGCTGGAAAATTTGCTATATTCCACCATGCTATGCAAGTAAGCCTCATAGGGCAGTCAGCAGGCAAAACAACCCATAAGCATGTCATTATAGCAGGATATGTATACATTTCCTTGTGTAAATTGCCCAGACTATTTAAAGGGGACCAGAGACCTTCCCCACCATACACAGCAGACTGGAGCTGCAACCAGGACGCTGCAGGAGAAAAATGTCATAGCTTCTGTGCTCCAGTCATGTTGCCACCTGTCCACTGCATGTTGTTGCATGGGTTCTATGTGTCATGTATACACCATCATTTGTGTAGTGCTCCACGTTGGCCATGTGTGGAACAATGGTGGCCTATGAAAGGCTGGAAGTGGGCATTGTCTGACCCCATAAACACAGGTACATGGTACACAACAATGCTGTAATGGTGGTTCAGACTGTGGATGCACACACGCATCCTGCTTACACACCATGCACTGACCACTGTCTCATAACCTTCACCAACATGTGCCTCTGATCGAGGAGGGGAGACTGCATACACACAAATTCTACTGAAAGGAGCTCAAAGCCCTGGATGAGGCATACAAAACTGGGGAGTCCTTGCTGACACAATGCCATTCCACAGATGCCGCTTCTCAGGCAAGTGTGAAAGGAGATCACTGCAGCAGTCAATGCCATTGATGGCCAGGGTTGACCACTAGATGCAGTGTGCAAGCACATCAGAGACTGCCAGCACCATGTAAAAGAAAATATGGCTGCACAGCACCATGTGCAATGTGCTAAAGATGGTGTACACCGGCCATCAGTGGTTGCAAGTCCACTTGACCCTGCAGAGGAGGTGGTGGTTTCCAAGTTGAGGCCAGTGGAGGTGGCAGGGGTACCTGGGGGGTGGCTTTGAGTCCCAAGTTGTGTCCTTCCAAATGTGTAAGTACATGACTGGGGCACATCCTCGTGTGCACTGGCACACATGTAGATCCTGCAGGTGTTGGGGCACACTACAACCATGGCCATAGCACTAATATTGTATGATTTTTTCAGCACGGTGTGCTCTGTGACATGGGCTTCTGCTGTGTTAACCAGGTGTCCAGCACAGCACTGTCTGCAACAGGCAACCCAATGGGTACTTCTCTGCACAGAGATACCCCTCGTGTTTTCTCATGCACATAGGGTGTGTGTCACATCTGCCAAGGTGATTGCCATGTGTGCTGGTGCATGTTGCCAAGTGTGTTGCGTATGTGACTGTGTGGGGGGTTTTGGCATTCACTGTGGGTAGCGGTGTGCACATGTGTTGCATGTGTGTGATACATTGTTAGTGAATACTGTTACACATGCAAAAGCCAACTTCCACAGGTAGCTGTGTGGCCAGTATAGGTGCCATGTAGTTTGCGCATTAGTCACCAGTTGCATGATGACCATGGGTGACAGAGACTGGACTGCTGGGACATGCATATGACATCACTGGGACTTGACCAATGTGTAACGAGTGGCACACTGACAGTACACTCCTACCACTACAGTGCAGGATACATCATCCAGGGAGGAGTAGGAGGAGGAGGCTGGACCATCCACTGAGATGCACCATCCAGAGATGATGCCAGAGGGGGAAGGGGACCTGCTGGACTTTTTTTGTGGAGAAAACAGAGGACAGCTATGATGACACATATTTGCCAACAAATCAATACCTGGAGGCCATAGCTGCCCTTGGCGGGGGGAGTTCTCACCAACCCTACACCCCCACCACCCTGTCCAGCCATTGGTGCCCTACAATATAGATGCACCTGCTGACAGCCACATCCCTGGGAGTGGGACTGTGTTGTCAGGGACAGCAATGTCCCAGGGTACAATCCCCACCTCCACCACCACCACCTCCTCCTCCACTGGAATGGCCCCCACATCCTCCTTCTCCCATGACAACTGCCCTGCACATCAGGTGGACATGGGCAGCCATCAGGGTCCCCCACCATTCCACACCCATACTTTGCATGCTACCACATCTACCAAGGCCCTGCCACCTTCATCACCCACCCTGGACATGGTGTATGCACTCCCCACTCAGTGCCCATGCCAAACAACATGTACTGTCCCACAGGACAGTGTACACAGAGGAAGTCTCCTTCTGACTCTCACCAGCTGCAGTAGTCTGCTGTATAGTTGCTGTCAGCCCCGTAACATTAACGGTGGAAACACCAGAGTGTACATCGACTACACAGAGTGGCAGGGCAGGGACTGGCAGCACACCAGCAACACCATCATCCACCAACACTTCCCAAGCCCCTAGGCATGACCTGGACATTCCATAATCCAGCCAGAGGTATGTGCATGCACTGGCCAAGGTGACCCCATCCCCACAGACATCACCCTACCCTTCCCCATGGCCATGACCACTACATATAGGGGTCACTGACGCCCAGTCCCTGTGCACCCATGGATTATGGAGAGCTTGAGTTTGGAGGACACCCCTGCCTTTTCCCACTCATCCCATGCCCCCTTCCTGTGTCCCTGTTTTGTTTTCACAGGCATCTGCACCACCCCTAGCACAGTCTCACTTGTTGCACCCACTGTTATTTTCCTGCTCTATGTTGCAGTTTTTATGCACTGTCATTTTGCAATTTGTGTTTACATTACATCTTTGAAGTCCATGACAGGGTCCTTTTATTTTGGCACCCACCTGCTCCTCTCAGTGAGTCCTCTTATGATGTGGACTCTGTGTTCCTGGGCCCTCCAGGCCATGCAGGTCATGACTGTTGAGCTGCTTGAGTATCCTCTGAACCTGTTGCTCTGTGTCACTGTGTTCCTAATGTACCCGCATGCCTATTCCATGGTGCGCCATGTTGTGTAACATACAACAGGCTAGGAATATGACACATGCCTTGCGAGTGGTATATTGAATGGCACCACCTGAACAGTCCAGGCACCAGAATCTCATTTTCAGCATGTGAAAGACACACTGAATGATGTTATGTGTAGCAGTGTTTTCCACATTGTATCTGACCTCGGCCACTTTTGGGGGCCAGAGGACTAGTGTGAGAAACCAGGGTTGCAAGGTATAGGCACTGCCCCTGTAAGGTAGAAAACATACATTAGCACCTGGTCACAGTGTAGTTGACCACATCCAGAACACAGCCTGTGGTCTGTGGTGCATCCTGTGCACCTTCCCTCTACCCACCCACTCTTCCCTCAGTGAGGCATGACTGCACTGTGCTGTGATGGTGTACCCCATATGGAGTGGTTGGGAGACTGTGTGGTGTGTACTCTCTACAAGGTGTCCACTAGGTATTTGGCTACCGTCAAATGCCTGACATAGTCTCGAACTGTGCAATATGATGGGGTTGTGGGCACTGTCAGGGTACTGTGCCAGTATATTGGTGATGCACCCAGCTGCATAGCAAGCAATCTGGCAATTTATGGAGTGGTATCCCTTCCTATTGTGGTAGGCATCCACCCCATCACCAGTGGGTGCCCAGATAGCAACATGGGTGCAGTCAATGGTGCTGTCACTGGCACCAAGTACTGCAGGTAGGTGCGCAACCTGTTTAAACTGCTGCATGGTTTCTGTGTGGTCTGCTGCTGTGCTGGGGAATATGATAAACTTGCCAGTGTGTGGCAGTAGGGCATCTAGAGCTTGGGCTGGGGGCATCAAGTGGTGGTCTGTGACACACCGATGGTATCACCCACCGGTGTCTGAAATGAGCCAGTGGCCAAAATGCACATCACAGTCATCACCTTCTGCTTGACTGTCATGGCATGGTTGTGCTGGTTGTCACTGTGCAGCTGCTCATGCGGGAGCTCAAACAGCTGCTGTAGCATGGCCCTATTGTGATTGTACTAGCCCACCAAATGGTCCTCAGTGAGGGTCTTAAAGGAGACTCATGGCCAGTATCATCTATGTGCTGCAAATTGCCTCCACAAACAGAACAAAAACGTGCTGCGCTCAGGACCAGGGCAAGGTGCGAGAGTGGGTTTACGAACCTCAATAATTAGTCCAAACAGACAGCAATGCACTCACACACCAGAGATAGGAGTATGTCCTCCAATGAAGGGAATCACTCACCAGATGTGAATTCAAAATGAATATATACATTTATTTTTCCAAATGCCATGTAACAAAAAACATCCAGGACCACTGCTGAGTTTCTGTGTAGCCAAGTGCTATTTGGACACTCAGCAGTAGTCCTGGATGTTTTTGTTATATGGCATTTGGAAAAACAAATTCATATCTTTATTTTGAATTCACATCTGGTGAGTGATTCCCTTCATCTGAGGACATACTCCTGGCTTTGGTGTGTGAGCATATTGCCTCCACAGCCTACAGAGTGGCCCAAGTTGGCCTTCTGCCCACTCCTCCTCCCCCCCCATGGGCTGTTCCATTAGGAACAGCATGTGAATGTTGAATAAAGTCATTTCTGTTCTGGCTTCAGTGTCACCACCTGCTTCTAGGGTTTGCAGGGAGTAAGTCAGCCTTTTTATAGGTGATATTAGTGCTGCTCAATGATGCCACGCAAACTCACTTTGAGTGGTGCTAATGTGCTGAATATAGTATAGTATAGTGCCTGCATTCATGTCCACACCCCATCTCTTTGCCCAGAGCAAACATTATCTGTTTGTGCAGTGCTATTTCATTTTTCCCATGCTAATTGGGCTTTTGAATATAGTTCAAGTGCACAAACTGCTAGCAAAGCACATGCAATCTGTTTGCCCACCGGGCAATTCTTTATTTTAATTTAATATATTTTAGTGAATACATATGCCAAAGTACAGTACATATAGCACTGAGACCTCACCCTCCCCAACCCCTAGTTGACCCAAAAATTAAAGCAATCCAGTCCTTATACCATACAAGGATCTCAGAACTCTCAAACCAAAAATCCCGACTCCCCCCTCTCCACCCTTTA
Source organism: Neoceratodus forsteri (assembly GCA_016271365.2). Taxonomy (NCBI): domain Eukaryota; kingdom Metazoa; phylum Chordata; order Ceratodontiformes; family Ceratodontidae; genus Neoceratodus; species Neoceratodus forsteri. The sequence goes on from CM057453.1 coordinate 243,353,262, forward strand.
CCCCCACTCTCTTATCGAGAAGTAACCTTCTAGGCAGCCAGCATAGCAATCACAAACTATACAACATGAATTTAGACCAAAGCCCACTGGACAAAGTTTTGAATATTGGGCCCCTGGTGACTAACTGTTTGAGATAACAAGTCCAGCCCTGTGGAACTTGCTTCCCAGATCTCTGAAGGAGGCTCTTTCAGTGAAGGCCTTTAAGAGGGGACTAAAAACATACTTGTTCAGACAACTGTTTGATGTTACTTGACACCACTATTCTTAGCTCTTAATTGGTCTTGCCTGCCGAGTTTACACTGCTACGTTTTGTGTGTTTTAATTTATTATAAGATCTTACATTATTTTTGCTAATTTATTTTATGATGTTGAACAGTGCCCAAAGCATCTGGGATTTTGCATTAAATAAATAAAACTACTACTACTGGTAGTAAAGCAATTGGAAGATAGTTATTTAGTAGTCTGAAGCCACCCTTTTGGTAACTGGGACAATTTTAATACTTTTCCAGGCATCTGTTACCTCCCCAGAAGTGAGTATAAATTGAAAATACATTAGACAGGGGAGGCTAAGATACAGGCAGCTTAACACACATCTAGATTTAAGCCCATCTGGGTCTACGTTACCTTGGTTCTCCGGGTTGCCCCTGAAAAAGGGACCTTCGGGGCTCAGTGGGCCTATTCAGTCACCAAAATTTAATAAATAAATAAATGAGTGTCAGCCTTGATGTAACAGTGTGGCCCAGTGGAAGGAGCAAGCTCCCTGGCCCACCAATAGGGGTCGCTGCACACGAACCCACCGCCAGCCCTCCACAGCCAAGGCATGCTGCTGTCCAGCAATGCAGTCTGGCCTGCCTCCCGAAGCAGTGACCAGAGTCTGTGCCTGAACCCCAGTCAGCACAGTAGCATGACATGCTGCTGCTGGGCATTGGAGCAGTACTGGATGTTAATTTAAAACAAAGTAGTGTTTTGGAGATGGGCAATGACATTTCTTCACAGGTCTTCGATTTTCATGCATAATTCTTGTATGGACACTGGCAAGACACAGACATCATAGTGCCCCCCCATGAAGAAATGGGCTAATTGTAAAGCTTTTACTGTTTAACTGCTGTGCTTAGACCTTTGGGCACCTCGCCCCTCCCTCTTGTCTCTACAAATCTAAGCCCTTTAATCTACACCCCCTGCTACCTTGTTCCTCCCCACTTGCTGACTATTTAACTTGTCCTTTTTCTCCTCTCTTCCCAGACTCTCAGCCCCTGATCAGGGCTTGTACTGCTGCCGTGGCACAAGAAGTGGCTCCCCTTGCCGGACGGCTTTCTCTCAGCCACCGCCCGTGGTCCACTGCCCGGCTCTCCTGCATACAAGGTGTGGTCCCATCTGGACTTTTCCCTGCGTGATTCATGCCAGCTCACCCCCACCCCCACCCTAGCTCAACAGTTACTTATATAGCTACTGCCTGGCTCGATTCTTCTTTTTCTATCAGTCCTGTTTCCCATTGGCTGCTTATACTATACCACCACTAGAGGCAGCTGCTAACTTTAGTCTCTACTAGTGGCCAAAGATCGCTAGGCTCACACTATTCCTCTGATTACACTCCCTTCCTTGCCTGGTATCATGGAACTCTGCCAGGCTGTCAGACAAAGGTACCTACTCCTGGCACTGACCCTATTAATACTGCCAACACTTCTCACACAGCCACACACAGGCCCCTCTACCATGACTTTTATTGTTATGGTGGTAAACAATATCTCAAGCTTCACTGGAACCCATCACTTCCCTGACTCTGGGCTCCTCCCTCACTACCCTGAGATCCCCTGTGCAACAATTACCTCTGTGCCTGAATGTCTCCCTACCCTCCAAAAAATGGTAACTTCTCCCATGTTCCTCTCGCCCTCATCTTTACCCTCCAAAAGACTTTCCCATGGCCCACACAATACAAACAAGCACCACCACCATCTCCTCCTACTGCTGCTACTCCTAGCTTCTGTTGATATCCACCGTAATCCTGGACCTCATACTGCTATGCAGCCAACCAGTGCCCAACCTGACACCACTTCACTTACACTCCCACATGGCCTTAAAATAATCCACCTATACATAAGAAGTCTTGCTCCCAGTATCTCCCTACTACAATCTATAGTGCATTTATATACTCCTGACATCATCGTGATCTCTGAAACCTGGCTGTCAAATAACATCCGTGACCATGCTGTCTCTATCCCAGGCTTTACTATCACTAGACAGGATCTGAATGGGAGAGGTGGTGGTGTGGCTATTTATTTTACTTATTTAGTTATTTTTTGTTGTTGACCGGGTAAGTGCACTAGACAAATTCTGTCTATTTTCAGGCACGACCTGGGGGAAGGGGATACAGATGAATGCCAAGTGACTTTGAACCAGATTAAGCTGTTGGTGGTATTTTTTAGTGAATGGGGGAAATTTGGCCAGTGCACTGGGGAAATTCCCCTTCTCTTTTTTCGAGAAGTGCCATGGGATCTTTAACATCCACCTGAACTAGCATCAGAACTGGCAGATGGGACCCCAGTTTTAACGTCTCATCCGAATGACGGCACCTCCGGAGTGCAGCACTCCCCTTATGCTGCACTGCAGTGTCAGTATTGGGATATTAACCCAAGTGCCTGGTGTAGGGCTAGAACCCACAGCCTTCTGATCTCCTGGCCTCAAAGGTGAGTGTGCTACCTGCTGAGCCACTGACACTTCACACTTCCTCTTCTCTCCAGTCCACCCCTACCTTTACTGCCTCTTCCCATGCTTCTCATGAGGCCCTTCTTATTAAAATCTCCTTTCCCTACACTGCTCCCATTCTCATTGCTGGTGTTTATTGCCGTCCAGGACAACTTCATGCAAATATCACTGCTCTCCTTACGAAGCTCACTACCCTGGCCATCGGGGGCCAACTTTATATCCTGGGTGACCTTAACCTAAACTGGCTGGCCCCATCACAGGCCCCTACCCATAACTCTATCGAAGTCTTGAATCTTAGTCCACTTATCCAAGAACCCACTCACCTAAACAACAAAACAGTAAACCACTCCCTGCTTGACCTTGTTCTCACTTCCCACCCACATAGAATAGTATCCTCTGCTCTAATACCAGATTCTATCAGTGACCATCACATGACCTTCATGGTGAGAAAGATCCATAGGACTAAACACCCACCTAAAATAATTCTCACTAGACCCTGTGCTTCTCTCGACCTACAAGCTCTGCTTTATGACCTCACTTACACTGACTGGTTCCCCCTCACCTCAGTGGCATCAGCTGACATAGCCCTTGACTCTTTTAACACCAAGTTCCTCCACATTTGGAATTCCCATGGCCTGCTCGGCAAAACAAGGGTTCGAGGTGGGCATCTCCCCTGGGTCACACCTGCAGTCTTGGCTTGCCAATGTGCTCATGACAATGTGTGGCATCAGGCTAAAGCTACCCACTGCCAACAAGATCTCCAACACTACCGTGAACTTTGGAATGGCTGAACTAAAGCAATCCGCCTAGCTAAAGCTGATCACTTCAAATCAAACTTCCTATCTAATACAAACAATCCGGCCAAATTTTGGAAGGTCATTCATTCCCTCTTCTCTCTGACCGCTAACACTCCACCCCCTACCCTCAAGCTCAACCAATCTACCTTTTCTGATCCTATGGCTATTGTGGAATGCTTTAACTCCCACTTTTCTACCTGTGCCTTTTCTCTTCTGGGCTCCCTGCCAGGCTCCTCCAATGGTCTGGTGTCCTCTCCTCTCCCCTTCCCTCCCCACAGCCTCCTCTCCTCTCTGTTGCCCCGCACACCTCCACTCAGCCCTCTCATCCTTCCCCCCTTTGCACACTCCACCCTCCTCACCCTCCCTACCTCTTCCAGTCCCCTCCCAGTTCTCCTTTTCGCCTGTGTTTCCTGACACCACCCTCCAGAACTCCTTGGCCGCAATCCCTCTAAAGGCTCCTCTTCAGATGGTCTGGATCCTAGACTCCTCTCCCTCTCTGCTCCTGCTATTGTCTACCCACTCTCTCTCATACTAAACCTCTCTTTCATGACAACTTCTGTTCCCTTTGTATGGAAACATGCAGTTGTGCTCCCGCTCCCTAAGGGGGGTAACTCCTCTGCACCTGGCAACTATTGACCTATCTCTCTTCTACCTACCCTAGCTAAACTACAAGAACACATAGTCCTCAACCAGCTTTCCTCCTTCCTATCCGACTCTGGGTTCTTCACCCTGTTTCAATCTGGATTTCGGAAGTCACATTCTACTACCACATCTCTACTGAGACTAACTGAGGCCATCTACTCTGGCTTTGACAAAAGTCACATTACCTCAGCCATCTTTGTTGATCTGGCAAAAGCCTTTTACACTGTCTCACACCCCCTCCTCCTGAACTGCCTCTCAGCTGCTGGTCTTTCCCATTCTGCTACAGGCTGATTCAATGCCTATCTGTCTGGCAGGTCTTAATCAATTAAAATTGCTGATGTCACCTCTTCCCCCTTGCCCATAACTACCGGTGTTCCACAGGGCTCGGTGCTTGGCCTCATTCTGTTTTTCATTTTTTTAAATGATCTCCCCCAGGCCTGCTCTGCTTCCAGCATCCACATGTATGCTGATGACACAGTTCTATTTACATCTTGTGTATCGGTCGCTGATGTCACTAACAAGCTCCAATCTGACTTCTCTAGAGTCCAACACAGGTTTAATTCTCATCAACTCTTTTTAAATGCCAATAAAACTGTCTCTATGACATTTGGAACTAGGCAGAAACTCACTAGGCCAAGTTCCCTACCCACATTCCACACCCTGGATGGGACTGTACTCGATGACTCCTCCTCATTCAGGTATCTCAGTGTCTGGCCAGATAGACACCTAAACTTCTCAGTACACATTGAAGCCATTCAGAAAAAACTTAAGCCTAAGCTTGGTGCTCTATACAGAAATAGCAGCTGTATCCCACTCGCGGCCAGGCGCGAGCTAGTACTGAAGATGATCTTGCCTATATTTGACTACTGCGACATAGTCTTTGGTGCTGCCCTGCAGTCCTCCCTAGCTAAACTGGACTCTCTCTATAACTCCTTCTGCCACTTTGCTCTAGATGCCTCCCACCTCACCCATCACTGTGACCTCTACCAGTCCCTAAACTTCCCCATGCTCCAAAATCATCATATGCTACACAGTGCCAAGTTCATCTCTAAATTCTGGCTTGGTTCTCTCCCCTCCTACCTCTCCTCCTCCCTTAGTACCCCTCCACCCACCCATTACTCTCTGAGATCTGACAACCTACACACCTTCTTTATCCCAAACAGATCTACATCCTCTGGCCAAAAAGCTTTCTCTCACCATCTGCCAAAACTGTGGAATGCTCTCCCCCCACAAATGTGCCACTCTTTCTCACTGAACTCCCTCACCTCAGCCCTACTCAACTACCTGACCACAAACTGTTCTTGCTCCTGACCCCATCCTCGCCTACTTGCTCTCCCCTCTCCCCTCTCTACCTCTCCTCTTCTGCCCTCCACCTATCACTCTTAATTACCTAGCACTTACTATATGTGTCTTGTTACTCATGTTTCCCCTCCCTTGCCGTCATTGAGACATCATGAATCCCCTGTACGACTGCACTGTACAGTGTATGTATTGATTATCATATATATCATGCTCCTGCATCCGTACTGTTCTATGTTATTGCTCATTTAAATTTGTTGTTCATCCCACTTCCCCTCCCCCCCCCAGGACATGCCGTGAGATGAGCATTAAGTTGCTCAGTGTACCTTTCCTGGTGAAACATTTCAATAAATAATAAAAATAAATAAACTAGCAGACAGAATTATAGCAATTTAAGAACTTCCCCTGTGATCACAGCCTTTAAGAAAGAATGGGTGGTTAATAGAGGGAAAGAAGGTGAGCAGCTTGGGAAAGGTGATGGAGTGGCAGTATAAGCAAAAAGGTAAGAGAACTGACAGTTGAATGCATTGGCTTGTGTAGAAGGATTGTTGTAGTGCTCCCACTGAATTAACATATCATTATTAACTATTTTGAGGGACAACCAATGAGGCCTTTAATGTGTCCACAGAAGCACCTGGGATTTCCAGCATAGACAATAAATTGTTATCTGCAGAAAATACTCTTAACATTACAGTGTATGTAGCCCTTTTGCATTGGTTCCTGAAGTCCCTCTATGTATTCCAGTCAGCTACACTTGGTGATGCTTAAAAGCCCCAAACAATTATCTCTGGCCTTACTCAGGGAGAGACGGTGATTATGTAGTCAACACATTGTATTTCCTCTGACTTTCCTCTTTGGTAGAGGTACAGTTTTGTCATGAACCAATTGTAATACAGCTGAGAAAAAGCCTCAGAATAGAGTTAATGTTACTTGAGGAGAGTACTGGGGACCAGCCAGTTTGAACTAGTTCTGAGGGTATTGAGGGAAAGCCTAGGTTGCAGAATTCGCCAGTGCAAGTAGATTTGGAAGGCTTTGGGATCCCTGGCTTTCCAGAGACAGAAGGTGGGAGAGTTGTCACTCAGAACATCAGGAAGTACTCCAGCCAGTAGGATTTGTTCTGCTTTGAGGTAACGTGATGAGCTAGCGAGAAGCGGATGTCTTTCCTGAGGCTCCCGAGTCCCGCGACCAAATTTGTTTTAGTTCTCCTGTTGTTTGGGCCATAGCTGCTGTCTAGGAGGCTCACTTACCTGTCCGACGAGTTGGTGCTGCTGGAGATCTGTTTTCGGGGCCGATCGGACGTCAGAGGATTACCGCATTTCATTTCAGCATCTTGGCAGCCGAAATGGCCAAGACACAGCTGAGTAGCCCCGAGCCTCTGGCAGCAAGATCCCCGGCTGCCAAGCGCTCTAAGCCCCATTCCCCAGTCCCAGATGATGCGGAGGCCTTGAGGGGGGAGATCCTGGAGGGCCAGTCAACCTCGGAAGACATCCTGGAGATTAAGCAGCTCCTGAGGGGGCTTGTAGCTGATTTTACTATTTTAAAGCCTGCACTGCATGAGCTCACTCAGCAGTGGGGATTTGGAAGCCAGAGTCGGGTCACAGGAAAGGAAATCTTCTACCTTGGATCATGATATTATTAATATTAAATGGCAAGTGAGAAAGCTAGAGGATCGCCTAGAGGACCAAGAGGCAAGAAGTCGGAGGAATAACTTAATAATGGCTGGCTACCTGAGAGGCGGAAGGCTCTGACTGTGTTGCCTTCATGCAGGATCTTCTGCTTAAGTTATTTGGGCCTACTCCGTTTGGTGAATTTTACAATCTTGAAAGGGCCCATCGGCACTGAGAGAACCCCTCAAGGCGAGGCCTAGAGTAATCATAATGCGATTTCTAAACTACAAGGAAAATCCCATGTCCTGATGAAAGCCAAGGCTAATAGAAATCTGCATTGGAATGGGGCTTCGTGTGGCTGTTTCAGGACCTAGTCCCTCGGTGAGGAAAAACAGAAGGAATATCGGCATTAAGAAGAAGCTATATGGCGGGTCTGAAATTCAGGCTGCAATACCCTGCTACCTTGGTGGTTAAGTTGGAGAAAGGTGACAGAAAATACCTCTCGGCAGAGGAAGCCGTAGAAAGCCTTAAGGTGGAACTACCTGACCTATTTAAGTCAGTGACCTGAAGCATAAGACGAGATTGGAGCGGATGTCCAGGACTATGTTTTGAGGGCCTTATTTACGTGGTGGAAAAGAGACTTTAAGGGACTGACTTGTTGCCTGCTGAATTGTTCTTCCTTCTCCCCCCCCTTTTTTTTTTCTTTTTCTCGTTTCTTGCTATAGGTTGGGGTACTGAAAAGCCATGAAGACAATGGCTTACGTGCTGGCGATATCAGTTTTCCATTAATGTTTCAGAGGGGTGGGTTTTGGGAACTGGCTTGTAAGAGAAGGCATGGGAGATGCAGGTTTTGTAGGGATTCATGTATGGACTCGGGGACCGAAGGGAGACTCAGGATGCGTGGGCTCATGCACTTTCTGGACGGATTTAGGAGGGCGATCGAAGGATCGGGGGTAGTTCATGGGGGATGGGGGGTGGGAAAGAGAGAGAAACTAAGCTATGTGATTCTAAGGCCTTTAAAAGCCATAGAGGACGGTCCCAGAGTGTGGAAGGGTTAGATGGGGTCACTTAGAATTTTGTCATGGAATGTTAAGGGTCTCAGGGGTAGGAGGAAAAGATTAGTCATCCTTAGACATATTAATCAGATGGGAGTTCATGTAGCAGCTCTTCAGGAAACCCACTTACTGACTGATGAACTGCATTTGCTCAAGAAAGGCTGGGTGGATAAAGTGTTTGGGTCTGGCACTGCGAGGGCGTCGGGTGGGGTGGCACTGCTAATTAGGAAAGGATGCCCTTATGAGATTGAGGGCATCACCTCGAGGGAGGATGGCAGGGTAGTCTACATAATGGGTTTGTGTTTTGGTAGTCCATTGGTGTGTGCCTCTATCTATGGGCCCACCCCGGCTAACTCAGAATTTTTTGCCTCCTTGGAGGCTGATATGATTCGCTCCCCAGGGTCCTTGTATTTTGGCGGGTGACTGGAACATTTGTTTGGACAATAGCATGGATAGATTCCTCCCTCCAACAACCTTCCTAGTTCCTCTCAAGCGGCACTGTATAGATTTTGGAGGAACTGCTTTAGTGGATCCATATCGGATCTACAGAAAAGGTGAGACTGAGATGACTTTTATTCAGGTGCTCATAAGGTTTTTTCCAGGATTGACTTTTTGGTCAATAGGTAGGTCTTAAGGAGGGTTGTAGGTATGCACACTTTTGATAGGATTCTTTCTGACCACTCCCCAGTACAGTTGGTATGGAGACTGGACAATATTCCTCCCAGGCCAGTTCGTTGGCGTTTGGATGACAGGGTGCTAGTGAACGACAAGATTCTACTTAAGATGGAGGGTAAACTTAAAGAAATTATTCAGATGCAGATTCCAACTCTCGAGGATAGGAATTTAGCCTGGCCTCTCTGTAAGGTGTTGTACAGGGGATGGGTTCAGGAATATACTGCTGAATAGAGCTCGTGAGGAGTTTATACTAGGGGCCATTAAATCAATGGCGCCTTTAGAAGGTACCTCTGAAGAGATAGATAGGGAGCTGAGAGAGCTAAAGGAGGAGTATAGGGGTATACTTAGTTATCGGGTGGACTCCTTGGCACGGAGGTTGAATGCTAAGTACTTATTGCAGGGGGATATGCCAGGTCGGATATTGTCCCATAGGATTAAAGAGCGGGAGGCGGAAAGAACGATTGTGGCTGTGAAATTTGGTGATGAGTTCATCTCAGAGCCACAGGGTTTGGCTGATGCCTTTGCCGACTATTATGCAGCAATATATCAAGATGGGGTACAGTGCTCAGTGGTGGAAATTGAAGGGTTTTTGGAGGGAATACCTCTTCCAAGATTGAGTCCGGAACAGGCCCGGGCCCTGGCCCCGATATTATGTAAGGAAATTTGGGAGGTCATTATGGACTTGCCCAATGGGAAGGCACGGACCTGATGGCCTCTCAGCTAGTTTCTATAAAGCTCATGCTGAGACCTTAATACCTCTGTTGGAAGAGCTTTTCTTAGCTATCATGCAGGAAGGAATTCCACCCTCCGTTATATCAGGCTTATATTACCTTGATCCCCAAACCAGATAAGCCCAAGCATTTGCCAGGCAACTATAGGCCCATAGCTTTAATTAATCAAGATATTAAGATTTTTACTAAGATATTAGCTAATAGGGTTCTCAAGGTTGCCTCACATTTGATTAGCCAGGAGCAGGTGGGGTTTTATGCCAGGAGGGGCCCCTGATGCTTTTAAAACTCCATCATATCTTAGAGGCGGCTTTCTCTAACTTGGCTATAGCATTAGTTGTGTTGGCCTTAGAGAAGAGCGTTTGACAGCGTTTCTCACCAATTTCTTTTCCTAACAATGGATAGGATGGGGTTTCCTAGGATTTCCTAAGGGCCTTAGAAACCTTTATGAGGCTCCTACTGCCGAGTTTTATGCAATGGATATCTCTCAAAGGAGTTTCTTTTTAAGAATGGAACGAGGTAGGGGTGCCCCCTTTCGCCAATTCTTTTTAATATCTATCTTGAACCTCTTCTAAGGGCCCTCTCGAGGGACACTGGAGTACAGGGGATTGAGGTCTTGGGGTTAGAGCTTAAGATGTCGGTCTTTGCGGATGATATTTTATTACATCTATCTAATCCATCAGAGAGTTTTCAGTGTGCCTTGGGAATCATTGGTAGGTTCTCTAAGGTTGCCAATTATAGACTAAATCTGGCTAAAACCCAGGTCCTTCCGCTCACAGTGCATACTCATAGGGCAGATTTTGAGCATTTCCAAGTTAATTGGGCATCTGACAAAATCAAGTATCTTGGGATATGGATCATGGCTAGGTCGGAGGATGGGGTGGATGAGAACCTGGGCAATATTGTGGTTAAAGTTAAACAGGATATTGTAAGATGGAGGAGGCTTCCATTGAATTTCACTGCTAGGTTGGGTCTCGTTAAAATGAATCTTTTGCCTCGCCTGCTGTATCCCATTTGTCTTTCTACCTATTCTATTCCTAGGATTAGATTTGTTGGCATTCAAAAGATTATCTCGGATTTTTTATGGGATTCGAAGCCTCCCAGGAGGAAGCAAAAGATTTTAAGTCTTCCCTATTCAAGGGGTGGGGTGAAGCTCCCTGACTTGTTCACTTATTATGTGGCAGGACAATTAGGATATATGGGCCGATGGGACGGCTGTCCTCGAGAAGGGGAATATACACCTACCTGGCTATGGATTGAGCAATTGCTCCTGGAAAGGGCTAAGCTCCGGCCAGGGGCATTAATATATGTGGACCCGGAGACTCTGCCGGGCATAGGTAGGCACTCTCCTGATACATAAATCTGTTAGAGCTTGGTGGGAGTGGCTGACTCCAGCCCAGAAGAAAGCTCAGAAAAGGGCAGAGGAACAGCCCCTGGTGGGGAATCCTAATTTTCACCTGGGTAACAATATCTTGAGGGGTCAGTGGGAACTAATGCTGCAGGATCTCACCATTCCAGAACTGGTAGTTGAGGGCAAAGCTCTCTTGCCAACTCGAGCAAGGGGTGGGATTTCTTTAGAAGTTCAGATTACCAATTTACTTCAGAAGTTTGTGCGGGACTACAAGGATAGGGGAAGAGTCCGTGTTTTCTTGGGTTAACTTAAAGAATGGATCTTTCACAGCACCCTCTCTCCAAAGTCTATAAGGTATTAATAGACTACATGGGTTCAGATGTTGAGTCTCATATTGTATATTGGGAGAAAGCTTTATTCCCTTGAGGCCTAACTGGTCTGAAGTTTGGAAACATATGAAAGACTTGCCTATACCAAGTATAATATGATGCAATTTTTCATTTGTTCAAATATTTACTATACCCTGTTAAACTATGCTCCAGAAAACTCAGACAGACAGACCTATGTTTTCGTTGTGGCTTGCTCCAGGGACCTCTTGCATATATTTTGGAACTGTTCTCGCATTCAACCACTTTGGGGTCAGATTGTTGATAAAATGGACCCGGTGTTAGACTATTCGAATATATCAGTCCTGAGATATGTATTTTAGGGATCTGAAAGGATTGGGGAGTGCGGTTAAGCATCATATTTCCCTAATGTCAGCTGTTGTTAAAGCATTTGTTTTGCGACATTGGAAGGAGGATTTAGTTTATGTTTATGATCAGTGGGTGAGGGACCTTATAAAGGTCTTAGAGAGAATTAAATTATTCATGTTGATGGAGGGGAAGGAGAATGTTTACAACCGGATCTGGAGGACCTTAGAGGTGGTCTATGCAACCCAGCTTAAAGGTCCGAGGGTTCGGGTCTGTCTGTCTGAAGAGGAGTAGTGGGAAGTGTCTTCAATGTTTAAGGGTTTATGGGGCTTCTCGGTGATGGGACCTGGTTGATGATTGTGTGATAGGCCTTATACACGTTTAGCTATTATTCCTTTGTATGGGGGTTTGTCTAACTGTAAGGTTTCTGCTGTGGTCGGGCATATGGGGTTCTCTCTCTTTCCCAGGGACACAGTTACCTATGGGTGGGCTGGGTTAGTTTTCCTGGGATTTATTTTTTCACTATATCTATTATTCAGGTTGTTAAGTAGAAGGGTCTAACCGGGCCTGAATTGGGTCTGGTGTAGTGCATGCATTTTTAGTCCACCACAGTGTGTTGGGGAGCTACGGGTATGGCGATAGGATTGGGTAACTGTGATTGTATATAGTTATGGGGATGTATATAGTCTCCGCACCCAGTTTTGGGGTGTGGGCCTGGTGTCTACTTCGGGCTGTGTGTGTGTATGTATTTTGCAATAAAATTTCAATAAAGAGGTTTAAAAAAAAGGATTTGTTCTGGTTTGTTATAAAACATCCATTACTGGAACAAGTGATGCCTCTATTTGGTTGAGAGATGACTAAGATCAGTAATGAACTGTAAAAGATTTAGCTTCCTAAGCACAGACTCATAGGACTAAGATTGGGGCCCAGCCAGTCAAGGTTGAAGTCACCCATGGTAATCATATTATCTTACAAACCTTGGGCAAAATGTCATTAGCAAGGACAGAGAACCAGGAGGGGACACATTGAGGGGGGGTTGTAGGCACATATCAGGTGTAGTTTATTAATATTTCATAGAAGGAGTGTACCAAGGAAGACCTTACAAGGGGGAATCAGTAGAAGGGGTGGGTTGACTAGCTGGGACATTGAGGTGACTGTCACAGTATTTATCCCAAATAAATAAAACTTGAAGCAAAACTTTTGTAAAGGAACTGGCTCTTTTGGATGAGAAGTGGTCAAAATTGAGAAGGTGGTAATTTGTCAAGGAGATGGAGGAGTCTGGGATAGTTGCTTGCAGTCAGGTTTTAGAGACCCCCGCCAGGATGTCTACAGACTAGTAATGAGCCACTCAGTCTCTGACAGCTGACCTATTGGTCAGGAGGCTCTGAATGTTAAGGTGAGTAATCCTCATGCCCATACAAAGCATCACATTTGGGATGATGTAAAAGTGTTGGATGGAGGCTCAGGGTTGTGTTCAGTATCGCCAGATAAATGCAGGTGAATTATCAGGGCCCAGAGAGAGGACAATCTTTTGCAAGGCAACCATGGCAAGAGGGCAGGAGATTTCTGCCAGAAATGTGTTGTACAATGAAAATCACTATTCTGAGCTTGGCACAGGGTCATAACCACATGCAGAAACATTGCGCAGCACTTAATGCTGCAACCATAAGAGTATGTATTGCAATATCATCGGGCAAAACACCGACGAACACAGGCAGTGCATGCCCTTACACTCTGTGGGCTTCTCTGATTTTTGTGGGGGGCTTCACCCCCCCACACCCCCAGCACCACCCAGAATTTAAATAACAAACTCCAGGGGGGGTGTGGACATTGGGGATGGGGAAAAACACTGTTGGGGGGAAAAGTTTTTTTTTTTTTTTTTCAAAAGAATAAAATAGCAAAACGTTGCGGCAAGGACAGATCTGTTAGGAACTGAACCACAGTCCCAGGTCTCCCATTCTGCCATGTGCTGATGCCCTAGCCACTCCACCAGGGGAGTGGCTCAAACAAGACCCCAGCATACGGTAACTTGATGATGCCAGGCAAAATCATAGAATGATGGGGTAGCGCTCTTTTACTAGCCCTGTTCTACCCTTGTCGCTGCAACTACCTGCGCTCAATAGATAGCAGGATATTCACCACTCTGTCTTTCATGTGCGATATTGACCCAGTAGACCTGTGCTTCAGGAAGCAAGAGGAGTTAGGAGTGATGTAAGGGGACACAAGTACATTTTAAAAGGAAAAGTCTGTGAGGGTGGCAGAGAGAGAGATGGATCATCAAATGTCCCAGTGGTGGGGGAAACTGAGTTAGTCAAAATAAGGGAAAAAACTTGGTTCCCACCCCCACACAGTCAATGGCAACACTGTGCATTGCGATATAAATAAAGACCCAGGAAGCAGCAATAATTGGACTTCCTAGATACAGGGGTAGTAGGGGGAACATGGGAGGCCCACACATCTTTACTACAAAAACTACAGTACAAGTCACATTAAACTGTTCCTTTAGTGATTTGTTTTGGCATTTCTGACTGAGTTGCATAAGTGTTTCTGGATCCAGCACAAAGCACTGCAAAAACTGTTTCTTAAGAGTTAATACTCAGTTTTGCTTTGCGTTGTAACTGGACTGCAGATGCATTCCAAATGAGTTGCAAAAACATTTTACAAACATTGAAGTTGAGCTGGTTAAGCACTGAAAAACAATGTAATTTGAGCTGCCGGTGCATTGTCAACCGTAAAAACAAAGCTAAACCAATTCATTGGTGGGACAGTTTAATGTAACTTGTAATGTACAAATACATTACAGATATCCAGGATATGGAGAGAGCCAAGCTGCAACTTAGTTGGAACCACAAAGCAATATAGAAATAGGTGACTACGAGGTTAATTTCCCTAGATGCACAAATGCAGCTCAGACCTTGGCAAATGAAATAACCCAAGTATCAGATTTCCCTAAACTCTCAAATGAAGCACAGAACTAAGTATAAGAGGATAGCCGAACAGCAACCTTCATTAAACTCTCAAATGCGCTACTGCTTTAAACATAGAAGGTGACCTGAGATTCTTCAAATTTACAGTCACCGGGAGTTGGGCTCCAAACAGTCCTCTAGAAATTGATGAAATCTACTACTAGGTCACAGGATAATTTAAAAAGAATTATATTTCCACAAAAGTGAGACAGTTTCACTTTTGTGGGAATAAACCTCATTTAAATTATCCTGTCATCTAACAGTGGATTTATTTGAGCTCCAGTGGACCATTCTGAACCCAGCTCCTACTGAATGTGAGTACTTATCCAGGCCATGCAGTCAGCCCTCAGCACCATAGTATCAGCTGTGCACTGTCAACTGATCTCTCAGGCAGATGTGATGGGGAAACAAGGTTGGCCTCTTATTACTGAGTACTACATCAACAAACTCCTTTTCAGTTCTGACACTAGGCAGAATGGGCTCTTCCCGACGCACTTGAGATATCACATGATAGTATACAGATGGTGATGAGGCAAGAGGGAGACCTGAATGAGTATCCTGTATAAGGGTTTACTACCCCCCCCAATCATGGATCAATGGTTGGGGGCACAGTTGGCACTCTAACATTTATTGTCCATTAAGTGTGGGGCAAAGTCTGGTTAGAGACAGAGGTATGTTGTAAAATACTATGTCAGGGGTATTTTGTAAAAGATAGTGTCAGGTGGGAGGGACCAAACTGAGTTGTCAAGATTTATCTTTATTGCCACATCATGCATCATGTCGAGGAACATTCTTAGCATTTTGGGATGTTTGCACATTGATGACCTGGTGACATTAGACAGAGAATGGATTGTAAAATACAGTGCTGGTAAGGGAAGACTGGCACAGTACCAGATTGTTTATTGGCAAGAAGAGGACCAGGAGGTGGAGGTGGGAGATGACTTGAGGTGGGTGAGGATAACCACAGTACTAGCCCAGACCATCTGGTAGAGTGAGAAAAGCCTTTCTGACCTATTTCCATCTGAATTCAGAATAACAAATAATGAACAGAGTATGTTAGGGTCCAATATAAATATTTGCCAAATATTGGCCTAAAGGTATTTGCAGACCCCTAGTGTTGACTCTTTTCCTGCTGCCACCCACTCACTCCCGGATACCCCAAATTGTTTAACAATTAAACTCATCACACATTCTGCTATTTCCCAACCCAGCATCCCCAAGTGCCCACTCCACTGTCCCCTTGGTAAACATAAGATCACAACCCATTCCCCATCTTTCTGTATCATGTCTTCCTTCTCCCTTCTTTTGGCTGGCCATGGTCTGGTTCTCCTATAGCCATAAAATCCCACCCCCTCCCCATCCCTATGTACTCTCACTGTCTCCTTGCTCCCACCGGACCACTCCTGAGTCCTCCCAGTAATCATACAATCATGGGCTCACTTTTTGCCACATTCAGTTTCAAGGGGGAATTAACAGTACCCAAGTGGGCTCTCAATAGCTGCCTTATTTTTTTTAGAGGGGCAGGACACATGCACCACCGTAGATGTGCTCTCAGTAGCCGCTCATTTCTGGAAGGATGAGATTGATCACTAGTGAGTCACCAGGGTTATCAATAATAAAATCAAAAAGTGCCAACAGCAGGGATAGGCCCCAGTCTCAGCACAAATGCAATTTGTGCTCACAACACTGTTGCAAAGTAAATCAAACACCAAGTGAATGACTGGACAAATGAAACCCCCCCGGATGAAACGTTCCTGTGAAATGTTACTATGCTTGTTCTTCCAGAAATTCAAAATACATAAATAGCAGGGTTTTATTTATGTAATTTTCTGGTATGTTTTGTTCCAAAAACCAAGAAAGTACCACCTTTGTTACAGGATCTAATGAACCAGGCATTTCAGCTTCCAAATCTCTGTAATGTTTCAGTCTTTAGTTTCCCCAAAAACATATCTTGAGCTATTTTTAAAGCATGTTTTAATACTGTTAGCAGTTTTATGACAGATTTTTGTCAGATTTGTTGGGCATGCCACAAGTGGTCTGCATGCCACTGTTTAGGTCCCTAATTCAAAAAATAGCCAAGCAGTATGTTTTTCAAATCAGGGGCTTAACATAGAAGTACTTTATCAACCCCAAATACTGGTGCTGAGGTGTCACCACAATAAGTCTGACACATTAACCTTATAAAAAGGCCAGAGAAGGCTTTGACGTGTGGTCTTGAAGACCACAACAGAGGGGGATAAGTAAATGTTAAAGAGGTGAGAGTTGTACAGAACAGGTCTGCCATCCAAAATGAACACTTAGTTACTGGTAGAGGTATGATTGGCATGCATAACCTTCACAGTATTTTCTCTATTTTATGGACCTCCTCTGTCGTGTTTAGGGAGTTTGTGTCCTAGTTTTGTTTGTAGCTGCAATCAGCTAATTCCTCCAATTTAAATATACAGACTTTTGAGGACTGGTTTGCAAACATTCAACTTTTTTTGTGGACTAGTGTTCTGCAGTTTTTAACATCGTTTCAATGTAGTTCATGGTACTTAACTCCGTGAGAGCTGATTTTGTCTATGCCCAGTTAAAGGTGTGCCATTCATTGGTGCATTGGAAAGCACAGACTATGCTGAGTGCATTTGAAAACAAAAGGCTTAACTCTTATTCTTCTTAATCCTTGACTTTTTCAACCCCCAGTGCCTTTAATCCCTTACGTTTATGAGCATTAAATTAAATTACACAAATTAAAAAAAAACAAACGGAAGTCTGTTTCAGTAATATAGAGTATGATCCAGGTTTTAACAGGTTCAGAAAAATACTAGCACTAGTAATAGAGGCACAATTCCTGACAAGCTGATGTAAAATAATTACTGGTCGCATCTCATTCCATGCTGCTGGCAGAAATTAAATGAATGGTAATCATGTTGTACTGTACAGTTCAGCCTGCATACCATTTTCCCTGCAGACCCTGCAGGTGCTGTGTGGCTGACCAAGGTTCTACCTACTAGGGTGCACAGAGTGCCCACAATAACTCAATGCTCCCCTCTGGGAGCAGTCCAGCAGCAGCTTGTTCTGCAGCTTGGCTGCAAACACATTGGGTGGGCTTGAGGCAATAAATCAGTGTTGAAGCACCAAGGCAATAAAATGATTAATCACCGGAGCCCTACCCCTGAAGAAAGTGGTGTCAGCAGACCCATAGACCAGACAATAGGTTTTGCAGTGTATCTCCAGCTTAAAATCATTAATCCACCAACACATCTTATATAACTGCTTCAGTGCAGCACAAGAAAGGCAACTTAAAACAAATCCATTGAAATGGCATTAAAGGCTTTTAGAGTCTAACAGCATAATGGTTTTAGTTAAAAGTGCACAAGTGTTGCCGCTCACCCAGACTGTGCCATGTAGAACTAAACAACTAATGAAACAACGATTAGAAAATAAAACAGGCCAGTGGTGTAAATGATGAACCCATACATAAAGCCGCAGTAACCAGCCACGACCGTGAGTGATGACATGCTCATGATTCAAGACTTTGTCTTGTCCTCAGTTGTGAGAAGATTCCTCAGCATCAGACTGTGAAATAATGCTTTCTAAATGCAGTTGTGTAATGACCTGGCAATGATAACTTAAAACAATTTTTTTCATTGAATTTCTTTTTTAAATGACTATTTAAATTGAATATTTCTGGTGTCCTCTCTATGTCAGGGAATGAGTGATGGCAGCATAGCAGTCGAGTGTACAAACTGGCACAGTGCTATCCTTAACTTAAAGATCCAAAAGATTATTTAATGAATGGTTTCAAAGGAGAGAGAAACCTGAGTTTTCCTGCTGATGATTAGTAATGAGTTTGATCAGATGTGCTTCATCTGTTTTCAAGCCTCCAAAATGATGCTGGTTCTTTCCAATGAAAAGGGAAGCATAATCAGTTTAAAGGAAACATAAAACCCAGGGCTTACAATTTTCAATATAATGGTTAATTTGATCATGTGTGAAGTTTAATTAAGAACCCCTGTATATTATTTTGTGTATTTGTTTTGAAATTGCATTATTTTTTTCCTTTTTCAGGATCCTTTTCTAATGCAGCCCTTTTCTGATCCAGTATTCAATTTTTAGTTAGGTAGAAGTTCTGGAACACAGGGACATTAGTTGAGGTGACACCAACAATTAAGTTTTCCATACAGGGGTTCTGCTCAACTGTCCCTGGGTTCCAGAATGGAAGACTAATAAAAAAAAAATTAATATTGGCAAAAAAAGGCCACATTAAAATGGAACCCTAAATTAGAAAAAAAAAAGAACTGTTCAAAACAAACACACAACACGTTACACTGGGGTTATTAATTAGACTTCACACATACCCAAATTTGCAATTATATTACCAAGGTAACATATGGGGTATATGTTCCCTTTAAAGTATACAGATTACTACTGTATGTCATAGTTTATTAGGCCTTGCATTGATACGGATGGGTAAACAAGGCTGTGTTTTCTATGAAAATGTACAATATGTGTTTTTCTTAGGTTACTGCATCCAACTTTATTCCCAACTATGCAACTGACTAAAAATATCAACTGCCATATTGATTTGTTGTTTCCTACCCTATTTATTAAGTGAAGAGTAAAATCTAAGAAGATCATACCCTGAAAACATATTTTTTGTACCATAAGATGTATTTCCCCAGGGCATACAATCTGTTTAATTAAATTAACATTTCATTCAATACCCATATTTTTAAGAGCAAACTGTACCAATGTTCTATGTTCACGGCCATTGCTGATTGCCAGAGGGTACATAATTAGCATCAGGTGTAAGGGCAATTGTTCCAGTCTCTAGTGATTGCATTCATGGCTATCAGTTTTAGCAATTAGCAACAATTTTATAAATATAGATATATCCTTTTATGTCTGAGTACAAAATGTAGTCTATTTATTTATTTAAAATTGTCGTACAGGGAACAAGCCATACTGAGCTGGAGTTCATTTTCAGGTGTAGCCAGGGGGTTACTACAGGGAAAGAAAATAAAATAACAATATCGGGCAGCGTTACTCATAAAGGCAATGAACGTAAATGACAGGTGATAGTAGCTAAACAATAACATCAGCAACATGTTATCAAGTGCCGATATTAGCAGGATCATCAACAAAACTGGGTTGCAAACCTCAGGGAGAAACTAAAAAACTTCAGTGGGGAGGTATGGGTAGGTGAAAGCACTGGAGGGAAAAATGGTTGCTGAGGAGGGCTTTAACAGACAGAGACCAGAAGAGCAGGATGATCAGATGTTGTGGGATGGCTGCTCCATATGACATGGAAGAGGTGGGAGGTGAGACAGATTCCTTCACAGAGATTTTACAGTGAGAACTGAGGCTAAATGGGTCAGATAGTATAGGAGGAGGGAGCAAATCGGAAGAGAAGTGAGTTGAGGTATTGGGGAAGGGAGAGAAGCACAAGTTAGCAAGAATGAAGGAGCAGTGAGTAAGGAACCTGTTTTTGCGTGAAAGTAGAAAGAGATAAAGGTAAAGCAAGTAGTGGAAAGTGATAAAAAGAGTTCATAGTATAGCAACAGAAGCAGTGGAGGGTTAGTTTTGTGGACAGCGCTGTGGGCCACATCCTTGTAGTCACACTTCGACAGGATCATCTTAAGGATAATCTTGAAGTGGACTGGGAGTGGTGGGTAGGACTTGATGCAAATTAGTGGGTCAAGTTTTGTACAAAGCTTCAGATGCAGGGCATCAATGTGGGTAAAGAAGTCAGGGATTCCATCTAATCACATGTCAATCTACCTTAAAGTGAAGACAGCTTGAAGAGGGTACCATCAATAGTCATGAAGATGAAAAAAGAAACATAGGAGCTGTCCGCAGAAATGGACCTCTTGGCCCACTTAGTCTGCCCTAATGTCCCTACCTACTGTGCTACCATAGATCCTAATTGATCTCCTTCCTTACCCCCCCCAAGCCCTGTTACTAAGGTCCCCCTGTGTCTATCCCACGCATGTTTGAAACTGGTTACCATTTTGGTATCTATCACCTCTGCTGGGAGGCCATTCCGTGCATCCCCCACTTTTTCTGTAAAGAAATACTTTCTCACTTCCTCTCTAAGTCTCACCCTTCCAGCACCATATCATGCCCCCTTATCCTTGAGCATCTCTTTCTGTGCAATATGCCACCCTCCTGTATCTTACTGATACCCTTAAGGTATTTGAATGTTTCTATCATGTCTCCCATTTCTCTTCTTTCCTCCAGTGAACACACATTTAATTCCCTGAGTCTTTGCTTGTAGGGCATCTGATGTAGGCCGTACACCATTTTGGTTACCCTCGTCTGTTCCGCATCTACCTAGTCTATGTCATTCTTGAGATGGGGCCTCCAGAACTGGACACAGTACTCCAGGTTTGGCCTCACCATTTATCTGTCTATATAGAGGTAACACAACCTCCCTTTTTCTGCTGGTGATACCCTTCCCTATGCACCCAGCATCCTACAAGCTCTTTCTACTGCCTTATCACATTGCTTTGCTACCATCATGTCATCAGATATGATGACTCACAGATCCCTTTCATGTTTTGTTGTTGTTAACACCTTCTCTCTAAATGATGTGTTGCCCTTGGGTTTCTGTATCCTATGTGCATAATTTAAATTATTTTGTTGCTGAAGCCCAGTTGCAAAGCCTTTACCAGCCTTCTAATTTTTTTTGATCTTCCTTCATTTTCTCTGCCCCCCACCCTGTTATGTCCACTTTGTCGCAGATTTTTGTGTTATCCACAAACAGACATACCTTTCCTTCCAGTCCCTCTGCAATGTTGCTAATAAGGAGAGAGAGGGCAGCATTTCAAGCATCTGCCTTGCTGAGATCAATGACTGGATGTCCTCCAGCTGGTTGTGACTGAACCCCGATAAGATGGAGGTACTGGTGGTGGAGTCGAACAGAGTGCATGATAGGATGGCCTCTAATTCAGCAACTGAACTTGTTCTGGGAGCTGTTTCATTGAAGGCCTCCTCTTGGGTGCGAAACCTTGGTGTTATTCTGGACAGGAATTTGACTATGGAGGTGTAAATATCCACCACGGTCCACTCCTGTTTTTTCCATCTCAGAAATATTGCCAGAATAAAGCCCCTTGTGCGCCTTTGGACCTCCCTATCTTGATACATGCCTTAGTAACATCGAGGCTTGACTACTGAAATGTGCTCTACCTCGGGGTCACAGGAGGATCTTGGTGCAAAACACAGCTGCCCGGTTACTTACTGGGCAGCAAAAATTTTGCCACATTACACCGGTGCTGCGTGAATTGCACTGGCTGCCAGTAAGGTGGAAGATCCTCTTTAAGGTGGGTCTTCTCACCTAAAAGGCCCTACACGGGCAGAGCCCTAGTTATCTGATAGACCTTCTTGCACCTGCTGTCTCTGTCTGCCCCCTCCGCTTTTCCACTGGGGGCCTCCTGGTGATTCTTAGAACGAGGCTGAGATCTGCTGGCGACAGAGCTTTCACTGTTGCTGCTCCCGTTCTTTGGAATTTGCTGCCATCTGGGGTTAGGGGAGCCCCCACTGTAGATATTTTTAAGGCCCGCCTGAAGGCCCTCCTATTTTCCCAAGCTTTTTGGAATTAGATTATGCAGTTTAGCAGAATATGATAATTATATGATGGGTCATAAATTATTTTTTGTGTATTTAAATATGTGATGTATTATGTGTTTTTTGATGCTGTATTTGTGTTTTTTGATGCTGTTTTATTCATTTTTTACAGCGCCCAGAGCCTCTGGGATTGGGCGTTTTTAAATAAACTTTACCTTGCCTTACTTCATCTCAAAGTACAGTGAGTTAATCTGTGGATTTAGAGCTGGTCTGAGAATGACCAGTGCTGGAATTTATTAATATCATGTTAGCATAACAATTTCAACTTTGGATCAAGCTGCCAGCAGTAAAAAGTCCAGTGTGATCCACATACAAATACATATTTGAGGAATCACAGATTTAGGGACAGTAATTCAGAAGAAGAAATAATAGGATATGGTCCAGAATAAAGTATTGTGTGACTCTGATCAAGATGATCTATGGTGAATAAGATATTGTTAACCTGTGCTGACAGATGAGAGTCAGAAATGTAGGAGTGAAACTTCACAAACTCAGGAACAGACAGTGCAGCCCCCCTATCCCACCAGCATTTTGAAGAGAAAAGTGTAGGCCACAGTGTTGAAGGGCTGGTTTGGCCAATGAATTTTGTGGAAGTGATGAGACCCTGGTCCATCACCTTCAGGATGGTGTCAGTGATCCAGAAATAGGAAGAAATGGTGGAGCAGAACTCATGTAAGCCAGTCTGGAAGGGAGAAAGGAAGGAGGTGGGGCTGAATGAACTAGTTTTTATTGCACTTTTGCTAAAACAGGAATGAGACAGAGGAGAGAGATCCCGAGGAAAGAGGAGTCACCCCCACCACGTGGAGAGGAGAACATTATCTTGTTTCCATTTCAAGGGCACTGACCCGAGATAGAAGAAAAGGATTAGTAGGGAAGCAACAGGGTCAGAAATAGTGGAGGCAGAGAGATAAAGGAGCTTGGGAGCCAGCACATTCGGACTGTGACCCTAAGAGGGGTTAAGAGAGTGTAGCATGGCCAGAGGCAGCAGAAAGTGTGATAGGGAGAGAAAGAGGAAGAGAAAGAGAGGGAGGGGTATAGTGTTAGGGTGAAGAAGCAGCAAGCAGCACAGATTTGTATTCGGGAGGTCATGCAAGACCAACCTAAAAGAATTATTCACAGGGTCACAATGGTGGTTGATAATGGGTAGGTGGTAGACTTACTTTACTTCAGTTTCAGCAAAACCTTTGACTCAGTGCCACACAGATGGCTGCTGAGGAAGATAGAAGACCTGGGAGTTTGGAATAAATTGATCAGATGGATAGGGGACAGGTTGTGGTGGAACAGAGGGTGGCAGTAAATTGTGTCAGCTCAGAAGACAAGGGACTCACAAGTAAGGTGCTGCAAGGGTCAATTCTGGTACCAGTCCTGTTCAATATATTAATTAATGACATTGGTGAGGGTATCCAAGGCAAGCTATGTCTCTTTGTAGACAACACAAAACTATGCACCAGGGTAGACAGTCAAGAATGGGTAAGGGAGCTAAAGTGGGACATGGATAGGCTGTAAATGAGGTACAAAATATGACAATTAAAAGTCAATGCCAAAAAGTGCAAAGTGATGCACATAGAGAAAATGAACCCACGTATACAGTACTAGGCATGGGAGGGTCCGACTTGCCACAACATCTGAGCAAATGGATATGGAAGTCATCATCAGTGACTACCTCAAAAAATACAGTAAAAGCAACAATGCTTACAGCAAAGCAAATAGTATGCTGGGATGCATGCATCTCTACAGGTCCTTGATGAGACCTCTCTTGGAGTATCATGCTTAATTCTGGAGCCACACCTGAAAAAGGCAGAGATATGCTATTGTCTGTATACGCAGGGTCAACAAAATAATCCATGTTCATCATGACAAAATCTATGAGGAGTGGCTGGAGGTCCTCAGCATGTACTCACTGGTGGCCAGAGAGAGAGAGAGAGAGAGAGAGAGAGAGAGAGAGAGAGAGAGAGAGAGAGAGAGAGAGAGAGACATACAAGTTTCTGATGGAAATCAATGGAGTGAACAATACAGACATGCTCACTAGGAACAGAAATGCAGTCATGATAGAACATGAATGTAGGCTGATCAGTGGAAATTTCAGGAGGGCTGAAAGGAAGTTCTCTTTCATGAGGGGTTAATGGAGCCATGGAACAGATCACCTGTAGAATTGTAGGAGGCAGGAACTAAAAACATGCTCAAGAATGACTTGGTCAGGCATAGAGAGTTGCTAATTTCAAGAGGAGGATATATGGTGGTGTGGGGAGTGGGAAGGATCAGGGAAAAACATTGTTAAAACCCCTTTGAGACAGTAGGTCAAGGGGACAGGTAGAATACTCTTTATGGGCAGACAGGATGAACCCTTGGTCATTATCTGCTGACAGTTTATATGTTTCTATGGAAGTGGGGGGCGGTTGGAGGTGGGGAAGGAAGGAAGGAGGGAAGGAGAAGAGTGGATATAGAGGATGCGAAACATTAATTGAAGGTGAAAGCAACCTCAGAATGGTCAGAGGTGGTGGAGCTCACATGTTTGAGCACCAAGTGTTGCTGACTAGGAAGTAGGACAAAAATGGAATGAATAACCTTCCAAAATTTGGCATGACAGCTAAGGTTGTTCCAAAGGTAAACAGGGAAGGTAATTTGCCTTAACGTCCTTTGTGGCTTGCATGCTGGCATTCTGAGGTGCCCTGTACTTCATTGTCTTTAGGGAGCGTAGGACCTAAGGAGGTTCCAAGCACTTCCCAAGCTTAAAATTGCACACTGAGATCTGCTTTTATCCGAAGAAGGTAATACCCATGGAACAAGACATCCAGGGATGGGGGTGTTTGTTCCAGGTAGCCATGAATTTGGATTGTACAAGAAAAAGTGCCTTATCTTCAGTGGACATTACATGGGAGGACCAGTCAGTTTAAGTGAGGACAGGTTGAGAGACCTGAATAAGCTGCATCAAATGTATGTACTTTTGGGGTAATCAAATTATGTGGATGGAACAGACCATGCAGAGGTCTTTGAAAGCATCTGACAAGGTGTCAGAATCTAAAATGTTGTGGGGGTGAGACAAGAGGACACATTTCATAAGGGAGTGATTGGGTTATGGTGGGCTAATTGATACACTGGCCCCCATGGCTAGGTTCTATCATGACTAAAGATATTTGAATACTGCTGTCACAGTGTTCTTGGTCATAGCTAGTTGCAGTGCTTGGTTTTTCTTGGTGTCACTGTTTTTAAATGCTAAAATATACATCAGCATCCACAGATTTGTTTAAATCAGCAGCTGACACTGCATGGTAACAGGGTTGTGCATGGGTAGTCCTCCACAAGCCCTTTAGCCTGCTAGCTTAAGTAGTCAGATGACAAATTACATGAAGACAGGCAAGTGCAAAGAGATAACACAGAAACATAGACTTTGTCAGCAGAAATAGACTGCTTGGCCCACCCAGCCTGCCAAGATGGTCCCTGCCTAGTCTGTCTCCACAGACACAAACTGCTCACCTGTGACCCTCCCTGCCTATTTACTAATATTGTCTTATGTCTATCCCACACATGCTGAATGCCCCCTATTGGTTTCACCTCCACCACTTCTGCTGGCAGTCTGTTCCAGGTATGTACAACTCTCTCTGTGAAGCAGTACTTTCTCACATCCCTCTTAAACTCCCCCCAGGTTCCTTGGCTACCCCCTGGTCTTGGTGCTATCATTTGAAAGAGACTCCCTCCCTCAGTCTGTTTACCCATTGAGGTACTTGTAGGTTTATATAATGTTTCCTCTGACTTTCCTGTCTTCCAGGGTGTATAGGTTGAGGTCCCTAAGTCTCTCCTCATAGGGCTTCTCGTGCAACCCCTGCTCCATTTTAGTTGCCCTTCTCTGGACTACCTCCACCCTGTCATTGTCCTTTCTGAGGTGCAGCCTTCAGAACTGGATAGGTGAGATCTCACCAGAGAGTGATCCTACCGGGTCAATATGTCATATGCTTAATAGCATATGACAAAACCCCAGAACAGAAAAGGCGCAATATAGGACAGTGAGAGGGAGCAATACCTTGAATGGGTCTGTGCATGGTACTGCACCCTCTCACTGTCCCAGGTACAGGATAAGACCTCTGCTGGGATGGGGATCCACTGAGCAACTGCTATGGCTCGACAGGACAAGCCACTGGCAGCAAAGGAGGCAGATAATGCAACTGGGACCGGGTTCGATTCCCGGTCCCAGACGCATGGAATTTTTCATTATTTCACACTTTGTGCAATATTTACTTTCAATCTCCCCACCACAGAGTTAGTTATTTTAGTTGGGGGGTTCATGGGGCAGCTTCCCACCAATGGGGGGGTGGGACTGAACCCCACAAAATCAAGACTTATGCCACGTACAATATATTGTGCTGTACTGGTAGCACAGTATATTGCTGCAGCATAATGTCTTGAGACATTATGACCCTGTGCCATGAGTGATATAGTGACAATACCTCCTCCCTCCTCCAGAAGGAAATACCTCTCAGTATATCCCAGCATCCCACTGGCACTACCCACGGTTTTGTCATACTACACTGACACCTTGAGGTCATCAGATGTGATAATCCCAAGTCCCATTTCTGTTTATTGACTGTCAGTGCCTCCACACTCCCATTTCTTATACTCAGTTCATGGGTTGCTATTCCTGAGGTGCATGTTTTTTACACTTTTTTTACATTGAGACCCATCTGCCATGTTTTTGAACACTCCTCAAGTTTCCCAAGCTCCCTATGCATTTTCTCTTTCCTTCCCTAAGTGTCCACCATATTACAGATTTTGGTGTCCTCTGCAAAGGAGCATACCTTCCTTCCCAGTTCATCTGCAATGTCACTTATGAAGACACTGAAGAGGATCTGTCCCAGTACTGAGCCATGTGGCACCCCACTGATCTTTCTCCAATGATCAGAGTGAGTGCCATTAACTACCCCCTTCTGTCTCCTATTTAGCATATTTCTAACCCAGTTCACCACTTTGGATCCCTCCCCCAGGCTGCTCAATTTCTTCATCAGTCTCCTGTGCAGCACAGTGTAGAAGGCCTTGCCAAAGTCCAGACAGGCCACATCAGCTGCCCTCCCTGATATATTTCCCTGGTTACTCAGTCAAATAAATCAGTCAGATTCGTCTGGCATGACCTACTCCAGTGAATCCATGTTACCTGTGATCTTGCAGCATGCTGGATTCAAGATACTCTACCAACCTTTTCTTTAACAAGATTTCCATTGTTTCCACACCACTGAGGTGAGACTGACTGGCCTATAGTTGCTGGGCTCCTCCCTGCTGCCACTCTTACATAGAGGGACCACTTCTGCTCTCCTCCAGTCTTCCAGAGCCACACCTATTTCCAAAGTGCTGTTGGAGAAGGCCATAAGTGGGGCAGCTAGCACCTCCCTGAATTCCTTTAGTACACTTGGGTGTATCACATTTAGTCCCATGGCCTTGTTCACTTTCAGAGCTGCAAGTCCCTTCAGGACTCTTTACACTGAAAATAGACTCATGTCCAACTCCCCACTTTGTTCCTGCTGCTCCTTGGTGGTCTGCCCCCCTCCAATGTGAAGACTGAGCAAAAGTACCTGTTGCGGATGACTCCTTTTTAATGGTTCTCTTCTGTGCAGTCCCCCCCCCTTCACCCTCCTTATCCTCACTGTCACTCCCCTTGCCTTCCTCTTCTCACTTATGTATGTGAAGAAAGTCTTATCCCCTTTAGCTACCCCCTTGGCTATCATTTCCTCTGTCTGCACCTTTGCTCCCCTCACTACATTCTCTGCTCCCCTATGTTTTACTTGGTAAACCTTCCTGTCTTCATTCCTCTGCTTTTCCGTATACTGTACCTCCTGAATATCACCCTTTTTTCATTCACCACCTTGGCCACTTCCCTGCAGAACCATAATTGTCTCTTTCTTTCTGCTTTTACTCACTTCCTTCATACAGAGACTGGTTGCCTTAATTACGCTCCTCTTATTTTTCACCACTGTACTTCAACCCCTCCCTGGCAATCCCCTTCCCCCAACAATGCAGTTTCTGAGACAGTCTCCCAATTCTTTCAAATCTGACCTCCTAATGTCCAGGGCCTGTGTCCTCATGTGGTTTGCCTCTGTTCCCATCTTATTGTTAAACCACCCTTTATGAGGATCCCTGGTACCAAGTGGACTGCTCAGTGTGACATCTGCCTATTCCCTAGTGGTTTCATTCATGAGCTGCATGAGAAAAGCCCTTTGTAGGGAGTTAGGGATGGCCCTGCTCCTTGCCAAAGCTGCAGTTGGAAGGCTTCAATCAACATCGGGCAGATTGATCCTATCAGCTAATAGCACCTCCCCCTTACTTGCCATCCTGATGATGGCTTCTCCAAGTGTCTTATCCAAGTAACCTCCCTGTGCTGGATGATATTGTCTATTCTTAACTGTTTCTCGCTAAAGGCACAGAGGGTCTTTTTGCACTTGGCCATTCAATTTTTCAGATACTGGAGAGAGGCTGCTGGAGAAAGAGATCATTTGTTGCTACATGTTCCTGTGTTTGTGGAGTTAAACGCAGGAAGCAGGGTTACATTGCCTGTTTTATTTCTGTAAAAGGTATGCCATTACTGTCTAGATGTGTGTACTGTAACCTTTCCAGACCATCTTATTGCACTCTTGACCTGGTCAGTTCTGTCCACCTGTCTTTTCTTTGCTTACCAATAGGAGAAAAGCCACAGAGGTGACAGGGTGGTTGGAGCTAAGTGCAGAAGCAGAGAAGCCAGTATGGTGGCTACGGAAGGGTATAGCGTGAATTTCATTGGAACTTACATGACTGACCCATTGAAAAAGGAGCATAATCCAGAGGGAGCCTTGGAATAGAAACCAACTCATAAACAAAGCTAATGCAGTAAAAGGAATGTTCTTCCTTTATTTTTAGGCATTTACTGTGTTTCACTGTTTTTATCATAACTCATAGTCTATATTTTTGTAATATCTGAGACTCTTTATTTTATTCACTGATATTACCTTCATTTATATTACTACCATTTATTACTATCTTCTTTTAAATCCCTCTGTTGTTATTGCTTTTAGTGTGTTGCCCAAAGAAGAGATTCTAGACATCTTTTTTAAATCATTATAAGTTTATACCGGGCACATAATAGAGAAACAAAAGAAACAGAGCCAATCCATTACTTTACCTAAGAGGTCTACATAATTTCACATCAGTTCTAGAGTTCCAGAGACTCATGCATGACACAGTGACTTTGGATGACCTTTTGAATCTATATCAGTGATTTCCTCACTGTTAGAACCAGTGGTACTCTTTTGCTTTGGAACTTTTTTGGAAGTATTTGGATTTATGATTCCCTTAACCCTACTCTGAAAGAACTAAGACTATATCTGAAGGAGGTGTTTTGTCCTACACAGCCTACTTGTATTCCACGTGAATGACTTTCACAGGTCCTATCTCTGTGATCTATGATTTGCCTGGACATTTGCTGATAATTTAGAACATGTATTTTTATATGTTTCATATATTTGGTGTTATTTAGGGGTATCCAGTCAGTATGGTCAATACCAGGCAGCAGAGCTGTAGAGGAGCAGTATATCCCCTCTGTTAGAGCTCCCACTGAACCATAAAACAATTATGTAAATAGCAAACCAAGATAACTGATCATTTGCTTTCCTGTTTAAATAAAACTTTGACCCCTATACTTGGGCCTCTATGTAAGGGTTCAAGTTTAACTAAGGCTATGGATAGCATTACATTCACAGGGGTCCACGATGAAAATGGAGCTAGCTTTGAAACACCAATTAAGGCAGCATCAGATAATAATAATTATTTAGAAGATGTCTGTAACATCCTGAATAAATCATCTGAAAGGGAAGTAGAGCCTGATTTCAGAAGTAAACTGGTCAGCCTTTCTGAGGGGGACCTCATTCAGACATCCAATCTTGATATTTCACTTAAATTATGGTTTTCAGATGAAAGCAGTGTCAAAGATATAGGAAAAAGTAATACTGAGATCAAGGAAGTAATGCAGGAAGTACAACATACAATTGGTGGCTTAAAACAATTTGAAGAACAACTACATATAGCTCAGTGCTGTGGTTACTGTAAGCTAAAGCAAGGCTCTAAGTTAGAGATAAAAGATAAGTATTATGACATTTTTAAGTATAGCTGTCTTAATGAGGATTTAATAAATACCCTGAAAAATCCATATAATGCTCACTTTATTTTGATGGAACAGCTAGTAATTAATAAAAACATTTTAGAATGCCTTCAAGGAGATATGGTTATCAATAGGTCCAAATTAGATGATGTACTCTCCAAAATTTCCAAATATGTTCCTCTGGGGCTGGCCCGCTGGCACAGGGGCAGGGTGCAGACCTGCGATGCTGGAGACCCGGGTTCAGGAACGGACCTGGGATGTCAGAGGGCCAGCCGGGGGGAGAAGTATCAAGTGTCCAATGACTGCTCTCCTTCTCCAGGGAGGAGGGTGGTAGAGTGTTCGGTGTTATACAGACACCTAGCGGAGGCTAGGTTTTACACATATGCTGACACCAATATGTTTGGGGGCAGGGCAGATGCTGGCCATCATTGCACATCCCCATCCCCATACATCAGAAAGAAAAACACTGCCAGCTACCTTAATGAAGCCCGCCCACTGCTTCAATCGGCTCCCAGGCTGGCTCCTGACCTATCCTGTTGCTTGCGGCACTATAGGCCGGTGCCGCAACCCCACCCTGGGGGGGGTAAGCCAGGGGGTATCAGGGAGCTGTGACTAATGTGGGAGTGGGAGCAGAAGGGTCTGTGACCAGGCTGAGGACTGGCAGCAAGGCAGCAATAAAAGCATAGTAAATAAATAATAAAAAAAATAAATAAATATATGTTCTTCTGAATGAAACTGAGACTGAACCTAATGAGGTTAGTGTGAATTCTATATTCCACCCACAGGAGGACCTTAGACCTGATTTTAGATCTCAAGGGTAAAAAGCAACTCCAACCCTGGTAGGGGGTTGAGCTTGGTCTTAATTGCCTGCCATAGGGGTCTAATTGAGGGGCAATCCCAGAGAACATGAAGTATAGTACCACTATCTTTGCCAGTCTGGATATTAATTTAAAAAAACATTTTGAAAATGTTATTGGATATGCTAAAACTTGAAGTAGAAAGAAGCGGTGGTATAACTGATTACGAAGTGGGGTTCAGAGCTAATTATTCTACTTGTTCTTCTGCATTTTATTGAAAAATATGTAAAACTCACAGGGCAAAAGTTATATGCGGACTTCATAGACTACTCCTCTGCCTTAGATTCCATATCTCAAAATATTCTTTGGACTATTCTTTTAGATAGGGGTATTGATCGAGATTTTGTTTTGATTATAGCCCATTTGTGCTCAGAAACATGGGCTAGAGTCAGGTTAGGACCCAATGGATGTCTCTCATTTCCATTTAAAATTAATCGAGGAGTCAGGCAGGAGTTCGAACTGGCTCCTTTGCTTTTCTCACTCTATATAGATAAAATGTTGCTGGATTGTGAAGCCACCAATTCAGACACACCAAAAATCAAGACTCTGCCCTGTCCCCTTCTTGCTTATTCGGTTGATATCATCCTGCTTTCTCTAGCTAGAAGGGGCCTGCTGAAGAAGGTGGATTTTATTTACAACAGGTGTATAGAGTTAAAATTTAACATTTATTTAAAAAAGACAAAGGCCATGATAATCGGTGGTAGTAAAACTACTGCTAAATGGTACATAGGTAGTGATAGAATTGAGACTGTATCAAGTTACGTTTACCTAGGTGATGTATTTCAGGAGAATTGTATATGGTCTACACATACCGGAATAATTTAAAGACTCTAGGAGGTCTAATATGATTGAACATTAAATTCTGTGGCCTCAAAAGTAGACCCCTTCTGCAAGTTATTAAAGCAAAGTTTGAAGCCCAATTACTCTACGGTTCTGATATATGGGAATATAAAAATACTAACAAACGCCTGTCTCCTTTATATAAATACCTACGTAACATTCTGAGAGTTGGTCATTCATGTCCAGCAGCATATTTAAGATCAGAGCAGGGATTTCCTAATATTAATACTGCAACAGAATCTAGAAAACTCAATTATTGGATTAGTCTTACAATGTTACCCTGTCCTACACTGGCAAAACAGTGCTTGAAAGAGAAATAATACTGGTACAGTCTGGGATATTAAAAAGATTATTTGTATACCACTCTAATTTTACTCCAAAAAAAATAAAAACTGAAGAATTTAAAATGGGCAGTTGATTAAGGGATAACGCTTAGTTTACAATATAAGAAATACGTAACAAAAAAAGTTTATAATGATTGGATCGCTCTCGATTTAAAATGTATTGTTGAATCCTGTTACTCAGAATGGTTTGCCCAGAATAATTTTTATTTTGTATTCAAACCATGCTTAGACACTTTAGGCCAGATATTCAAAACTTTGCCCTGGGGCTAGATTAGTCCTGCCCGGCGTGCAAACATTGCCCGGACTAAAAAGCCTGCCATATTGAAAAGGAATAGCCTGGTGCTAAACTGGCTGAATATAGCACGCCAAGGAAGTTGGGCAAACTGGGCTGGCACTGCAGTGCAACCTTGCCCAGGAGCAGGGCAGCACTGAATATAGCTAATAAGACATCACTGAATATACTACCCAGGCATTGCAAAAACCCACAGGAACACAGTGCAGATGGAGCGGCCATGCCCTGGACCACAGGCAAAGGAGCACAGGCTGGAAAGGGAGCTCAGGAGCAGACAGCAGTGCAGAACCCAGACACTGATACACACCCAGCCAGGGGAATGGCCAGAGGGTACCAGGACTCAGGGGTAGAACCAAAGAACAGAACAACCCTATTGTAAAGACCATGCACCCAATAATGACACAGGGCACAGTGCAAATATGTAAAAGAAAAGTATAATGTGACAAATGCACAGTAAAGGAAACAGGTATACAACATCAGAACAACAACACAAAACATAACAAAAACAAAGTAATGAAACACATAATGAAAACACGTAAAAGGAAACCTACAGTAAACATCACTACAATAACAACCACTATATACAACAGGAACTATGATGACTACTACAACTAATACTACTACTATGACTACTACAAACATTACTACTACTACTAACGCTAACACTACCACTACATAAATGACTAAACTACAGCAAATGACCTATGTCAACTACATTAACAAATGAATGGAATATGGAAAACAGAGGCACAGGAACAGAAACCAAACTGTAAAGCAACGGAACAGGAGGGAACAGGGATGTAGACACAAACAATGGGGTAAGAGGCCAGCAACAGCAAACACATTCCGGTAAAGGGGGGGCAAGGTAAACAATGTCCACAGGAAGAAATCGTGGCTGGGATCCCGGAGGTTCAGGCAGATGTGCCTCCAGTATGGCAACCACCCTCCTCATCTCCGATATGAGCACTGCCTGCTGCTCGATGATGATGCGCTGCTGGTGCCCGAGCCGCCTCAGGAGGTCCTCACTGCCTTCTGACGCCTCCGGCCGCGTTGACACAAAGAGGATCGGAGTGGACCTACAAGAGGAAAGGGGAGCATGTAAGGATGGGAAACCAGCCAAGAAGCAAACTGTGGCCACAGGTGGCCATACAGGGATGGACAGCATGTCCTGACAGCCATGCCCACGTTGCACTAATGAACACAATGGTAGGCACAAATGACCGTCACCCACAGGGCAGGCCCAGAAGACACAGACAACATCCCAAACACCCATACACATGGAGACACAGGCTCTGACAACACCAAGACATGGACAGCACAACCCACCCCAGTACCTCAGGCAGAGAGATGGTGTAGACACACAGGCAGACCCCCGAATGGTGGTGGGTGTGGGCCACACAACAACATGCACATGGGAGACAAAACATTGGGACATGCTGCCCACAGTCAGAAAGCAATGTACTGGACAGCAGAGCACAACAGCAAACAACATGAGTGCAGGAGCAGCACACTATAGGCACGGTGGGTGGCCAATAGCCAACTGAAGCCAGGGCAAAACCTACCTGTAGGAGACACAAGCCCACAGGGTGCACACACCAGCAGGGGTGCACCGACAGATGCTGCCACACATGGCCCATGTACAGCAATCTCTGCGGTGACCTGCAGCCAGAACACCCACACAGCAGGTGACCAGCCGAACATGGCCAGCGGTGAATGTGGACAGCATGGTAATGCCAGCCATGCATGCCGACACTGGCACATACTGCCCCCAACCACAGGGTACGGCATCCAGACAGCCAGACAATGGCATCACCATGAAACAGTGTTGCAAAACACAGCACAAAGCCACAGCAGAAATGGCATGATGCCCATTGTGGCCAAACCCCAAGCAGTCAATGGCAGCCCAGTGACGGTACAACACAAAACAGAGGCACAGTACAAATGAAGAA
This sequence comes from Neoceratodus forsteri, assembly GCA_016271365.2. NCBI lineage: Eukaryota > Metazoa > Chordata > Ceratodontiformes > Ceratodontidae > Neoceratodus > Neoceratodus forsteri. Next base: position 243,387,780 of record CM057453.1, read on the forward strand.
AGAGATGTACTCACGCAATAGTCCTCTGTCCTTGGGGCTACTCTCCTGCCCCCACTGTGGCATGGCTGACACCCTCGGGCTGCCTCCGAATGTGGCCTGAGACAGCTCCTGGCTCCCTCTCCCTGTGCTGGGCTGCACGATCCGGTCTACAGTGGACAGAGGAAACTGCAGCATTAGTGCACCGCACAGCATGTACCATGAGTGCCACAGCAAGATACACACCCACCCCCATGACACCGTACACGCATGCCAGCCCTGGGACAGTGATGGCATGCAGAAGACACCCACACAGTGGACCCCATGTCCCACAGAGAGTGCGCCAGGCACACAGGGCATGTAGGCATGTTGGCACAGTGGTGCAACTGTGCCAGATGCATGTGCACAGCAACAAGAAACACACACAGCTGTGTAGGCTATCCAGTGCCCAGGCGACAGAACCCCTGCACCACAATGGTGCTGGTTCAGGACAGTCCTGTAGCATGTCTCACTGCCCACAATGACCAGACCTGCCACACGCACAATGGCCATGTGTCAGGGGCACGCATGGCATGACTACAGTATCCCCTTCCACGGACACAGCATACACCACACACGCACTGCTACCACCGTGTTGGCCACATAGCAATAGTGGCAGCCAAGCACCCCACTGTACCACAGTGCCCCCCAAAGGTGCACATACTGGGTGCCCCACAGCCAGTGCCACATGTGACCTACCACTCAACACACCAGCACACCTGTGCACACACACACACACACACACACACACACACACAGGCACATACACACACACAGGCAGACTGTGACCCACATGGCAGATGTGTGCATCGTGCACTGACACTTACCTGGCACTGGCACAGTGCCCTTATGCACCATGCACTTGTACAGCTCCATCTGTCTCCTTTGGAGGCGGCGCAGGTCTGTGTACATGTGGTGGCACTTCTCAGCATCCCTCTGGATGCCTGTCCACTCCTACAGTCATCTGGCAATGGACACCCACACCTGCTGTCATGGGAGGTCACCCTCCTTGACCTCCCAAAGAGATGTCTGTGCCTCTGCTGCACAAGCTGCACAAGCTGCACCAGGTTGGCTGACTCCACATCCCCCCAGCACCTCTCCCTGTGCACCACTGCACATTGCCTCCACCTCCCAGACATTGAACATGCACCCCTGTACCCTGCCACCTGTTGTAATGCACAACCTGTGTCACACCCTGGTCCCTCCAGCAAGCAGTACAGTAGTACCGCACTATCACATGATGTAGCATGGCGCTACCTGGAAGTTGCTGCACTGTGCATGCATGACCCCATCACGATCCTGTAGCCACATTGCCATGCATGCGCATAGCACCATGCTGTGTGATCCAGTGTGGAACTACATCAAGCTACACTGGGGTGCTAGCACAGCACAGGGGCCACATGCGCAAGAGTGGAAATCGCGCTATACCACATAGCACTGCGTTAATGGGACAACATGGTGCTGGACACCACATAGCCCGGTGCTAACATTTGCATGGTGCTAATCTGATTGCCTGGCGCTATTCAGGCCCATATTTAACCAGTACATGCATATGCGGGCACTTGTGTATGCAGGGTGGAAACAGTGTGATTAGCATATCATTATCCGATCATTTGCATGCATAACAGGCTGGATTGCCCAGCTGGGATATATAAGGGTAAGCAGTGCTCCACCGGCATTGTGTTATGGGACTGCAGCACTCATCAGATGCTACAGTCAAACAAGCATATCAGACAGAGTCATGTCGCAGGAGGCAAAGTAGCGAGAGGCAGGTCTGTATAGCAGCTGGAGGTCTGGCGGTATGGCACTTGTGCATCACCAGGCCGGGGCACACACACTGCGCACTTGCAGTCCGCAATGGTACAGGCCGGGGACAGGGCTGCTGAATGCAGGACCACAGGCCATCATGGTGTTGCATAATGGTGCACAAGTCTATTGGGTCAGCTGTCCATCTGACTGTGCTGTGTGCCACGCCCACGCACCAGCATCAGCCACCGACGTGCATGGACTGCCTGCACACTGTGGTAGCCAGTCACTGGGCTGGGGGAGCCACCTTGGCCTGCAGGTATGCCTCACAACAGTGTCACACCAACATGGGGTTCATGGACCCACATTCAATACTCAGGAAGAGGGACCTGGAGGGCTGCAGACCCTTTGACGGTCGTACATAGCCACAGCCCAGGGGTCACAGGTTCAGGACTGTGCAGATCCCATAGTGACAATGACAGCACCATGTGGTCTGGGCCTGGTATATTGCTATTGTATGCATACCATCCAAAATGTCTGGATGTGCAGCACACACCCTATGTTCAGCACACATATCCCCTAGGGGGCCGGTAGGGTATGGTGCAATGCCAGGTGGTGACCGTTGTGATACCCCTCATACCAGGGAGAACATGAATGGTTTGGGTGCTGGCAACATGGGCCGTATGGTGCCCACATGAGGTCCAGTGTGTGCAGTGCGTCTGCAGTGTACGCTGTCAGTCATGCAGTAGCACGGTGCACACAGGGGTGTCCACAGTACACAGTGGCTGTGTGTGCTGTACATGCACATCCTGGCCTGGGCCATCACCATGTCACTACCGGTTGGGCAGTGCGGGCTTTGGGGCTGGCATGCACATAGTGTTCTGCATGTGCCGCACATCACAGGCACGCCACAGCTGGTGACACATATCCCTCTACATCTCTCCCATAGGTACCACAGCACATCCTGAATGCATGTGGACACATTGCTTCTCACAGAATGAGATGAAGATGCTGGTGCATGGTGTCAGGGAGAGGGAGCAGGTGCTGTGGTGCCACAAGGCGATGGACGTGGTGGTATGCGAGATGTGTGATGAGGTGATGGCAGGGGTGAATGCCATCAGCGACCATGCCTGGATGACTGATGCAGTGTGCAAGCATTGGAGTGACCTGCTGTGCCGAGCCAAGGAGGAGGATGCACAGTGACTCCGTGATAGACTGCGGACCAGAGGTGGCCCACAGTCCGCACAACAGCGGCAAGAGGTCCCACTCATGTCTGTGGTGGCATCCATGCTTTGGCTGGTGGTCATTGCCGGTGTGCTTGGTGGAGGGTGTGAGACACCACTCATGCCACCTAGGACCAGTCGGTTTCCATGTGTGTGCACCCTGCAAGGAGTCACTGCACAGGTGCTGGGTGTTGGTGTTGCTGTCATGTCTGGGTTGCACTGTGGGGGTGCTCTGCTGTGCACACTGTACACATGAGGCAGGTTTGCATGTGAACACTGCTTGGCAAGGCTGTCACCACAGCTGACAGGCTGGGGCATGTGCACTGTGGTGTAGGTGTGTGCATGTGGCCATGGTCTATGTCTGTGGGGCTGCTGTGTGTGGAGTGCATCTGTGGTGAGTGGCACATATCCTAAGGTGTGCATGTACTGGTGGTGGTTGAGGCACACTGTGCAAGTACTGGCCAGTGACTCTGTCCCATCTTCTTCCACAGTGGTGTGTGCAGGGCATGCAGAATACCAGAACCAGGCTAGGATGGCTGCCATGGAACCAGAGGCGGAGGAGGAGGAGGAGAAGAACCTGCCGTCGACCTCTGGACTGGGTGCCAGTCATGAACCAACAGCCGCGCACCATGTGTGGCACTCTGTTGGACATAGGGTACACCTGCCAGGGGAGGCTCCAATGGTGGCAGAGACCTGGACTACAGTGCAGCCCTGGAGGATGCCCAGGTGAAGGATCTCAGTGGTGGGCAAGTGATCCTGCTGACAGTCACCAGTGACATGGAGTCAGATCTGTCGGAGGGGGGTTACATCCTGCCCATGGAGATGCCTGTGGAGGGGGGGGCACAGGGGTGGGGCAGGGTGCGGTCCACATCACTGGTGCTGGGGGAGATAGCCATGCCATCATGTGTTTACTTGTGAAGCCGGTGGTTAGCCTTGTGGGGGCCATGTGTGACCCACTGGACATGCCATGCCCTCCACGGGTAGGGGTGAAGGGCCCACAGGGGACAGATCTCACCACCGATGCCCTGCAGCAGCAGGACATTCTGCTGGTGCAACAGCGTCCCCTCCATGGTGAGCTGCAGACACCAGCACCAACTGCCATTGAGGGTGCCATGGCCATGGAGCCGGATGCCCCAGGGGCCCACCCTCTGTTCCAGGCTGCCCTCACATCCCAGCAGGATCCCCAGATGGACCTGCATGTCCTGCGTTGGGAGCTCAGGCAAGAGCTCTCACAGAAGCGGGAAGGATCACGTGATGTGCTAGTTCAGTGAAGACATGCTGAGCGCTACTCCTGGGCTGACTCAACCTCAAAAGTAATCTAAAAGTCCCCGATTAGCGTAAACGGGCTGACAGCTGTTATTAAAACCGGCAACTGACCGTCAGCGCCGGAGAACTTGTTAGGTCCGGTAATCTGTTTTGAGTAGCGCGAGGAATCCCTGTGGTGCAGCACTGATTATGGAGTCCAAAGCTCGAACTCCTCCTCGACGCGACGGGCCGCCTACAGCCTGAAGCCCCCTCACCAGTGCCAGAAGACCAGGAAGCATGTTTGGGTGCAGAGGAGAAAGGCCAGATTCCCCCGGATGATGTCATGGAAATTAAATCGCTCCTTTGGGGGTTGGTAGCTGACTTTGCTATAATCAAACCTACTCTTAATGCTCTGGCACAGAGAGTAGGAGATCTTGAAGCTAGAGCTGCTTCGAAAGACAGGAAAACGTCTGCACATGAACAGGAGCTTGTGGCTTTAAGGAGACAGGTGAAGAAACTTGAGGAGAGAGTAGATGACCAAGAATCTCGTAGCAGAAGGAATAACTTGATTTTGGCAGGTTTACCAGAGCGGTCTGAAGGTTCAGATTGTATTGCCTTCATCCAGGGGCTGCTTTTAAAGATCTTGGGCCTTCACCTTACGGAGAGGTGTATAACATTGAAGGGCACACGATCTCTAGAGATCCCTTAGAGGCTCGACCAGGGTTATTATAATCACGATTCCTGAATTTTAGGGAGAAGACCCACGTTCTTATGAGTGAAAGCCCTAAAACCTGCATTGAATGGAGTTGCAATCTGGCTTTTCAGGATCAGACACCTGCCATCCGTGAAAAGCAGAAAGAATATATTGACATTAAGAAAAGCTATATTTAGCAGGCATGAAGTTTCGGATGCAACATCCAGCTACTTTGGTGGTCAAATTGCAATTGGGGACCGGAGGTTTTTGAGCGAGGGATGCTGCAGAGGGTCTGAAAGTTGAACTTCCGGATCTGTTAGGGAAGGCAACCTGAAACTCTGTGATGGGAGAAGTCTTTGGATGCGTTGAGGACTGCTTTTCCCATTTATTTTACCTGAATAAAGCTATTCAGTAGTACTGTTGTGCAATCCCCTGAGGATTTTAAGACTTTGTGACTTTGCTTTAAAGCCCTAAGAGGGAGGGCTTGCTGGGGCTACAGAAGAAGTATGAGAAAGGGAAGGGGCTTTCAAATATTGATATTCCTGGTAAAGGAATAGAAGCTTGACTTGAGTTAATTTGAGGTTGGAGGGGGCTAGGGAGCACGCTTAGTGGCTTGCTCATCTCGTTTTCGATGGTGGTTAGGAGGACGATCAGAGGATCGGGGGTTGTGTCAAAAGGGGTGAGGGTTGGGGGAGAGGGGGAAGAGAGAGAGTCCAAAATGCAGATTTTGAATTTTTCTTCTTTTTTTTTCCTTTGCTGGCAGCCGGGGCTGGGAGGTATGGGGTGTAGTAAATTATTATGTTTATGGTCAACATAGTATCTTGGAATGTTAAAGGCCTTAGAGGGAGGAAAAAGAGGCTAGTGATCCTAAAGTATATTTCACAGATAGGGGCTCAAATTGCTTTATTGCAGGAAACCCACCTGTTAAAGGAAGAGTTAATGCTCTTGAGAAGGCTCTGGGTGGGTCAAGTTTTTGAGAGAGAGCACGTAAGCTTCGGGGGCGTTGTGATTTTGATCACAAAGAGTTGCCCGTTTGTTCCCTTTGCAATATAAAGCGCGGGAGGATGCGCGGAGCCCTCACACGGGCACTATTATGGGGAGGTTAATAATTACCTCTGTATATGGGCCAACTCCTCCCAACCCTGATTTTTCCTCCTGAATTAGACCTAACTAGCTTCTCATCCACCCCTAATTATAGCAGGGATAGGAATCTCTGCTTTAGTAACCTGGGTGGTAGGAAGCCCTCTTTCTAAAAAGCCACCTTCTAGAGCTTGAGGTATCTTTGGCTAGACTTCTACGGTGGTAGCGCTGATAGACCCTTTGAAGTTTAAACAAGGGATTGTAATATGACCTTTTATTCAAGGGTGCATAAAACTCAAACACGTATCGACTTTTTCTTGGTTAATCAGGAGGCTCCATGGGGGTTAAGAAACTATTTACTCACAGTAGAATTTTGTCTGACCATTCTCCAGTTCAGATGTCTTGGGTAATGGAGTCTGTTCGACAAAATCTTTCAGATGGAGCTGGATGAATCCTCTTCTTAGAAGACAATATGTTATCTCGTCTGGAGGAAGCTCTTAGGGATATTATTTTGACCCAGATCCCTACCCTTGACAATAAGAATTTAGCCTGACCTACTTGTAAAGTTCTATATATACTACTATAGCTCAGACCCTTCCATTAGGAGAAACAGGATGAGGAAGGGGGGAGGAATTCATTTGGGGTGCTATTAATTCACTTGCCCCTTGAGGGATCTAGCGAGGAGGTGGACAGGGAACTTCGGAACTGAGGGACTAAATGACGGACATTATGTACTACAATTGGAGGCTTGGACCGAAAGGCTCCAAGTTGAATACCTTTGCAAGGGACTTGCCCAGTAGGCTTCTTTGCAAGTAGGGTAAGAGAGGAGGTCGACAATACCATTATTTTTGGAATATCGTGAATTGGTTACAGACCCACAGGCTATGGCAGATGTCTTTGATGGATTACTTCACTGAACTATATCAAGGGGCATCAGGTAGCACTGAGGAGAGTGTGTGGGGTTTCTGGAGTATCAATTTCCAAGACTGGAGCAAGAACAAGCCCAGGCCTTGGTAATCCCTTTATCAGAGGCTGAAATAAGTGATGCAATTAATACTTTACCTAGGGTAAGACTCCAGATCCAGATGGTCTTTCAGCTGGGTTTTATAAAGCTCACTTGAAGACTCTCATACCTTTACCCTCGGCGTGCTTTTCTTGTATTCTGTCTGATGGAGTTCCCATTTACTGCTATACCAGGCTTATATTACACTTATTCCCAAACCAGATAAGCCCCGAGAATGCCAGAGAGTTATAGGGCCTATTGCCCTCTTGAATCAGGACATTAAATTATTATCTAAAATATTGGCTAATAGAATTTTAAGGATAGCTCCTCAGATTATTAGCCAAGACCAGGTTGGTTTTATGCCAGGCAGGGGGGCTCATGATGCCTTGCGTAAGCTTCACCATGTCCTTTTGGAGGCCTCCAGCTCTTGTTCGGATATGGCGCTTTTCTCCTTGGATGCTGAGAAGGCCTTTGACCGGGTCTCCCACTCCTTTCTATTTGCCACCATGGAGAGGATGGGTTTCCCGGAGGGTCTTCTCAGGGGCATTAGGAATCTCTATGCTACACCTATGGCCAGGGTCCTTTGCAATGGTTTTTTGACAAAGGAATTCCATCTTGATAATGGGACCAGGCAGGGTTGTCCCCTCTCCCCAATTTTATTCAATATTTATCTGGAGCCCTTATTGTGGGCAATCCAATCGGACCCTGAAATACGGGGGATTGTGGTTTTTGCAGATGATATTCTATTGCATCTTTGCGACCCTGTGAAGAGTTTTGACAGGGTTTTGGAGGTTATAAAGAGATTCTCGGTGGTCTTGAATTACAAGCTAAACTTGACCAAGACACAGGTCCTCCCCCTTACCCCACGTGTATATAAGGCAGACTTTGACCACCTCCAGTTGAAGTGGGCTCCAGATGGTATTGATTATCTGGGTATTTGGGTTACTCCTAATTTTCATCAAGGTGTAGAGGCAAATCTGAATAAAGTATTAGTAGCAGCTAGGGCTGACTTGGATAGGTGGAACAAGCTTCCCCTAAACTTGACAGCTAGAATGGGATTAATTAAAATGAATCTATTGCCTAGATTTTTGTATCCCATATATTTGTCCCCATATAATATTCCTCAGTCCTGGTTTATTAGAATACAAAAACTTCTTTCTGATTTTCTATGGAATTCCAAACCTCCGAGGAGGAAACATGTGGTTTTGCGACTTCCTTTTAGTTTAGGGGGGCTTAAAATTCCAGATCTTTACTTATAATACGTAGCGGGCAATTATCTATAATGACGGTGGAACAGCTCCCAGGAAGGAGAGGCTACACTCCAACTTGGTTACATATTGAATAGCAAATTTTGAGAGATAAGGGTATCTCCCGATTCATTACTCTTTACTAATCCGGGAATTCTCCCCGGAGTGGGTAATGATTCCCCAATATTTAAGACAGTCCTGGCCTGGTGGGCTCTCCTGTCCCCACTTCGTAAAAAGCTCCAGAAGGGCTGTAGAGATCAACCTATTTTAGGTAATCCTAACATGACTATTGGTGGCCGATTAGGGTTTTTTTTAGGCTCCGCAGTTAGCTAATTATGTTTGGTCAGACTTAATTCTAGACGATAAAGTAGTGTTTCCACTTCAATGTAGTGGTATCAATTTATTTAAGAAGATTCAGATTACTAAAATGTTGCAGAGAATGCAGAGGGATAATATATGTCCACCAGGGACTCCATTTACCTGGGACAATCTTAAGGGAATTAATTGTGCTCGTAAACCCCTGTCAATGGTGTATAAGGTGCTTCTCGCTTCTTTAGTAAGGAGGTTTCAGCAAAGGTGGCTTACTGGAGAAAAGAAGGATACCCTCCTGAGGCCGGACTGGGAGGCAACTTGGAAAAGTGTGGCTACATACCTATACCTAAATATAGAACTATGCAATTCTTCATTTTTTCTAATTTGTACTACACCCCCGGCAAACTTTGTGCTAGGAAGCTTGGACAGACAGATCTATGTTTTAGGTGTGGACTGAGTCCGGGGGATACGTTGCATATATTTTGGGACTGTCCTAGGATATACCCAATTTGGGCTCAGATTAAGCAGAATATGGACCCCCTTTTAAATTATGTAGACTATATTTCATCTAAGGTCTGTATTTTGGGGGATATGACCCAAATCCCTGGATCGCAGATCAAGTATCATATTGCCCTGATGTCTGCCCTAGTCAAAGCTTATGTTTTGAGGCATTGGAAAAGTGAATGTATTTATTCATATGACCACTGGCTAGCGGATCTACTGAGGGTATTAGGCAGGATTAAGCGCCAATTGTCTCGGAATGGGAAAAAGGGAACATATGATAAGAGGTGGCGAATTTTAGAGGCAATCTATTCGACCCAACTCAAGCCTCCCTGTCATCGGTCTGTCTGTCTAAGTGTAGTCTTTTGACGTGGTGGGTAATTAAATTATCTGTGCTTGAATATTTACACTTGGATTATCTCTGTTTTTTACTTTTAGGTTTGGAGACCTGTATGTATTAGGATTAATTTCCTTTTTTTTCTGTGTACATTAAGTAGATAGGACCTGGGCTGCCAAGCAAAGGGGTTTTTATTTTTTCCTTTTTTTGGGGCTCTCTCTCTTCTCGGGACACAGCTGGAACATCTCCCTTGATTAGAGGTTCTGGGAACTATAGGACTTGTGGATTAATTCCAGTCTTTATGCTTTGAGGTCTTCCTTTTTTAAATCTAGTTCCAAACTGGGTACCTTCTTGTTCATTTTCCTCAATTTGGGTAGTGGTGAGCTGGTTTTGGTGTCTGGATAGGGGTGGTGGTTCTCGCAGCTGTGATTGTATATAGTCTCTGTATATAGTTTGCCTACCTAGTTTTTGGGGTGGGCACCCGGGAACCCGGGCTTGCTGTGTATGTCTGTTTGTATGTTCATTCAAAATACAATAAAGACATTATTAAAAAAAAAAGAGCTCTCACAGAAGTGGGAGTTGGTGTCCCTGGGATTTACACGGGTGGAACAGTGGGCTGAGGACAGGTTGGGCCACACGGTTGCCACACTCGATGGAGGCTTTGCTTGGCTCATGGCAGAGGTGGTCGACCTCACCACAGTGTTGCACGGGGTCCATGGAGGGCAGCAGGCTGTGCAAGGGGGTCAGTGCACCCGTGGTACAGGGGACCACAGGTGGGCCACAAGCAGCCACAGGACTGACACTGGCACAAGCACCACTGCATCGTGCACATTGACAGGCACCCAGCGCTGCCATGGGCATCCACCCACCCTGTCTGGCTCTGCTGGTCAGCGGGGGCTCAGGCGGTCTGCCCTCCCATCCTCACCGTGGTCCTCTTCTACTGTGTCCTCAGCTCAAAGCACCCCTGGCTCTGTGTCCCGCATACATGGTGTGAGCCGTGTGTGTGGTGGTAGCTGCCAGAGATAGGCATGGCTGCCATGCACATGTGCACTGTTGACATTCACTTGTACACACTAGCACACCCACACACATGCACACACTTGCACTCACGCTGTCACACGTACGCACACACACACACACACCATCACTAGCACATTCACACATGCACAGCCATGGTATCCCTTCCCACACTGCCGCCACACATCAGGCATCGCCCCCATCAATGTACCATGGTTGTGTATCCTCATCATATGTGTGTCCTGCAGAACCCACCCATTACACTGACGTCACGCGTGCATTCAGTACCACTGTGTTGTGCACATGCTTTGTTGGTTGTCAGCACTGTTGTGGTTGTCTGTACATAATAAACTGTTTAACATTGTACTGTTTCCTGTTGCTGTGCTGTGTGTACTCACCCTCTGGCCTGTGACAGTGTCCTGATGATGGTGGCCCTGTGTTCCAGGGCCCTGTGGGCCATACAAGGATCTCTCCTCTCGAGTTGCTCCACTATCCCCCTGACCACTGGCTCTGGGTCACTGTTGGCCTGTCCCTCAGGTTCAGGTGCCTGTATCCCATGTTTCATTGCCATGTTGTGCAGCATACAACAAGCTAGAATGATATGGCATGCCTTCTGAGGACTATACTATAGGGCACCACTTGACGTGTCTAAGCATCGGAAGAGCATCTTCAGTATGCCAAACACCCTCTCTATGATGCTTCTGGTGGTGGCATATGCCTCATTGTACATCTCATCAGCCACTGTGGCTGGCTGGGGTACCAGTGTCAGCAGCCAGGGTTGCAGGGGGTAGGCAATGTCCCCTGTTGAGAGATGTGCATCTGTTAGTGTTGTTCTGTTGTCTGCCCATTGCTGTATTGCACCACCTGTGTTGCTATCCCAGGCCCCTTCCTTTCCTTCCCTTGCCTATCCCCACCCCTGCTGTGGTGTGTGTGTGTGTGTGTGTGTGCCTTGTTTGGTGCTACTCACCAACTAGGTGCCCACAGGGTATTCTGCCCTCCTCAAAGGCCTGGCACAGCCGGGACTGGTGCCAGATGAAGATGACATGGGCACTGCCGGGGTACTGCTCATAGACATTGCTGATGAGCCCAGTCGCATCGCACACCACATGGCAATTGATGGAGTGGTACCCCTTCCTGTTGACATACACCTCACTGCCATTGCCAGGTGGTGTACTGATGGGGACATGGGTGCAGTTAATGGTACCAAGTACTGCTGGTAGGTGCGCAACTCGATGGAATTGCTGCATGATTTCTCTGTGCTCTGCTGCCATGCTGGGGAATACTATGAACTCACCAGTGTGTGGCAGGAAAGCTTCAAGGAACTGGGTCAGGAGGCATGAGGTGGCAGACTACGGTACCCCAATGGTGTCCCCTGTTGGATGTTGGAACATTCCTGTGGCTAGGAAGCACATCACTGCTGTCACCTTTTCCTCAACTGTCATGGCATGGCTGTGTCTGGTGTTGGGGTGCAGCTGCTCATGCAGGAGTTCACTTAGTTGCCTCAACATACCCCTGTTCATCCTGTACTGGCTAGTGATTTGCTTATCTGGCAGGGTCTGAAAGGAGACCCTGGGCTGGTACCACCTGTGTGCATCATATCGTTTCCTTGGCCTGTGTTGCAGCCCATGTTGGCCCTGATCCCTCTCCTCCTCCACTACTGCTGCCATTAGTGGCTGCATCACTGCTGTCAACACTGCTGCCATTTCCACTTCTTGGTGTGGTCCCTCCCCCTCTGTGGTTTGTCCTGGGATAAGACCAGCCTTTTATAGGCGGTAACTAGCACCATGCTACATGTCACTCTATGTGTCCTAGTGCAGCACTATGGCTTTTGAATATCCCATAGCTTGTGTATGCTGGTTCCCACCCCCTCACTTTGCCCCTTGCATACATTATCTGTTTGCCCCGCGCTATTGCCTTTAGTGCATGCTAACCGGTCCTTTGAAAATCACGGCTCCGTGCTGTTCCTGCACTATTGCCGCACTATTGGTTTGCGCGCTGCACTATGTTTTGAATATCTGAGCCTTTGTCTGATCCTAAAATGAGCAGTTTCCCAGCAATATGATACTACTGATCTAAAAAATCTAATCTTGAGTCTGGGGCCTGTGACTGTTTGCATGGGGGGGGTGAGGATCTGCTGTACATTTTATGGTACTGTACCTGCTATATGAAAGAAAGACTCTATTGGTTAGCTCCCCTTTACAAATAATTTGTACCAGTTTGATAAAGTTACCCTTATGAATATTTTGATGCATACTGAGGATTTATAGACTCTTGAAAGGATGTCAAAGTATTTTTAAGCTATTAATGGCGTAAAGAAGTGAACATCTAATGTATGAACTTTTATGAAAGCCTTATGGTTTATGTTGTTTTACATATTTGTGTCTTTGAGTTTGGGCCATGGCCCATCTTTTTAACATTTTAATTCTTACTGCATTTATACTTAAGATTTACTTTTGTAAAAACTTTTTAGTCATACAATAAACATTTTTGACACACACTAGAGGTACTGATTACCATGAGGGAATATGATGCTAGGTACAACTGATAGATGAGTGAGTCTGAAAGATTCAGTTTTCTGTGTGAGTACCTTAGATGAGGGGGAGAGCCAATTAAAAACTAGTTGCACTAAGACATTAAATACTGGGACAATGCTGAGTGAAAGCAGATGCCAGTTTATTAGTGCCAGAGAGGACAACAACATTTTGATAAACTGGCACCTGCTTTCATTCAGCATTGTCCCTGTGTTTAATTTTTTAGTGTATCTACTTCTCCTTGGAGTTTTTGTTTTTTTTTGCTAGTATTGATTTTGTTTGCTTCTTTTGATCTGAGTGCTTGCTTTTTTGCCTCCTCTGCAAGAGTCAGCTAACATTAGGTCAACAACAACTAGGAGCTCACCAGAAGAGAGAAGGTTGCAAAGCAAATGGAACAGGTTAGAGAAGGAGTATTCTCTTAGGGAGAGGAGTAGATGCCACAGACTAAAATATGGATGGAGATGGGGTAAGTGAGCTTACACAGGATGAGCTTGGGGAAGGCAGAGATAGCATACTGGAGCATGGCACTGCAGTCACGATTGACATACATCACCACACAGAACCACGATTCACATGATTCGCCTTATGAATTGCATAAACAGAGCAAGAGCTTGGTACACTACATGTTGTTCCAAAGAATCACAGAGATACACAAATAGAGGTGCTGATTATTTACTTATGTTATCATGGCATGTTCTTCACAGCAGCTCAAGTCAAGAAAGCACACACTGACATACTGGTGCCACAGAGTACATTTCTGCTTTGTCGGGGCACTTTATCTATGGACTGAGTAGTCTGATATTGTGAGATTTACATTGCTGAGCTGGTCAGAGAGCAAGATTCAGTGACAACTATGATGCTGGGTAGAAGCTGCAGGACAATAGCCTAAGCAGTTCAAGCTTAAGAAATATTTTAAACTGTGATAGTACTAAGATGAAAAATGCTTAGCCCCACGGGAGGAGGAAAGGGGGGGAAGTCTGAAGGGGAGGTCATGTGAAGCTGGTCATCACCTACCAGCAGGAGTAGAAAGCGATGAGCTGAAAAGAATGGGAATTGTTGTGGAAAAGGGAGGGGTGTGAGGAGAGTGGGGTGGGGGACGAGTGAGAAAAATAAACCTCTAATGAGACTCAAGATGACTAGCAAATGACCACCCGTTAAATGAGAACCACATTATCTAATGTTCTCTGCTGAGGTTCACTACCTTATTACTTTTTTCTGTTCTGGAGGATAAAGAGACAGGATTCTTGATAGTTATTTGACTGACAACCATGTCATCTTTTTTAGGAAGGGTGAAAGAAGGGATTAATTGATTTATGGAGTGGATGATGACTCAACCTCTTATAGATTAGAAGGTCACTTGTTTATGAACATTTAGTTGAACTGACTGCATTTTATCCAGGAAGGGGAGGGTACTAAAATACAAGACCCTCAAGACTACCCACGGGTACATCTAAAGTACCCTAAAAATACCCAGATGAAAACTGAGTAGTTGGGTTGGGTCAGGTAGACACTACCCAACCTGTTCTACTACCCGATTAGCTGACCATGACCATGACAAAAATCATGTGAAAAACAGTTTTTTTTAGACTATTGCACCATTTGCTAAGTGCCCCGAGTTGTTATACCCATGGTGGGCATTGAAGAGGTAGGCATGACAGGAGCAGCTGCTTTGAGTGAGGCTGCTGCTGTTTCCAGAAATTATACCCATGGTGGGCATCAAAGTTACATAATATAAAACTAATGATTGACAATAAAAAAATGAAGAGTAGTGTGGCACATGCGGCTGGCAAGGTGGCAGTGTTGTTGGTTCTATTTGTTTACTACACAATCTAGCCATCATATTCAGTATCACTGTTTGCAGGCTGCTGTTCATGTTCAGGGTCAGAATCACATAATTCAGTGTTTGGGACAATTGGCAAAATGTTAGCATTCATTTTGAGAAATGGTTAAACAATTAAAAAAACAAACAAAAAAAAATATTAACAGGACTTTGCAGTGTTCTGTGGTGAATGACCATCCTCTAATTGCACTAAATATGCATTCTGAATATACGCTTGAAGGTGGACAACTGAGGTACATTATTACAAGATTTGCTAGATCTGGCCATATTGTTCTCTGTTGTTTCCAATACAGTAATGGATCTTCCTTGAGACTAATCACGGTATAGTCTGCAACATACTCCAGGATCAGTGTGCTGTGTGAGATGGTTACCAGTCTGGCAAATGAACCAGCTGCACTTTCTTTACAGGATACTAGTCAGTGTTGTTGCAGGTAACACTGGTGAGTTTGATGAATTGATGGCTGTGCTACTGTCTGCACCAGAGGCGCACTCTGATAGTTCAGCAGGGTTTGACTTCTGTACATCAGTTAATGGTGTAGGGGGGGCAATGTCACAATTTATTTATTTATTTATTCAATTTTTGACAAACCAGGTAGACCCACTGAGCCCCGAAGGTCCCTTTTTCAGGGACGACCCGGGTTTAGTTACACAAAGTAAGAACATTTTGCATATACAGTATATAGGTGATCTGACCATTTCATTTACAATCAAGTCAGTACACCACAGAATTCAAATATACAGTACACCGCAGGATTCAGATATTCATCAAGACAAATGCAATGTACAATCACATTAGGATGGAACAGACCTTTAACAGGGTGTGGAATTAGTACAGAACAGGACAATTGACAGTACACTTGTGTCTCCTAGATTGGAAAGGTTTCTACTGGACTGACAGGGCCAGGGTAGGCTAGGATTTAAACTTTGTAGTTCTGTGCTCAGATGCAGGAGCATGTGCTTATATCTAGTAGGTGCTCATGCAGCCCAATAAAAAAGGTTCTCAGGGAGGTAGCATCCTGGAGGTGTACAGGGAGCTTATTCCACAGTACAGATGCTGCATAGGCAAAGGATTTGTTATCAGCTGTGGTCCATACCCTAGGTTCTTCCAGTAGTTTTCTCTCAGTGGTGCAGAGCTGCCTACCTCATCGCTTTGGAACCAGCAGGCTGACTAGTCTATCAGGGAGGTGGTTGTTGATGAACTTGAATGCATTGCATAGTAGGAGGTACTGCAGGTAGTTGCTAAGAGATGGCCAGTTTTGGGAGGCCAATTATTCGCAGTGATGTCGACTCTTGTGGGACATTGTGGCAAGTAAGCAATCTTATTATATAGTATTTGCATCCTCTTGTGCTCCTGTTTTGCCATTCCCTGGATTACAGAAGCAGCACAGGACAAGGTTGGAAGGAGGATGCTGTTAGCTATGATAATCCTGGTCTCAGGGATCAACTGGGCATTCAGGTAGTAGAGTAAACCAAGTTTACAATGTATGGTTTTGGTCATCTGATCCACATGGGGCTTCAGTGTGAAGCCTTGGTCCAGCATCAGGCCCTGGTATTTAAAGGACTTCACTACCTCTATTGATGTGCCTAATGAGGAGACCAGGGGGAGTAGGGGGCTTCTATCCTGTCCTAGGGTTCTTGGTCCGAATAACGTGGCTTTTGATTTTTTGGCATTTAGAACCAGCCTATTTTCTGAAAGCCAGCTTTCTAAGATTTCAAAGTCTGACTGAAGCTGGGGCCACAGGTCTGCAGTGCTATTCGAGGATCTGTATATAACTGCATCATCTGCATACTGGACCACAAAGCTGCCTCTGTAGTGATTGTTCAGGTCATTAACGAACAGTGAAAATAGGAGGGGGGCCAGTACGGAGGCTTGTGGTACCCCCACCTTGAGGGAGAGTGGTTCAGATGTAGCACCTCTCCACTTGACCTGTTGGGAGCGATTGGTCATATAGCTACTGAACCAGGTTAATGAGTGCTGATCAATGCCGAGTTGACCCAGTTTGTTTATTAGGAGGTTATGATCTACTAAGTCAAAGGCCTTTACCAGGTCTATAAAAACAGAAGTGCCTTTGCCTAAGGCTGTAAGGACATCAGCAGAGAATCTGATGAGGGCTGTATCAGTCCTATGGATTTGCCTAAATCCATACTGGGTTTGCACCAGCAACTGGTTTGCCTTCAGGTAGTCTTGGAGTTGACAGTAGACTAGCCGTTCTTGAATTTTGACTAGAATACATAGCAGGGAGAAGGGCCTATAATTACCTATAGGCTGCCTGGGGCCTCCATTATGGATGGGTATCACACTGGCCTGTTTCCATTTGTTAGGCACAGCTCCTTCAAGCCGGGACCTGTTAATGAGCCATGGGACAGGTAATGTTATGGCTGGTGTGGCAGCCTTGAGCAGCCTAGGATCAAGGCCATCCAGACCAGCTGAGCCTTTTGCTTTGATGGACTTAAGGAGGAGAAGTACTTCCTTTGCTCACACTAGCCTTAAGTGAAAGTGTGGGTGAGGAGGGTTCAGTATCTCAGGGCACAGGTTTTGGGGGAGAGTCTCATCTTGTAGTCTTCTAAGTTAGTGAAGATCCTGTTAAAGGCAAAGGCAATATCTAGGCTATCATTAAGTGTTTGGCCATTGTATGCTATTGGGCCTTGGGGTGATTTACCACTGTCTTTTATAAAGGCATTGATGTGTGACCAGAAGGACCTTGGGTCAGCCAGACTGGTCTGACGGAGTCTCTCGACATACTCCCATATAGCAGCCTTCACTGCTTGTTTGCACTGGTTCCTTAGGGTCCTATAGGTCACCAGGTCCTCTGGGAGGGTTGAGATCTTATGTTTTTTCCAGGTCTTGTCCCAGCTTATCATCATAGTTTTCAACTCTGAGGTTATCCACTTGTAGCAGCAACCTTTAGTTCTAAGTCTCCTTAGTGGAGCGAACAAGTTGGCTGCAGAGATGCAGGAGTTTTGGAAGTACTCCAGTACTTCATCTAGGCTAGGGAGTAGCCAGATGGAGCTCCAGTCCAGATTACCTAGGTACCTCTAGAAGGTGTCTGCAGAGAATTTGGAAAAATCTCTGGCTGTGAGGATCCTGGGAGGAATCCTGGGTGTCCTGTTCTTCCATATACAGAATATTGGTGAATGGTCACTCAAGACATCCACCAGAGTACCAGCTGCTTGAATGTTTAAAGGATTAGAGGCCAGTACCCAATCTAGGGTGGAGTGATTCCCTGTTTTGGCATTGTGCCTTGTTGTTTCAGTGATGACCTGAACCAGGTTGGCATCGAGGAGTGAGGTCCTGAGAGCCTGCTCAGTGTCAGAGGCCCAATTCAGGTTAAAGTCCACCAGTATTAATAGTTAGGAGGTGATATTTTCTGCTAGAGCCTTGGTTAGCGCCTCTAGGGCTAGGAGGGCAACCTTTGGAGAGTTGTACAGGCAACCTATTGTTAGGTGTTTGGTAAGGCCAAGGGTAACCCTAATAAATAGTGACTCACTTCCAGTGGGGCTGGTAAAGGGGAGGTAGGCAAGTGCCACATCTAGTGAGTCTCTGACATATATAAGTACCCTGCCCCCTTTTTTGTCCTCCCTGTCCTTCCGGAAAGTGTTGTAGCCAGTGACCTCTATCTCATGGGTTAGGATGTGTGGCTTTAGCCAAGTTTATGATACTGCCAGTATGTCTGGTCTGTATAGATCCACTCAGCTTTGGAGCTCGTGTATTTTGGGGCGCAGGCTGCAGACGTTCATATACACCATTTTTAAGCCATTGGGGGAGGTCCAATTTGGGTCATGAGGGGAACCAATGTTAAAATTAGCCACATGGGGTCTGGGGTTGGGTTCAATGTCACCTGCAGGAGCATCAGTACTGAGATTAAGCTTACTACTTTTGGCATTATGAGGAGTGCACCCCTTGCCCCATGGCCCCTCGAGCCATGGAACATTAGGTAACAGACACCCTTTTTAATTAATCCATGCATCACTAGCAGTGAATCCACTGCAGGCATGGTAGGATGGTAAAGCAGGTAAGGTGAGTGGCATTCTTGCTGACCCCAGTCCGGGTTACATGTACCATTAGTACCCATAAGTCTGTCAATCCACATAATTGTACAGATGTACAGAACCATCAAGATAACATCCTTGTTTGGCATGCATTTAGGGTTAAGGTGCCTGTTCCTGTGAAGATGGGGTGAGGGGCTCAGGTGGTTCTCAGGCTATGGGTTTGGCATTTATTTGGGCAGTGTTTGCCACAGGCATTGACATAACATCTGTTAGTATCCTAAGCATTGCATCAAGTACTTTGTTCATCTCCTCAGTCTTTCAATGTTAACTGCACCCTGCTGCAATTCAGCTATGCTGCAAATACTACTTTTGGTGTCCTCACTTAAGGTTCTGTGTATTCAGGTTCAGTGGTACTGTTATAACCTTTATACAGAATTCTACAGTTCACTGTTTTGCAGTTAATTCCAGCCTGAAGTTTTCTTAATCTAGCAGGTGCCAATGCTGCTGCGATTGTTATAACAACACTGGTACAACTATGCTCAATAATTACATCAGAAAAGATAGGATATTTCAGTAAATGGGGGGGGGGGTGCATGTGATAGGTTCACTGTTCAGGAGCAGAAATACAGGCAGACCACAAGAAGTTTAGTGCATTAAAATGCCGGATTGACATTTATCATTTTATTTTGATGTCATAAAATGATTCCAGAGCTCACAGGAGGTGAAACAATAGGCATAAATTCAGCATCAAGCAATAACTGCTGCACCCAGTAGTACGTAGCTCAGTGGCAGCAACCACTCTCTTTCTCAGGTCTTCCTTCACAGACTCTCAGTACCAGACTGACACTATCTGGCTCTCTGTCTAACAACTAGCCCCTGGTGGTGGGCATTTATACAGTTTATGTGGTGACATCACAGTCAGGTGATCCACCTGTTTTTCTTCAAATCAGAATAACACACTTTATTTTTAAGGAGGTGCAACAATAAACATCCCTCACATGCAGACTGGATATGATGCTTTTCAGGGAATATCAAATAAAGCCACATTGTCTTGTTTTTTAGGCTCAAATCTTTACATACATACATAATAAGTTCTTTTGAGGCTAAGCCCCTCCCTATAGGAGTGATATCACATTTTTGGGTCACTATAAATACAGGCACTTTGAGGGCAGCCAACCCCAAAGAAGAACCTTACAGAATCAGGAGCTGGAATTTTGGCCTACTTTTCCTGGCCCACCAGACTACCAACTTTAGTGGGTAAGTAGAGCTTCACTTTGGAGTAAATTTGAAAGGTTCTTTGTGCATTGCTGAACATGTATTTCTTTTCATTTTACACAAGCACCTTGCACTTTATATTTTAACTAAAGCACTGGACACGCTATTTACATGCAGTTCCAGCTTTGCCATATTTTTGTCCAGATGTAAGTCTGGCCTACATATGAATTTTCTACATAAAATGCCCTCTATTTCACTATTCACTAACAGAGGCAATGTGGTAAAACAGCACTAGTAATACTTCCAGTATCTCTGTCTGTTATATATTTTATTCTGCCTTTTTAAGGGGCACTCTATCAAATAAGGTTTTAATTCATGAAATTGCCATTTTGTACTGCTAATGGTAGCCTTACCCTCAAGAGGCACCTTTTGTATGCATTTAGTCTATTCCAGTATTTTACATGTACTAGAACATGTCTATATCCTAGAGGTGCACAGTTTTAATACAAAGCACTTAACTTTTTTTAAGTGCATCATTCTTCTACGTATTGCAACACTTATATCTTTTACTGCCCTTAATACACCTAATGCACTTATGTATCTAAATGCATTTTATTATAAGCATTTCCTTTCTGAAGCATGTAATGCCATTGCATGCACCTTATACATCTGTTAAAGGCACTTTATTTCAGGCTTTTAGGCCTTCTGCTCCAGTTTTTTTTGGAGGGGTAAGGGAATACCTCAGCATCCTCAATAAGGAAAAACCTAAGACAAGGGTCACCCTGTCACATATCCCTCAGCATAAGAGGGCAACCATCTCCTGGTTGTCCAAGACCCATACCCATGCCCACACAGGGTATGGTGGAGCTCCAGCTCACCCTCACTTGAAGCTCAACCCCAGGGTCCTTTTAAGCAGTAAATGCAGTATACACATTCCCACCAAAAAATACTGCCTTGTCACTTACCCTGGGGCTATTATTCAGTTCTCCCTAGTATCCTCTAAGTAAACAGTTTCATATAACACACAATAAGCATCAGTAACAGCTGACAGAAAAAAAAATATTTTCATCACTAACATACATATTTTTACTGTGGTCCTATCAGGCATCCAATTTCTAGAGTTACCCATTCTGATAGTCAACCCCAGAAGACATTTTATGATGGAGCAGAGAGAGGAAAGGAAAAATATAAGTAGATCAACAGATTTAGAATAGATCAGAGAATAATAATAAGAAAATTCCTGAAGGTGGCCAACTCTCCAGTTGTTGGAAGATATTTTTAGGAAAATAGAAAAGAAAAACTGCTGCAGCATGGAAGAGGAGAGAAAAACAAATTGTACATCTTGGACATAATTCACCTTCACATCTTCCTGAAAGGGGTTGGTGCTATGGCCCTCCCTCATCCATAAGCTCCACCCCTGGATCCCTTGAAGCAGATTATACCTCATGTTATCATTTCAAACCCTTTATAATCCATCTTTACCCTGGGGCAATTACCAGTATCCTTATGGTATATTTTTCATGGTACCATAACATACTTGATGAAGAAAGCACTTCATCTCCTGCAATTTTTAAAAAACACTCATATAATACAGGTGGTTTAGGCAACATACATCAACATAGTAAGACATTTTCACTTTACCTCAACTACTGATGTCCCTGGGGGTTACCCTTTTCACACTTAATATATATGTTTCCCATAACTCTCTGGGGGTCTGGTCATAGTTTTTCCTGTACAGCCTACCACCTTGTACTGCATAATTTACAATAGTGTTGTCCTTTTCTCCATGGTTGTCAATTTTTATGGCCCTCCCATTTGTGGGTATCCTCTCTCTTTTGTCTGGCTGATACCTTCTGTTTAATACCCCTTTTTTCAACATATTCAACTATCTGATGGTACATGCCCGGCCAGTAAAAAGCAGAATTTAATTTTGCCAACACTTCCTTGTGTATCAAAGGTGGGGGGTGGCTGGAACAAGCATCCTCCATTATCACTTCCCTGTATGCAAGAGGCACCCCCACCCTAGTGCACTATCACTTAGTTTGGGGATGGGGTTTCACATAATATAGGGTACCCTGCCTTCATTCCACCCACCACAAGGGTATTACTTTCTGATAACTGGCACCTCTACCCTCTTCTTGATCTGTAATAGATGCAGTCAAATGGGCCACATCTGGGGTCACCTACCTGTAACTTCCCGCATACCAGACTAGGGTCATTATTTTCAAGTTTACATTCAGGTTTGCAAACTCTCATTGGTACATAAGTCCCTTCAGCATTTACCACCTCTTCTTTCATGCCTGAAATCACACTCTTCACCCCTTGATTCACAAGAACTGTCCTACATGGGGACTCAGACATTAGAGTTCCAATATCTTCAAGCCAATACATCCCTGGGAACATGGGCAAGGCAGTAATCCCCAAATCTACACATTTCTAATGTGCTTCCTCCGATTCCAACTTCTCAGGAACTTTCCTCATGGATATACAGTAGTAGCCACAGATGCTGCTAGCTATTTCCTGACATTTCTGTGATATTTCCAGAAATATCTGATGCTTTTTGCATTTAAACAGTAGGGGTAGCAGAGAGAAACTCTTCAGAAATTTAGCAAAATATCTGGAAATAGCTGGCAATGTCTGTGGCTACCACTGTATTCCTAGATTCTTCCATCTGTATCCACAGCTCAAGGTACTTCCACTCAGCCTCCCTCCAATGGCTCTCAGCATCCATCCAACAATCATGCATCCAGCATATCAGGTTCCTCTGGTCCATCCTCTGGTCTAGCATTGCCTCACCCAGGCCACCGTCAACACACATCATCATGTCCACTGGTGCCATGCACTGTGGCTGCATCTCTCCTGAGGTACTAGTTCCAGCACCCTTGACTGAGCTTTCCCAAGATCCCTTAGACACTCAGCCAAGACATCCCAATTCTGACACCAATTGTGATAGGTTCACTGTTCAGGAGCAGAAATACAGGCAGACCACAATAAGTTTAGTGCATTAAAATGCCGGATTGACATTTATCATTTTATTTTGATGTCATAAAATGATTCCAGAACTCACAGGAGGTGAAACAATAGGCATAAGTTCAGTATCAAGCAATAACTGCTGTACCCAGCAGTGCTTAACTCAGTGGGAGCACTCACTCTCTTTCTCAGGTCTTCCTTCACAGACTCTCAGTACCAGACTGACACTCTATCTGGCTCTCTATCTAACAACTAGCCCTTGGTGGTGGGCATTTATACATTTTATATAGTGACATCACAGTCAGGTGATCCACCTGTTTTTCTTCAAACCAGAATAACATACTTTATTTTAAGGAGGTGTAACAACAAACATCTCTCACATGCAGACTGGATATGGTGCTTTTCAGGGAACATCAAATGAAGCCACATTGCCTTGGTTTTCAGGGTCAAATCTTTACATACATACATAATGAGTTCTTTTTAGGCTAAGTCCTTCACTGCAGGAGTGACATCACATTTTTGGGTCACTATAAATACAGGCAGTTTGAGGGCTACCAACCCATAAGAGGACCCTTACAGAAGAGGAGCTGGATTTTTTGGCGTACTTTTCCTGTCCCACCAGACTACCAACTTTAGCGGGTAAGTAGAGCTTCACTTTGGGGTAAATTTAAAAGGTTCTTTGTGCATTGCTGAACATGTATTTCTTTTCATTTTACACAAGCACCTTGCACTTTATATTTTAACTAAAGCACTGGACACACTATTTACATGCAGTTCCAGCTTTGCCATATTTTTGTCCGTATGTAAGTCTGGCCTACATATGAATTTTCTACATAAAATGCCCTCTATTTCACTATTCACTAACAGAGGCAATGTGGTTTACAGAGCTACTGGTAAAACAGCACTAGTAATACTTCCAGTAGCTCTGTCTGTTATATATTTTATTCTGTCTTTTTAAGGGGCACGCTATCAAATAAGGTTTTACTTCATGAAACGACCATTGTGTACTGCTAATGGTAGCCTCACCCTCAAGAGGCACCTTTTGTATGCATTTGGTCTATTACATCCTAAAGGTGCACACAGTTTTAATATAAAGCACTTAACACCTTTTACTCATGTGCATCATTCTTCTACGTATTGCAGCACTTTATATGTTTTACTCCCCTTAATATACCTAATGCACTTATGTATCTAAATGCATTTTCTCATATGCATTTCCTTTCTGAAGCATTTAATGCCATTGCATGCACCTTATACATCTTTTAAAGGCTCTTTATTTCAGGCTTCCAGGCCTTCTGCTCCCGTTTTGGGGGTAAGGGAAGACCTCAGTCTCCTCATTAGGGGAAAAACCTAAGACAGGGGTCACCCTGTCACAGGGCACTGCCAGATAATTGGCTATGTCAGAGATAGGTGGGGTTAGGTTGACCATTTAAATAGGAGGGGGATGGGGTGGGTAGGGTGGGCCAAAATCTCTAACAGTTCAGTCTGTGATGTCAATGGAGGACCACCATACTGCATTCAGTACAGGTGCACCTGAAATCCTGGTTCAGCTCTGGTTTCTCTTTCCTTCAGCAGTCTGGTTTTGGCACAGGGGGAGGGGACCAGTGGCAAGAGGTCTTCCCCTCTTTCCGCTGATGTTGCAGCTACAGTCTCCTGTGGCATCTAGATGGTGAGCAGCTTTCAGCAAGGCTTTTATAGCATGGCCGGCTGAGATCACTTGCTTAGGTCTTGTGTCAGATTAAAATTTTGGTGCCAACAGGACACTCAGTGCTGACAGGTGCAGGCGAGTGCAGGACGCTGGTGTGACAAAAAAACCTCCAACAGTTCAGTCCATGGTGTTAGGGAAGGACCACCATACTGCATTCAGCACAGGCACACCTCAAACCCTGGTTCAGCTCTGGTTTCTCTTTTCTTCAGGGGTCCAGTTTTGGCATAGGGGAGGGGACCAGTGGCAAGAGGTCTTAACCGCTACCCCTGAGAAGATTTCTCTAACACCCAATGTCTTCTCCTGAATGAAGGATGGCTTCAATGTCCCACTAAAAGCAGGAATCTAGCAATGTAGCCAACACACAGGTGTCATTCTTAAACATGGCATTTATTCTCTGATCAGTCAACAGTCTGAGACTCAAGTCATCTGCGAACATAACAGTGGTGGTGACATCTTTTGACTGAAAGTCTTGCTTTATGTCATCAAGGAAAATGTGAAGAAATCTTATTTGAGGAAGAATTTGACTCAGAGTTGAACAGTCTGCACTGACATCATGAATGGCAGCCACAAATGGTTCCAGTAAGCTGACTGAAGAGTAAAATAGAGTCCAGTTGATGGAACTGGGCATGATGTCTACTTTACCTGCTTGATTCTGCATGGAGTAGTCATGTACATCTTATTTTCTATTCAAGAAGCATTTCCAAACTGTAAAATGTTGAAATATAGTGGGTTGGAACTTCCTGCTTTAATATGTGCAATGATAAGTTGTTTGACCTCTGCAGCCTTTTCAGGACCCTTTGTGCTTTTACAGAGTGGCTGAAATGCACACATATTTTCCTAGAAAGACCTAACAGGTTTTCAACATTTCTGTTTCTATTTAAGAAACTATGGATGAGATTTGAATAATGTGCAAAACAAGATATGTGTTGGTAGTCACCATTTCTAACAGCTTTGACTCTGTTGGCACCATTATCTGACACTATGAAACCAGGAGATAAGGAGTCTGGAGTGAGCCATTTCAGGAACTGATTTTACAGCTCCTGCAAAATATTCACCGCAGTGTGGTTTTCCTCATAAGTGGTGACACGTAATACAGCCTGCTTACTACTGCTTATGATAGAGTGGGGATTATTACTTTCTGACTGAAAACTTGCCCAATGTGCTGTAACAGTCATGTAGTCAATTGTTTGGTTGCTGGTCCATATATCTGTAGATATGTGAACTCACTTCACCTAGAAAGTCATCCAAGAGTGGAAAAACCTTTTTTGAGAATTACTGTATGTTTGACAGGGAATGGTGTACCTTGGATCAATCCAGTTCATGAACATTAGGACACCTTTGTGGGCATCAAAAGCAAAAGGAAGTTAACAATTGGCCAACAGCTCTGCAATGGCTCTACTTAACAGCTGGCATGTTGGATGTTTGTAAATAAATTTTGATGTCCTCAGAACACTTTCTTTTGAGAATGATGGGATAGTTTTAATTTTGGGGCTGACTGTATTTTTCATGCCTTTATGATGTGGGGTACTACTATGGGATTTTGCAGTACTTGATGGTGTCAGAAGAAAGTGATCTTTGTTTGTCTGGGAAGACTGCAAGGACACACCAAATGATTCAATGTCATTTCCTGCTTCCAGTTCATTGGCACTATGGTCACCACCACCACCACCACCACCTCCACTACCACCCATACCAACCACCCATACCAACCACCCCATCCCTTGCCCTGCCCCACTCAGTTGGGTGTTTTGCCTTTGTATGTCATATCAATACTGATGTTCCAAAATGTCCTTCTTTGCCACCATGACTGACGCTCTTTTTGCACAGACTGCATACAGTGCGAGAGTTGCCTGCAGGGCCAATATAAAATAAATTCCACACTAAAGAGTTATGTTTTGTACCTTGTATCATGATGCCTGGCATTATTTCTTGTACAGTCAAGGGACCTAGAGCAAACCCTACACTGCCATTTCCTTGTTGACATAATTTGCTCCCATTCATGCTCATCTTCTTATTCTTGCATTTAGTATATCATCTTTTTTCCTGTACTTGCTTCTAATACCGTACAGTGGTATCCTCTCCTACCACCTCATTGAAACTACAGACCTCATCCCCACAAGAGTCAGAAGAATTTGAAGTGCTGTCATCATCATGCGGGATATAGGTTGTGCTATCCCATTCCCAGTTCCCACTATCACCACCATCTTTATCAGCATTCACTACCACAGCATCTTAGCTTATATTTGAGGAGGATGTCTCCTTGCATGCTGCTTTAGCAGCTGGAAGTGTTCTGGCACATGTGACAAAAAGTTCAGTACCTCTATGTATAACTCCAGTCAGTTCTTTCCCAAATTGTACTATTATTTTATTGCTAACATGCTTTTTTGGTTCAGTAGGACATTTAGTACAAGTCCTGGTGATGTTATTATTATTGTCACTATGTTCTTTATTAGTGCTCTAATTCATATTCCACATCATTAACAGTTGCACGTGCAGCAGCACTTTGCTTCCTTTCAGTAGACTTAGAATGGGAATATGAGACATACTAGACACAGCCCTGAAAGGAATGGATATTGTTTCACTAACTGTTGCAGAGAGAGACAGTATAGGTAACTATGTCACCAACAGTAATAAATGACAGGGATCGGGGCACCTAGCAAACAGTGTTATACAGCCTAAATTGCTTTCACTATGCTGAAAAAAGATGTCACACACAGTGTAATTGGGTCACAGTAATAAATTACAGGGCTTGTGGCACCTAACAGACAGTGTAATACAACCTATGGGGCTTTTGCTATGCTGCAGAGAGACACATAGAGTTGCTATGTCACAGACAGTGCACAGGGCACATAACAGACAATGTAATACAGACTAATTGACTTTTACTATGCTGCAGAGAGACATCACACACAGTGTAGCTATGTCACAGTAATAAATAACAGGGTTCACGGCACCTAAAAAACACTGTAATTAAGCCTAAACAACTTTTGCTATGCTGCAGAGAGACACCACAAACAATGTAAGTATGTCACAGTAATAAATGACAGGGCTTGGGGTACCTAACAGACAGTGTAATACAGCCTAATGAGCTTTCACTATGCGTACAGAGAGACACATAGATTAGCTATGTCACAGACAGGGCTCCAGGCACATAACAGACAATGTAAGACAGCCTAAGTGGCTTTCATTGGGCTGCAGAGAGACACAGTGTAGCTAATGTCACAGACAGGGATTGGGGCACCTAACAGTTAGATAGATAGAAAGATAGATAGATAGATAGATAGATAGATAGATAGATAGATTCATACATACATACATACATACATACATACATACATACATACAAACATAAACAGACAGTGTAACACAGCCTAAATAGCTTTCACTGTGCTGCAGAGACACATAGCTATGTCACAGTGATAAAATGACAGGGCTCAGGGCACCTAACACAAACAGTGTAAATGACAGGCTAAAGGGCTTTCACTATGTTGCAGAGAGACACAAAGAGTAGCTATGTCATAGGCAGGGCTTGGGGCACCTAACAGACAGTGTACTACAGCCTAAATGACTTTCACTATGCTGCAGAGAGACACACAGTATAGCTAATGTCACAGACTGATCTCAGGGCACCTAACAGACAGTGTAATACAGCCTAAACAGCTTTCACTATGCTGCAGAGACACATAGCTAAGTCACAGTAATGAAATGACAGGGCTCAGGGCACCTGACACAAACAGTGTAAATCACAACCTAAATGGCTTTCACTATGTTGCAGAGAGATGCACAGAGCAGCTATATCACAAACAGGGCTTGGGGCATATAACAGACAGTGTAATACAGCCTAAATGACATTCACTATGTTGCAGACATACACAAAGCATTGCTAATGTCAGAAACAGGGCTTGGGACACCTAACAGACAGTGAACTATAGTCTAAATAGCTTTCACTATGCTGCAGAGACATACAGCAGTGTCACAGTAATAAAATGACAAGGCTCAGGGCACCTAACACAAGCAATGTAAATTACAGCCTAAATGGCTTTCACTGTACTGCAGAGAGACACACAGAATAGCTATGTCACAAACAGGGATTGGGGCACCTAACAGGCAGTGTAATACAGCCTAAATGACTTTCACTATGCTTCTGAGTTACACACAGTGTAACTAATGTCTCAGACAGGGCTCAGAACACCGAACAGACAGTGAAATACAGCCTAAATGGCTTTCACTATGCTGCAGAGACATATATCTGTGTCACAGTAATAAAATGATAAGGCTTAGGGCACCCAACAAAAACAGTGTAATTTACAGCCTAAATGGCTTTCACTATGATGCAAAGACATACAGAGTAGTTATGTCAAAGACAGGGCTCGAGGCACCTAACAAACAGTCTAATACAGACCAAATGACTTTCACTATGTTACAGAAAGACACACAGTGTAGCTAATATCACAGACAGTGCTTGAGGCACCTAACAGACAGTGAACTACAGCCTAAATAGCTTTCACTATGCCACAGAGACACACATCTATGTCACAGTAATAAAATGACAAGGCTCAGTGCACCTAGCACAAACAGTGTAAATTGCAGCATAAATGGCTTTCACTATACTGCAGAGAGACATACAGAGCAGCTAAGTCACAGACATGGCTCAGTGCACCTAACAGACTGTGTAATGCAGCCTACATGGCTTACACTATGCTGCAGAGAGACACACAGTGTAACTAATATCACAGACAAGGCATGGGGCACCTAACAGACAATGTTATTCAGCCTAAATGACTTTCACTCTGCTGTAGAGACACACAGATCTGTCACAGTAATACAATGACAAGGCTCGGAGCACCTAACATGAAGAGTATAAATTACAGTTTAATGGCTTTCACTATGCTGCAGAGAGACATACAGAGCAGCTATGTCACAGACAGGGCTCAGGGCACCTAACAGATAGTGTAATACAGCCTAAATGGCTTTCACTATGCTGCAGAGACACACAGCTATGTCACAGTAATAAAATGACAGTGCTCTGGGAACCGTACACAAACTGTGTGAATTTACAGCCTAAATGGCTTTTGCTATGCTGCTGACACAAACCAGCTGCCAGTGCCTTTTCTTCCCCTCTCTTGCTCCTTCTCTCCCCAGCACCACACCATTGGATAATCCACTACCCCCCCCCGAGATCATTTCAGTCCCCAACCCCTTGCTCCTTCATGAAGGTTTTACTTTTGTGGTTTTTTTATGAGTTTTTGTTGTGATTTAGGTGAAAAGGCAGGGTGAGCACCTGATTCCTTCTACTCCCTCCAGACTCTGACTGCTATCTGCACAACGGGCTCACAGCAGATGTAGCACAAACACCACTGATCAATCAGATTTTCATCCCGGTGTCATGTGCTTCTAATTATGCTGTCAGCTCATGAAGGATCCTACAGGCTTCCCTTTCATGCATGTTCCCAGCCTGTGAAGAAGTCCCAGGACCCCACAGCCTGCCTACATTGCCTGTTTTAAAAAAAAATTACCCATTATCCAACCCATTACCTGTGTCAAAGTTACCTGGCCCATGAAGTGCACTGTTATGTTGGGTAGGTTGGTAAATTATTCTAACTACTGTACCCAATCAAGAATCACCGATACCCGACCTACCCGATCCAGGTACCTGATGTGTAGCCCATCCCTACTTTTAACTCCAGTTTTTCAGCAGATCATGTAACATATTGTACAGTATCTAAGTTAGTATGTTTTAGTATAATTATTTAATCCAAGCTGCTCAGAATTCTAGTTTTGATTTTTTTGAAATGGTGGGTTGGATTTTTAGCCAGATGAGTGCAGGACATTTGACCCAGTTTCTGCATCTCTTGTGGCACTGTGAATGCATGTTTTTGTGGGCAGTAAATTTTCAAAGGTGCAGTGGTAATTTGTGCAGTTTGATATACTTTGGGGTGAAGAAGTGACTCATGAATCAAATATTGATGCATGCATCATTTTTCTCATGCAAGCAGCTCCAGAACTGGAAGTAGTCATCAGTTAGGCCATCTTTGTAGGTAGTCTAATATAGTGTTGCAATCATCACTTTTTAAATTTACCAAGTTTTAAGATTTGTTACTGAAATATTTGAAATGAGTTACCACTGGAGATATTGCGAAGCTTTAATTGGCCTGCAAAGTTCAGGAGGATTGCCGACGTCTGTCTTTGTTGAGAACTTAGCAAACTTTTGTTCATATATTAAAATTTGCTTTTTCCAACTTTGCTTTGTAACTTCTCATTGTGACTTCACTTTTGCTGTTGCCAAGGTGCATTTTTGTAGAAAATAGGCTTTTGGTAAACAACTTGCCTAAAGGTCACGTGAAAGAGCTTCTGTAGGTCACATGGTGCATCTCTGTACAGAGACTGTGCTTGACCTACAGTACCTCTTGTTTTCCATTCCTAGTCAGACTGAAAGAGTAGAAGGAGCCTGTTCTGTACAAGAGAAAAAAAATATCTTTCAAATGCTGCTTTACAGCAATTGCTTTATATCTTTGTCTTTCTTGTGTCCTACTGTAGTTTAGTTTGGGAACATGATTTTTTTTAAATATTTAACCTTTATTTTGAATCTCTTTTTTAACTATATTTGTTAGCTTTATTTTCCTCCTTGTCTTGAATATTGTCTGTCTCTTTTCTGTCTCTGTCTCTCTCTCTCTCTCTCTCACTCTTTTTTTTGTTTGTGATTATGAAAAGTTGTGTCTATGGGCATGTTCACACCTGTGATAGTGCCATACTGATTCACCATCCAGGATTTTTAAGGGAGCTCACCCCCCATAGCACCTTAGTACCTCCTCCCAACAATGCAGCAGCAGCAGCAGCAGAAGAAGCTCTTCCTGTCCTTCAATAGGGCAGCATCCAAAGCAGAAGGAGATGAGACTTTTTAACTGGCAGCAAGCCCCAGGCTAGCATCTGCAGCAGGAGCCACAAAACAGTGAGGAATGGCAGCCCCCTATTACCCCTGAGATACTGTGGCCAGACCCCCTGTACCCCCCAATCATGGTTCCACCACTGGCACCATCTCTACCCCTGCAAAGGAGCTCTGCTCATCATCCTTGGGCTATTTTCCTCCAGCACCAGCAGCTCACCCACGCTGCCAATACCTCAAATTGTTCCTGGTGTGGGATGTTTTTACAACTGACCCTAGTGACCACAGCATGGTTACTTTTAATTTATGTAAAGCTAGATTCAGAAGGGGGAAACAGGGTACACATTTGGGTACTGGTGGTCAAAGAACCTATTTAAAAATAAAACACTGGGCAGAGAGAGAAACAATAGAGGGAAGTGGATAGTGGTGGTGGTGGTGGTGGTGGTGGTGGTGGAGGTATGTCTAATCTGACAGAGGTCTGATGAACTGTGTGTCAAGAAAGTTCCTGTTGCACGGTGGGTATCAGGCAAACCTGTTTGAAGTGCCTGCCTTCCTGGTTCCACTTCAAGTAACTGAACCAGCAGCATCTGCACTGTCAGCAGCAAAAACATCATTACTGGAACTCAACAGCCTAAGTGAGAAAGTGGGGCACCTCCATTGCCCGTTCACCTCAGTGGAACAGGATATTAAAATGATCCTCTCCAAGGTTCACCCACTGTGCCACGACATACATCTGGTCGCCGTAAATTAGGGTGCCAGAAACATTTCGCCCACAGTGATCATGGCCCCCCATTATGCAGCAACCCAGCTACAGTGACAAGGCCAAGCAGGGAAGAAGAGCTGCTTTTTGCAAGGGATCTTTGCCCCCAGACCCCCCCCCATTCTGAGCAAGAGTGGACAAGAGGAGAAGAGTGGTGGTGGTGAAAACAGTCTTGAGTACAGGGCACTGCAAAATCCAGCATGCCGCTTTCACTCCATCTCGACCTTGTCCCGTTGCCCTGATTCATTGTGGCACCCTAATTGCATCACCCACCTAATGGTATACCCCTCTCCAATCAGTATATGCTGCTCGAGGAGATGGCCAAGCCTCTTTGCAGTGGAGCAGGCTCTGGAGGTAGTGGGGATCAGTAAGCACGGCAGCTGGCACTTGCTGAAAAACATTAAAGCAGTTTGAATCCCTGTTAAAGTTTAATGTTAGCTATTTCTTATCCAGTTTCTAGTCTTTCCTTCAAACTGTCCTGCTCATTTGGCTGGGATGAGGTCTGGGTGGCAATGACATTTACACTGTTTTAAAAGTCCATGTTTTTCAGTCTTGAATGAATGCATGTGGTGGAGGCAGTGGTGGGTAAAGTTCTTGGTGGATGTGGAGGACACAAGCAGAAAAGAGAAGAAAGTGTTGTCTTGATTGCTGGTGGAGGCACAGTCTGCATGGATGGCAACAAATGTTTTTACAGTTGCTTAAGAGTCTTTGTTTTTCAGTCTTGAATGAGTGCAATCAGTGGAGGCAGTGGTGGGCCAGAACACAAGCAGGACAGAGGAGAAGGAGGAGGTGGTGTCTTGACTGCTGGTGGATACATTGTCTGCATGGCTGTCAATGGCATTTATGATGCAGAGTTAACAGTCCGTGTTTTTCAGTCTAGATGCATGCGGTTAAGGTTGCGGTAGCCAATGTTACTGGAGGCAAACTTGGCATCTTGTGATGTAGCCTTCAAAGATTTTTAATTTGTCTGTGGGCATGACATAGGAGAGGGCAGATAGAGTTAATCAGATGGATGTATAGAATAGCAGCACAATTTGGGGAAAAATATTCACGGTAAAACAAAACTGAATCACAAAGAAAAGGATTCAACTGATAAGGAGTGAAGGATGGATCTAACACTTTTGTGTTTATGCTTCAGTCATCTTCATCAATGAAGTTCCCCTCACAGTCTTACAGATAGAAGTTGTCCCCACATGGGAATTATTTCTTCATTACTGCTTCATCTGCCTCAGTGGAACACAATTTGCCAGTGCCAATACCACCAGTCTGTTCTGGTTCATTTTCATCACCACCACCACTGTCATGTGTTATAAATGCAGACATGATTGTGCTACATGGAGTGTGCCCTGCATTCATTTTAATAAATGTTACCATGCAAGCATTTCTATGGGACTCGGTTGTATGCCTGTCCCTCGCAATGGTCCCTGCTGAACTGAATACCCTCTCCATGTGAAACTGGAGGGTGAACAATTCAGATATTTTAATTTGACTGCTATGGAGGTCAGTGCTGGCCAGTTACAGCATACTCCAGTACAGCAGTGACTTTTCCAATATGTTGAGGTGTCCAGTGTCCACGAAATATGCATCCACCATGCACTGCATTTCCCGCAATTCTTCCGACTCATCAGCTTCCTCCTTTTCCTCCACATCTGAAATTCACATCTTGCACAAAGAATCCCAAAGTGGATTTGTTAATTTTTTTTCCTGTTACCAGGCCTGATTTTTCAGCCTGTTTGCCTGAGATGGTAACAACACCCAGTCTCTGATCCCTTTCGTGTTGTGCCTTTCATAACTGGTGACCATAAAATCTGTGTCACATTAATCTCGTTAGCTGAGTTGTTATATTTTGTACCTGGTTATGCCCACCTTCAAGTATAATGACAGGCTTTGTTTATATTTTTGGTCCAGCGTGGTGGCAGTACCAAAATCTGCAGCCAGCTGAATGCATGAAATATGACTGTTGCAGTCCAACACATAGAGCAAGTGTTCCATTAAGGTAGTTTCTGCTGTCACCACCTTCCTGTCATGCCTGCTGTGCATTCAGAAGTGTCTACCTCAAGCTCCCTTAGAAGTGGAATGGCCTGACTGATACAGGTACTGTCCCCACTCACTGCCTGCATTGCTTGTTCAAATGGCTTTAGAATCATGATCAGTCTGTCCATTAGTCACCATTGATCTGTTGTCAGAGAAATGGATACTTTGGCACTGTCTCAGCTTGTGTGTAGCATCAGATATTCTGAGATGGCTTTGTACTGCTTGTACAAGAGCTCGATCATGTACTGTGTCAGGTTCCATCTTGTAATGACTTCCAGCATGAGACGGTGTTCAGGCAGTCTGTTTTGTATCTGCAGGTACCTTGCATTGTCATGGGCCTTTCTGGAATGAGCAAAGTAGGCACAGATGTGGTGGGCCACAGTCAACATGGACTTGATTTCAGGATATGATAGAAACTCCTCCACTACTAAAGTAAGAGAGTGTGGCATTCATGTTGCCCTCAGAAATCCCACCTCACTAATGCATTTAACCACATTTGAGCCACTATCACTCACAATGAAAGCTGATTTCAGGGGATGGAAGTGCAGCACCTCATCAGTCCCAGTCAGGAGCATTTCTAACATTTTTAGACCCATGTGTGATCAACTTACACTCTTCACTGCCAGCATGGCACGCTGGTAAATACTCAGAATGTTGCTATCAGTACAATCAGACATATTAAGTTTTTCCCCATTCCAACATCAAATACTTTCCCAGGTACCTCTGCCCAATGGGCTGTAATACACAGATAACAGCTACCATCTGTTTTGCCACTGGTCCACCTATCCAAATTAAAATGTATGTATGGTGATGATGAATGCTGCAGGGCATGTATTACTGTATGTGACACAGTCCTATAAAGTTCAACAATCTCAGAGGTGGAGAAATATGCTGCTGATAGCATCTGCCTGTTTTGACAGGCACACACCATCAACCTTCAAAATCCTGTATTCTCCACAAAAAAGAACGGCAGAAGCTCAATTGCTAGCATTTCAGTGGTTGCTGCATTCAGTTTTCATGCAATATCATGACTGGATGCGTATTTGATAAGATTTGATAAGATGCTCAAACATGCTATGCAGTGTAGGCTGCACCTTTCAAGGTACTGGGATAATAAATTGCTGAACTCGGGGGAGGTCACATGATGCAGCCTTCTGTAAGGTAGCTTCGGGGGGAGCTCCCACTAAACTCGTCCTCTTCCCGACCAGAAATACCTATTAAACAAACTTTGGCAAGTAATTTACCTGCTGACTGTTAGCATTACAAGAAGCTAAATCTCTAATTCTGGGTGAGATCAGCTCAGAATGGAGGCAGAGATGCATGTTGCCCTCCCGAGGCACACGCCACCTACCACGCCAGAGAAGGCCCCAAAGAAAGTAAGGCCACAGTCAGGCTCCGCTGGGAAAAGCTCGGTAAGACCACAGAAGCAGTTACCACTCACCCTAGACAGATTTCTTGAGGAGTTTCTTCCTTTCAGAGAAGAGATGATATCCCTGAAGGAGGACATTAAACATATTTCCTCTGCATTGGAAGACTTAACTAGGCGTACTGGTGACTGCAAGGCCTGTATTGTGTCGGTGGAGAAAAGGCTTGACAAAACAAAACCTGTCATTGTGGAAACCAGACAGAAAATCAGAAAATTAGAAGTGAAAATAGAAGATTTAGAAGGTCATAGTAGGAGGAATAATGTTGTGGTGATTGGGCTGCCAGAATCTGAAGAAGGTAAAAATCCAGTCCTCTTTGCACAAAAGTTCATGAAGAAGCTGGTAGGCCCCTCTACCTTTGGAGCAGCTTACATAGTGGAGCGGGCACATCGTGCCCTGAGACCAATCCCCCCACCAGGCTCGCAACCTAGAACATTTATCTTCAAATTCTTAAATTACCAAGAGAAACAACACTTCTTGATCAAATTGAAGGAAATTAAAGACGTGATGTGGGAAGGGAAAACAATCCGTGTAGCCCAAGATTTACCACTTTCTGTCTGCCAGAGATGAGCTGCCTTTCATAAAATGATTACTAAACTCCTAGCTGCAAATATTCATTTGTGGATGATTTACCCTGCCATCGTATGAGTTTCTTTAGATGGAAAATGGAGCATGTTTGAAGATCCCAAGGTGGTGGAGGACTCACTTAAAGAAGCCCTTCCTGATCTGTTTAGCGATGGCTGAATAGAAAACAAAGAATAATTTCCTGGCTTTGGGACTAATTAATAGGTCCGTGTGAGTACGTACTGAAATAGAGTGCCTAACAAAGAAACCGCTTCATGGGAAATTATCATTATTTCAGGACTCATTTGTACCCCATGGGGTTTATTGTAAGCAAACTTTGTTTAGTTCCTCTAATTGCTAAAAGTATATGTTGTCGGTGTGAGATTTTCGTATTATTCAACTTTTATATTCTACTTTATTTTAATGGTGAGATGTTGACAACAAATGTCATCTTATTTTTAGGGAGGCACAGGCTTTTGGTTTTACACGAGCTCGACTACTTAAATGTGCCCCAGGGATCCACAGGCTAACAATCTACGAGTTAAAGACAACCGCACTGAGTATAGGCTGGTGCTGAATTAATAATAAGTGCATAGGGGAAACAGGGGGCCCGACCGGAGCGGAGTGGGGGTGAGGAATGTTTCGGTCAGTGTGACAGCCTGCACTATACTAGCCCAAGGGGATAATGAAGAAGGCACAAAATAAGAAAGGAAATAAATAAAACACACCATCTTATGTTTCGCCATGTATACCGCCCCACTTCATCTAATGGATAGGTAGCAAGTAGCCATACAATAAGGTATATCACCACGTGCATATTGTGCATTTAATTAATAGAAATGCTAAACACTTAAAGCTCTGGGAGGTTATTGAAGTCAGTAATTATTCAGAAGCACATCTATTAGAACTGTAGCTCCATTGCTTACTTATTTAAGTAACGCTAAAATAATTTTATATTGAAGATAAGCATCAGGTTTACACAATAAAACTCACTTTAAATAGCGAATATTGGCTGGGGCATTTTGCACCTTTGCTCCACTCAGGCTGGGTGTTAATGTTATACCCCTGGTAATAAAAAACAGGTGTTTTAAATCTTGTTTATTATCTGATTGTATTTTACAGTTTTGACTGGTTATAATATTTCTAAGGGGGATGTGTCACAGAAATGTTATAGTGTTATCAGAGAGAATTTGCCCTAGTATTTCATGAATAGGCATAGTAGGAGGGTATCACCCTGAATGGGGGAGGGATAGACCCAAGTGGTGTCAGGGAGAGGGGAGAGGATGCAGGTATGTTGCGGTTATAGTGGACACATCATGTACATTAAAGTGTTGTTTGGGGGGTGGAGGGTCTTTGTTAGGTTGCAACTAACTCTGTTAATCTTTAGTATGTCACTGGATAGTGTGATTTGTGGGCTGATGGGGGGAAGAGAGATGGGCAGTTGGGGACTGGCAGAGGAAGGAGGGGATTGGGGGGAGGGAGAGAACATGGCTTTACATCGAATGAGCTCCATTGACTATGACC
Source organism: Neoceratodus forsteri (assembly GCA_016271365.2). Classification (NCBI taxonomy): domain Eukaryota; kingdom Metazoa; phylum Chordata; order Ceratodontiformes; family Ceratodontidae; genus Neoceratodus; species Neoceratodus forsteri. The sequence goes on from CM057453.1 coordinate 243,425,643, forward strand.
TCTGCTGGGACGGTAGCCCACTACTTGGCTGTATTCAGTATGAGGTTGTAAGGTATGACAATCCCTAAAAGGTTTGTTACTTGGAATATTCATGTGTTAGAAATAAAATTAAAAGATACCAGGTGTTGAAGCTCCTTAGATGTGATATTTCCATGTTGCAGGAGACCCACTTGCTAGACCAGGAAGGTGATTTACTCCTTCGTCAGAGTATTGGACAAGTTTTCAATGCAGGTGATTCTACCCAAAGCAGGGGAGTTACCATTTTAATTACCCACCAAATTCCATTCACTTGTGAGGAGGTGGTTCGAGACAAGAATGGAAGGTTCATACTGATTAAAGGCTGTCTGGATCAGTCTACTGTTGTCTTGGGCAGTGTATACGGGCCAAATGCAGACACTCCTAGCTTCTTCACTGAACTGCTACAGAATTTAGCTCATATGCTGGCTATGCTATTATACTTGGAGGAGATTGGAATCTTCCGTTCTCCCCAGACTTAGATAAGTCAGGGGATACATAGAAGGGATTGTCACTGGCCCAGAGATCCATCAGGGAGCTGGTGGACCATCTCAAGCTGTGTGACCCCTGGAGGGTTTTGCACCCTACGGCCTGGGAATTTGCTTTCCACTCAAATGTGCATAAAACCCAGTCTAGGACAGACTATCTTTTAATTAGTCTTTCTCAGTTAGTGGGGCTAACAGAAGGTAAAATTGACCCGGGGTGGTTTCTGATCATTCTGCTTCCTGGTGCTCACTGACTCTGTCCACTGACATGCCCAAAGAATCACTGTGGCAACTGAATAATCAGTTGCTTAAAGCCAAAGACATAGTAGACAGTATTACTCAAGAAATTGAAATATTTATAGGTTCTAATTTACATTCCATCACTAGACCCGACTTTGCATTGGGAGCGTTAAAGTGTGTGTTGAGAGGGGTATTTATAAAGTTAGCTTCATGGAGGAAAAAAAAGTAGGGACCAGAAAGCTCTATCCCTGTTGAAGGATATTTGTAGATTAGAGAACTCTCTTTACCCAGTTACATCTGAGGTAGTACATACACAGCTGCTTAGCCTCAGGGACCAACATTTAAGACTTCTTAGAAAGAAAGCAGAATATGCTATTTTAAAAACAGACGCCAGATACATTGATCAAGGAGAGAAGGCAGGGCGCCTTCTTGCCTTGCAGCTCAAAAAAGTGGAAGCTTCCAGAATTGTGAAAGGGATCAGGTCCCAAGCAGATGGGTCTTTAACCCTCTATCCTAAGGTAATCACTGAGGAATTTGCAAAATATTATAAGGATCTTTAAATCCCATGAAGAACTTATCTAGCCCTATGGCAGTCAAGGACTATCTAGATTCCATTCCCCTACCATCTTTACTGACTGAACATCAGAAGAGCTTGATTGCTCACATTTCTAAGGAGGAAAACTCCGCTACTATCTCAGCTTTGCAATCAGACAAAGCCCAAGGCCCAGATGGCTTTTTGCCAAACTTTTACAAAACATTCAATAACATGTTATCCCCCTGGTTAAAAAGGTTATATGATTGGCTCACTCAGGCTAACCCTATTGATCCCACTCTCCTTGAAGCAGTAATAACAGTACTGCACAAGCCTGACACGGATCCCGAACAGGTTACCAGTTATAGACCTATCTCTCTATTGAATTATGATATTAAGATCCTGTCGAAGCTTTTGGCTAACAGGCTTAAATCTGTACTACCTCAGATAATACACCAGGACCAGGTGGGATTTATGTCCGGTAGGTCCACTTCTGACCACTTTAAGAAACTTTCTCATGTCTTCTCTTCATCCAGGGATTCTGAGGTATCAGCAGGCCTGGTATCACTGGTTGCAGAGAAGGCATTTGATAGAGTGGACTAGCAATTTGTGTTCTGTACTCTGTTGAAATTTGGCTTCCCATCTAAGCTTATTGAATGGGTGCCCTCTCTGTATCAAAATCCTCAAGCTCACATTTACTGCAATGGGGTGTTTTCTGAGCATTTTACCCTCTATTCAGGCACCCGTCAAGGATGCCCGCTGTCCCCCCTCTTATTTAATGCATATCTCAAACCCCTTCGATCGTTACTGAGAGAAAGCACTGGAGTTCAGGGCATCATGATTGGAGTGCAGGAATTCAAAATATCTGCCTATGCTGATGACATCCTTTTGCATTTAAGGTACCCCAGAACTTCAGTTCTAGTAGTCTTTTCTACAATAAAAGGCTTCAGTGCTATGTCTAATTACAAATTTAATCCAAGTAAGATGAAAATATTTCCTCTAAATGGATGGCTCTCCAAGGAGGACATAGATATCTTAGGTTTGTAATGGTGCCCTCGTATGATTAAATATTTGGGACTTTTTTTGGCTAGAGGGGAGGTACAGATGAGACACTTAAATTTGGAGTCCTTGCTAGGTATGAATCAGCAGGATCTTGGCAGATGGCAGACATTGCCTATCTCACTATGGGGTCATATTAATATAATTAAAATGAATGTACTACCTAGATTGTTTTACTCTTTGAATATGCTGAACTTTTGGATCCCTGTGGCATAGTTCAGTAAGGTTCACTCCATAATTTCTTCATTTATCTGGAAGGGTAAAACTCATCGCAGGGCCTACATCAAATTGGCTGCATCCAAGAAGTGCAGAGGCCTTAAATTACCACATTTTGGGATTTACTTTTGGGCCAGTCAATTGAATAAGAGTTTGAGATGGAGTGCACCCAGAGAACAAGAAACAGTAGGTTCATACTCCCCAGCATGGGTTTTAATAGAGAGAGAACTAATTTCTCCGGCGGGTTTGCTGCCTGAGTCAATGTTATACTTGTCTCCTAGGGTTCTGCCAAAGGGTTTGGTCTCTTCCCCTATTAATACCTTGGTAAGAATCCATAACCAGATATGCTCATTCTTAGGACTCCAAAACACCAAGAGTATATATCAGCCAATTAATAGGAATCCCAACCTTAAAATTGGGGAGAAGCTTATTCCTGTGAACTGGACACCCCAGCTCAAGGGCCTTAAATTAGGAGACCTCCTTAAAGATGGCAAATGTCTGACCACAATTGATATTATGGTGAAGTTTAATATTGGGGGGGTTACATGTTTTTAAAGTGTACCAGTTAAGTCATGTTGCTCTTCAAGCTTTGGGAAGTAAGATGGAAAAAAACAAGCAAGAGGACTGGGCGCTCTCCTGGGGACATGTAAGTGGTAAACCTCATGCTGTCTCACTTCTGTATGTGGATTTAGTATCCAAATCCCTGGATGTCCACTGCTCAGACCCTAAATATTGGTCAAAGATTTTCCCTCATTTTCAAGGAAAGTGGGACTACATTTGGAATGATTTACATACCTATATCCCCCAAGAAATACTCTGGCTAACACAATACCAGATCATTAATGACATGTATTGGTCACCAGTGAAACTATATAAACTTGGTAGTACACCGTCTTCTCTATGCATCAGATGTGGGCAGCATGAGGGAACTCTATTTCATGTTTTTTGGGAATGTCCTACATTAGAAAGCTCTGGGATACAATTAAATTTAAGGTTGATCCCCTCCTAGGTCTTGATGAGTATTTCACCCCGGACATTTGTGTTCTGGGTGCTTTCTCCTCTATGCCTGTGAAGAAACATAGATACCATATGGCTTTAATCTCACTAACTTTGAAAAAACTGGTACTATACCATTGGATTGATGGTCAAGAAATTTCCTATATTGAATGATTCCAAGATTTGTTGTTTAATCTCAGGGGAGAACAGTTGCAGGCTAGTCTATGGGATTCCCTCCCACGATATAAAAAAGTGTGGTATGATTTCCATTCTCTTTTCACACTGCAGAGGGGTATTTCCAAAGGTTAAATTTATCTAACCTGTGGGCAAGGAGAGAAGAACCTGGATTTGTACTGTTAAAGATAGGTGCCATGGCACTAGAGGTGTACATAAGATGTGACTGTGTGAAGCCATGGGAGTGGTGGGAGGGAGGGGGAGACAAGACAGGTAACTGACCTGCTTTTTTGGTATATATCTGCTTGTAATCCTGTTATGTTGTATTTTGAAAATTTAAATAATGTTTGAATTAAAAAAAATAAATTGCTGGACTCTGTACACTGGCAGTATGGCTGGTGGGATAGCATTGACATGGGGAGGGGTCATGGATGCTGGAAAAATTAATGAAGTGATTTTTGTTGTTTTATGGACCAGGGTTGATGTGCTTTGGTGACTCTGGCTTCTAGTACTCAACCCACCACTGCTACTGTAGACTATACTAGTCAATCCAATCGACTCTGATTCTTCATCTCTGTAGTAGTCTTCTGCGGTCAACTCTGACTCCACTGGGACTGTATCCATGCCTTTTAGGGATGCCTTGCACTATGAAGATGATAAGGGAGAAGCACTTCCTGCTCTGGCTTCCCTTTGGTGCTGAGCATAGATTAACAGATGCCTGGGCTTGAAGTGAGTGTGTTGCTCACCAGTGCCTAGGTGGCTCCCATTGCTTCCTCCACTAACATACACTCAATACAGCTGGAAGATAGCCACTATTTCATCAGCTGGGTCCAGTATGTAAAATCTCAAACTAACGATTTTGTAGACCTTGTTTTTATGTGGCAGTGGACCTTTTACTGGGACACTGGAGGGTGGCAGTGAGTTTTTTGGGATGACGTCTGCACTGCGACAGTTGGTGACTTATGCTGTTATTGAGTCAACACTACTAAGTGGAGCAACAACTGGAGGACTGGGAGGATTTGGTAATTCCCTGAAATAATTGTAATGTACACTGCACCACAGATTCAGAAGCATGACTGTTACTTTTTTTCAGGTTCCCACAGAGGTTCCAGATCATCATTTCCTTCCCCACTGAAGCTGATAACCTCCTCCTGACATCTGTCCTCATCCTCCTTACCATCAGTTTCTCAACCCTCTCTTTCTTTCTAATCATTCTTGCATGCAACAGTCAGATCTTCCTCATCAAGCTTTAAATCATGGTCAGGCTCATCAACAGCCTTGTCAGGAAATGGGGACCTGTGATCCTGCTCAGGCTCACCAACAACAACAACAGTAGTCACAGGGACAGCAGCAACCATCTCATTGTCCTTGACCATATTTTCAGAGCAAGGCATTTTTCTTCTTCTTGGACTGATCCTATTGTTTCTGCTTCCACCAACAGCAATGCTAGCACCCACCAGCATTGATGCTAGTGATATGGCTGAGAATAATTTGGCCACACCAATGTCCCCATGGATTGTGCCAAGTACTCCTTTTCAAGTAGTACTAACGGCCCCTTGATGAGCCTGCAGCAGAAGTATTGTTTTTAGATACAATACCCTTCTGAACCACAAAATCTACACTCTTCTTAGCAACATAGTTGTGTCCGGCAACTCAAACTTTTACTTGAGCATCTCTTTCCGGGCATTGTGATATGTAGATTTTTGCACACTGCAGTTAAACTAAATAAAGGCAGCAATGGAGACACTACAACACCTCACCAGAGGAGTGTGATTTAAATAAAACTACACAGCAGTTTATTGATCTAACAGTAGCTACAGTAAAAACACCACAAAAATAAAAATGTTTTTAAAGATTTTTTAACACTGTGACAGACCCACCTATCCAAGCCCTAACCAGCATCTCTCCTGCAGCCAGCTGCTGGAGACATTTTACCTGTGTTTACCCTCACCATGTCCTTGCACCCACATTGTTCCCTCTGTGAAGGTGCTGCACCAAGGAACCTTGACCCTCTTGGCCCAGTCACTAATTCCCCTGGATCAACCCAAGGCTGACTGCTCAAACCCCAGGTGAAGTGTGGGCTTTGTCTTATCAGACTTCACTCCACTCCTTTCCCTGTATCGGGAAGGAATGTCTTTTTCAAATTGCTTAAACTAGATTTAACATGCTTTTTTTGAATGATGGCTATCCCCAAAATTCACAGACTATAATAATACTTTTTTTTTAATACACAATCAATATGAATAGTGTGCTAAATAAGAACTACTTTATTTACACAATGGGCCAGATTTTTAATGGTATTAGATTGCCACAAGCTCCAGGTGCACTGCTAATATGGTGCACTGGGCTTGTGGCAGTCTAATGGGATTTTCTATCCCATGCACAAACTGTCACAATTTAGACCAACTTTTTGTGGTTTAGTGTGTGGAAAATCCTGGGAGCCATTTTTACGAAGTTTGAACCAAATATTTGGCATAAGCTGTCATAAAATGTGAAAACTGTTGCAACTACACCCAATATTGTAGCTGCATCAAAAGCCCTGTTTACACCTCCCTCTTTGCAGCACATCAACTCATGTGCTTTGGTTGATGCACTGCAATGCCTGCTTAGTGGACACTCACCAGATCACCCTAAGTGTCGTTCCACTCCTGTTTTTGATCCGACGAGAAAGTGGGGATGTGAACTAGATCAAGTGCATTACCCCACGGTGTGAACTGCAGAAGCGCTCAATCCACTGTGATCCTTTGTTTCCCAACACCTCCTGTTGTTCTCCAGTCTTCCTTTCAGCCTTCATGACCAAAACACAGAAATATTTGCACAGGGCTGTGGTTGGAGTGGGAGCAAAAGCAAGCACACAGCTTGTGAACTATTCATTCTGCTTTTTAATAAAGGCTGTTCAGAAATACAAATGGAGGTCATGGTCTTTATTTGGTGGGCTTTGCAGGCATTTGTCCATGTGTTGGGTGTTTTGGTTGTGTGGGGGTGGGGTTGGCTGTAGAGTCATGGCAACCAGCAGAAGTGAAGTAGGGTAATAGCGCATCATTAATCAATCAGCCCTAATATCATTTTCATGAGCTCAGCCCACTAATGCACAGACACTCCTCTCTATGGCATCTGCAGTGCAGCAGGCTCAGGAATGTAAACTGTTGACTGCCGACTTAAGTCACAGTGCAGCAGGAAGGCAGTGGAGCTGTAAGGCCTTGTCCATACTACACCACTTAAACGCTGTAATGGTTCCAAACCATTACAGACAGTAACTATAACAGTGTGTCCACACTGCCAGTGAACAGTCTCGGTAACAGTGTGGAACAGTGACAGCCCGTCCACATTGTGGGTGCTGTGGAACCTTTATGGACAGCACCCTGTCCCACAATGCAGTGCATTCTGCACTGGGGAACAGTGGATGCAACACACTCATGTGTCCACACTACATCTAGTAATGTTACCAAGGTGGAACTGGTTTCATAACCGTTGATGAAACCACCTCACATGTGGTTTCAACAATGGTTATGAAAATGCCTTCTGTAACGCTACAGGTGTAAATGCAAACCATTGCGGTAATGGTTTGGGCTCTCTGTAACATTACAGAGGGGTTTTCAGGGTATAGTGTGGACAGTGCCTAAGTGAAGCACTGCCGCTGTGTAAACAGGGCTAAAGAAAGGGTTTGGTGCAGGTCTGGAAGCAAGCCCTTTGCCACTCTTTGAATATTGGGCTCAATATATTTACTCATTGTCTAAAATTAAACAAATGAGCTTACAACAGGAGAAAACATTGAAAATAAAAGGAGTTAAACCATAAAAATGCAAACTTAGCTTTCCTATAGCTAGGCTAAACTTACACATGAAGATATGGAAATAGCACAGTATTTTGTCTTTGGAGAACTTGAACACAAATCACAGTTGCCCCCATTCCAGTCTCATACCATTGGTCAGCCTGTTGAACTACACATTGATCCTTCTTCTTCTGGCTCATTTTGAGGTCCTCCCTTTATAGAGAAAACTCCCAGATGTCTCAGTACACAGCTGTCTCACTCTACCTTTCTCAGTAGGAAATGCCTCTCATAAATAAAAGCATTTTGTTTGTAACAGGTTATACATGTTTTTGCTGGAAGCCAGACCTTCACTTTGTTCCCATCAGCAGGAAAAATCTCAGTTCCCATGTTTTATCACTAAAAAATATATACTCAGATAACCATCCAATTTGCTATACATTTGGCATCATATGATTGCCAACAGTTTCAATATTCCATGGTGTCACCCTGCGAGGAGATGCCCAGGAACATATAAAATGTATTGCCCAAATCGCCATCCTTGTAAACCATGAGATAACAAGCAGGACCACTTGGCCACATGTGCAAACGTATAGAATTTACCTGGCTGACCTCTCCGTATTCTCTGGGACACTTCAACCAGTCTGCCAATTCATTGTATTAAAATATGTATGTCACATACATGAACAATACATGACAGAGGTTAAGAAGAGACACAAAACTGGGATAATTATAAAGAAGTTACTGTCAGTGTTGCTATAAAACTGTAACTTTAACAACAAAATAACTCCAATCAATATAGTAACAACAGACTGACAAAAATAATGCAGTAAGACACACAAAACTGTTCTACAGAAATAGAGTAAAAATCACAGAAAACAGAAACAATTATTAAGAAGAAACACTGAGGAAAACAATACTAATGCTCACAGACAGGGCTGTCTTGCTCACTGCTAGCTAAAATAACACCTGTCTCCACACAGCACTGCCTTACTACACAATACAAAACCACTACTTTAAAGTAAATAAGTTTGAAACAATACCAAAACAAAATTGCTAAAGTAGAGGCAAAAGGCACTCTAGATACTTTTAGGAATTATTTTGTTCTAAATACTCTGCATTTAAAGTGCTTTTAAAAGGCTTTTGGGCACATCAGTTCTATTGTGTGTTTTTCTTTTTTTTTTGGTTCATTCTTGAAAATGGTCACTCACTGTTCTTAGATTAATATGGTCAACAAATAAATAAAATTAAACACTTCCAATGCATGGGTGAAAATCAGCCTGGTCACTCAAACACCTGCACTGCACCATAATGCATAAGGGAAAAAAATGTAGCAAATAAGTATAATATCATGTCCCAGAAATGTAAAATATTTCATTATGGAGTTACCCAGTTTTTATGTTATCCATGCGCACATGTGCAATGAACATTCTGTTAGGAGAGTGGCTTTTGAGGGGTGTAGCACTGTCAGTTCAATTCAAAGTAGTCTGCAAGTGTCCAGTCAGTGTCACACCAATCATTAGCCAGGCTGATCATGACATTGTTCTGGCTAGCTGGGTGGAAACGTTGTGTATTTCAACTAAAAGAGCTGACCCAATAATAGGTCTGCTCTTTCCTTTGATCTACACCACCCAGCGAGGACAACTTACCTGTCTTGATCAGCCTGCTGAGGAATTACACCTTGTAACAAAGAAAACTGTCCATTGATGTCTGTTGCTGCCCTGTCCTTACTGTCTCCGACCCAATCCTCCCACTCAGCACTCACCACCCCACCTCCCCAAACATAGCACCAGCACTGAGGGTGCACAGTCCCCCAATGTCAACAAAGAAAATAAAGAAAACCACCCCTTGTATTTTTTTGTAATACACCCTGCAAAAGAGAAAACTGTCCATCGATGTCTGTCGCAGCTACCTCCATAACTGCTACCCCCAGGCCCAACCCAAGTTAATATTCCAGCATGAGGGTGCCAAATCTTCTGTGCCAGCTGTTAACCCCCACCATGCCCATTTTAGTTAAAACTGACAGTGGGTGGTGACCAATCCCCCAGTGTCGCCACCTGAACTAAAGAAAACCATTCCTCAAAGTTTTTTTTTAATAGATCCTGCAAAAGAGAAAACCATCTATTGATGTCTGTTGCAATGGCTGCCATAACTGCCTTTCTCCCTCAAGCCCGACACAAACATAACGCTGACAAGGGGGGAAGGAGTACCAATCTCCTAGTTTCGACAGCTGAAATAAAGAAAACCATCCCTTGTCATTTTTTTTTTATTATATACAGTGTGAAAAAGAAAACCATCCATTGATGTCTGTTGCACTGTTAGTCCCCCCACCTGACCCTCCCACTCAGCACACACCACCCCAAACCACCCAAACCTTTACTTACCCACCGAGGGTCCAACGCCATAATCCTCTCTGGACCACAGACACATCTTCACTCTTCAATGCCAGACAATGTGCTGAGGAAATCAGGTATGTGGTTCAGAGTATTTCAAAAGGGTTTTGAACCTAGTGGCATAATTTGGCCATTTTTGAATATTCTTGCCCTGAATTTTCAACATGCCTTTTTTGGGATGCCATCCCATAAGCAATGGCAGCGAAATCAGGCAAATCTGTTCTGAAAGGTGACTTAATTGTTACTGATTGAAATCACCTTTTAGGGAGGAGTTGAAACTTTTCTCTACCATTGTTCATGAGGTGGGGTCATAAGAAGGCTATGTTGAAAATTTGGGGTAGAAATATATAAATTATACCTTGTACTTCAGGGAGAAAATCATTCAATGAACTAAATTAACACATTATATATTTCAAAAAGTATACCAGGAAAGACATATTGAGCTGGTAGCAGCTTATTTCCAGATGTGGTCAAAGGGAACAGGAGAAAAGAGAAACAGTTCAAAACAGTTAAACAGTACTTCAAGAATATTGTCAATAATGGTTGTTTTTGCAATTGTTTTTGTCCTCAACCCCTCCTTGTGTCCCCCGTTCCTCCATCACAACAACTGTGGTCACCATGACTCACTGTACCTCTAGCCAAGAGAGTGGACAAGCGTCTGCTTTACATTCAACACCAATGCCATTCCTACAGTACGTCTTCTGACAGCAAGTGTACCAATGCCAGGTGGCGCCCTCCCTCCCTGATGACAGCAGCACCTAACTCCTGCAACATGCCAAATAAACCCAGCTGGACTTTATGTGCAATTGTGGCTTTTAACAATTATATTCCCAATCTAACCTTATGGATGTATTTTATACCCTATGTACTTTGGGGTTAAAATGAGGTTACAATACAAGTGTGCACATAACAGCTATCAGGAAATAAGGTTGACAAGTTCTAATTAAGCTCAAATTCATACATTGAGTAATTGATTTAGATAATTATTTTTTCACCAGGTAGGTACACTTTCTCATCCCTGGCTATTTAGATGGAACATAACAAAATGGATACAGCACAATAACAAGGAGTAGAGACATAATATACAAAAAAACATGGCAATCTAAGCCAGGTGATGCAAGCTTACACAGAATGCGGAGTATCTGAGCTTAGCAATACAAAGAAAAAATAAGGCAAACAAAAATGTGTCTCTATAGGTTATAAATAAACATTACATTAAAGTTAATGTTACAGCTACAACAACACATTACTAAACCTCTCTCAGTGAAATAGGTACTGGAAAAGCTGGTAAGGGGGTATCCCCTTAATATACTAGTCATCCACTCTGAAGATGCAGGAATAGAGAAGACAAGAATTCCTTTAAGACAATGGCATACAGAACTGACCAGAATGGTGCCTAGCAATCAATGTTCTGAAAAGAAAGGCCATGTCATGGTGGTGAAAGGGGATGGCAAACCATTGCAAAGCCTGGGGGTGCCTATGAAGAATGTTCTTTCCCCATAGAGGTGGCCACCTGGGTGTACTCAAGGAGAAGGTGAGAGGAGGACCTAAGGTTGTAAGTGCCAGCCTTGTGAAGAGGGAATGTTGATAGAATGGAATTTGTACTGCACTAATAGACTTGTCAACAAATTAGTCAAAAGGTAGTCACAGCTGGCCTGTGGTGTGATCCAGCCCAACCTCTGATATAGAGAGCAGTGGTAAGTATTGAAAGGGGCCGAAAGTGCAAATTTGCAGATGTTGTTAATGTAAGAACTTTTCTTGTGGTTATCAGAACTTTTCAAAACCTCAGAACCTTACCCATTTCATCCAGATGTTCAAAACATACTATAATGTGTTTTCTGTCTTCATTGGAACATAACATAGCAAGTGGAAGCATTGCAGTGTAGTGGTTAAGCGCACTGAGCTGCAAACCTGGAGAACTGGGTTTGAATCCCACAGCCACCAACTGCATACTGTGTGACTGTAAGCAATTCACTTAACGTCCCTTTGATTTCAGGAAGCACCTCGAAGCAAGCCTTCACGTAGCATATCTTTGCTGGCCAAAAAATTGCAACAAAAAAAGGGTCCAGTCAAATCAGGCACTAGAGAAAGGAACACAACTGGGCTGATTCTAAGAAGTCTTGGAAAAGAGGACATTGTTATTTCTTCTGCCAGAAATGTTAAGTAGGCCTAGCTGTACCCCCACCTACTGAAATGTTGTTACAGTTCAGGTTCTAGTAATCATTCTATCTAGACTCATTTACTTCAGTATACTGCTGTAATACACATGCACCCTGTTTCGGTGGCTCTGGTCTTCAGGGACACAGAAAAAACCTTCAATCAGGTGGTCTGGATTTATCTGTTTTCTATATTAGGCTAGAACAACATCCCTCAGTACTTTACAACTTGGGTTCAAGTGCTATATCATGGCCCCTTAACTAGAGCTTTTTATAATTGAGTTCTGTCTGAGAACATTAGACTATATAGGGGCACCAGGCAAGGGTGTCCCTTATCACCCCTGTTTTTTAATTTGTATCTTAAGGCTCTAGTTCTTAAAATTAAAGAAGCTGAAAAAGTTAAAGGTACAAAAATTGGTTCACAAAAGTATAAGCTGTCTGCATATGTGAATGGCATCTTACTGTATGTGGAGAATCCAGAGGACTCCATTCCAGAAGTGCTTTCTTTAAACTCTGACTTCAGTAGCTTTTCTGCTTACAGATTTCATATAAATAAAACAAGTGTCTTCCCCCCAATGTCCTCGTGGACAAGCAAGCCATTCTGAACATGGGGCTGAGATGGGAACCAAAACAGCTGACTTAATTAGGCATTCAAATATCTAGGCTCAAACACTGCTTAAAACACATGAATCTGGACCTTCTGCTAAAGGTTATTGAACAGGATATAGAGAAGTGGACATCTATCTCCATCTCCCTTTGGATGGAGAATTAACACTATAAAATAAATATATTGCCCAAGTTGCTTTACCCTCTAGGCATGCTCCACATTCTTTTACCACTGTCCTGATTTAAACCATTACAAACCATGCTAACAAGATTTCTATGGCCAGGTAAAGTGGCAATGAGGGCATAGCTTAAATTAACCAACCGTAAGGAGGTGGGGGGCTTGCATCACCTCAACTTTCTTTTATATTATAAAATGGGGAACTGGTTTTGGTGATTCTGATTGGTTGTTATCCATGTGTTAGAAGTGTCTAATGCATGGCTAAAAACTAATCCTCACAACCTGGACAAAGAAAATGTTTATAAAACCTTGAGTCTTCTCAGAATTTTTAAAGGCAAAACCTACCATTTTTCCATGGCTTAGCGAGACTGCACAATTTTTTTCCCTCATAACTTCACAGTAGCTGCTTGTTACCCTGCCTAATACCATCTAGCAAAATACAGTCATACACAGACAAATCTAAACTCCCTTATTTTTAGTTTTTTTTTCCTGATTTGTTTTCTATATTGAAACTAAGTTTCGATTGCCATCCCCGCCACCAGCTTGGAACATCCATTTGCTGCCTTTATGTGTACAACTAAGTCATCTTAAGCTCCTTTTAGAATGAGCCTGCAGTAACAAAACAAAACCACTGAATCCACATAAGATCATATTTATCTTAAGTCACTCATGCTTGAAAACCATGATCACATCACCAGTTCAGCGCAAGACTGTTTAATCCCACCCATCCTCTCACTTCTGTCATAACACAATAGCATATCTCCAGCACACGGAAGTCTAGCTTTTCCACTGCAGAACAGTTACTAAATCATCAAACATACTGATTTTTTGGAAAAATATGTTTGTTAATGTTTTGAATATAATCCCAAATATGGGGTTGGGGCTTGGGAGCCATGGCAACCACATAAATTCTGCCCAACTCCAGCTGGCTCTGTATGTCATGTATTACCACAGCTATTACCAGCTGTTACTGCTGTGATTCTGAAAAATAACAAGAAACATAACCAAAATATAAGCAATTTCAACTTAGCTGTAGTGCTGCACTTCCCACAATGGCTCACAGCTCAAACTGTTAAAGTACTCAGGAGTGGCTGCCCGCTCGCTTGCTCTGTCGATGTAATTTTATTTAAAACATTAATAAACTAAACTAATACAATAAAAAGCCACCAGTTAAAAAAGTATGTAGGTATGGATGTTTTCTGGGGGATGGCATGTAATGAAATGGGGGATGTTAACTACAAGACCCAACATCAAAACTACAACTATGGAAGCATACATAGGACAAATTTCTTTAGGTAGAAAGAAAATACATTAGGTAGAGAAACTATTTCATGCAAAAGTACAGTACTTCAAGAATGTGACTTTTTTGTGTTTAAGCCTCTTAATTTTTAAATGTAATTTAATTAAATAAATAGTCCCCTTTCATAAGTGCAATAAGACACTCCAGGGGTGTGCATTAGACATTTCTAACACACAGCCATGGTCTGAAGGCACTTAGCCTGTGGCCTCATGCCTCACTATGCCCCTGGACATGCGTTAGAAATGTTCAATTCACACCCCCTTGTGTCTTATTGCTTACATATTTCACACTATATGGCAGCAAGTATCTTAGGTGGGGAACCACAGAGCAAAATGATCCTGGTACTTCCAAGCTGCAGTGGCTACAAATTAAAGGAGATCTCTACAGCCAAATGGAAATAAATTAGATTCAGTATTATTAATACCCCCAGCTCACCTGTCAGGGGGGCTTCGGTGCACCCCAGTGATGCGATCTTTAACAGTGCACAGGCAAAAGTGTTGAGTAATGAATATTAGCCTAGAAAAGGATTTGTCACAACCAATCTTTGACAACCTGAATCTCACAATTACCCATAGAATCTTAGATTCACAATTCTGACTAGGTCTCCATTTGCCTTCAGTCCAGCAGTTGGTGATGGGATATACATTTTTGCCTTTCTGCTCTTTCAGACAGCAGTATCAGGTCCCTGACAAAACTTGTTTCATGTTTATGTAATTACGACACTGCCTTTTGTCATTCCTTGGTCCCCACTGTGGTCCAAGGAAGGTGGAATTGCTTTGGCTAAATTACTTTTCTTGGCATTGTTACCCCATTCATTATCTCAACTACATTTGCTATACCAGGAATTAGACCTTAGACAACTTGGTCAGGATTCTCAAAGAAAGCCCAAACTCCCACAGCTTTGGGAAAAAGGCCTGCAGCACTGCGGAAATGCAGTTGCATGGTATTCACAAAGAAAACTGCTGCAGCTGTGGATTTCTACAAAAAGTGCTGCAGGTGGGGTACTTTAGCAGCGGTGGAAATTGTGCAAGTGCTGTGAATCTGCAACTGTGGATCCACAGCTGTGGAAAATGGTTTAGGAGGCACAGCAACTGTGAACAATTAACTGGGGCAGCAGACTTTAACATTGCTATCATAGCAAGAAACTGAAAGCACCCACAAAGACTCCAGCAACCAGTCCTTGAACTGGGATCACTGCAGCACCACAGGTACCAGTACTACCATGGCACCACAGTGACTGACTGTCACTGCTGGTTGTCCCTCCCAGGTGTGTTTCTGTTGCCTACAGGGGTAGCACTCTCACAGGCTGGTCAGGCTTTTCTGCCTGCGGGGCTCCGTCATGGGCTGCACTGGATCTGGTGGTTGTTGCCTGTTGCCATTTCATGGCACTCTGTGCTATTGTTGCTGTAACAGCAGCCACTGCTATACCCACTGGGATGCTATTACCTGTGCCTCCCCTTCACCATAATTGATTTCAATTGTTGGGGAACTACTGAAGTTCATTGAGGGAGAGTTACACCTCACTCCAATGTGTGTAACATTTTTTCTGCAACTGTGGAAAAAACCTGGCTGAGAATAGCCTTTGAGGGGCCGTGCCTTACTTATCTAACACCTTTTTTTTTCCTCAGGAACTTCTTCAGTTGCACTTTGTTCCACAGTCCACAGTGTTTTTTTCCTCAGCTGTGGAGGTTTTTGTGACTAGCATTCAAAGCACTCTCCCCTGTTTTTCCATAGCTATGGCAGGTTTTGGGACCTAGGGAAGGTTTTGCACCATCAGAAAGCTTTGTGAATCCAGCCCCTGGACTCTAAATACATGTACTGGACAACCATACTGAATCTAGAACTAAATTGTGATGGCAGGAACAAAATGCTAGTGTGTTATTTAAAAATACCTGAAACAAGACAGGTTACACTTGCAACAGTATAAAATATTGCAAACTATGTATTTCAAACCTAGCAAGTTGTATAAAATGCACACACATGATACTGGGTTTTGCATCAGATATGGCAGGGCAGATGGTGCGTTGCTGAATATTCTCTGGCAATGTGACAAGACCCATCCTTTCTGGCTCAATATTCAGAAGCAACAAACTCCTCTCCTGGGCCTACAGGAGGTGTTCATGCCTGAGGCATGTATCCTGGGTTTGAACCAGGATATGGTCTTTTGGCCTTAGACAGGTCATATAGCCCTAACTGCTGCGGTGGCCAAGCTAGTCAGTTCTTCAATGGCACTGGCTCAATGACGAAGTGCCCACTAGGGCTGAGTGGCACACAGAAATAGATTTTGCTCTGAATGCAGAAAAGGCAACTGCAAGCATCAACCATTTCTATAAGTCTAATCAAAAGAAGTTGGAAATCTTGCCTACCTTATTGCTCATTATGTAATATGTGGAGGTTTTGTGAAATGTTGATGCTTCAACTAGCAGCAACCGGGCAGTCTCCATCGCTTAAGTGGTATGGCAATACTGATGTTTTATGCACACCACTGGATAACCTAATCAACTGTACATGTATCCATGTAACTAATTTTGCACTGCTGACACGTAACACCATGATTTAGTCTTTACCGGGGGAGGGGGGCATGTCTGTATGGAATGTTGAGGTAGGTGCGACATGACTGTACGGGATGTATGATATAATGTAGCATTATTATTTCTATTATTGTTTTGTAATGTGTTATCTGTCAAAATTTAAATCCAATAAAGTATATTAAATAAAATAAAAAAACTTGCATCCTGTTACCTTGAAAGACTCCAGCCCATGGCACAAAACCATGTGCATTCCTTGTTTTTTATAGATTGTACTTAATGTTCCCTAAGTGTGATTGCCAAATTGAATACATGTTATTTTGCTTGACACAGCAGTTGCCATCAGAAAGTATTTCCCCAATTTTTAAGTGAGATATTCTAACATGAATTTTTGTGAATACTTTTTATTGGCATGCCTTTGCCATCCTCAGGTATCAACTCCATTCAAAGATGGTTATAATGATAATGAAATCCAATGTACAGTATTTACTACATGCAAAGAGGCTACCTTTAACTCTCCAGCCTTTGTTTGCTGTTCATTACATCCCAGTGGTATGGTTAGAGCACAGTTACTTAGCTACAGAAAAGCTGTATTACAGTGAGTCACGTAAACATAAAACAGATTAATTGATTTTGATATGTGTCTGCATCAGCAGTACAGAACAAAAATAAAATTAAATTCACAGGAGCATAAAAAAGACCTACCGATTCATTACCATATGCACCACACAGGAACAGAAATGATCAAAATCTATTATTTCCTCATTTTTCTATGCCATACACCATGGACACAGCCTTCTCCTTTCTTTATTATTTCTGTCATTTAATTCAGCTTTAAATTTTAACAGAAAACCCACAGGTGCCCTCTTCTGTGACCTTGCCTTATGCTAGAATTTTTAGAACAGTCTCCAAGGCCTTAACAGCCATGTAATAACCTGTTGCTTACGCAACATTTCTTGCCATTGTTTAATGAAAAACCTCTTCCAAACTTTTTTTTTTACTTACATACCTGTTTCTCTTCTTTTTTCTGCCCTATGAATAATTGGCACAATGAACTTAGACCCCCAAGTAGATGGAATTCTGTCAGACGGACGTGTTCAGCCTTCCAGTGCAGAACTGATGGGATTCTAAATAATGCTTGACCTACAATAACACTGAAGATCATCTTTCTTAGGAACTTACATCAATGGTAATGTTATCTGCTTGATTGCATTGAGGTAGAAAGGGAAATGTTACCTTTACACATGGCAAACAGATGATAAAAGTTATAAAAAAAAAAGTATCTCAGGCTTAGTTAAGTACTATACTCTGTTGTTAGTCAGTGGTAGAATCCTCACTTTATCAAAGCAATAAAAATACATTCAATGCAATACATGCAATGCTTATGACTCTCTCTAGATAGAATAGTCACATGTCCCTTATTTGTTTGACTACCCAAGACTTTCTACACATTAATGAAATAGAATGACAGCATTGCCAATCTCTGCTGCTAGGCACTGGCAGCCCTTCACTGTATGTCATGAATTTCTTTGGGGCTTGTGATGCCATTAAATGGAGGGCAGCTATCTATTCCATGACATGTATGTGTGGTAAATCATGGGGCTCCAGAAATGCTATATGAAGGACAAGAACTAATGTCACAATATAGAAACATAGGATGAACAAGAAAAATCATACCATTTATCCTGTCCTCATAGCAATCACAATCATAGTGAATTCATTTGAAAGTTACTGAGGACATTGGCATGGAAACAGGATCTTTTGCCTCTGGCTTCCTCTGCTCCTCCTGGTCTTTTGTCGTATCTCTCATGAATTTTACAATCCACTGTCAGTGATATCATTATCATTTCTATGGCAACAGACTGTGATGTCACACACATGGGATTATGACATTAGTGAAGATAAAGCAAGGAGAGCGGTTGCAATCAAGGGGGTGATGATCATGTTTTCATGCAGATCTCCTCAGTAATAAAGAATAAGGGCAGATGAATACAGAAAAGTGATGACATTTAAAATGAACTGATCTGTTCTCAGAGAGCTGCATAGCTCTATATTTTATTTTGTGGCGTTGTACTTATATGTAGCAGTTGATTAAGCTGAGCTGTGGGCTGTATTATTACATATTAGGAATGCTAATTGAACTTTAGTATTGTCTGGAGATGGATTCCTGCTGTGCATGTAAATATCTGGTTGTATATAGTTCACTCTGTCAGTTTTGGACTGGGTACCCTGGCTTGTCCAGGTTTATTTTTGTTGATCTGGCAGTTTGTTAACTTAAAAAATCATTAAAGATATGCTAAGAAAAAAAAAATGAACTGTTCTGAACATAGAGGATTGTGTATGAGCAATCAAACACAACAAGGCTGTTTTTCAGTCAAAAGGCTTCCATGGTAACAAAAGACCTCAAGAGCACAGTTGGAGAGATTTTGTTACCACCAAAACTTGAAGATTTAAAAACAACTTTGTATGTGCATGGTTGCTCATACACAATCTTTTGTAATCTGTGAGCAATCACTGTTATAATCCTGTGCCCAAAAAAAAGGTCCCCCCAGTACTTAAACTGTCTTACTGTATTGTGGGCTGTAGCAGTTCTTTACAGCACTGCTCACTTCTGGGGCCAGCTCTCACTGTTGTCACTGCTGCATTGCACCTGTGCAAAGACGTTCTACCTTGTTGTGCTGCAGTAGTGATGTAGCTAATGCAGCATAACAATATCATGACGTTACTACTGCAGCACCACAAGGTTACTCCACTCACTGAATTCCATCATCAATAATGCTCTTCCATACCCGGTATTATAGTTCAAAGCATTTTCCTGGACACAGAAATAAATATTTTGAAATAAATCCACAACAATAAGTGAGAGATGCTCACAGGTACATCTTATACACTGAAAATATCTTCAACAAATAAAAATGGCAAAAAAACCAAAACAAAATGTATTAACGTGAAGAAGAAGCTTGTAATATATTATTATACTGTACTTCACAATTTTTTTATGCTTTGTTGGTGGTCATTGACAAGGTCAGTATTATGTTATTATAAACATAAAAAAGACATTTTTTTATAATTTATTTGCCATTTATACACAGTATCCAGCATGGTTAAGCCAAATGAGATTAATCAAACATGTAGTAAATGCGCTGCATTCTAATTTTCTGAAGAGATTCCCATCCCGTTTCCTTATGAAAGCTTAGTGGCCTACCTGGAGGATAATGGGCTACAGGACAGCAAACAGCATGGGTTTGTGTTGGGAAGACTGTGCCAGACCAAACTGATCATGTTTTTTGACTGTGTCACTAGGGTAGTAGCCAGAGGTTGGGGACTTGATCTACTTTGAATTCAGTAAAGCCATTGATTCAGGTCCATAAAAGAGGCTATTAAAAAAAACTGGAGGACTTAGAAGTAAAGAAGGTATTAGTCAAGTAGGTGGGGAATAGGTTAGGAGAAAGGCAGCAGAGGGTAGTAATTAATTGGGTCAAATATGGGGATTGAGGGGATGGGTGGGGTGCTGCAGGGATCAGTCTTAGGATCTGTTTCAATTTAATATGTAAGCAATAAGACATGATGGGGTGTGCACTGAACAGATCTAACTGCATGCTCAGGGTTTGCAGGCTGAGTACCTTCAGCCACTGGAAGTGCAGTCAGATCTGTTCAATGCACACCCCAAAATGTCTTACTGTGCTTCTAATATGAATTACTAAAAATAAAAATTTAAAAAGACACAGTGAACTGTTATAAATTTCAATAAATATTAATTTATTTGTTCAAATATTTTTCCGTGAGGATAAGTAGTTCCTTAACTTTTGGAGAAGGGGGTAGAACAAAAACTTTTTAGGATGAAAAATTAACCTGTCCTAAATGCTATTAACCACATGTTGCACTGTATTAGTGGCCTGGAACAAAAACAATAAAAAACTTTTCTGCCAAGGTTTATGAAGCGCCCAAGACCATTGAAGCTTACAGGAGAGTTGAAGCTGAATGGTCCTTTGGTGAAGGTTGGACTGTTTACCGTGGATGGCAGTGTTTCCATGATGCTGTGTGACGTAAATCTTGTAAGACTGCAGGAAGAAATTGAAGCCTAAGGCTCCATTGGTTGGTCTGGAGGACAGGAAGTGTTGTCGTCATTCTGCTCATTTTCCTTGTTGTCACAGTTTCCAGTTTTAGTGCTGAAGTTGCTGCTTGGAAGGTGAGGAATAAGGATCGAGCTTCATCTTCTATGGTCTGGGTGTGATGCAGATCATTAGGACCAGAGGTCTGCTTCTTTCCAGTGTCCCATCACAGCCATTGTTTCTTGGTTCTTGAGCTCCATGTCGGAAAGCAGCTGATCCACTGTTGAATGACTTGAGTTATTCATATACCTCTTGCAGAGACTTGCCTCTTCACTGATGTGGGTCATCATGGTGGAGAGGAATTTACATCCATCTGCTCAAAAGGATACCAGGCATTTGATTTGTCAAGGAAATCTTATAGGAGCCATTTGGGGGTGACAGTACAGTGATTTTGCATTAGTGGGAAGCTTGGAGAGTTAGATTTTTAGGCTTGCAACTTGGCAGTGACAGGACCCAAGGATATGTACATGAAGCCCCAATGTTGTTCTTTGTTTGGTTCATTCACGATATTGTGGTTCTTTGTGTGCTCATTAAATGTTAAGGTGACATACTCATCCTCGTTGTCATCTGTTTTAAAGGTAAATCTGTCTGGTGTTGGTTTTCTGAGGCCCTCTCTGCCATGCTGGGCCATGTAGAGTTGTATGTCAAGCCAGACATTTCGTACTTTGGCTGATGCAATATATGGGGAGAAGGCATCTGAAAATCTCAGCTTTCCTCAGTCTGGGGATCAGATGGGAGGGTGGTGTTTAGAGGTGTCTTTTGCAGCTTATCTGTAGCATTTCATAATTCTCACAAACATGTTATTGCTGCTTTGAAATGTGGGTCTACATGGATATTAATATTTCTGCCAACAGCTACTGAACTTAAATGTTGGTTTAGAGCAGGTTGCAGACTGGAGTAGCCGCTTAGGGCAGATTCAATGCCAGTTGATGTTTTTACTTCAGCACAGAACAAATGGAAAACTCTGTTCAGTTCTTCAGGAGGAGCAGGTTTTTAAATCAGTCTCTACATTCTTGGCAGTTCTCCAGTCGGATACTTTTGTTGCCCAGTTTGTTGTTCTAGGAGTGCTAACTTTGTGTCTCCCTCCTCTTTAGCATTTAATTGCTCATCTGTCAAACTGGTGTATCTGCTACTCACTGCGGTGGTTGGAAGGTCACATGGTACGCTGTTAGGGATTTGTGAAGTCTCGTCTTCTCCCATAAATATTTTTTTATCCCCTTCTGTCATCTTTTCTTCAAAAAAAAACACACAAAGAAAGCAAGATGCTGAATCAGCAAGTGGTCTGAAAACAAATCAAAATGGTAATATTAAATGCAAGCTGAAAATAGAAAATAGAGTTAAAACTGACATTTTGACAATTGGTCTTCTTTAGGAATAATCTAAAAGCAAAAAAAACAAAAAAAATACCTAATTTTGCTTTTTTCTCTTTTAGATTAATCCTGAAGGTTTTTTCTATTTTAGATTATTCCAGAAGAAGATAATTTGGCTCCTAGATGGAGAGAGGATCATTGAAGATGATGGACAGAAGGCTGATGCTTTGAACAACTCCTTCAGTATAGTATTCACCAAGGAACATGATAGACCAATTCCAGGTAGTTGCATCAAGGCTGCTGATATGGGATCCCACAAATGAATAAGCCAGCATTTACCACAGAAAGGGTAAGAGAGGCACTGATGCACCTAAGGGTGGACAAATCACCATGGCCTGATGGACTGCACCTGATGGTGCTGCTGGAACTCACCAAAGAATTGACAGACCCCTTGGCATATTTGTTCAACCACTTGTTGCAATCAGGCACTGTGCCAAGCGACTGGAGAAGAGCAGATTTGGTATGACTTCACAAGGGAGGGAGAAGAAAGGAGGACAGCAACTACCAACTAGTGAGCCTCACATTTATAGTTGGGAAATTATTGGAAGCATTAATTAAACAGGAACTAGTTGAATTCCTAGAAAAACAGCGTCTCCAGGATGGGAGACAGCATGGGTTCAAAGCAGGTAGGTCATGCCAGACAAACTGCATTGCGTTCTTTGACTGGGTGACTAAAGAAGTAGTTAGAGGCCACCCAGTGGATCTCCCCTACTTTGATTTTAGTAAGGCCATTGATTTGGTACTGCATAAGCACCTACTAAGAAAGCTGGAGGACCTAGACACTGGCAAGAGTATAGTCAGGTGGGTGGAAAACTGGCTGAAGGACAGATGTCAGAGAGTGGTAGTCAATGGGGTGAGGTCACATGAGGGAGAGATTACTAGTGGGGTGCCCCAAGGCTTGGTCTTGGGAATGGTCCTTTTTAGTATGTTTATTTGTGACAATGGTGAAGGCATTCAAGCCAAGATTGCCCTCTTCACAGATGACACTAAGCTAGGAGGTAGGGTTGACAGCACAGAGGCAGTGATAGACCTGCAATAAGTCATGCAGAGGTTGAAAAGATGGTCCAATATCTGGCAGCTGAAGTTTATACTTGGCATTTATGCTTGGTATAGAACAGTAGAAGACCAATAGGTCCATATGAACTGTTCCCCACCATAGTGAGTCCACATTCATTACTCTCCAAGAAAAAAACATGTCATTTCCTTTTTTAAATTCTTCTAATGTTTTACTTTCCACCACATCTCTTGGCAATGTATTCCATAGTCTCCTGTTCTATTAACAAAGGAATAATGTATACCATTTTTCTTACAGTCTTTAATTTGATTTGTTTGTTATGACTTCTCAACCCCCTTAACCTTTCTTTCATTTATATACCTATTTCCTCTACTAACTCATGGTCATTTATTATTCAAAACATCATCATTAAATCTCCTCTTACCCTTCTTTGTTCCAACATATACAATCCTGTCCTCTGTAATCTCTCACTATACTCATATTTATTTAAATTTCATATCATCTTAGGATATCTTCTCTGCACTCTTTCAACCCTCCCTATTTCCTTCTTTGTATATGGACTCCACAATTGGGAGCCATAGTCCAAATATGGCCTTACATAAGACCTATATATTGGTACCATGCATCCCGATGATTTATTCTTAAAGGTACATTTTATATTTCTTACCATGTTATTTGCTTTTTGTATGGCTATACAATATGGGGTCCAACACAGAACCCTACAGGACCCCACTCCTCACCATCATTGACTCAGATAACTCTCCTAATACTCTAACCTTCTGATTTCTATCACTCAGCCAATTCTTTATCCATATAACAATTTGTCTATCTAATCCCATTTTATTCAATTTCATAATCAGATTATCGAGAGGCACTTTATCAAAGGCCTTTTGAAAGTCCAAAAATATTATATCCACTGGTATATTATTATTTAAATACTCCTTAATCTTTTCATAAAAGAATAAGTGGTTTGTAGCACATGCTCTATTTTTTTTAAATCCATGTTTTTTTATCCATAAATCCTATCAACTTGGTACTCTCCTTTATTTTTAATTTTAGTATACTTTCAGACACTTTCTCCAGAATTGCCGTCAGGCTCACTGGTCTGTAATTTGACACTGTATATATTTTTCCCTTTTTAAATAAGGGTACCACAATCACTCATTTTCAATCATCTGGCACCTCACCAGTCCTAACATATTCATTAATTATCCACACCAAAATTTCTTATATTAATGGTAATACTTCCATAAAAACCAAAAATAGCTGCTCAAACCTTTAAATTACTACACACTGGAATTCACATTTCTTATAAGGGGTGCTGCTAGATGGTAACAAATAACAAACAAAGCAAAAGGACTAGCGCACACCCTCCCCACATAGCATAACATTTAAACTTTCAAATGCCAAAATTGGCTATATTTACTTTCAAGCTCCATGTGAGGAGAGGGTCCTCTTAGTTTCAGATTGGAATTCCAATTTGAGTAAGCTAAATCACCCAAACGTCAAGGTGGGACCCTTCAATTTAGTCCCTAACTTTACAATGCCTCAATGGCTACTAGCTAACTGCTTTTATACTGTGCTCCCAACAGGAATTTTACACAGGTGATTTAACTTTCAAATGCCTAAATGGCTACTGTGCTCCCAGAAGGGATATAACACAGACATTTTAAAGGGAGCATGCTATAGAGGAGCACCATAAACTCCCCAAATTCAAGTAAAACCATAAAAACAAAAAATAGCTGCTCAAACCTTTAAATTACTACACACTGTGTCATTTAGGCATTTGAAAGTTAAATCACCTGTGTAAAATCCCTGTTGGGAGCACAGTATAAAAACAGTTAGCTAGTAGCCATTGAGGCATTGTAAAGTTAGGGACTAAATCGGAAGGGTCCCACCTTGACGTTTGGTGATTTAGCTTACTCAAATTGGAATTCCAACCTGAAACTAAGAGGACCCTCTCCTCACATGGAGCTTGAAAGTAAATATAGCCAATTTTGGCATTTGAAAGTTTAAATGTTATGCTATGTGGGGGGGGGAGGGTGTGCGCTAGTCCTTTTGCTTTGTTTAATGGTAATACTTCTTTAATATACCTTGGATGTAACATGTCTGGTCCTGCAGATTTATATATTTGTATCTTATTTATTATCCATTCATCTTCTTCTTTAGTAGTAACCATATCCAGATTTTGATGGTTCATATCCACTACCACATTTCTTACATCATTTCCTTCCTCAAAAACAGAACCAAAATAATCATTTAGTACATTTGCCATTTCACTAGGATCATTAATTTCCTTACCATTCACCTCCAATGGTCCTACACCTTTCAGTGAAAAGAAATGCAAGGTAATGCATCAGGGAAAAGGGAACCCACGGGCATAATATCAACTCCATGGGGCCCAACTTAGTGACTCACATGAGGAAAGGGATCCAGAAGTCATCATATGTGACACCCTAAAGCATTCAAGCCAATGTAACAAAGCTTACAGTAAGGCAAATAAAATGCTGGGGTGTATAGGAAGAGGATCTGACTGCAGAAACAAGGAGGTGATCCTCCTGCTGTATAGGCCACTGGTGAGGCCTCACCTGGAGTACTGTGTCCAGTTCTGGAGTCCTCACCAAAAGAAAGACAAGGATAGGCTGTAGGTTGTGCTGAAAAGGATGACCAAGATGGCACAGGGCCTCCAAGGGCTCTTGTATGAGGTGAGCCTAAAGACACTGAATATGTACTCTCTCAAAACTAGAAGGGAGAGATGGGATATGAAAAAGACATAAATAAATTAGATATGAGTAAAATGTCCTACTCAGAACATTTTAATAGGGTTGATGACCCAACCACTGGAGGGGCATGAATGATAGCTATGGGGTGGGAGCTTCAGAATGGTCTATGGAAACATTACTTCACAGAAAGGGTCATTGGAACAGGCTACTTGTTGAGGTGGTGGGAACAAAGACTGTGGCAGTTTTCACGAGTGGTTGTGATACAGCAAGGGCTCAGTTTGGTACCGAGGGTACAGAAATTGGGTAGGGGCACTAGGTACTGAGATCCATTGAAGGTTTTGGAAACCCTTGGGCAGACTCAATGGACCTATTGTCTCCTTCTGCCATCATTTACTATTTTACTATATTACCTATGGTCAAAATATCAATTTCAACTCTGTTTTCTATTTTCAGCATGCATTTATTATTACAATTATTATCATTATTACCATTTTGTTTTAACTTTACTTCAAACATTACCTCAGGAACACTTAACATGTCGGATGTGTGTGTAGTTCACTGAGGTGGGAAATTAAAATGGCTGCAGGGTGAGACTGATATTCAGTGTTACAGTGTTGGGCATGGGGGGATTTTTATGCTGTGCAAAGCTCATTTGGGCAGGTCTTATTTTTACCTGTGCATCAGTGGAATTTAGTGCATGGCTATTAGCCAATCAAAATGCTGGATTTTTCCAATCCATTTTATAAGTTACAATATTTATTGATATTGGGGAAGATTTCCAAGGTAACATGTGTCTCTTTGCTGATGACATAAAGCTCTGTGGCAATGTGGGCAATGAGAAAGGGATGAGGAAGCTTCAAAGGGATATAGAAAGGCTTGAAAGGTGTTCAAAGGCTGGAAATTAAGATTCAATGCCACAAAGTGCAAGGGGATGGACTAAGAAAATGAGAAACTATGCACAGAGTACTGGATGGGAGTGGTTAAGCTGGACACTTCAGAACAGAAGAGAAATCTGACAGTCCTCATCAGTGACTCACTCAAGCATACCAAACCCTTTAATAAGGCCCCTAGCAAGACACCTAGGATGCTGAGGTGTATGGGGATTGTTCTGACATTAAGAGGTGGAAGGTGTTAGTGCCCTTCCACAAATTATTGGTGAGGCTTCAGCAGGAGTACTGTGCCTTGTTTTGGAGTTCACACCTGGAAAGTGACACAGATAGGCTGGAGCAAATGCAGCAAAGGGTCACAAAAATGATTCAAGGCAAGCAGGCAGATCTTATGAGGAATGTCAGAATTCCCTGAACAAGTACTCACTATATGCCAGACAGAAAGGAGCGGGGCATGACAGAGACTTATAAGTTGCTAAAGGATACAAATAGGGTGCATTGTGAGGACCTGTTTGTTAGAAATAGACATGCAGTCATGAGGGGACATGATTGTAGGTTGGTGAGATGTAAATTCAATAAGGAAGTGAGGAAGTATCTCTTCACAGAAAGGGTGGAGGAGCATTGGAACAGATTACCGGCATAGATTGTGGTGGTAAGGACCATGAATTGGTTAAAACATGGGTAGGACAAGGCCAGGGAACTCATAATCCAACTTGGGGGAAACAGGAAAAGGGAGGCAGTGGAAGGGGACCGAGAAGAATCACCCACCATGGCAATAGGATGGGGAATAAAGTACAGTAGTAACAACTATAGGCAGACTTGAAAGACCATGAGTATCCCACCATCAGATTCTGTTACTATGTTATGACAACCAATGGTTTGGGACTCGGTATCCAGTCAGGATGCATTATCCAGTACATATTGATGCCTTTAAAATTAGTTCTGAAAATAAACTTTCTTGTGGACATCTTGATACAGGTAACCCTTATAGCCCAGATGGACATATACCACAATCTCCACAAAACTAAGTAAAACCTAAAACTCTGTAGTTTTATGTAGAACCAAAAATGTATTATTTCATGAATTTACTACAGCATCCTTCAACATGTGTCGGCCTCCTCACATAATTTGCTTTCCAGCCAAACCAACATGCCTCAAAATAATTCTCTCCAGACCTTCAGTAGTAATGGAGTTGGCCACCAAATTTTCTTTTCCTGCCTGTACAGGTGCTGTTATGTGTGTAAGAATACATACATCAAGTACATCACAGTTTGCAAGTTTTTCAGAGAAGAGGCAATATTCTGTTCCCTGATCACTGACTGTCTGATATCCATGGCTGCTGGTGCTCTAATATAAATGCTATGCTCTGTTTGATTTAAACATAATATTAAGTCCACAAAACTAAGCACTAGTGTATTTATTGTTCTAATAATTTAGTTTTTGAAGTACAATGTATTGAGCATAAGGGATCTGGATAAGAAATATGGGCATGCCTACAATGTGGTGGGGGATGGTAAAGAGACATTAAAGGGTTCTGACTTGCCAATGTTAATTTTCCAAGACACAGCACTGGGTGCTATAAATCACGGCTAACCACCACATGAATTTTCCCTATTGTTATGGTACTAACAGAGCTGACCAAAAATATTGTTTATTTATTAATAGCATATCTGGAAACCAGCTCATGTAAAATAAAATCATGCGTTTGCAAGGCTGGCGATACCCTTACACACAAACACCCAACCACCACTGCTTAGACAGCACTCCTGCTCTTCTTGTTACATCAAACTGACAAGATAATGAACATGACTGCTTAAAGAGGGATTCCAGACAAAATTTATAGCCTCAATAAATTCAGAACTTGGATTAGCATATCCCCAATCAGCCTCATGCCAAAACTGAGATCTAGAAATGACTTATAGTGTATGTGGGATGCCTGTTCTGCATGGGACTCAACTCACAAACACAGCTCTGCTGCAGTAGTGACATACCTATTTAAGCAGAATGAAAAGTTGCTCTGCTTTAGTAGGTACATCACACTGCCAAGCAGCAAAATCAAAGCGGCAGGGGCTATTGAGACACGTCAGTCAGCTCTTGGCTCTGTCTCTCTGTAACAGACTTTTGTTTTACCTCATTAACAATAGTTGGACAGTATCTAGGAGTGCCATTTGGGTGGATGGGTAGGAGTTTTGCTTCCAGCAGCAAGCAGAAGTATGTCTATTGGTAAGAAGCAAAAGGGAGTATGACCAACAGGGAAGACGATCTCACAGTATGTACATACAAAGTTTTCTTGGAGACATCAGCACAAATAGTAAGTGACTATTCTTTTGTTTTTCTTCAGGCAGCATGAGTGACATGAGAGTGGGAGATCACTGAGAAAAGTGACTTGAGGACAGCGTTTTCTATTTCAGAATGCATCCCAGTCTTAGAGTTTTTTGCCTGTTTTATTTTTGCTTTATTACGCATATATCAACTCTGAATCTGTTCTCCGATTGAGTTGTTTCTGATGTATTGGTGTTCCATACACTATACTAAAAAGTGTATGGGAAACCAGGCACAGTGAAGCTGCATTTCCACCTTGGGAGTGTTCATGATGACTGGGTCTCCCAAGCTTCACTTTCGAGGCCACTCTGTCATCATGGAAACCACTCGGTGGAGACACAGCCTTGTTATGCACAATTTCCCCTGCACTATTCCATATGTTAAAAATAACATGTCATTTTGTAACACCAATTTATTTGCCTGTTCCAAAAGGCCAGTTTCAGTGAATCAAAACTTGCAGCTTAGTCCTTCTTGCAAGCTACTTTATAGGATTTATTTTTCCCATGTTACATAACACTGCAGTTGTAGTAAATATTTGAAAAAGAAAAGCTGACACTGGGTGGGTATAGGGCATGCATTTATACAATGTGCAGATGCAAGGTACCTAAGAATATGATGGGGGAATGAACTAGCCCTTTTGAGGTCTTATGTGTTTGGGTAATTGGTGGGCAACAAATAAGAAAGCAGGCTAAAAAGACAAAGAACCTCAGCACAAAAGCAATCTTTGTCTTTTAGTGTCCTTTTTAGGCTACAGGTAGGCGAAGCCTGCAGCCCTCTTGCATTAGTGTTAAAAATGAGCTACTGGATTCAGACCATGGAACACGTCCTTCTAGGTGAGGTGTAACTAGGCAGTTATACAGAGGGAGAAGCACCTCCCATCTCCTTGAGGTTATCCCCCTGGCAATGCACCTGAGCATTTTATTTGCTTTCACCGCCACCATCCTACACTGTTCCGAGTTGTTCATTTTGGCATCCATAACCACCCCAAGATCTTTTTCCCCTCCTGAAACCAGCAGTTTGGAGAACGATACAGGGGGTGGGTTTAGCACCACAGTATAGCAGTGGAAAGTATTATGCCAGACAACAGTGCTCCACTGTTGGCATGGTTTGAAGAAAATTACACTTTGGACAGAGTCAGGTGCTAAGTGAGGAACAAAACTGCTATTAGAAGCCCACCACTTTTCCCACATGAATTCTGGTCTGCTATGACCAGGTAGACAATGGAATTCCATGCACAGAAAACAACATAGAAGCATGGCACCACAGATTGGGTGCATTAATAGGTTCTTCACATGTGGGCACCAACTGATTCGTAGCTCAGCTGCAAAAGGAGGCAATGCTTGCTACACAGATACATAGACATTGTCAGCAGATAGCCCAGTAGAGCCTATGGCCTATCCAGTCTGCCCATTTGAGCCTGTAAATTCCTTTAATGTTTTTCTGGAAGTCTATTGCTCCTTTATCCCTGGCCTCCAGAATTCCCTTATGTCTATCCCATGCATTCTTAAATCCCATGATTGTTTCAGCCCCCGCCACTTCCTCTGGCAGGGTGTTTCACTGGTTCACTGGTCCACCACCCTTTCTGTGGAAAAAATTCTTCCTCATGTTTCCTCTGAATCGCCTTCCCTCCAACTTCATCCCATGCCTTCTAATCCTGGAACATCTTTTTTGTTTGAAAATAGTGTACTCTTGCACCCTGTTCCTCCCTGTAAGGTACTTGCATGTCTCTATCATATCCCCTCTCTCTCTACTCTCCTCCAAGGAGTACATATTGAAGTCCTTCAGCCTGTCCTCATAGGACTTGTGATGCAATCCCTGTACTATCCTTGTTTCCCTCCTCTGAATCTTCGCTACCCTGTCTATGTCCTTATGTAGGTAATGTCTGTGGAACTGTACACTGTACTCCAGGTGTGGCCTCACTAACATTTCTCCTGACCTCTGAGGGTCATCATCAGAGTGATTCACTGTGATGATGCCTGGCAGGGTCTGGTTGAAATGCTAGTTTCAGAGAGCCTCAGCCACCACTTTCTTATGCTCACTATGTGTGGGTGCAGTATGCACTGTAGTTAAATAAAGAACTCTGAATATTTTTGTGGTTCTGGTGCTGTCTGCATATGTGGGTGCTCCTTATCCTTTTGCTTGTTTCAGTTTTTTCATTGCTGAGCGCCATATTACTTGTCCCGCTATTCCAAATCCATTTTGCTTTATTCAACAGGGAGAAGACAACTACTAGTAAACATAAATTTGGATATTATTGGTTAGATCCTTCCAGATATTCCTGTTTTGAAAATGCAGCTTCCCCTTAACAGTGGTATCTAAACAGAAAGCCCACCAGCAAATTTAATTTTTTTTTTTTTATTTGTAGTACTGAACACATTCGCTTTACCGCTGCAGTAAATGTAAACACTGGAGGAAATATGAAGAAACTGATGGAGGGAAGCTTGCAAAAGATGTCAGTAGGTATTATATGAGACTGCATAAACATGCAGAACTAAAAATGCTACATAAATTCACTGCCACTAAGTAAGCGGCACATGGGGGGGGATTTGTTAACACAGAAAGGGGGCTTGGTTTGCTCTCAGAGGGGAGTGAGAAGGTCAGTTTTCCTATGTGAGATAGTGACCCACAGTATGTAAAAAGTTGGAGTTATTGAAAATATGATGAATCATATTTTTCTACATGGCCCGTTTTCTTAAAGCAACAGTTTTGTCATCAAAGAAGAAAAAAGGTGGGTTGGAATTGACAACCATCTGATATTTTTCAGAATCCTCCACTCAAAAATGAATACTGACACAATTTAACTTGCTGCAGTATAAGACCACACCAAAGATTTCAGTATCTATGCCAAGCTGGTGTTTTTCTGCTTGACATACGTGTTGCTTTCTTTCTGCAGGGTCTTATAGAATACAGTACCACAATCAATTTTCTTGACCATACCCTCACATCCATCTGAATGCACCTGAACCCCCTTTCTTCGCTGATATCATGATATTTAGGACTTGATTAAGTAAAGCTGTATCCAAATATCCTCCCTGTGTACCAAATGAAACTTTTTCAATGCCTCCTCAAAAAAAAAGACTAGCAATGCATTCCCTGGCCTTGAATAAATTTAATATGGGGTGGTGTTATAATTTGCACATTCTTGTGTTCTGTGATTCTAAAATGTTCACTCATTAAGTTATGAGGCTGTGTTGAATTTTGCAAATGTGGGCTCATAACTTTGGTAATATTCAATATTTTTACCTCACATTTTCAACATAGCCATTTCATTACAGTGACTTATGAATGTGACAGCTGTCATTTTTCAACTACTGCCCAAAATGTGTGTTTCTAGCCCAAAAGTTGATTTTCCAGTCACTGCACAACATCACCTTTAGGCCAGGAGTTGAATGTTTTCTCTGCCCTTCTTTATGAGGCAGGGTCAACACAAGGCTGTGTTGAACATTTGGTGTAAAAAATAAAAAAATATATATATTTTCAATATTTTTAACCCATATTCCTTTCCTGCAGCCCTATCGGCTCTGGCCAGAGTTTGTTTATTTTGGGCCTGCTGTGATCCAAACCCATAAGGCCACATTGGGGCTGGCTCATTTTACCCAAGAGTGAGATACCGATGAGACACACTGATGTGCCCTCGGTAGGACAAAACATGAGTCTGTGTCTTCTGTTTGCAGCCTTGACAGATCAAGTGAGAGGCCCTTTGGCACCATGCATTTCTGCTTAAAGCAGAGCCAGCTTAAATTGTCATGGTGATATCTGCATATAGAGCCCATGATTATTTTCATTATGGGGGTATGTGTGATTTAAGAAACATAGAAACAGAATTTGTTGGCAGAAAAGTACTGCTTGGCTCACTCAGTCTGCCCAGAAGATCCCTGCCTAGTCTGTCTCCAGTAGACCCTAACTTGTCTCAGATGACCCTACTTCCTTCCTGCCTAATTATTAATATTTCCCTCTGTCTATACCACTAATGCTTGAAGCCCCCTACCATTATTGCCTTCAACACTTCCACTGGCAGTCTGTGCTAGACATCTATCACTCTTTCAGTGAAGTAGTACTTCTTCACATCCCTCTTACAATTCCCCTCTTCCAGCTTCATCACATGCCCTCTGGTACAAGGACTTTTTTGCTTTTGAAAGAGACTCCCCTACTGCACCTTGTTTACCTCTGTGAGGTACTTCTAGGGCTCTGGCATGCTCTTTCTCGCTCTCCTCTCTTCCAGGGTGTAAATGTTAAGATCCCTCAGTCCCTCCATACACGGCTTTTGTGCAATCCCTACACCATTTTAATTGTCCTCCTCTAGACTGTCTACAGCCTGTCCTTTCTAAGGAGTGATGTTAAAAACCAGACACAATACTCCAAGTGAAGTCTTACCAGCAAATTGTACAGTGGCAACACCACTTTCCTCCTCCTGTTGGAGGTACCACTTCCTATGTATCCCAACATTCCACTGGCCCTACCCACTGCTTTGTCACACTGCCTTGCCACTTTGGGGTAATCAGATATGATATCCCCAAGGTCCCTTTCCTGCCTAGTGACTGTGAGCACCTCCCCCCATTCTATACTCTGCTCATAGGTTCCAATCGTGCATGACTTTGCACTTTTTGGCAATGAATCCCAACTGCAATGCTCTAGACCTCACCTTGAGTTTCCCAAGATCCCCACACATTCTCTTCACCCCTTCTGATTGTCCAGCATATTACAGATGTCGGTGTCTTCTGCAAAAAAGCATATCTTCCCTTCCAGTTCTTCTGAAATGTCACTTAGGAAGATATTGAAGAGGACCAGTCCCAGTACTGAGCCATGTAGCACCCTGCTGGTCACTATCCTATCATTTGAGTTAGTGTCATTAACTACCATCCTCTGTCTCCTACCCGTTAACAAGCTTCTAACCTAGTCACCACTTTGGAACCCACCACCAAACTGTTCAGTTTCTTTATCAATCTCCTGGGCAGCACAGTGTCCAAGGCCTTGCTAATGGCCAGATAGGCCACATCCAGTGCCTTCACATGATCTACTGTCCTGGTCACCCAGTCAAAGGAATCAATCAGATTCTTCTGTCATGACTTCTCTCCATAAATACATGCTCTTTGTGTTTTTTTCTGTATTCTTTGATAACCAGTTAAGGGTCTTAAAGTCCATTGGATTCATGAGATTCTGACAACCTTTCCTTTAACAGGGGTTTCCATTAATTTTCCCACCACTGAGGCAATACTTACCAGCCTATAGTTGCAGTCTCCTCACTGCTGTTGCACTTATGCAGAGGGATCAAGTCTGCTCTCCTGCAGTCCTCTGGAACCACACCTGATCACAGACAGCTGTTGAGTAAGACTGTCAGTGGGGTAGCTAACACTTCTCTGAGTTCCTTTAGTACCCTTGGGAATACCCTGCCTGGTGACATAGCGTTGTCCACTAACAGAGCTGCAAGTCCCCTCAGAACCCTTTCATCTGAAAATGTGCTTCTGTCAACCCTGCTGGCTTTTTCCGTTCCTTCTTGGTGGGCCTCCCCCTCTGTCCACTGTGAAGACTGAGCAGAAGTATATGTTAAGGATGTTTTCTTTTTCTTGGTCCTCTTTAGCACAGAACCCCTGTGGTGGTCTTTATCCTCGTCATACCTCACCTTGTCTCTTCCTCTCAGTAATGTACCTGAAGAAAGTCTTATCCCCTTTAGCTAACTCCTTGCCTATCCTTTCCTCTGCATGTGCCTTTGGTCCCTCACAGCCCCCTTTAGCTAACCTAACTCCTTGTCTATCCTTTCCTCTGTATGTGCCTTTGGTCCCTCCGAGCCTACCTGCTTCTCTCAATTTTATGTGGTACACCTCCTAGTCTTTCTCCTGCATTTCCTTATACCTCCTGAATGTCAATCTTTTTTCCTTTACCACCTTGGCCACCTTCCTGCAAAACCATAGTAGTCTTTTTTTATTTTTACTTCCTTAATGCAGAGGCTGATTGCCTTAATTATGCCCTCTTTTTCAAAAAGGTAAACATGCATGACACAATTTCAGAATGTGGTGGTGATATGCAGCTTCACAATGTGTCTGGTACATGCAATTTTGGAATTGGCAAGAATGGGCAATTTTGAAATATGGTGTGGATGTGCATTTTTGGAATGTGATGTAGATGGGAAATTTTGGAATATAGCAGTGACAGATAATTTCAGATGTGGTTAGAAGGTGCAATTTCAGACAATGGCAGGGACACATAAATTTAGACTGTGTTGGGGACACCCAGTTTTGGAATGTGGCTAGGGAACACAATTTTAGAATGTGGCCTAAACCTATAATTTTGAATGTGGTGAGGACAATCATTTTTTGGAATATGGCAGGGATAAACATTTTGGAATGCAGTGGTGCTGTTATTTCAGAATGTAGCAGGGATGCACAGTTTTGAATGTGACTGGACACAAAATTTCAGAATGTGATGGGGGTAGGGAATTTTTGAATGTGGTGCTACCTCAAAATTTTGGAATGTGGCAGGTGTGCACAGTTTCAGAAAAAGGTAGTGACACAATTTTGTAATGAAGTGGTGACAGTTTCAGAATGTGGCATTGACACACAACTTCAGATTTTTTTTTGTCAACACAACTTTATTGTTGTTCAAAAAGTCATACAACTGGAACAAACAATTTCAAATGTGGTAGGGATATACAACTTTGAAATGCAGTGGGGACATGCAATTTTGGAATGTGGCAGGGAGTACACTTTTGGAATGCGACAGGAATGCACAATGACAGTATGTGGCAGGGATGCATTCTTTCAGAATGTGACACAGATTTTTAAAATAAGGTGGGTGCATACTGTACAATTCTGAAATGTGGCAAGAACAAACAATTTCAGAATGAAATAGTGTGTCTTGTCAAATTCCAACCATGTGTATCCCCACTATATTCCAAAATTATCTGTCCCCACCAACTTCCTAGATATGTGCACTTGTCACATTTTCAGACTGAGTGTCCCCTCCACATTTTGACACTGCTCATCCCTGCCACATTCTGAGATTTCATGCCCTCCCAACATTCTTATTTTTTTTTTTTATTTATTGCTGATTTGGATTCCAAACCTTTGAGCTGGAGAGCTTGTTTCAAAGTTCCACATCAAAAATCTAGGTGCAGAGACACTTTCCAGTTACAGAAGTACAGCAGTTCCTCAGTGAATCAAACAAAGTTGTACAGACAATTGAGGGTAGTACATAGGCCAAAGAGGTGCAGGTACAATAGGACATAATGGTGCAAGTAAGCAGTCAACATGGCATTGCCATGTTTTACTTAAAGAGCTAATGGAGTCAAAACAGGCAAACAAGAAAATAATACACATTTTAATTTAATGTGTGGGAATAAGGTGATGCTTGTGCATTTATGTGTTGTGCTTGATGCATATTCAACTTATACTGGTTTGATCTTTGTCATTCCACCCTCAGTAGAGGCAGTTAATAGGAATG
Organism: Neoceratodus forsteri; assembly: GCA_016271365.2. Taxonomy (NCBI): domain Eukaryota; kingdom Metazoa; phylum Chordata; order Ceratodontiformes; family Ceratodontidae; genus Neoceratodus; species Neoceratodus forsteri. The sequence goes on from CM057453.1 coordinate 243,462,156, forward strand.
GAGGCCTGGAGAGTGAGAAAAGTACCGGAGAAGGAGGAGGTGGGAGGATGGAGGGTGAAATTGAAACTGCTAAGCAATTCTGATCTGGGCATGTGGGTTTAAGTAGGGAAAGGGGGAGTGGTTATTCTCACCCATTGAACCACAGACGGAGCCCTCCAATTCAGTGTGCCAGAATGTGCTCACCCTTGGTAGAGGCAGTTAGTAGGAATGGAGGCCCCCCAAAAAAAGGTTATTAATAACACCTCCTCAAACTCATGGAGCATGTACTTGGCAGCTCACAGGAGAAGAACCCCCCCCTTTGAGGAGGAAACCTCTGAGGAACCTTGGACACAAAGTTACCCTTCCTCTGGGCATAATAAGAGGATATGGTTTGAAAAGCTAACAGGACTGCTTGCTCAGGGATTGGAATGTGTGTTTCAAAACAGGAAGACATGCATCTGCCCAGTCGCTTGATTACATATGCTAGAATGTTGTTCCTGGTGGCTGATGAGGCTGCTTCTATATGAAAAGAGTATCCAGAAAAGGAGAACAGGTCATATCCCAGGTGCTGGAGAAGAAATCTGATACAGTCCATAAATTCTTTTGTAGTCAGAGGAGTGCAACTGGAGGCAGAAGCGAAGCAGATGAACTGGCGCTGGTGTGGAATAAAAGCAGTTGATCAAATACTGGGTTGGACACCAATCATTGAATTTGGGGAAGTAGGTATGATAACTCCTTTGTGAAGTCTGTCAGTTTTGGAGGATGGAAGATGAAGGATGTAGTGATCACCTTGTTTCTTCAAATGTGCCACAGTGAGGAAAGCAGAGGCAGATGGTGAAGATATGGTAAATTCACCTGGGCAAAGAAATCTGTAGAATGCGATGCAAATCAAGGAAGAAATAATGATGTTTGAGGAAGGTTTTAATGGGTTGGTTTGAAGGAGATCAAGCAATTTTTTGAATATAAGACCATCAATAGATTGTCATTTAGGTAGTTTAGCAGTTGTTGTTTATTGATAGCAGTCAATAATAGCTTAACTGAAGGGTTGGAAAAGATGGAGTCCATGGTGGGATCCAATTGAGCAAGGAATTACTGAATACCTGATAAATATTTGGTGCCATGGGAAAGATTATGAGCTTGACAGCAGTAGGTAATGAATGTTAAAATGTGTTGCAGAGAGGCAGGTACCAATAGAATTGACTGCCTGGCACAGAATGTAGTATAGTTTCTCTATGCTAAAGTATAGGCTGATTGGGTGCTCAAGAACAAAGCAGACCACATCAATTTCTGTGCCTGGTTGAGACAAAACTCTAAGTCATGATTAAATCATCGAGCAGAGGAGGAGGAGTCATGATTAGGTCTGCTGATGGATGTAGAAGTTGGAATTCCTGAAACTGAAAATGACATAAATAATCTGCAGCAGAGTTAGCAGAGATTAGGAAGGAGGGGGTTGGGTGGATGCTGGGGGTGCTAAGGCAGAAGCACTAAATGATTACTTCTGCTTGGTATTTATTAAGGAGAAGAGGAGGGTGATACCCAAGGGGATGGAGGGAAGAAACAGAGGGGGAGGAGTGACAGATGGGGAAATCATGGAGGGCAGGGTTCTGGAAGGTTTGAGGGCACTGAGGGTGAACAAGGCATCAGGCACAGATGGCATCCACCCCAGGGTACTGAAGGAGCTGGCAGAGGTCCTTTTGGAACCTTTGGCAGACCTATTTAATGCCTTCCTACACTCAGGGTGTGTACCTCAGGATTGGAGGATAGCTCATATAGTGCTCCTCCACAAGATCAGCCCCAAGAAAGAACTGGGGAACTACAGACTGGTGAGCTTCACATCCATTGTGGGGAAGCTGATGGAGACTATCCTGAAGGAGAGGCTGGTTGCTCTCCTGGAGGCCAATGGACTACAGGAGAGCAGACAGCATTGCTTTGTAACTGGCAGATCCTGCCAAACCAACTTGGTGGAGTTCTATGAGTGGGTAACTAGGCAATTGGATGGGGGCCATGCGGTGGATGTCCTGTACCTGGATTTCAGTAAGGCATCCAACTCAGTGCCACGTGGGAGGCTGGGAAGTAAGTTAGAAGGCACAGGGGTGGGTGCAAAGCTAGGTGAGATGGGTAGGGAACTGGCTTCAGGGAAGGCAACAGAAGGTGGTGGTGGGTGGGGAGCTCTCATCCCCAAGGGTAGTGACAAGAGGTGTTCTGCAGGGCTCTGAGTTAGGACCAGTGTTGTTTGGGATATTCATTGCAAACATATCATTGGGTATACAGAGCAAGACCAGTCTGTTTGCTGATGACACCAAGATGGGAGAGGTGGTGGATGACTTGGGGGAGTGACAGGTGTTGCAGGATGATCTGGTAAATCTAGAAACCTGGTTGGACACCTGGCAACTGGAGTTCAATGCCAAAAAGTGCAAGATGCTGCATTCTGCGGTGAAAAGCCCAAGGAGGAGTTACTGGCTGGGGAGAGTACAGCTAGCCAAGACAGAGGAGGAGAAGGATGAGGGGATGCCATTATGGGGTCAATGAACCACTCACACAATGTAGGAAGGCAGCTGCAAAGGCCAACAAAATGCTGGGTTGCATTGTGAGGGGTATATCCTTGAGGAGGGGGAGGTGATTCTGCCACTATATAGATCATTAGTTAGACTGCACCTGGAGTACTGCTTGCAGTACTGGTGTCTGTACCTGGAAAGGGACATTAAGTTACTGGAGGAGGTGCAGTGCAGAGTGACAAATATGATCAAGGGGCTAGAGGACTCAGCATATGAGAGGAGGCTGAGGGAGTTGAATTGTACTCACTAGAGGAGAGGAGGGATGGGAGATATGATCAAAACCTTCAAGTAGATGAAAGGAATAAACATGACAGGTATGGAGGGGCTTTTCAAAGTAAGGGAGAGGAGGGACACCTGGGGCCATGGTATGAAACTGGAGGGAGGGAGGGAGGGAGAAGGAAGGTTCAGGAGGGAGATGAAGATGGTGGTAGCTGGTGGAATGCATCACTGGCAGAAATGGTTTCCATTAGAACAGTGGACAGCTTCAAAAGGGTCTGGGACATGGCAAGGGGGAGGATCAATGGAGGGGAAGGGTGGGATGGAAGGGCAGCTGTAGAATAATGGGTGCTAGCTGCACATTTGAACAGACTTGATAGACCACTAGGCCTTTATCTGCTGGCAAATTTTGTATGTTCATATGTTTGTAACCTTGGATGTGAAAACAACTAACTGAGTATTTATAACGCAAGGAAATCCAAGTCAGTCCCTGCACTAACAGCATAATGGAATGTGATTATGATCTGCCTTTATCAACAATGTCAACAGTAGACTGATTGTCTGAAAATATGGCCTCACGTAAAAGTGGCAGCTACTATAGGGTAAATTTTAAACAAAGGTGAGCTACTATAGGGTAAATTTTGAACAAAGGTGAGGTAATGGAAAAGTCAGGAAGATTGAAAATATCTTGAGGCCATGGAGCAGTGATCCAGGAATTTTTGAATATAGTGGCAAATCCATAATTCAGAGATGCATCTGTATAAACCACAGGATAAAAGGTCAGGGGAAAGGTGCTTGTAAAACAAAGAACAACCATTCCAGTTCTTCAAAAAGAGAACTCACATGTCTGAATCAGACTTGGCAGATGCTGAAATTGAGATGTGGTGATGCAATCTAGAAACAGAAGATGCTAGGCTGAGAAGGTATGATCTAAAAGAACGGCCTTGAGGAATTATGTGGATTGCAAAATTTAAATATCCCAGCAGAGAGAGAAGTTCCTGTTTCATATAAGAGGATCTAGAAGAAAAGGAATTGACCATGGCTTGGATCCGTCAAAGTTTATCTGTGGGTAATCTGGCTTCCATGTTTGCCGAATCAAATTTAATGCCTAGGAATTCCAAAGTAACAGTAGATCCAGTAGTCTTTTGCTCCAATAGAGGGACAGCTATCTCCCGAAATAAAGTCTTCAGGAATGATATGCCAGCTGTTGGAGGAGTGTTAGGATGTTCTATTAGTAGAAAGTCATTGAGCAAGTAAATGAGAGCAGGAATATGACAGATATTGAGTAACAGCCAGCATAAAGTGTCTGAACATATACGAACAATTTGGGATTGCTCTTACAACCAATGGTCAGGTGTATCACTAAATAATAGGATGTCTTCCATTTAATGCTGTAAAGATGCCATAAAGAAGGGTGGATAGGTAGGAGCTTAAAGGCATCAGAAATGTCAGCTTTCACCAGCCAGAAACCTCAGTCAAACTGCTTGATGGTGGAAATGGCATCGTCAGTTCGGGTGTATGGTAAGGAGAAATCCTTTGGAAGATATCCATGAATCGATGCTGGGAGCGTGAGTAGCTCATGGAGCAGAGAGATCGAAGATGAGCCTCTTCTTGCCAAAAAACTTCCTTGTAACGATTCCGATTGGACTAATATGATAGATGGGAAAAACCCAGTGATGAATCCATTTTGAAGCTCCTTGTGTAGTAAATGCTGGACAATAACTGGTTCGCACATGGCAGAAAGCTAGTTCTTACATTCATCAGATTCAGATGGGAGAACAGAGATGCCAGTATGGAAGTCTTCTGTGAACCCAGAGAGTAGGAAGTTGACTTGAAAACTGGAAGGATGGGAAGAGAGCAGGTGAGCTAAGGCAGCAATTTTGACTGAAGTTGAGGGGTGCTGTAATTGTCATTGCTTGGAGTGAGGAAGCTTAGGACATATAGTTCTAGAATGAGCCTCTCCACAATAATTGAAGAGATGAAGATATTGGCAGCCATGAGTAGAACAGCAGGATGAGTTGAAATAGTTGCACACTGGCTTTCCATTGATGAATGTAAGAGGGCAACCAAGTCTATCATAAGAGGAGTGTGGTAAGGCAGCAGGATTGCAAATAGTTTGTTAAGGAAGAAAGGGCAAAGGATGAACCTGAAGATGAAGGACAGCTAGATGGAGAATCAGATACCATGAGTGGGCATAAGGAAACCAAATATGAAAATGAGCCACACAGCTGACCTGAAAGGGCTTGTTGACCAGCAAAATGTCTACAGAACAATTATTTGTCCAAAACACCCCAGGTGAGCTGTATTTTAAAAATGTGCCAGAGCAGCTACCGCCTTTGCGGAAAAGGATTTATGATAATCAAAAAAGCGGGTCCCACCATAATGAACTCTGAGGTCAACAACTAGATACATGTAAGAATCAAGCTCTTCATGCTGTGAAGGAAAGGCAAAACAAATTATGTCTCTGTAGAGGCTGAAAGCCAGGACAAACTCAAGGATGGTAATCTTCTTAGACAGTCTAGGGTCTTTTGATTTCAAGATGACTGAAATGACTCAGCAAGAGATAACACTTTTTTCTATGGATTCATGAGACGATATGAGTAATGAGATCAGATTAACGTCCTTTCCCTTAATGATGTCCTTGTGGAGATGACTGGGAACCAAATTAATAGAGGATATAGCAGGTATAGTAGTAGTTTGAGAATGTATACCTGGGTCTGGAGGAGATGCTATAGTAGCTGGAGTAATTGCGGCTGTATTTGGAAGTGGCTAAAGGGTGTCATCTGCAGTGGGAGATAGCTGAGCAGTAGGTTGAGCAGGGAGATAGTTTTTCAACAGGGAGAGGCAAGATTGAACATCGAGCATAGATGCAGCAAGTTGGTCAATGAGATCTTTAATTTCAGACAGAGCATCAGAGGCTGGTTGAGAAGCTGAATCAGGTGGAGGAGGATTCTTCCGGGATTTGGCAGCTACGAAGAGATTGAATAGTTCCTGTTTTATAGCTGTGGATGAATATAAATGCCCAATTGCGGTTCGAGGGACAGTTCATTCCATAAGGGAATATTTGGATTTGGAAGTACATTTCCTAAGACAACGAGGAGGAGCAATTGAAGTTCCTTCTTCCAGATCGGTAGAAGCAGGAGTCATAGTGCAGATGGTAAGACTCCGAGAAGGCAAAGGCAATGGTGCACCTGCTTATTAGCACTGTGGGATTTAAAAAAGTCCATGAAGATTTGCAAACAGTAGCTTGCTCTTTGACCTCCACTTAGGTGCAGAACAATGTAATTGAATGATATGCAGCACGATAACAATCCTTGTGACCTCCATGTAGGTGCAGGACAATAAATGAAGAATATGCAGGAAAGTAACAAGCCCTGTGATCTCCACATAGCTACAGGTATGGCAAATAAAGTTACTGCGACCTCAACATAGGTGCAGAAGCAAAGGAGCTGTAGCCTCCGCATAGGTATAGCTGAAGAATCTAACTGTAACCTGCATGTAGGTACAGAAATTGAAAGCTACCAGACCCCCACGTGAGTCTGGAAACAATAATTTATTAGCACGATTTGATGGGGCAGAGTAAGAAAGGCAATGTACAGCTTTAAGATGTAGCTGTGAAGAAAAGGAGGTAGTATCACTTTAAGAAGTTGAAGTGGAATGAGTAGGAACTAGGAAGTGCAGCCAAGATGTGTAGGGGGAACAGACTGAAGGAAAAATGAAGAAGCTCCCTGCCATGAGACGAAGCAGCAAGCCCCGCAAAAAAGAATGGAGCAGAAGAGTAACGGGGTGAGGGGCAGAGGTGGCAAAGGAAATGGGAAGACAGCACCCAAATGGGTGAAACAACAGCAAAGGGGGAAGGAGCCAAAAACAGCAGGATCAACCGGGAATGGTAGGGGAGTAGAATGAGGATTGGGGGAGGGAAGAATGAGAAGGAGCACCAAGAAATGGAGTGCAAATCAAGGAGAGTCAAAGACCAGGATGGGAAAAGAGAAGTGGGGGAAGTAGGAAACAGCAATGAGGGTGGCAGAGACTGCAGAGAAGACAGCAGGGAAAGCAAAAGCATGCAGCAGAAGCCCACAACACCAGGCTCAGCGTTCAATTGAAACTGCTAAGCTGTGCTGAGCTGGGCTTGTGAGTTTAAGTAGGGAAGGGGGAATGGTTATTCCAACCCATTGAACCACGGGCAGATCCCTCCAAGTAGTAGTCAGTTGTAACTTTTTATTTCTGAAGTATTTTTCTTTTTTGTTTTGCTCATCAGAAAGTATTCTATGTGATAATATTGTCCTGGATGTGTGGAACAGCTATTAGCCTGGCAACTGACATATGTAACTCTACTGCCCCACACTAAATCATCAGCATTATGATCTCTCTGACAGTGACATCGCAGGTAAATGATGTGGCAGTCACTCACTCGCTGTTCCTAAGTAGTAGTGATGTCACAGTCAGTGAGGTCACAATACTGATGATATAGCATGGGGCAGTATAGAAGTATATGTCAGCTGCCAGGCTAGGAGTTGTGCCACACATCCCACCTACTAACATCAGGTAAATACTTTTCTAATTAAACAAAGGGAAAAGAAAAAAAGTACCTCAGATATAAAAGGTAATGGTTGGCTGCTTTTAAAATCTAATATTAGTTTTAGGCAGTACACTAGCTATTTAAGTGCTATAGGTTTGTAAGAGAAACTTAGGCGAGGTATTTGAGGTTGGAGGGAGGATGTGCTGCCTGTATGAGAGGGGGAGGTTGGGTATAGCAGTCACATCCACCAGACTGTGTTAGGTGGTTCTGCAGTGCCACTTTGAAAGGGGCAGTTTTATTGAACTTGTAAAGGGTGTCAGGGGGTTTATTTAACCATTTAGGGCTCCTATAAGCTAGGGACCTTTGTGCTATGATGGTGTGTCTAAAGGGGACCTGGAGGGCATTTCTAGTTCCACTTCTGGTACGTTCAGTGGTTTTAGTCAGTTGGAAAAGCTTCTTCAGGGGGTCAGGGGTTAGGTTTAGTTTGGCTTTTTTTGCCAGCAGACTTATTTGATAACTGATCCTGCTGTGTAGGGGGAGCCAGCTGGTTTGAGAGTATAGGGCACATGCATGTGTTAGTTAGTCTGTTCCAAGGGCAAGCCTACAAGCCTTGTTGAGTAGCAACTTAATCCTTTTAGAGCTGTATGTTGCAGCACTGTAACAGCTATACCCAACCTCCCCCTCTCAGACAGGCAGAACATCCTCCCTCCAACCCTTATAGTCAAATCAGGACAGTAATGAACTATTGATGGCTAGCAGCAAGGCATTGGGTGCCATAAAGTTCTTGTGCCTATAAAATACACCTAGCTTAATGCTGACTGATTTGATGACATAGTCTATGTGAGGCATAGAGGAGAGGGTTTCATCTAGGCACTCTCCAAGATACTTAAATGATCTTACTTGTTCAAGTTGTACACCGTCACTACAGTGTATTGACAGTGGGCTTGCCTTTTTTTTCACGTGGCATGTAAAGAACAGCATGCTTTTTTTTTTTTTTTTTTAGTTCAGCAGTAGCTTATTTGTTGGAACCAGTGTTCCAACATTTGGAAGCTGTCTTGGAGTTTCTTATTTAGTTGGCTCAGTTGTTTCCTCCTAGTAATGATTACTGCGTCATTGGCATGTGGTAGCATGATAGTAGGACAGACCAGGGACAGAGAGTTTGAAAATAAGCTAAATAGTAAGGGGCCAAGAACTGACCCTTGAGGGAGTCCGAGGGAGATCATTATTGAGTCAGACATTGTCCTGTTTATTTTTACATCTTGAATTCATTGTGAGAGGTAGCTTTGAAACCATGTTAACATTTCTGGGGACAACCACAGGGCCAGTAGTTTGGATCTGAGAATTTGATAGTTAACAGTGACAAAAGCCTTAGTGAGGTCTATGAAGATAGACCACACAAGGTAATCTTTGTCCAGGGCCTCATATAAATAGCTGGTAAGCTCTATGAGTGCAGACTTGGTGCGGTGTGCTTTCCTGAAGCCGTGTTGTTCCTGACACTGTGTGTTATATTTGTTAATGTAGTCTGGTAATTGGTCAGAAACAATGCACTCCAATGCTTTGGATAGTGGGGGCAACATTGAAATGGATCAATAAATTGAGTAATTATTTATTCCTATCACCACTCTTAAGAACTGGGGTGACTAGTGCAGTCTTCCATTTGTTTGGAAATTTATGATCTTTGTTATAGGATGGGCAATCTCGCCTAGGGCGATGGCTAGGACTTTTATGTCAGTGGTATCCCCTCCAACCTTAGTTTTGCCAAAGACCCTCTTTACATATTTCTTAGCCTCTGACACTGTGATTTTCCTGAAGCAGAACTGAAGTGAGCTGGGATTAGGCTGAGTAGAACTGGTATATATCAGCTGGGCTTCAGACTCCTGGGTGGTTAGATATTCAGGTGCTAGAACAGAGTTCAGGTCAGTGAATGCCACATCAAAAATTTCTACTATCTGTGTAGGGTGCTGAGTTGCAGTATTTCCAGATATGACCATATTACAGTGTGCTTTGGCTTCTTTACCAATTAAGGTTTTTAGGTTATCCCAGAAGAGTTTCTCATTGCCCCAGGTTTTTTCTAGTTGTTCCTCATTATGTGCAGCTTTAGCCAACAAAATCTTTTTAGTAAATTTGTTTCTCACTTTTCTGTATTTTCGGTAGTCACAGGGTTCTCCAGATTTGCCCTGTGCCAGAGGTTATCTCTAGCTTTCATAAGCTTGAGGATTGTGCCAGTGATACAGCTGTTGTTTGTTCCCTTATATTTATGGGTTCTGAATGGGGCAAAAATGTTGCATGCATAGGTGAGGGTTGTTATAAAAAAGTCCAGGGCCTAATCAACATCCTCTGCAGTATTTAGTGGTGACTTATCTATCTGCCTAAGGTAGTGTCAGGTCTCTAGGAGTCCCTTTTGCACAGTTCTGTTGTTCTCTAACTGAGGAGGTTGTTTCTTAGTCTTGCTGAACCAGATGCACATCATGGGGGAGTGGTCACTAAGCATGTCGGAGAGGACAGAGACATCATTGATCCACTATGGGTGACTGGATAAAACCCAGTCAATAAGTGAGCTGGTACCTGTCCGGTAATTAAATCTTGTGGCCTGTGTCACTATTTGTTTAACACCTTGGCAATCCATAGCTTTGTCACAACCTCATGCTGCACTTTAAAGAATAGTACCATGCATCTGAGCATTGTGGAAATGTGTGCTCTGCACCCAACCATGTGTCATTTTTTATGTTTGCTTTCATGCATGTCCAAGAAACATAGTGCCACCATACTAGAATTTGTAGGTGTGCCTGCCCCACTTCCAATGCCCTGGTCCATTTTGCATGGGGGCTGCACTGCACTAATGACTGTCTGAGCTGTCTATGACAGAGGTCAGATGCAGTGGTGTACAGTTCAAAGGGAAATACCATCACAATCAGCGGTGGTAATGTGTAGGCAATTTGCATACTGCCGATGGCAGTATGCAAATTGCCTACACATATGTCTTCACTGCATTTGAACTGTCATAGACAATTCCGTCATCACCCCCCACTTACATAGCACACTCGGAGCCCACCCCAGCGTGCTCATGTGCTCCCCTCCACCTGCGTGCACTGTATGACCGACAGGGGTACCCAATCACCCGCCAGCTCCACTGCCCCCCCAACAGAGTTCTAGGTGCCATGCTGGGAGCCCACTCCAGCATGGCAAATGTCAGTATAGCCAACGGGGATGCCCAATCCCCTGTCGGCTCCACTGCCTCCCCCCCAAAAATAAACCTTTCAGCTGCCACGCAGCCCATCCCTGCATGGCAAAAGTCAGTATGACTGATAGGGGTGCCCAATCCCCCAGTGGCTCCACTGCCACCTCCCAAAAATACCCTTTCAGCTGCCTTGCTGGGAGCCCACCCCAGCATAGCAAAAGTCCTGCATCATCTTCCTGCAGTAGAAAAAAACTGTAAAAAAGAAAATGGTCCCTCACTGATTGTCTGACCCCCCTCCCCCAACATGCGCCCACCCTCTGCTCACCCACCTCCCCACACCTCCCCCATACTTACCTCTGGAGTCCAGCGTGATGATCTTCAGTGGACTGGGAACATGTCTGCACTCTTCAAAGCCGACCATGAACTGAAGAAATGCCGGTAAGCTGTATAATGGCATAAATGTTTTTTTTTCAACTTTGGTGCATATCTCAGCCATTTGGGGGAATTTTTTTCACCAAATCTTCAACATGGGGTTCTTGGGGCCCCACCTCATGAACTCAGTCACTGTCATTTTGTCATTCAGTCCCAAAAGGTGATTTCACAGTCACTGTGTTGAACCACTTTTCGGGGACGAGTAACGAAATGACAGTGCACAGTTCATGAGGTAGGCCCCCAAACCTGTTACGAGTGTGCGTTGTGCCATTTCTACACACGCTTGTAAGTTTGCAAATTTTTAATATTTTGACTCCAGATTTTCAACATTGCCATTTTACCACACCTCCTTATGAGCAGTACAGCTGACATTTTTCACATCTTGCCCAAAATGTGTTTTCGTGCATGTAGTGCACAATGGCGCAGTAGGTGTGCAAAATCAATGTTCAGGACAGATTAAGAAAACCACAGTGACACAGTTCATGAGCAGAGGTCTTAAAATGGCTGTGTTAAAAATTTGGTGACAAATGTCTATAAAATGACTGTGTTACGAGCGAGCATTGCACAGTTTCCACGCACCCTCATAAGGTCATGAATTTTAATATTTTCAGTCCAGATTTTCAACACTGGCATTTTTCCACAACTCCTTATGAACAGTACAGCTGTCATTTTTCACACCATGGCCAAAATGTGTTTTCGCACTTCCGGTGAAGAAATGTGTGGTCGCTGTGGGAAATCACTGTTCGGGACAGAGTAAGAAAATCACAGTGACATTGTTCATGAGTGGAGGTCCCAAAATGCCTGTGCTGACAATCTTCTGTAAAAAATCCCCAAACTAATTACATTACGGTTGTACATTGTGCAGTTTCTATGCACGCTCGTGATTTCAGGTTTTTTTTATATTTTCACTGCAGATTTTCAACATTGCCATTATTTACACCTCCCCATGAACAGTACAGCTGTCATTTTTCACATCCTGTTTGAAATGTATTTTCACACCTGTGGTGCCCAAATGGCATAGTCGCAGTACAAAATCAGCTTTCGGCTAACGAACTGATATAAACCCATGTTGAAAATTTGGAGTGAAAATACCAATGAACGCCTGTGGCATTAGGGTTTCCCACCATAACGCCCCACCCTGTAGAGACTGACAGGCATCAGGGGTGTGACTTGGGATTGTTGCCTGTAATGCTCATACCATTCCACCCCCACCCACACCCTGCAACCAGTGAGAGGCATCGAGGTGTGCCTTGAACTCTTTAGCTCCAAGTTCACCCCATTCTCTATACTGCACCCATCTCAACATATTTCCTGATGGAATGGGGTGAGCATAAGGCCCAAAGACCCTAAAGCACACCATGACACTTGTCGGTGTCTGCAGGGTAGGGTGTGGTGAAATGGCATGGCCGTTAGGCATGACGACACAAAGGCACACCCCAATGATTGTCAGTCTCTGCAGGGTGGTAGTGGGGTTGGCTTCAGTTACATACTTCACTGCCATTCCTATTATGCATCTTTCTTGTTCCTACACTACCAATGACAATGCCAGCAAGCAAACATTCGGCATTGACAAATGCTTGGTTTCCAATGAATAGATAACAGCAACTGAAGTTTGTTACACTTTGGAAAATAAGTCATATAAGGTTTTTGACAGAAAAGACTAGATTATGAGTTCTGGTTATAGCATCGTCAGTAGCACTTCACTGAATCAAGCTTTTTGAATGACATCACGGTTACAAAGTGGCTCTTAATTTTTAATCAAAGTAACTTCTGGATCTAATTTTTGTTACGAGTCTTACTGGGGAATTGCTGAGTCTAATTCTGCAATGTAACACTTTTGGCCAGACTTATTCTTTAAAACAGCCATACTAAATAAACACAACATTCATTTTAACAATTATTTCAGACAAGCCCCACAACTAACACAACTTAAATTTTTTGCATTTGTTTTTAGGTGTTTTATTTATAGTCTTTATTTTCACTGTCAGTTTGTCATAGATCCTTGCCAGGCATGCTGTATTGGATTCTGAGTGAAAAAGGATGATGCCATTCTCTCACACTTAATGATCACTTGCAAAGCAAACGGTATACACATATTGGTATCAGTGTGCTGTGAAAGGGCTTTTTGGGGTGTGCTCTTTTCCACCTAACTCAGCTTCAGAACACCATCTCTCCCTCTCTAATTCTACACACTCACCACCTTTTACATTCTTTTCTCTTTGATGTTTTTGCCTGGTCACAAGGCTGGAAAATGCAATTCCAGTGTAACTCCTAATTCTGAATGCTTGAAACCATACACTTGCTTCATGTTCCACATATTTGTTACTATTTACTGCTTTCATACATGGTTATGTCACAGTTTAATACTTTGTTTCCCAGAGAATGGCTGAGATGTTGCACAACTTATATCATTTGCATACACATGATGCAGTGCTTGCAACTCATGGAATTCATGTCTCCTCATATGTGGTAGGAAGTGTAGAAAACTTGTTCTAATATGTTCCTACACTCTTTGATCACTTTAGGTAAGGAGCTGTATTACTCTGCTTAGCTGTGTTTTGAATGCTAAAATTAAAGCATTTTGGTCATTACACCATAAACAAAGCCCAATCCAAAGCATATAAATATAGGCACTGGCCTGAACTGTGAGACGGATTTTGGGGGGAGTGTCCCTTCTACACCTAACACAGGCTCTGACTACTGAATCTTCTTCCTAATTCCATCCACTGTATGCCTTTCTCTTCTATTTGAAAATCTTGACCAGTCACAAGCTGGAACTGCAGAGTAGAGTGTTTTCTTGTGTAGTTCCTAAGATCTGCATGGAACTTTATCACTACTTCTAGTTATACTTCTGTGATCTGCTCAGTGTTTTCAACACACTCTATATAGCAGTGAACATAGTGAAAGGAATTGTTTGCTATAGTACTTGCTGCTCAGAAGCATTTCTTCCTTACACCCCTTCATAATCGATGCTGCCCCCCATGAAAGATATGATCAGCTCTTCCCCACGTGCTATTTCTCCATGATCTCTGACCCCTTCCCACAACATGCTGCCATGATCCATACATACTTGCTGATGTGCAGCAAATGCTTTGTATCCCACTCCACAGTCTATGTCTTGCACCAAAATGCCACCATTACCAATAATTCTCATCATCTGCTGTTTGTCATTTGCTTTCTCCCCTCCCACTCCACAATCATTGCCCTTCATGATGTTCTCCATTCCCATTAGGTTACATTATCTGCTGTCTTCCACTTAACATATATCCCTCCCCTTAATGACTTTTGCTTCCACCAATCTTACTATTCTCTGTATATATTAGCTACTCTGTGGCTCTAAATGTCTCTCACCCACCCTCAAACATCTTGCCACTCCTGGTATTACCAATTGTGTGTCCTTTGCTCTCTATTCCTCCCCTCCCTGATATCCCCTAGAGCATACCACAATTCTTCATAAACATGACATGCTGTCTGGCTCTATTCCTGTTCTACCCAGTCTCTGAACCTCCCAACATACTGCCATTCTCAGTATGCATTTTCTGCTTTTGGCACTTGCTCTGTCCACCTCCTCAACAACCATTCCCCAAGCTGTTGACATTTACCATAATTCACAGTAGCTGCTTTTGTAACACCTGCTCTAAATCCATCCTGTCCCTGATCTCTGCTGCACGCAAAATGTCTGCCCCCCAATATGCTGTCATTCGCATTAGCTGTTCTACGGCACTTGCTCTCTATTCCTCCCCTCCCTGATATCTGCCACCCCACAAAAAGCAACATTTTCCCTACACATTAGCCACTCTGTGGTAGTTACACTCTCCCACCCATGCTCAAATGTCTCTCTGCTTCTGGTACTTAAAATTACCCATTGTGTGCCATTTGTTCATTGTTCCTCCCATCTGTAATATCTCTCAATAACATACAGCCATTCTCCATATACATGTTATGCTCTCCAGGTCTATCCCTGTTCTACTCCATTTTTGATCCCCCAACATGCTGCCATTTTCTGTATACATTTGTTACTCTGTGGCACATGCTTTCTCCACTTCACCAACCTCTGCCGCCCACCTACATGCCCCCATTCCCCATCATTCACATTTCCTGCTCTGTAGCACTTGCTCTCTACCCTTACTGAATATTTTCTACACTGCTGCCATTCATGGCAATTCACATTAGCTGCTCTGCACAATCTGTCATCCATCCACTCCCCAATCTCTGTCAACTCACAGCATGCCAATACTTAACCTATACATTAGCTGCTTTAAGGCACTTACTTTTACCTGTCCACAATTACTTTTCCACACAAACAGCTGCCATTTAATGCCATTCACATTAGGAGATCTATGGCTCTTGCTGTCTACTTCTTCCCTCCATGATATCTGTCCCCCACAAAATGCTGACATTGCCCCTAAACATTACAGATCTGTGGCACTTATTCTCTCCCCCCACCCTCAAATGACTTGCTACTCCCTGTACTTTATACTACACAAATTGTGCCATTTGCTCTTTATTACTTCCCTGATCATGCCCCACCAACATGCCATTATTTTCCATCTAGCTCTATCCCTGTTCTACCCCATCACTGCCCCTAATATGCTGCCATTTTTATATACATGTGATGCTCTGTGGCACTTGCTCTCTCCCCCTTCATGTTCTTTGCCCCCCCCCAACATGTCCTCTGTCCCCGTCATTCATGCTACCTGCTCTGTAGCACTTGCTCTCTCCCCTTCTTCAATATCTGCCCCCAAACTGCCACCATTCACCATAATTCACATAAGCTGCTCTACGCCACTTGCTCTATATCCATCCCCCTCCAGTCTTTGGCCCCCACACACAACATGCCAATATTTTCTCTTTACATTATTGGCTATACAGCCCTTCCTCTTTACCACTTCCATGATCTCTGCCCCTCAGAATAAGTCCATTCACTGTCATTCACACTAGCCTCTCTTTGGCACTTGCTCTCTATTCCTCCCCTTCCCGATATCTGCCACTCCAAAATGCCAGATTTGTCTGTACACATTAGCCACTCTGAGGCACTTACTCTCTCTTCCTCCTCCCTGATCTTTGCCCCCTCAAAACCTGCTCCCATTCACCATCATTCACATTAGTGCTCTGTGGCACTAGCTCTCTTTTGCTCTCCTCCCCAATATCAATTTATTGTTTTTTTTACTTGTAATTTTTGACCAGAAAAGCACACTAAGCTACTGTAGCTTGTTTCCAGTTTCATCCTAAGAAGGATGGGTAGCATGGACCCATTTTATTGACAGAAAGATGTTGACAATGACACTGTGGAAACTCCCCTGCTCTTATTCCATAATTGCAATGGAATCTTTTGCTTCCACCTGAACAGTGACCAGAAGTGGGCAGAAAAACCTTGGTTTAACATCTCATCCAAAAGATGGCACCTAACCAGTACAACAACACCCTCATACTGCACTACCATGTCAGTTCTGGGTGTTACCGCAATGCCAGTTGTGCAGTTAGAACCCAAAACCATGTGGTCTTCCAGCCTCAGAGGTGAGCATGCTACCTACTGAGCTATGAAACTCCTACCAGTTATGGGATAACTACACTTACTATGGCCTTTTGCCTCACAACAACTTGAGTATATGTGGTTAGCAGCTAACAGCCAACATCCTGTCATGTCTTATGGGTGACATGGCATCTTGTTTGGGATCACTGGGCATAACAAGGTAAGGTTAGTTGTTTAAGTTTGACAATGGGTAAATGACTCTTTTGGGATGTCAGGTTGGTTATATTATACTGAACAATCTAATTGGTCAAGAGTATTACAAATGTGTGTAGTTATATAATTAACACACATCAACTCTCCATAACATAATCATCAGCTTATCATTTTCTTTCTTTCACATGCCATTGTTAAAAGGACAATAGCATTCTCCAAGGTGTATGTTTGTATTGGGGTATATATTTTTCAGAGTGGCTAAAGGCACTCAACTTCACCTTGTGCCTCATAATGTACCTGAGATCAATACATCCCAGTGCAAACATATACTGTTGTTTTATTGCTTTAATCAGGAATTTTCTGACTAGCAACTGTCAGCAAGGCCTATGTACTGTTGCACAGACGATAATAATCATCCAGTTAGATAGATTATAAACCACATTTTTAACACTAAATAAACACATATCAGTAATTTTAAATATAGCAAAGATACTTCTGTTTAGTCAGACACCGCAGTTGTGATATAAAGAGCTTTAGTCTGCCAATTTCTAATGTGTTTAAAAATAAGATATTTCATTTGCCAACCCTTGCCTTCTTACCCCAATAAAGATTAGTTGTCAGTAGTGTCCACAGAAAGCAATGTTATCCCCATAATAAGACAAACAAAGTAGTTAATTTAGATTTTCTTTAAATACATATTGTATAGTGTGTTTGTATATAAATTAAAACATCAGTATTCCTGTACAATGATTAATATTGTAGTCCAAGTGACCCTTCTTCCTTTCTCCATAAGGGCTATTAGTAGACAAGTATAGCTGAAGATTAAGAAACTGAGAGTAAATTAAATGTGTTTGTCTGCTTAGAGAGCCAATTCAGTTTACAAACTCCTATATGGATACAAAGGGTGTCTCTTAAAGGTACAGTATATGAGTGTCTCATTGTGTGTTCTTTATTTATTTAGCTTTTGTTTACCGGGTAAGTACACTAGACAAGTATTTTGCCTATTTTCAGGAACGACCCGGGAGAATACAACAAAGGAATACAGATAACTGTACGTAAAGGTTGCAGGTACATCATGACAAATATAACGAGAGATATGGGAAATAAGGTATATCATTGACTAATAAGAGTAACATACAGGAGTAGAACACTATCCAAAGGAATGGTAGGTCATAATATAACTTATAACTTAAACTTATAAATATATAGTTTAGCACCCCAGGGCATGGAGGATTCATAGACAATCTTCCACAAAGTCATCATGCATTAAGACATATAGATTAAGCCTGGACCAGGATGCATGGGAGTGGACAGTGCAACTTATGATCATGGTGCAATGCTGTGGACAAAAAAGGTATACCCAACAGTCAGAAACCCAGGGAACTGAAAAGAGTTTCTTTGTCTGAGGAAACTGCAAAATGAAAGTGAGCAATAACTTGTGGTTATAAGACATGCTCATGCACAGGCTGATCTCAAGGTGGATTTTAAATCTTCTTATTCCTATTTTTTTATTATTTTAAGTTTGTATATAAGGTGAAACTAGTTCATTCAGAACAAGTAATATTTGTAATAGCCATGTCTCATAGGACTGAATATTAATATCAACAAGCAAAATGTGCAATCAAAAATCTATGCAACATTACATGTATCAACTATCAAAAAGTGACTTTGTATTATTTTTTATTTACTGTAGCCTTTCTTGACTGGGAAACAGGGTTAGGCAACTCTGCCTATTCCCAGTCTCATCCCACTGGGGTGGGGGAATACAGATGCAAGGTGGTATTTTTAGTGAATGGGGGGGGGGGATTTGGTCACGACATAGAGGAAATTCTCTACTATCCAGAAGGAGGACACTCTGGCTGTCAGCCAAGATGGCTCAACCTGGGGATGAGCAGATGGATGTTTCAGGAGAAATGAAGATAGCCTCCTTCACTGCTTTTGTAATTCTAGACACTATGTCAGAGGCAGACAGAATTATTTTCAGTGGTGGAAGATACCAAAATGGTCATTCCACAGACATCTGTTTCCAAAGAACAAGCAGGTGAGCGGAGCCTTCAGCAAAAAGTATGGGGAGATTAGGAAAAACAAGCACAAGTTATGGAGGAAAAATAGACTGTTGTTCAAACTGATGGCTGAGAAACAAGCAAAGTATAAAAGACAAAAGAAAACCTACAGAACATTTACAAGTAACTACTAAAAAATACAATGTAGCTGACACTGTCTCTTTCTTTGTCAATTTGACTTAGCTGAGCAATGCACAAAACAATGAAATGCAGAACAGCCTGCTTCCCAAATAACACCATCTGACAGCACAGCAACACATGGTGAAAATACTAATGATAGCTTGTCTCAGACATCTGGTTCCAATCCCTCTACCAAACCTGCTTCCATGATATACATGAACAATGAGAGACTTTTCTGACAATCTGCTGTAAATAGTGAAACCGGCTCTCACATGTTGGAAGAAATTTATGCCCCTGGCTGCACATCAAAGGGTGCACTCAAACAAAGTGATGAAAGAAACAGCCACTGTCTTCACAACTTTTCAGAGTACAGATTTTAACATACCTAGCCAAGGTGGTGATAAACTTCCATCCAAACTATTGCAATTCCTCCACCCACTTTCCAGATGCCAATAGTAACCCTGGCCTCAGCACATCAACTCTCACATTCCAATCTGCTGTCAGAGGACTCGGCTGTTTCCTCTAACACAAGGACAAATGGAGAAGCAGTTTAGCAAGCAGCAGCTGGTCAGCTGACACTCTCTTTACCAGAGCTAGAAAATAACTTTGGTTGCATAGCAGTGACTACTGGAGTTTCAACAAATACAGAGGGGACTGTGCCTGGAATGGCATCAACAAGCAAACAACGTGACCTATGGTGTTCCTCCTTCTCTTGACCTCTGCAAGAAAAACCTTTGCCAAATTGTCCAATGAAGCT
Source organism: Neoceratodus forsteri (assembly GCA_016271365.2). NCBI lineage: Eukaryota > Metazoa > Chordata > Ceratodontiformes > Ceratodontidae > Neoceratodus > Neoceratodus forsteri. Next base: position 243,481,661 of record CM057453.1, read on the forward strand.
TCACTACTGGCAGCAGACTGAAGAAAAGTGGGCGATGCAGTATCCTGGGAGCTTCTTAATAAAAACAGTTTTCCCTTGCAAAATGGGACAGAGGTGTGCAATACTTCTATCACAAATACACAGAATAAAGCCCCATCAGAACAATGCCCTATGGCTTCAGCTCAGGAGTCTGCTGCAGCTGCATGGGATATTTCCAGTGGATTGCCACCTAATACAGATAGAAATACTGACAAAGGTCTTTATCCATTCAACCCCCCTCCATTAGACCAGAAAAGGAGAAAGAACTGAATTTGTAACATGGCAATAAATGTTATGCTGCAATAAAGTAGATACATGGGTGGAATGAAAACATATGACCCAAAATGAAGTGGACATTAATTCTTTAGTAATGTCTGACTCATAGTGCAGTACCTTAGTGAAGCACAGTAAAATTGCTAGACCGTGCTATATAAGAGCAGCACATGTTCATTACCACCAACCCACCCTGTGGTACTTGGAGAACCATAGCATAATTGTTGTCTAGTGCTGAAATATATAAAGTTAACAACATGAATAACTGCAATGTTACCTTCTCGGTATGCGGTGTTGGTCCTGTTAATTTTAAGTATTATTCTGCAAATGAGAAATCTACTCTGTAAGATAGTAGCAGTGCACTGTTTCCTCTATTATAAGTGCATAGTGACAGTAGCCCAGGTTGTTTAGCAGCACACGATAGTAGACATGCACAATGTTCTGTATTATTCCTGCATAGTAACAGTAGCTCAGTTTGTTGAGCAGCATACCTTAATTCTGTCTTGCATACTGTTCTTCATTGTTATACAGCAGAAGTTGATGTAGTAAAAAAAATACCTATATAACATCTTAGAGTAGCTTGCTCTGTTTGCAGTGTTTAAAGCAAAATCTGTTAATCTGTTAAATATTCAATCCCACAATGCAATGGGGCCATTCTCATATGGTGTGGGTGCATTTTTCAAGTAGTATAGAAACCCTGTTGTTGATATTAGAAGAACTTGAAAACTATTTCCATTATTAATACAGAATTACTTTACAAATGCACATATTTTGTATGTTAAAAGTGCTATACCACCAACAATAACAATAAATATTAAGGCGCCAAAAAATCATATTAAAAGCACAAAATTCTGGAAAAGTCTGTATGTGTTATACTTATCAGATCACAGTTATTCTCATATTAGAATTGCACAACTTTGTCACCAGTGCTTGCCATGTTACAAGTGCATTAAGCCACTATAAAGGAGGGTTCTGCTGGGGAATTAATGCCTGATTGGGTGGTTGGAGGCATTCAGCCTGTGGCCTTGTGCCTCAAGCCCCCAACCAGGCATTAATTCCCCAGTAGAAGCCTCCTTTGTTGAGGCTTAATGCTTACTTAGACTCTACATCCTCTGATGCTGGTGAAGGAATTTCAGGACTGCATGCTGAAAATGCAAACTAGGCTCCATGAAGAGCCACAGGAAATGTGTCACACTCTGTAGGGGAGAGCATCCAGCAAGTTTTAAAATATCTGATTTATTTTCCACACAAGGGGAACCTGTCCAATGGCAAAATGCCATTAGATTAAAATACAAAGCGGTTCTGGATACACAATGAGACAGTGTTTATGTTATCAAGCATCTTATAATAGAATCAATGGGATTTTTTTGCAGCAGAAATGTATGCTGTTTTTCATGTGTTGGGGGAAAGCATTTTTGATATTAGTTTTAAAGCTCTAAAATCCCTAGAAAGATTTTAGATTAAGTATGAACAGCTTGAACGTACAGTATTGTGGGCCCCTTTTATTGTTATTCCTCTGTCCAAGCCTGCGTTAAAACTTTACATATTTATTTTGAAATGACGGTATCCAGATATCTGACATCCTATATTCGCTTAAGCAAAGATGTGAAGTTATGGAACCTGCTATCCCCATAATAGACAGTGAGCAGATTTGGACAGGTGGATGGAAGTCAAGTAGAGTCAAGTCAATTTTATTTATATGGTGCTCAACCCAAATGGCTCTGAGTGCCTTATAATCAACAGATAAAACAAGACAATAATTTAAAATGAACATGAAAGACTTAAGAGGCTAGTTCAAAACATAGATTAAAACAGTGCATTTTAATGGAAATTTCAGGTAAAACTGCACCAAACAAACACGGGGGGTTGTCATCTCCCTGGCAGTTTTTTCTTGGTCATGACAGAATGATGTGCTTTTACCACAGCCAGCTCCGATCATGCCATAAATATGTTGCATGTACCCATCTCAGTTTCGTGTCCAACACAGATTGTTGCAGTAGTTGCCTTGAATACAGTCAAATCCATTTAAGTGCAACTTGTGTGAGGAACAAGGACACTCCTATGGGAGGTGTCCATGGGCTGTTCATAATAGAAGAGGTAGACTTGATCAAGAAGAGCTTATTGTAAAGGACCAAGTACAAGGAGTTGAGAAAGCAATGAATCAAAAAGCATACAACATGTCTTTAACCTCAAATCAGACAGTTGATAGCAAGCCCGACACCCTTCAAGAACCAGAGAATGTTCCCCTATAGCCTTCCCTTCAACAGGAGCCTCCTGTCCACACTTTACCCAGAGACGTCTCAAATATGGAGACTGTTAATCCTGACCATGAGACAGGGGAAACACAATGGCACAAAACCAAATAGACCCCATATCACACTCTGCTCAGCCTGTGATGCCTCGTACCCTTCCACCACAGGAAACTGACATGCAAATGGCTACAGCTAAAGAAAGAGGTAGACAGAAAAGAAATAAATTATAAGGAAACAAGCATCCCATTATCCCCCTGAAAAATGAATATGCTGCCTTAGCAAAGGTCTGACAATGGGGCAATATAGACAGGGATAAAGGAGAGTCAAACATCTTCGGTCACCTTTTCCCTCCATGATCACTCCTCTAACCAGGAGGATTCCCAGATCGAAGAGTCTGTTAAGAAAAATGATTTTTTTTTATTGTACTCAGTCTCATACCAGACAACAACTGGGTCAACCTATTTAAAGATCTACTCATATGTGTATAGGACAAACCATTTCCCCATCATGTTAAATGTGAACAGCATAAAAACTGTTAAAAAAGGTTCTCCACCATACCTTTACTGGAAATATTGCCAGGAAACATTTTGTTTCCTACAAGACACTAGATTAAAGACACTACATGAAATAACAGCTGCCAAATGAACTTGGTTACAGGGACCCTCTTTCTGGTCACAGGCTTCGGATAGGCGTGATAGCATGGGTATTCTCCTTAGAGGGTCAGCTTTCATAGTATCTACTTTAGTGGAAATATCTCCAGGGTGGGCATTAATGTTAGATATATCACATGAACAGAAAGCTTTCCATTTAATAGTTATGCACCACAAACAAAAGCAGGTCGTGTCACTTTTTTTTCTGGTATTAGGTCATATTTGCACACTAGCAAACTTGCAATACTTGGAGGTGATTTCAATAGTGTCCTCTCAAATAAAGATGGAAGAGCGGTGACAACAAAAACATATTGCGACATGACCTAACTTAAAGAAATGATGTTGACTGCAAATGTAGTGGATGGTCTTCTAGCATGTCATGGATCTAACAGTTCTATTTTTACAAAAGGTGCTTTGGCAACCCGAATTTTTTTTTTTATTTCTTTCCAAACAGCTGTGTATCAAGGCAGCCAAGACTATACTGTTGGAGACCTCTGACTATTTGGCTGTAATGTGCCAATGTATAGTGGGCACAGCAACCCAGGCACCCAAGCCCATGTGGAAGTTAAGCAATACTTTATTAGAGAACCCTGTAATTATTAAACAAGTTAGAAAATCTATTTTTTGCAAGATGGTCAGTATTTAGTGCTAATGATGACGCATTAGATTGGTGAGAGGACACAAAACAAGATATCCTAGAGATAGTGAGATCTTGTACAAAACAAATGAAAACAGCAAATTATCTGAAATCTTTAAGTCTCAGTTATCAACTGCATAAATTGATATAGAAAATATAAGAAGAACATTTCGATTTATCAGAGCAAGCTGATAAAATTAAAACCAAGATGAAAAAGTATCAATATGTTAGCGTTACATCACTGTTACAAGAATTAAAATTTGGGACATGAAGTAAAAATCAGTCTTCAGATAGTTCTAAGGCTTGTCAAGACAGAACCCATAAGAGAATGTTCTCTGTTTTACGTCCAGACCTGAACAGCTCTATAGATTAGGACATAACAAATATGATGTCTACAGTAAAAGATTTTGTGCAGTCACATTTTGGAACACACTTCCCATCTGAAATTGTACAGTAACTCAGACTTTCTCAGAATTAGACATTTCAGCATCAGCTGATGATATGCTCTCTCATTTAACAAGACCAATACAACTATATTAGAAACATAGAAGTTGATGGCAGATAAGGACTGCTGGGCCCATCTTGTCTACTTATTTTCTCTACCTACTGTAAAAGCCACAGACCCCACTTGATCTCCTGTTTTACCTCCTCGTTCCTATTGCTAGGGTTTCCCTATGCCTGTCCCATACATGCTTCAATCCTCCCACTGTGTTTGCCCCCATTTCCTCTGCTGGGAGTCTATTCCATGCATCCAGCACCCTTTCTGTGAAGAAATACTTCCTCATGCTACTCCTTAGTCTACCCATTTCAATCAATCAATCAAAACTTTATTTAACCAGGTATAACACTATTGAGCAAGCTCATTTTCAAAGTGGTCCTGGACATAGACAAATGATTCACATGAGAGTACAGTACTGTACAAAGAAAAAAAAGAAAAGCAGACAATGAACATATGCATGGCTAACACAGGCCTTAACTATTAGAGCTAACATATTTGTGAACTAATGTGCAAGTTAAACCAGACCCAAAGATACTGAGGCTAGTGCTATTATAATTTGGTGGTTGTTCACAGATGAGGCTTGAGAGAGGAGAGGTAAAGAGTGGAAGGTAAAGAAGACAGGAAGGTAGGTACAGTATGGTGGGTGGCTATTGTAAATAGTTGGTAATTCACAAATGGGGCATGAATGAGAGCGAGCTTAGGCATGTGAGGATATTGAAGACCAGGAGGTAGGATATGGTAGTGGGAGTTTGGAGAAGAGAATGCGAGGAGTGTTGGGGTTCTCTTGGTGGGAGCTGCGAGTTTCTTGAGAGTCGAAGGGTACAGCAAGCGACTAGTGTCACACTGGTCATCTATAACAGATGTAGATATCTTAAAGGTACTTTGTAATCAATGCCTTGAAGGTGAAGGGGCCGGGGAGGGTCGAGAGCTTCAGATACCTTTGCATAGTGTTCCAAATGGAAGGGAGGGAGAAGCTGATAGCAGATAAACCATGCAATGATCTTACTCTGTGTGTTTGGAAGCAGATTAATGAGAACCTTCTCAGCCAGTGCGACCCCTTGGAATGCTCAAACTCAATCTCATGTCATGCCACCTTGTTCCTGGACATCTCCTATTCTGAAAGATGCTACCCTCTGGTACTCTATTTATGCCTTTTAGATATTTGTATGTTTCTGTCATATCTCCACTGTCTCTTCTCTCCTCCAGGGTAAACAAATTGAGGCCTTGCAATCTCTCCTCATATGACTTTTGGTGCAGGCCCTGTACCATCTTTGTTGCCCTTCTTTGAACTGCCTCCACCCTATCTACATCCTTATGGAGGTGTGGCCTCCGGAACTGGGCACTGTTTTACAAATGAGGCCTCACCAATAATCTGAACAGTGGCATCACCACCTCCTTACTTCTGCTGATGGTACTGCTCCCTATGCACCCCAGCATCCCACAAGCTCTCCCCACAGTCCTGGCACATTATTTGGCCATGTTTAGGTCATCAGATATAATTATCCCCAAATCCCTTTCCTCCTTGGTGACCATCAGTTTCTCTCCCCTCCCATCATATAATCCTCCCCACTGTTCTTGCACCAAAAATGCATGATTTTGCACTTTTCTGCATTAAATCTCAGCTGTCACACTCTGGACCATTCCTCCAGTTTATTTAGGTCCCTCTTCATTTTTTCCACCCCTCCCAGAGTGTTCACCCTGTTGTAGATCTTTGTGTCATCCTCAAAGAGGCACACCTTCACCTCCAGCCCCTCTGCAATGTCACTTATGAAGACATTAAACAGGTCTGATCCCTGTGGCACCCCGCTGGTCACCCTCCTTTCCTCAGATTGAGTACCATTTGCCATGATACTCTGTCTTCTGTAACACAAACAGTTCCTAACCCAGTTTATCACCTTGTGACCCACTCCCAGGCTGCCCAGCTTGTTCACAAGTCTTCTATATGGAATGGTATCGAAAGCCTTACTGAAATCCAGGTAGGCAATATACACCACTCCCCACCCCAATCCACGACCTTAGTCACCCAGTCAAAGAAATCAATTAGATTTTATTGACAAAACCATCCTGCTGTGTATCCATGCTGTCTCTGATCCTGTGCTCTGTTGACTTCAAGATGTTACACAATCCTTTGTTTAAGTAGTGATTCCATAATCTTACCCCATTATTGAGGTGAGGCTGACTGGTCAATAGTTTCCAACCTTCTCCCTACTGCCACTTTTTTGAAGAGAGACTATATCTGGCCTCCTCCAATCCTCCAGAACCACTCCCATATCAAGTGACTCGCTGAACAGTGCTGCCAGCGGTGGCTCAAGCACCTCCCGTAATTCCCTAAATATTCTAGGATGTATCCCATCTGGTCCCATTGCCTTGTCCACTTTCAGTATTGTGAGTTCTTTCAGGAAACACAGAAACATAGAAACATAGACTTTGATGGCAGATAAGGACCACTTGGCCCACCCAGTCTGCCCATTTCCATTCCTATTGGATAAGCTGCAGATTCTAGTTAACCAACAGCCTACTTCCTGCAACCCCCCACTACAATTGTCTTATGTCTGTCCCATGCATGTTTGAATTCCCCCAATGTTTTAGACCCAACAACCTCCCCAGGAAGGTGGTTCCCAATCATCCACCACTCTCTCCATGAAAAAAAAAATCCTCACATTACTCCTGAGCTGTCCCCCCTCTATCTTTAAATTGTGCCCCCTTGTTTTTACACATCTCTTTTTCTGAAAGATACTACCCTCCTGGACTTTGTTGATTCCCTTGAGGTACTTGAAAGATTCTATCATGTCCCCCCATCCCACCTTTCATCAATGGTATACATATTAAGCTCTCTCAGTCTCTCTTCATATGGTTTCTGATGCAGACCCTGCACCATTTTAGTTGCCTTCCTTTGGACTGCTTCCATCCTGTCTATGTCCTTGCATAGATGGGGTCTCCAAAACTGCATACAGTATTCCAGATGGGGTCTCGCCAACTGTCTGTACAGAGGGATAACCACTTCCCTTTTTCTACTTGTGATGCCCCTTCCTATGCATCCCAGTATCCCCCTGGCTCTCCTTACTGACTTCTCACATTGCTTACCCACCTTTAGGTCATCTGATATGACTACCCCCAAGTCCCTTTCCATTTTTTTTGTTGCTAGTACCCCCCCTGCTATTGTGTACTCTTCTCCTGCATTTTTGTTTCCCAGGTGCATTACTTTACACTTCTTTGCATTGAATCTAAGTTGCCATATGTCTGACCATTCCTCCAACCTTGCCAAGTCCCTTCTCATCCTTTCTACCCCCCCTTGTGTATCAACTCTGTTACAGATCTTTGTGTCATCTGCAAAGAGGCATACCTTTCCCTCCAGGCCCTCTGCAATGTCACCTATAATGATGTTAAAGAGGACTGGACCCAGTGCTGAGCCCTGAGGTACTCCACTAGTAACCCCCTTTCTTCAGAATGTGTTCCATTCACTATTACCTTCTATGTCCTGTTGTGCAGCCAGTTTGCTACCCAGGCTACAACCCTGGAACCCACTCCCAGGCTGGCTAACTTGATTATTAGTCTTTTGTGCAGGACTGTGTCAAATGCCTTGCTAAAGTCTAGGTAGGCCATATCCACAGCTGTTCCCTGGTCTATTACTTTGGTCACCCAGTCAAAGAAATCAATTAGATTCATCTGACATGACCTTTCTGATGTAAATCCATGCTGCTTTGGGTTCTGTGCCCTGCTGGCCTCTAAGCAATCAACAATTCTTTCTTTCAGAAGTGATTCCATCATTTTCCCTACCACTGAGGTCAAACTTACAGGTCTTTAGTTTCCTGCTTCTGCCTTGCTCCCACTTTTGTGAAGGGGAATCACATCTGCCCTCCTCCAGTCCTCAGGTACCACCCCATCCTCCCATGATTTGTTAAAAGGTGTGGTCAGTGGTGTCACTAGGTCCTCCCTTAGTTCTTTTAGGATTCTGGGGTGAATCCCGTCAGGCCCCATTGCTTTGTCCACCTTGAGTTTTAGGAATTCTTTCAGGACTCTTTCTTCTGTAAATGGACTGGTGTCAACCCCCTTACCCAGAGTGCTTCTATTGTCTGGTTTAGGTAACTCCTCCTCATCTTCTTTTGTGAATACTGAGCAAAAGTATTCATTCAGTATCTCTGCCTTTTCACTGTCTCCCTTTGCCCACCTCCCCTCTCCTTTATTAATCTTCACTATTCCTCCCTTAACCTTTCTGGCTCCGTAATGTACCTATAAAAGGTTTTATCCCCCTTCTTAACTGAGTTGGCTATTTTTTCCTTGGTTTGGGCCTTTGCTATTCTGACTGCCTTCCCCACTTCTTTCTGCTTTAATTGATACAGTTCCCTGTCATGCTCCTTCTGTGATTCCTTATACTTTTTGAATACAGCCTTTTCTCCTTAACCTTCCCTGCCACCTCTTTTTAGAACCATAGTGGTTTTTTACTCTACTTTGTTTTCTTTATTAGTTTCACACAAAGGCTTGTTGCCTCTATGATAGCAGTTTTGATTTTTCTCCATTGTTCTTCCACAGCTCCTTTTTGGCCATTTGCTAGTGCATTCCTCAGGTATTCACCCATTTTGCCAAAGTCAACCCTTCTAAAGTCCAGTATCCTTGTTTTTGTATGGCTTGTCTCCATGGTTGTGCTTATTGTGAAGCACACTGTACAGTGGTCACTTGTTTCCAGATGTCTACTGACTTCTAAATTTGTGATCCTCTCTCCAATTGAGAGTACCAGGTCTAGTATTACTCCCTCCCTAGTGGGTTCCAATACTAGCTGTCTAAGGCCTTCCCTCTGCAGGGCATCGAGAATGACCCTGCTCTTGGATGTGGCTGCAGTGCATGTCATCCAGTTAACATCTGGCATATTCAGGTCCCCCATAAACAGTATCTCCCCTTTTTCAGCCATTTTGAGAATGTCCTCTATCATTTTCTTGTCCGTTTCCTCCTCTTGAGACAGGGGTCTGTATACAACCCCTGTACGTATTGTGATGACATTCCCTGTCTCCAAGGTGACCCAGAGTGCCTCTCTCCTCCCCCTTTACTTTTTAGTTCTGTAGCTTTGATCCCTACCCTTATGTATAGAGCTACTCCACCTCCTCTTTTACCCTCCCTGTCCCTTCTGTAGACTGTGTACCCTGATATGTTGACATCCCAGTCATGGTTCTCCATGTACCATGTTTCTGTGACTGCCACAATATCCAATTGTTCATCTTCCATCAGGGCTACTAGCTCAGGAAGCTTGTTTCCCAGACTACAGGAATTGGTACTCATTGCCCTCCATTTAATGTTGGCTTTATCCTTTTTTCCCCCATCCCTGCTCTTATTGCCCTTGTCTGTTTTTCCATTTACCCCTGTCCTGCTCTCTGTTGAGCTCTGTACCTCAGTGTTTACCTTACTATCTGCCATGTTTTGTGGGGGGAATCTTGAAATTTCCTGCCTCTTATCAGCATCTCCCCCCCCCCTTGGCTAGTTTAAAAGCTTGCCAAGGAAGCATTTAAACCTGTCACTTAGGAACTTGGTTCCCTTCATGGACAGATGCAGACCATCATGCCAGTATAGACCTTCATCTCTCCAGGTGTACCCCTAAAACCCAATGAAGCCAAAGCCCTGTGCTCTGCACCAGTTTTGCAACCATTCATTAAACTGCATGGTGTGCAGTACCCTAGCCTTACCCCTGCCATGGACTGGCAGCACCTCTGAGAAGGTAACCATGCTTGCTACCACTCTGAGGCCCCTCTCTAACTCCACAAATTCATCCTATACTGCACTGATTCCATGCCTAGATAGGTCATTTGTCCCAAGTTGGACAATGATATCTAGTTCCCTCTCCTGTGATGCTGCTTCTGCAATCCTGAGAAATTGCTTCTTGTCCCTCCAAGCCATGGCACAAGGCAGGCATCTTACTTCCCTCTCCTCTCCCTTCCCCAGTTCTACCCCCCTAACAATTCAGTCCCCTATCAGAAGCTGTTTCCTTCCCCTGTGGTGTCCCTTGCCACCCTTTTGTGGATCTCCCTTGTGGATGTCCTCAGCATTCTTCTTGGTCTCCACTGAGGGTGCCATCATAGAGGAACCTTGCTCTGCCAGACTGGTGTATGATTTGTTTAGAGGTACAACTAGGGGGCTTTGCCTCTGTTTCTCCACCCGCACCCTCCCAGATCCCACTGTGGTCTAACTGTTCTTCATACTTGGCAATCTCTGAGGCAGTGGTTGTAGCAGTGGTGCTCTTTGAGGGGGACCTCCTTAGTCCTTGCCAGTTCAGCCTGGAGGTGGGCAGTTTCCTGCCTCAGAGCTGACAGTTGCCTGCAAAAAGGACAGCAATGAAGTTTCCAGAATGTCTCCTGGAAAACTGTTGCCCCACAGCCAGTGCATTGCACCACTCCCCACATTATGTCCCTATCCCTTATAGTATACAATATGTAATATATATATATATATATATATATATATATATATATATTTGGTGGTGTGTACCACTGTGATGGGTTATTAAGAATACGACAGTTCTGTCCCAAGACCTGTTGAGGAAGTGATGTCAGAACTTTGGCTATAAAGGAAATGCCAAACCTGGGGGTGTGGGGTGCGGCGAAGGGGTGGTGGGTAGTCCACAACCACCGGTGACTGTTAGAAACAATCAAATAAACCACTGCTTCACCACCCTGGTGAGTACTGCCCTCTATAATAATTCAACTAACCTCCAATAACTTATTTAAAAATAGTTTAACTATCACAAAATCCTGTGCACCAGTAAATTATTTAAAAATCATTTTTGTCCCAAAATCCTAGTAGTCAATCCAGCTACCCCCAAGGGACAACCAAAATGCAGTATTCAAACCCTTGTGAAGTTACTTCCAAGATAAGCAGAGTTTGCAAGCTCCTTATTCACTCCTCAGCCACCTGTAATTTATTTAAAAATAGTTTAACTGTCAGAAAATCCTAGTAGACAATCTAACTACCTCCAAGGGTCTACCCAAATGCAGTATTTAAATCCTTCTGAAGTTACTCACAAGATAAACGAGTTTGCAAGCCCCTTCTTGGTTAAACACTAAATGGTTATGATGCAACCTTTCCTGATCCAACACAACACTTCGTGGTCTGAAAACAATGAGGGAAACAATTTCCTGCATCTGAGGCTGTCTGTGTTTCAATTCACACTGCAGGTTTTGCTATGGCAACTCCTTAACCACAGTAACTTATTTAAAAATAGTTTAACTATCACAAAATCCTACCCACCAGTAAATTATTTAAAAATAGTTTCTGTCCCCAAATCCTAGTAGTCAATCCAGCTACCCCCAAGGGACAACCAAAATGCAGTATTCAAACCCTTGTAGAGTTACTTCCAAGATAAGCAGTTTGCAAGCTCCTTATTCAACTCCTCAGCCACCTGTAATTTATTTAAAAATAGTTTAACTGTCAGAAAATCCTAGTAGACAATCTAGCTACCTCCAAGGGTCTACCCAAATTCAGTATTTAAATCCTTCTGAAGTTACTCACAAGATAAACAGAGTTTACAAGCCCCTTCTTGGTTAAACTCTAAATAAATATGTAAATAAAAAGCAATTACCAAAGGTAGTTAGTTTCACCTCCCACAGAATTAAGCAAACGTGCACGTTGTTGCAGATATCAAGTGCTATATAGAATTTCCCACACAGCTCACAGCTGAATAAAGAAGTACTGTCCTTCCAGGTCAAGAGGACTCTCCCTTCTGTACATGGGCTGGTGTCCATCTCCCTCCCATATTTTTCCATGTTGCCGAACTGTGGTCCCTCACCTTCTTCTTCTCTGAATACAGAACACAAATATCTGTTCAGTGTTGATGCTTTTTCCAGGTCCCCTTCCACACACTCTCCTTCTTCCTCTTTAAGCCTTACTATCCCATCCCTGGTTTTTCTCCTTTCACTAATGTACCTATAAAAAGTCTTATCCCTTTTCTTTTCCTCCTGTGCTATTTTTTCCTCCATTTGTGCCTTTGCAATCCTGCTTGCTTTCCTTGCCTCCCTCTGTTTATCCAGATGAACTACCCTGTCCTCCTCCCACTGTGTTTCCTTGTATTTCCTAAAAGCTATCTTTTTCGTCCTTACCTTCCCGACTATTACCTTTGAGAAACATAGTGGCTTTCTCTTTCTCTTGCCATTGTTTTCTTGCCTAATGTGAAGGTTTGTCACCTCCACTATGGCTCCTTTCATATGGGCCCACTGCTACTCCACTCCCTTTTGTCCCTCCCTGCCAAGGCATGCTTGAGCCATATCCCCATCTTAGTAAAGTCCACCCTACTGAAATCCAGGAGCCTCACCTTTGTGTGGCTTGACTCTTACCACTGTACTCATGCTGAACCACATGTTTATCACTGAATACCAGGTGTTCACCCACCCTGACTTCCTCAATTCTCTCCCCATTGGTGACTACCAGATCCAAAATTGCACCCTCCCTAGTGGACTGTAGCACTAGCTGCCTGAGGCCTGCCCCTTGTGCAGAGAACAGGATGTCCCTGCCCCTGACTTAGGCAGCAGCTGGGATGCTCCAATCCTCATCTGGCAGATTTAAATCACCTACCAGCAACACCTCCCCTTTAGCTGCCATCATGTGGATGGATTCTACTAGAAACCTGTCCACCTCCTCCCCCTGTGCTGGAGGTCTTTATATCATGCACGTGTGAATAGCAGTGCTGTTTCCTGTCTCAAAGGTGACCCAAAGTACTTTCTATTTTGTGCAAGGTTTTGCAGATGCACTAATGTACAGGTTGCCATACAAACTTATAATTGACTAGTCCATACTTCTGTAAACTCAGTAAGAACTGGGTGCTGCTGCTTAGGGTTTTGTTTAAACTACAAAGGGTAAACGACCGCCATGGCTGGTCATTCAGAAATGAGCTGTACTCTAAAAACAATGCAGTGTCCACAAACTTATTAGTGAGTGCAAATCATTTTTTACTTAGGCAAAAATTGTATATTTGATAACACATCATCACATGCCTTTGTAAGTGTTGTAAACAGTGACTTGTGGTTATTTTCCAAAGTCCATTTTACTTATCTCCATCGATGTTCCTTCTTCCTGGCTCTGTTGCCTAAATCCCTTAGATGTAAATATTGATATGCAGAAGAGCTTTGTTGCACCATTCCATTCTGGACGCAGAGGGTTAGCTGACATTTCTGAAGTTGTATGTCTTCCTCAGAGCTCTGGTTCTGGCAATGATGTGGTACGGAACCACGACCAGAGCTGACATTTCCAAAGTTGTACATCTTTCTCAGCTCTGAAGAAGATGTACGACATTGGAAATGTCAGATCTGGTCATGGTTCCATACCACATCATTGCCAGAACCAGAACCAGGAAGCACACCAGAATTGCCCAAGTAATGGTGGCGAATAATAGTTTAATGAAATAATGTGCTAACCCTCTGCTTCCAGAAAGGAATGGTGCAACAAAGCTCTTCTGCATATCAATATTTACATCTAAGAGATATAGACAATAGAGCCAGGAAGAAGGAACATTGATGGAGATAGGTAAAATGGACTTCAAAAAGTAACCGCAAGTTTCTGTTTACAACACATACAAGTGAATGTGATGATGTGTTATCAAATATACAATTTTTGCCTAAGTAAAAAATGATTTGCACATACTAATAAGTTTGTGGGCAATGCATTGTTTTTAGAGTGTAGCTCATTTATGAATGACCAGCCATGGCAGTTGTTTACCCATTGTAGTGACCCAAAGTACCTCCCCTCCCCCCTGCATTCCCTGTACCTCAGTTACCCTAATACTCTCCCTGATGTAAAGAGCCACCCCCTTCCTTTTTACCCCCCCAACCGAAGATCTGAAGTTGAAGTTGAAAGTGTAATTAAAGATCTCCCCCCCAAAAAAATATCACCAAGTCTGGACAGATTCCCTTCATATTTCTATAGTTTCTGAGTTATACTTTACTATTTTTATATAACAAATGTTTGACTATAAAACAGCTTCCTTTATCATTGACACAAGCTGCCCTAATCTTTTTATATAAGAAAAAGGGGCCATGCATTACTACAAAACAGGAGGCCATTATATCGTCTTAATACTGACCCAAAAATTATTTTGAAAAAGCCTTGCGAACAGACTGTCACTAGTCTCACCAGTGTTGATTTCCTCCTCTCAAACACACGTGCTATGCCAAAGACATGCATACACAACAATTTACTAATAATTAGAGAATTATTGGAAAGAGGTAGATGGGGGTCAGTCGAAGGTGTTTTACTCATTTTGGATCAGTAGAAGGCTTTAGACAGGGTTAGTTACAGTTTTTTTATTTGCAGTATTTCACAGATACAGTATGGTATTCCTGACCGTCTTTGCCTTTGATTATGTTATCGTACAATGCTGCTTTAATGACTCCACAGGTACATTTTTGGCAAGGTGTCCTAGTAAATGTAAAAGTGGAGTTAGACAGAGTTGTCCACTGAGCCCAAAATTATACATATTTTTGGATCCACTTCTTTGGCTACTGAATTTGAATGCTAGGATAAAAGGCATATCACTCTCTTAAGATACTCAGGTAATAAAAATGCATATGCTGATAATTTGTCCCTGATCTTACAGGACTCAGGCTCAGGACAAGAGGCAAGGGAAACTATTGCGGCATACTCAGAAATCTCTGGCTGTCATACAAATTACAAAAAAAAATATTGCAATCCAGATAGGTTTTCCAAATGGGGGAAGCCCACTGAATCAAGTGGCAGGAATTAACCTGACCTCTGACCCTGTTAGAATTCTAGGAATAACATTTAATACAAATAATAATGCTGCCCAAAATTGGTACCATGTATCTGGAGAAGGAAAATATATGAACTTTTACAGCAGCCCATTCAGTCAGATGAAGTTAGGGAAGCCTTCACATCCCTTTCGATGGGAACAGCCCAAGGAGAAGATGGGCTACCTGGGGAACTGTATAAATGTTTGCAGGTCTCTATTCCTGTCCAACTGCCTGAGGTGTTTCAGCTTATGCTATCTTCTGGGAATATTGGGGATAGTATGAAGAATTGGATTTTGATATATCTAAAATAAAAAGGTGACAGGGGAGATCTTGGTACTGGAGACCCAAAAGTCTGCTAAATACAGACTTAAATATACTATCTAAAATGATGCATTAGGATTGAAAAGAGCTGCATATTGCTTCCTCTCAAGCTTGCGCTCTACTGGGATAGTATATTTACAATAACCTGGTGCTTTTAAGAGAAATTGTTGAGTGGGGAAAGGTGAGGTTATCCTCAGGATTTATTCTATCTCTTGATCAAAGGAAAGCCTTTGATATGGTCTTCAATGAATTTCTGTATTTTGGTACTTATACAATATGGAATCCTAATGTATTCATATATTGGGTGAATTATTTGTATCAATCTGGTACTGTTACACCTCTCATTAATGGAAGACTAGGAACTGTATGCCAAGCATGTGGTGGGGGGCTTCAAGGCCTCAACTTAAACCCTCTTGTTTATGGTTCCATGCCAAGACAGCAAAAATATTTGGGCCACTTGCAAAACAGTGAGTGCATCCTTCAGAAAAGCAATTTGGCACATCACAAAAAACACCAAACCCAGACTTGGTACACATATAAAATAATGTTTTATATGGGGGGGTGTAGCCTCTCACACACCCCATACTTTAATAATCACCTCTGAGGGGGGGCAGACACTGGAGGAAAGAAGAGGGACTGAGGGCAACAATAATTAAAAAAAATAAACACAAACACCCTGCAAAAAAAATAAAAGAAACCATACCTTTGTACAGTCCCAAACATGGAACCTCCAGCACTGCAGTCTGTGTCCCTGCCCTCTAAACTAGGTGGGTAGCTCAGTGGTGTGATGCTCCACAAACCCATTTAGCCCATCCCTCTTCCTCCCCCTCTTCCATCACTCTTCCCTCCCCTCACCATTTTTCCTATGCTCCCTTGCTATTCCCTTCCTTCGCTATTCATTCCCCATCACCGATCCCAGCAGTGACCAAATTGAAGTGCTCATTTGTGAGTCACTCAGTTTGGTTTGCTATAATCATGGGATACCCATTTTTACCTCTTTATCTTAGATCCAGTACTCTGGCATCTTAATTCAGATATGTGTGTGTCCCATAAAGACCTTAGAGGGACAGGTCCCCACTGTGGTCCTAGTAAATGCAGATCATATCTGTTTACTAGTTAATGATGAAACTGAAGGGAAAAGCAGCAATTTAATTATTTCAGGATTATTCATTAGCATCTGTTTCAAGTTTCAAAATACAGTCAAAAGTAAGGCTATTGCAATAGGAGATTATGATAATTCCGCTCCAGATAACATGTCTCGTATACAGGTTACAAGCAAACTGATTCAAATCCTGGGAGTCAAATTTGGCAACGTAGAAATGGAGGGCTTGATTTTCAGAATGGCACCTAGACTGATGCAGACTGCATCAGCCAGCAACTTGCATCACAGCCCCAATGCACCAGGGACCCTGCACCTGATTTTAGAACAGGAGGGGTGCTGGCACCAAAGACTGGGAAGTTCCCTTAACTGCTTTCATGTGCCAAAGAAGTGCTGCATGGGAGGTGTTTAGCAGAGACTGCCGTCACTGCCTAGAGGTGAGAAAGCACCCCAGTGGTTTGTAGCGGGTCCCGCAATGACCTTGCAATGCCATCCACACTATAATTGTGCATGGTGTCAGCCCTGTCCAGCTTATGCAGAACCTTGGAATACCTACATGGTCACAGTGCCAGCCACTGCCATGCTGCTCTCCCTTCTACAGAGTACCAGCATGACCCTGCTTTGGGCACCCATCACTTGCTCCCCAGTGGTGCAACATGCCTGCTGTGCAGTGACAGTTGTGCCAAGTGACCACTGCAGAGTCATGTGGTGGTCATGGTTACTATCCAGCAATGGTCCATGGTGGCACAGGGTGCATTGGACTGGTCCCTACCTGGTCTAAGCATGGAGGGGATCCATTATGTTCTAGTATCCCAGTTATTGGGATGTTGCAGCTTTCATCTGTCATAAGCACCCCTCCACCTTGGCACATCTGATGATATGGCACATGCCTGGTGTATGCAGATCTATCACAGGTGGACCATGGTATGACAAAATCAGGTTTGCTGTAAGTTCTAGCACACCGCACCCCTTGCTCCAATTTCTTTTGACACAAGGGGCATGTGTCAGTCTCAGACCTTTGAAAATCCAGCCTGGTGTCGGTCAACTGGTTTGAAAAGCTGTAGGTAGTTGAGAGATCAGTGACCATATGGAACAAATGGCCTATGTATAAAAATAAATATTCCGTGGCTCCAATACTTTTTGTACGTAAGCTACATCTTCCCCCTTTTGCTTCATCTAGAGGCAACACTCTGTGGAATTATTTAATGCTTTTTTGGGGGCAGCTGTCTGAAACCAATTAACTAATTTGCTCCCGGTGGCCATTTTGGATCAGTTCTAACAATGGATGGTTCTGACGCCATATGGCATCTATGGGAACAAATGAGACATATGCCTATAGATATTTCAAGGAAAGTGGCCTCTGGCTGCTGAATCCAGTAGCATTCTTTTTTAGTATGCTTGTCTTTTGTCATTTACATTTTTTTTCTGTTCCAAAACTGTGGAGCCCTCTTTTTTCTTTTACCTGTGGTCACCTCTTATCTTCCTGGATAGAAGGCTCCCTACTAGTAATTAAAAGACCATTACACTCAATTTTGGAACACATTTTGGACATCTTTAATAAATTGACAAAGTGGAAAATAATCTTTCAACAGGCTACGGTTGGACCTAGGAAACAATTATACCATCCTATTCTATGTAACGTCTTCTTTTTGGACTCTGTTTATATGCATATCACTCCTATCCCCCTTAAGTTATTTATAAAACAATTATGTAACAAATGAATCTCACAAAAAGATTTAGGATGTCCTGTAGTTGTCCACACATGGTAGGCTCCAGGTTAAAGAAAATCTCAAATACAAGAGTGTATCTGAATGTTTCTGCCCAAGACTTAACACTATAGCCCAGGAAGAAACCATGTTCCTTTTATTTTTTCAGTGTTTGTAAATACATGGGTTTGGAAGATGTTGAGTAATCTATGGGGAGAACCATTCATAAATGCCATTTCTTATGATACTGTGGTTTGGGTCTGGTAAGCAATCTTAATTTCAGGGAACATAAGAGTACCCTCTTTGTCCTTTTCACCTGTATTAAATGGTCTATATGGGACAGTCAGTTCAGTATATAATTCATCAGCAGGGAGCTCCATTAAGGGATCTGCACAAGAAGGTAGGAAAGGAAGTCAATATGATATGAAACCTGGAATTCTGTACATTAACTGGGAGAAGATTTTAATCTTATGGTCTGGCATTAAATGGATATGATTCTGTGTGTGCAGTCCAGAGATGTGTGGTGGGTACTTTCAAAAATTAATGACAAATGGATTAGCTTCTCTGTTTCTTTTCTCATTCTTGTGTATAATATTATCATAAGGTAATGGGCTTTAGAACTCTGTTTTTTTTTTCTACCTTCTGTGTAATGGTATCATAATGTTCTCTTGAGATCCGTATCACATTTGTTGAATTTAGTTTTTGTTATTGGTTTGCTTAATAAAGGATTCTCCTACTGTTTTCAAGAAGTGCTTTGGGATCATTAACGACCAACTGAACAACCTCAGAACAGACAGACAAGACCTCAGTTTAACATCTCGTCCAAAAGACAGCACCTCAGGAGAGCAGCATCCCTACCCTCCACCCCGTGCTGCACTACCATATCAGTACTAGGAGTTTAGCCCAAGTTTCTGGTGTGGGGCTAGAACCCCCAATTTTCCAACCTCAGAGGTGAGTGTGCAACTTGCTGAGCCACTGACACTGATGGCGGCTGCATGCTGTGTTAGTGAGGAGGACTAACAATATCAGGGTCAGAAATGCCTAAATTAAGGCAAGAACAGGCATGCCACCATTGCCTTAACGTTTCTGCCTTTCCAGTTGAACTTGTGCTGCATCTTGGTCAGTACTGCTGTTCTGTTTTCTCTTGCAGTAAAATGGACTGACTATAGGCTTACTGTGTTTTAAGGCCAAGAAATGTCTTATGTGGTGGCTGAGGTCCAATTTTAATTTCCTGCTAAAGTGTTGCCCCTCAGAAAGGCTAAAACAGAATACAGCAGTACCTTAGAAAAAATGTTACATCCTTCCTTTGTTCCTCATCCTTCTTTGGGAAAGTATCTTCCATATGACCTATTCGTGGAAAAATCTCCAAACTATGACTAAATTTTTGTGAACTTTGCTGATTATTGAGGAGAGTGTGTTTTGCACAGTTTTGTGTTGTTTTTATGTATAATCTAACAAACTCTATATACTTCACCTGGGGGGTTACGTGTCAATGGCTGAGATACATGAACTTATGTGGCTACACCTTTAATTGCTAACACAGCAAATTAGCATGTTTTGTCAGCACGCAAAAGATTACTTTAGGCAGGGAACTGCAAGCTTGAATATCAACTATGACTGGCTTGTTTATCCCATGTGAGTCTGTTATCATTCTCTAAATATCCTTTAATTACGCATGCTTCGCACTTGAGTTTTTCAGATACAGCACACTATTACTGTTACAAGTTGCTCAGCATTCTATGGATGCACGGCTTTCTTTTTATTTCTGGTGGGAGCCTCTAGCGCTAATTTAAAATCCAAATTTTATTGAATTATGATCAGTTCCAGCAGTTCTTGAACACCATGGGTAAAAATGCTAGACGGTGAAGGTTAAAATACTGAGAATGCTGAATACCGAACGTTAAATGCTGAACGCTAAGAACTAAAACTAAATCTTAAAATTTAAAACACTGGAGGATTAGTAAACAAGATTCAAGCCTTTCCCAGGACCTGAATGAAAATGCCTATGAGAATGCCAGTGCTTGTGGGAGTACATCAACTACTAGTGTTACATGTTTATTTCACAAAGTTCCCTGAAGTTTGCTGAGATTTTTTGTGTCTTATGTGCTTATGAGGCTTTATTGTGCACATTAGGAAGCCCTGTCAGTGTGGATCATGGCTGAATACTTTCTTTATTATAGTTGTGATTTATAGTTCTGTTTTGAAGTATTAGAAGTATAATCATAATTAGAAATGTGTATACACAGGCAGACACTATTATTTCAAACTCTTTTATATTGCTTATATTGATTTTAACTTAGGTAGACTAATACGCCTACTTGTTTTAGTTTGTTAACTTGTCAGTTTATCAGTCTGTTAAAGTCTTTTTTATGATTTCAAAATACTTTTGGAAAAAATTTCTGGATTGACTGGAGTTTTTTTTTGACTTCTAGATATTTCCTTGATTGCGCTTTATGTCTGGATGAGTTAATTGGATACTTCTGTCCAGAGACTAGAAAGCTTTTCTTCAGGACTCTTATGACATCTCATTGGAAAACTTTTTATTTGCTGTGCTGAATTTTTTGAGGACACTGAGGATTAGAGCATGGCACACAGAGTGGGCATTGGGACCCATTTGTCTTTGATGGTCAAAAGAAAGTCTTGGGATTTCGAATGATGCAGTAAAGACTTTTGACCTTATAAGAACTTTGGACGTGATTACCATTCAATGCTTTTATGTGTCACTTTGTGGAAAATTGTAAAGAGATTATAATCTAAACACTTTAGAAGTCCTTTACATATAAATTAGTTCACTCATTACTGCTTCTAAGAAATTTTTGTTTTGAATTTACCTTGGCTGTATTGCTTTTGCATATCTAAAACTTATAAGACATCTATAATTAGGTGTGGTAACACCAAGAAGCAGTATGATCTGCAATCCAGTACTATCTAGAAATAATAAGGGAAGAACATATGCTTCCAAAATGTTGGGTAAACAGAAAACAAGTGTACAGATACCTAAAGAATAAAGGAACTTAGAGAAATTAAGAAAATTGCAAAAAGAAAGCCACCAAAGCTAAGAAGTCTGGAAAATAAAATGAATTTACATGCTGAAAGCCAAAGACTGTGCCAGGAAAGTTTCAGTTATACTTCTTTACCTTCCCATATTCAGAAACCAAAGCAGGTTAAAATAACAGGTTATTTCAGTAGAAAAGAGGTCTCCCCCTTAAATTCCTTAGCATCTGGAACCATTACTCATAGGGGACAGTCACTGAGTACTCCCTCTGATAAATTAAATTCAGAAGGCCACATAATGATAGATAATACATCATCCCAAGGTGGAAATAACACAAGTGCTCAATTTTTTTGGGGAGGGTGACTTATCTATTATAGCTGGGGATTGGGATACCTCAGTAAGTTATACTAACAGCCTAACTAGTCATAGCACTATAGGGCTGTCTGGAGATTATTCAGAGGCAGTCTTCTCATCTGAATGTTATTCTGAGACAGCCCTTGATTTAGAAAACAAGAGTCTCCAGTACACACCCTTTTCATCTCCCCCTGCACTAAAAAACACACATCTCATTTGAAAGAGGGTTCATACCCCATAATACAGGAATTGAGTAGGGGAATAGAAGGACTGAAAAGTCTGTACCTCACCTTAGCAGATCGATCAGGGTGTCATAAGACAAGGTCGCTGGGACCTAGAGCTGAGCCTGATGCCCTACAGAAAAAAATCCAAAATGAAAAAATAGAAAACTATGATGATGAGCAGTTCACAAATATGGGAAACTTTGCCTCTTGTATGAGCCTCTCTAAACAGATGGTAGAGATAGCTAAGAATCCTTACTATGCAGACATAATGATTCTAGAAAACATTACAGCTCTCCAGGAAGAATTGTCCTCCTTGACAGCAGATGTCTTCAGAAACAAAATTATGTTAGATCAAATAATCAAAGGGTTTAACCAGGAAAATCAAGGGGACCTAAATATTAGTATTCAAAATCAAACAACAGAAACTGTCCCCACTGAAAATAAATTTGTTCAAGTGAACCTGCTGGCTCCTTTTATTAAAGATCTAAGCCTGGATAAATAGAAGACAGTAGAACAAAAAAAAAACAGGGAAAGGGAAAAGAGAAGGAACTTTGCAACACACAAATAAAAGGAAAACATTAAGTTAAAAAAAGGGGAAACTGTAAACAAGAGTAAAAATAAGAAAATGGGTATTTTAGAAAACTTGAAGGAAGGGAAAGATTTTGAAGCACTACAACAGACTGAGCAAAATTATGTTACTCAGGAGATATTGTCTTTTTTAAATGAGGATGTTGTTGGTATTAACTCTGAGGTACTGCCACTGGTCAGGAGGGAGGTCATTGCTCCAGATGTTGACCCTCAGCCTTCTTATCCCCTCTTTGGAGATAATACACCTGCAACGGGTCTCTTCTCATTTAACAATTTGTTTAAGGAGAGTGGACCATTAAGGAATAATTACTTTGAAACTTTTGGCATCAAACAGATTCCTGATGAAACAAATATAATGCTTACTACCCATATGAAATACATGGTGGGTATTGGTCGAGAGGTAAGGGACTTTTGGGCCTTATGCCTTCCAAACTCAGAAATAAATGATTGTGTCCTAATTTACACAAACTCTCCTGTACTTGCAGCAGAAATATGGTCTAAAGGCAATTTATTGCAATCAAAAGAGATTTTGATAAGGGATCCCCAGCTAGTGCCAGTGGTTCTGCCTGCAGAAATGGCTAGAGAAAATATAAATCAATTTAAGAACAGGGACCAAACAATAGAATCCTTGATAAAAATAATTAACAACTATGAATATCACCAAAATATAGAACAATCAGACAAGACAATTACAATTTTTTGATGGAATACAGAGGGAGAAAGAGATCAAAATATTATCTAAAGAGAATTAACCTCCTTTTTGACTCATTCCTTTGATGAAAAATTAACATAATCTATTCCAAATATTAAAGTATGGAAAGAAGAAATTGATTCTTCACAAATAGGTCTGTTCTTCACTTCAGCAAGACTGGTATGTCTTGTCATGGAAAAGGCAGATACACTGAGCAATCTGGGTATATTGGTGACTACACCTAGGAAATTTTTTGGGGATGTCCCAGGGACCCCTAGAAATGAGAATTTAAGGACAGATATCCCTGGGCAGAAACAAACATGACATACAATACAACATATACAAGCAGGACAAGTGCTTAAAATAATGTCTTGGAATATTGAGGGACTTACTTCAAAACTTGATGACTGTGATACATGTTCCTTTTTGGAGCCTTTTGACATACTATACTTGCAAGAAACATGGAGCATGACACCAGAAAATAATATTATTCCTGGTTTCTCTACAATAGCTATACCGGCTGTTAAAGATAAGAAGCTTGGCAGGCCTAAGTCTGGTTTGGCAATTTTTGTCAGGACTTCCCTGGACTTAGCAGTTTCTAAACTTGAGTCCAGGGGAAACCTGATATTGGCAGTTAAACTTTGTAAACCCTTTTTTACATTGATACTCTGTAATGTTTATATTCCCCCAAAAACTAAAAATAAGGAAGACTCTTGGTGTATATTCCTACAAGACATGAATTTTATCTTGGAAAAATCTGGTCATTTTTCAGTTTTTATTATGGGCGATTTAAATCCCCATATTGGATTAAAGTATTTAGAGTATGATCTTTATGCAGATTTATTGATGAATGTAGTAGAGATAAACACAGGGTTAACCTTATATAGAAAACTGGAGGATAAGAACCAAAACAGAAGAGGCAGATGGGTAAATACTTATTTTGGAGAGAAAAATTGTATTCTCATAAATGGTAGAAGTAAAAATGATAGTACAGGCGGTTATACATTTGTGGGACCCAAAGGATAGACAACAATAGACCTTCTTTGGGTAAACATGGAAGGAGCAATGATGATACAGGATATGGAGATATTGGACTCACCAGAATCAGCACATCTTCCAGTTAGTATAACATTTATAGCAGAAATCCCTAGTATGAGAAGAACAGAACATTCTCCCTCCATGAAAATTATTAACCATAAGAGAATTAGATGGCATACTCATTCTATTCAAACTTATAATGAGATATTTTTACAAGGGCCCCCAGCTGAATTGAGAAATGAAATATTATTGAATGATAACTTAAATTATGTTGTAGAAAACTGGGAAAGGTTAACAAACTACATTAAACCTTTTTGTAAAACTGTTTCAACAAGGGTATTTAAACTTTGTATATAGTTTAATAAACACTGTAGAAAAGCAAAAACTGTCTTAAATCAAAAAATAAGAGAAATTAGGGAGAATAAAAATGAACAGAAAATAAAATAATTAAATCAAGCTTGGAAGGAATATAATAAACATTTGGAGCAAGAGAGAAATAAATATTATAGATTACAATGGGACAAGCTAAGAAAGACTATAGTGGAGAAAGATATAAAGACCTTTTGGAGTCTGGTGAGTGGAGGTTATGGTCAATACCACAACTAAATTCATGCTCACATTACTCCCACAATATGGGAAAAGTATTTTGAGACATGATTTTTCTCAGAAAAAGAAAGAATGGAGACAGCAAATCATAATAATGTATCCACAGAAACTTTGGTTGACTCCTTGATTGTGAACAGTGACGAGATCCATCAAGCAATATTATCATTAAAATTAAACAAGGCTCCAGGCCCTGATAGCATAATCAGGTAAATTTATAAAACAGTTATGTATCAGTGGACACCTCTACTGGACAAATATTACAATGCAATACTACGGGGGCAATGCATATCATTGAGTTGGCTTTGTAGTATTGTATATCCAATCTTGAAAAGGGAGACCCATTAAATCCAAAGGTATACAGACCAATTAGCTTAATAGATATCTCACAGAAATTATTCTGTAAAATTTTATTAGAAAAATTACAGAATTGGATTGATGAGAACTCAATTTTTAGTGAATATCAAAACGGATTCCGGGCAGGAAGATCCATGGTGCAACACTGCTATGTCTTGAGACATTTAGTCAGAAAATATGAGACAGTGAAGCACATC
This sequence comes from Neoceratodus forsteri, assembly GCA_016271365.2. Classification (NCBI taxonomy): domain Eukaryota; kingdom Metazoa; phylum Chordata; order Ceratodontiformes; family Ceratodontidae; genus Neoceratodus; species Neoceratodus forsteri. The sequence goes on from CM057453.1 coordinate 243,506,884, forward strand.
AAACTTTACTGGTGCTTTGTTAATCTAACAGCAGCCTTTGATAAAATCATCCAGAATCTGCTTTGGAACAAATTGAAACACTTAAATTTCGATGGATCCTTGCTTGACATATTATTTAGATTGCACACTGACACCTGGATGCAAATACAATATAATCAATAAGGATCTTTGACATCTCCCATTAGTACAAATGTTGGTGTGAGGCAGGGGTGTATTCTTGCCCCAACTCTATTTAATATATACATAAATTATATATTGCAGGGCTTGGAAAATTCAGATTATCACTCTTCTAGAATAGGCAAAGATCAAGTATCACTCCTAGCCTATGCTGATGACATTGTCCTGTTTTCAACTTCTCTGTTGGGCCTGCAGAGGAAAATGGATACATTTTCCAAGCTATGTAACATGGATGATCTGCTAATTAATGAAAATAAGACCAGGGTTGTGATCTTTGGAAATAAAGTGAGGACTCTACCTAAGGTTTTCATGGGTCAAAATAGAATAGAAATAGTTAAGATGTAACACTATCTTGTTTGTTTTGTTGAATTTTGTTGACCCGGTAAGCCCACTGGGCCTAGAAGTCCCTTTTTCAGGGGTGACCAGGTGGAGGGGGGATACAGATGGTAAGCAACTGAAATTGAACCAGATCAAGCTGTTGGTGGTATTTTTAGTGAATGAGGGAAATTTGGCCTGTACACCGGGGAAATTCCCCTACTCTTTTCGATAAGTGCCACGGGATCTTTAACATCCACCTGAACTACCACCAATCCAGGCAGATGGGACCTCGGTTTAATGTCTCATCTGAAAGGCAGCACCACAGAAGTGCAGCACCCCTCTCATGCTGCACTACAGTGTCAGTACTGGGATATTAACCCAAGTGCCAGATGTGGGAACTAAACCTGCAGCCCTCTGATCTCCCGGCCTCAGAGGCGAGTGTGCTACCTACTGAGCCACTGACACTGCTTTCATCTTGGGGTACGTTCTTCTCAAACTACAACTTGAAAGGAACACATTGAGTATATTAAATCTAAAACTAAAATAGCAGCTAATGCCTTCAGACAATTCAGTTCAAAGCTGGGAAGAGCCTCTATATAAGGTATACTGAAGGTGATAAAGGCAAAAATCAATACAGCATAGTCTATGCCGCAGAAATTTGGGGAGGCCAAAAGTTTGATGACATTGAACAAGTGATTAATAAACTTTATTGTCACATATTAATGCTCTCTCAATCAGTACCAAAATAAATTTGACACTCAGAGTCGGAACAATTTCCTTTGGGAACTTTAATTTTAGAAAAAGAACTTGTTTTCTTGTTAAAGCTAATATAGTTTCCAGAACAAAGAATTCCAAGATGGTGTTTAGAAGAGCTATATTATGTCTCTATGAATTTCATTGCACCTACTATTCAATTTATTAGGGATAAACTTTACCCTAATGGGTTAGGTCATGTTATGACAGATATTTATCACAAGCCATGAGAAGAAATTACAGCCCTGGTTAAATCTAGAGTTAGAGATCTAGCCAAAGCTCAGGACAATGAGATGTTAACTACCCTGAAGAACTATAGATGGTATAAAATAATAAAGCAAAAAACTGGTTTGGATCCATATCTTATTAAATTAACCAACCCTCACTCCAGACTTTAATAACAAGATTTAAGATGGAGATATATATAAGGCAACCTACATCTATCATAGACAGGAAAGAGGAAAAGTAAATTCTCCCTTTTGCCGAAGTGGGACCCAAATGGACAACGATCTGAAACATGTATTACTGTTATGCCCTCTTTACAATTCTGTTAGGAGGAAATGGTTAGGGAATATTCTGGCATGCACTGCCCTCCTTCCAGACCAGTTGGTGTCATTTCTCCTTAATAATACAAACAAGGTCGTATTGGAGAAACTGGTAAAATTTGTATCTGCTCTTCTTTTACGATGATCTCATATGAAATATGGGCGTATATGTATATGAAAATTTGCATGACATTATTACTAGAATACTAAGATTTTTGAAACAAAGATTGTCATTGATATGTCCTAAATGAAATGATGTAATTGTGGAATCTATACAACTGTGATATTTTATTGTCCCTCATGGAAATTGTATCTAAGTGATGCACTAATATGATTTTAGATTTTTTAGATTTTGTAAAGGCTTAAGCTGAACAAATAAGCTAAACTTGACACTGCAAATGTAATAAGATACTGTATCACAAAGCTAAGGGTGGCCAGTGCCATAGAATAGAAATTGTAAGTTTAGATATGGCTAGACAAGATCTAAAGCAGTCACAATTTCAGGTTTAGACTGTTTTCCTATTTTCATCCTTCCAAAAACCCTAAACCTACTGAAAGTACTTCTTGATGTAACTTTACTACTAACTTTCTTCATTTCACTACACATTTTTAGTTCTGCAATCTCTGGCACCAACAGGAAAAGTTCGAAGAGTTGTTGCAGCACCGTATTCCTGTTGTAACTATGGGTAATGTAATAACTGCTTTTGGCAATGTGCAATTGGCAATTTTATATATAAAAGGTGCCACTTAGTTAATGAACCTCTAACCCAAATCAATTTGCATCAAAGGGGAACTTCTGGTAACTATCCTAGGGGGCAGGTAGGCCTGCAGGCCCAGAGACTCCAGGAGGAGCAGGCCAGCAGACCTCCCCCAATACCAGTAGAGGGGGAATAGAGGGTGGAGAGGGAGGGAGAGTGAAAGGGATAGCAGCTGGTGTTGGGTGCAGAAGTAACAGGGAGAAATGAGATAGGCAGATGGGAGGGAAGAGAAGGTGGGTCAGAGTCTAGATGGAAGGTGGTGTCCCTCAACATATGGAGTCTTCAAAGCAAGATGAATGACCTGCAGGCATTGTTAGCAAAGAATGGAGTGGACATTGCAGTGGTCACTGAGACATGGTCCACACCAACCATGACTGAAACCTCCAGATCCTGGATATAAATTATACAGAAGGGACAGGGTGGTAGGATATAGGGATGGGTGAAGGTTTACATCAGGGAGGGTATCATGTGTACAAGGAATGCATCAGAGGAGGGGAGGTTGGAAGCAACATGGATTCAGTCACTGTCTAATAGAGGGATAGAGCGAGGAAGGTGAGGTTGATGGTCATTTACAGACCACCCAAACAGGAGGACAAAATAGCCAGGGAACTGAACTCACAAATATTACCTGCTGCAGGGAAGGGAGAGGTGGTACTAGTGGGAGACTTCAGTCTGCCCAATGTGGACTGGATGGTACCAGCCACAATCCTTGCCAGATGTCAGGATATCCTAGATGTGCTGCAAAGTGGGTTCCTAACTCAGGGGATTACAGAACCCAACAGGGAGGTGGCACTTCTTGATCTTGAACTGACGAATGGGGAGCACATCCAGGATAAGACACTCAAGGAACCTTTGAGTGGAAGTGACTATCACACAGTGTGGTTCCAGTTAGACACTGGCAGGGAAAAGAGTTCCACTAAAACTAAAATCCTAGATTTTAGGAAGGCAGTCTTCAGAAACATGGGTGAGTTGCTAAGGGGTCACCTGGCAAGAATCTGAGTGGATATAGAGGTGGACCAAAGGTGGTCCATCATCAAGGAAAGAATAACAGTTGCCTCAGAGAGGTGCATTAGGCTCAAGGGGAAAAACTCAAGTTTTAAAGCACCGAGCTGGTTTAGAAAGGAGGTGGCCCAGGCAGTAAGGGACAAGAGATTAGCCTACAAGAAATTCAGGAAGTCCAAAAGCGAGGTGGATAGGGAGGATTACCTGAAGATGGATAGTATAGTAGGTAAGGTAGTCCAGTGTGCTAAATCTCAGAAAGAACTGCAGCTAGCTGAAGGAATTAAAAAGGTAGAGAAGGCCTTGTTTCACTATATTAGAGGGATACGGGACAAAAACTATGGGATTGTTAGGCTTAGGAAAGGGGACAGGTGATGGAGGAGAATGGGGGCAAAGAAGAGGCACTAAATGAGCACTTCTGTTCTGTGTTCATCAGGGAGAAAGATGGAACAGTGTCACTAGGGGGAAGAAGAGGGGCAGGAGTGGCAGGGAGAAACATACAAACATAGAATTTATGGCAGATAAGGACCACTTGATCCATTCAGTCAGCACTTTTCTCCCTACTTTCGCTATTACCCCAGACCATGCCTGATCTACAGTTTTTTCTCCCCCCCTTCCTTTACACTGATTCCCTTGTGCTTATCCCTTGCATTCTTGAACTCCACCACTACTCTTTTTTAACTGAATATACTTCATTATAAGTTAAGGAGCACAAGGTAAAACCACGTAAAAAATAATTGACACCACAATCAAAGCGATTTAATAGGGGATGTAACAATAGATCATCCCATAATATCCAATAATGATACAAAACCATAACAAGCATTAAACTTTGAAAGCAAATATTGCAGTCAGAATAACAGTATGTAATTCTTAGATTTAATCCGTTCATGGTAGGTACACCAGGGGAACTAGTCACAACTACATCTATAATGTAGAAATAAAGGGTTGAAGAGCCTTCAATTATAAACAGTAAAAAGAGGCAAATATATCTCTAGGCTATTTGGAGAAGGACCTCTAACTTTTTCCATCTCTTCTTACAACTAGCGATATTGGGGCAGATATTCAAAATGTAGCGAGGCTTGCGAACCAATAGCATGGGAATAGTGCAGGCTTAGCATGGAGCCACCATATTCTAAGGACTGGTTAGTGCATGCTAACCACAATAGTGTGGAGGAAACCAATAATGTATGCAAGGGGCAAAGTGAGGGGGCGTGAAACAGCATACACGTGCTACAGAATATTCAGAGCCATAGCGCCATGTAAGGCCACATAGCACGGCACATAGGGAGGCACTAGTTACTGCCAATAAAAAGCTAGTCTAATCACAGGGCAAAACACAGAGGGGGAGGGACCTGACCAGGAAGTGACCATCGCAGCTGTGCTGAATGCTGTTTTGCTGCAACTGATGGCAGCAGTAGTGGAGGAGAAGGAGAGGGAGCAGGGCCAACAGGGGCCATAACGAAGGCCAAGGTGATGATATGTTGCACACAGGTGGTACCAGCCCAGGGTCTCCTTCGAGACCTTGCCAGATGAGCACATCACTGGCTGGTACTGGATGAACAGGGGTATGTTGAGGCAGCTATGTGAACTCCTACATGAGCAGGTGCAGTCCAACACCAGATGCAGCCATGCCATGACAGTCGAGGAGAAGGTGACAGCAGCAATGTGCTTCCTAGCCACAGGGACGTTCCAACAACCAATGTGGGACACCATAGAGGTATCATATTCTGCCACCTCACGCCTCCTGACCCGGTTCCCCGATGCTTTCCTGCCACATGCTGGTGAATTCATAGTATTCCCCAACAAAGCAGCAGAGCGCAGAAAAACCATGCAGCAATCCCATCGAGTTGTGCACCTACCAGTGGTACTTGGTGCCATTGACTGCATCCATGTCCCCATCCGTGCACCATCTGGTGATAGCAGTGAGGCATACGTGAACAGGAAGGGGTACCACTCCATCAATTGCCAGGTAGTGTGTAATGCGACTGGGCACATCATCAATGTCTTTGCGCAGTACCCCGGCAGTGCTCACAATGTCTTCATATGGCATCAGTCTCGGCTGTGTCAGGCCTTTGAGGAGGGCAGTATACCCAGTGGGCACCTAGTCAGTAAGTATCAGCATGCAATATATGCACACACCACAGCAGGGATGAGGATAGGCAGGGTAATGCAAGGAAGGGGTTTGGGATAGCAACACAGGTGGTGCACCACAGCAAGATGCAAACAGCAGGACAACAACACTAACCAGAGCACATGTCTCAATAGGGGACAGCACCTATCTCCTGCGACCCTGGCTGCTGACACCAGTACCCTGGCCTGCCACAGTGGCAGACAAGCAGTACAATGAGGCACACGCAGCCACTAGAAACATCATAGAGAGGGTGTTTGGCATACGAAAGATGCACTTCCAATGCCTAGACACGTCAGGAGGTGCCCTACAATATAGGCCTCAGAAGGTATGCCGTATCATCCTAGCCTATTGTATGCTGCACAACATGGCAATGAACTGTGGAATACAGGCACTTGAACCTGAGGAACAGGCTGACAATGACCCAGAGCCAGAGGTCAGGGGGATAGTGGAGCAACTCAAGAGGAGAGATCCTCGATTGGCCCACAGGGCCCTGGAGCACAGGGCTGCCATCATCAGGACACTGTCACAGGCCAGAAGGTGAGTAAACACAGCACAGCAACCAGAAATAGTACAGTGTAAATGAATTTATTATGTATGGACAACCACAATAGTGCAGACCACCAACAAAGCATGTGCACAACACAGTGGGAGTGACTGTATGTGTGAAGGCAATGTGAACTGTGGGCCATGCAAGTCATGCATGTGACCACTGTAGACAGCCATGGCACTGTGAAGCATGTGATGCCCATGGAGCCTGATAAGAGGAGGCAGGGTGGGAAGGGCTACCATGGCTGTGCATGGGTGAACATGCCAGTGACTGTGTGTGTGCATGTGTGTGTGGGTGTTCGTGCTTGTGTGTTCATGTGGGTGTTAACTGTGTCCTCATGCATGGCAGCCATGCCTATCTGTGGAAACTACCACCATGCACATGACGCACACCATGTGTGCAGAACACAGAACCTGGGGTGCTCTGTGCCGAGGATATATTTGGGGAGGACCGCTGTGTGGCTGAGGGGGGTGCCCCAGTGCCCTGGCCAACCAGCAGAGCCAGACTGGGTTGGCAGATGCCCATGGCACCGTTGGGTGCCAGCAGATGCACCCAATACAGTGGTGCTGGAGTCAGTACCCACCCTGCGGCCATGTGAGGCTTACCTGTGGTCCTGTGCGCCATGGGCATGCTGTTCCCTTTGCACAGCCTGCTGACCATCATGCACCCCATGCAGCACTGTGGTGAGATCAACCACAGGGCTGTCAGACCCACAAAGCCCCAGTCAAGCATGGCCATCATGTACCCCAACCTGTCCTCTGCCCACTGTTCAGCAAGTGCAAAACCCAAGGACACAGACTCCCACATCTGTGACAGCTCATGCTGCAGCTCATGCCAAAGGACATTCAGGTTCATCTGGGCCTCCTTCTGGGACGTGAGGGTGGCCTAGAGCAGAGGGCAGGCTCCCTGGCCATCTGGCTCCATGGCTACAGCAATGTCAATGCCAGCCGGGGGCTGTGCCTGCTGCTGGACACAGTGGGGATGCTTTGGTAGCAGCTGAATGTTCTGCTGCTTCTGGGTCCCTGTGGTGTGCTGTGTCCCATGCGGGCCCTGCACCCCTCCCCGTGGATGGCAACACATGTCTAGTGGTGTCCACATGGCTTCCACGTGGCCCACCACTGGCTGGACTGGAGGACCATGGTGTTATGGCTCACCATCACCATTGCACCTGTGTTGTGGACCTCAGCATGACCCACCCCTGTGCTGTCTACCACATGCCCCTCCACAGGTAGGAAGTAACCCTGTTCTGATCCATCTGACCCAATGTCACTGGTGACTGTCAGGAGGATCACCTGGCCACCACTCAGATCCTCAACCTGGGCATCCTCCAGGGCTGCACCGTTGTCCAGGTCCCAGCCAGGAAAGGAGTCCCCCCCGGCAAGTGTACCCCATGTCCATCTAACTGCCACACTTGTGCTGCTGCTGTGGGTCCTCACCTGGCACCCATTCCAGAGGTCGATGGCATGTCGTCTTCATCCATAGCCTCCTGCACCATGTCAGCTGTACCAGCCATGTCCTGGTGCTACACAGGTTGTGCACCCACCGCTGTGGAACAAGAAGGGACAGAATCACTGACCGGTAAGTGCACAGTGTGCCACAACCACCACCAGTACATGCACACTGTAGGATACGTGCCACACGTCTTGGACATGCACGCCACACAGATCAGTCCCAGCAGTGTAGACTAAAGCCACATGCTCACACCCCTCCATAGTGTGCATGCCCCGAGCTTTTGACAGTGGTGACAGCCCTGCACAGGCAGTGGATGCAAGCAATACCATCTCATGTGTACAGTGTGCACAGCAGAGCACCCCCGAAGTGCAACCAATGCAATGCGGCATCACTGACCCCCAGCAACAGTGCAGGCATGCCGTGCAGTTTGCAGACACACAGATACTGACCTGTTCTAGGTGGCATGAGTGGCGTCTCACACCCACAGCAAAGTACACCGGCGATGTATACAGTAAATAGTGTGGATGCCACCATGGTCATCATTTGTGGGTCCTCCTGCCGCTGTTGCATTGTCTGTGGCCCACCTCCAGTCCTCACCCGATCACACAGCTGCTGTGCCTCCACCTCCTTTGCCCGGTGAAGCAGATCACTCCACCGCTTCCTCACAGCGTCAGTGGCACGTCCCCATCTGCCAATGGCATTGACCCCTGCCATGACCTCGTCCCACATCTGGCGCACAATGGCATCCATTGCCTTGTGGTGTTGCAGCACCTGCTCCCTCTCCTTGACACTGTGGACCAGCATCTTCAGTTCATCCTGCGAGAACTGATGTGCCCATAAGCATTCCTGACATGCTGCAGTACCCATGGAAGACATGTGGAGGGACATAGAAAACATGCTGTGGCATGCCTGCACCACATGGCACTGACGGAACACTATGATCATGCCACCCCTGACGCCTGCACTGACCATCTTTTTGCAGCATTGTGCATGCCCGGGTCAGCATGTGCATGTACAGTGCACACAACAATGGTGCAATGCGACCACCCCTGTGTGCACAGTGCATGTGTCATGGCATACACCATGGACACACTACATTCACTGGTTCCTCATGGGCACTGCATGGCCCATGTTGCCTGCAGGCTTACCTCACAGGTGTCCCACTGTAGAAGGGCCATCCCTACCATTGCCACCTGACACTGCTCTGTCCCTCATGGAACATGTGCTCCTTACACAGAGATAGTGCTGTGCATCCAGACATTTAACAAATACACTTACTATTAAATGATACCAGATCCAGGTCCAACGGTGTACCCATAGGCACTATGGGATCCACACCATCCTGGGCCTGTATCCCCAGGGCTGAGGCTGTGTACCCCTGTCAGGGGGTCTGTGGCCCTCATCATCCACCTTCCTGAGTGTCAAAGGCATGTCCATGATCCCCATATCAATGTGACATGTTTGAGAGGTATGACTGCAGGCCACTGTGAACCCCCCATCCCTGGCCCGGTGGCTGGCTACCACAATGTAGAGGCAGTCCACTCACAATGGTGGCTGCCACTGGTGACATGGGTGTGGCACACACCCTAGTCGGCAGGACCAGTGACCATGTGCACCACTACTCAGCAATGTGCTGGCATCTGGGCCTGCATGTGGCTGCTCTGTCCCATGCCTTTACTGTGGCTGCCCACAAGTGTGCACTGTGTATGCCTGGGCCTAGTCATGTCCCACTGCCATCAGGCCAAGACTCATGCCGCTATGTGGACCTGCTTCTTGCTGCTCTGTCTCCTGCGACATGCCCCTGTTTTAAATGCCTGTTCAGCTGTAGCATCAGATGAGTGCTGCAGTCCCTCAACACAACACCGGTGGAGCACTGTTTGCCCTTATATAGCCTAGCTGGGCAATCCTGCCTGTTAGGCATGCAAATGAGTGGGTAATGATATGCTAATCACACTGTTTGCACCATGCATAAACAAGTGACCTCATTTGCATAGGCCGGTTGAATATGGGCCTGCTAAGCAGCGTGCAAACGCTAGCGCCGGGCTATGTGGTGTCCAGCACCATGCTGTCCCATTAGTGCAGCGTTATGGGGCATAGTGCGACCTCCATGCATGTGCATGAGACTCCTGTGTCATGCTAGCACCCCACTGTAGTGCGTCATAGCGCCACGCTGTGTCATTTAGTGTGACGCTATGCACATGCATGTCCATGACGCACCAGGGTCGTAGTGGGGTCACGCATGTGCAGCGCACCTACTTCTGGGTAGTGCCGCGCTACGTCATGTGATTGCACAGTACTACAGCACAGTTAGCTGGTGAGCTCAGGGAGTGGCACAGGCTGTGAAGTACCACTTGTGGCAGGGTACCAGTCCTGATTAATGATGTCTGGGAGGTGTAGGCTGCATGCTGTTGTACACAGGGACAGGCACTGGGGGAGGCTGAATCTGCCAACCTTGTCCAGCTGGTGCAGCAAAGGCACAGACAACTCTTTGGGGAGGTCAGGGACAATGACCTCCCACGCCAGCAGATGTGGGCCTCCATTGCCCAGAGGCTCACAGAATGCAGGGCCATAACAAGGGATGCCACGAAGTGTCAGCATCACTATATGAACCTGCACCGACGGCAAAGGCAGCAGTTGGAGTGGTATAAGTGCATGGTGCGTGATGGCACTGTGCCAGTGCCAGGTTACTGGCATCACATGTGGCACACATCTGGCCTGTGTCACTCGGTCTGCTGGTGTGTGCGTGTGTGTATATGTGTATGTGTGTGTGTGCACAGGTGTGCTGTGGTGCCAGGTGGAAGGACACAGGTGGCACTGGTTCTGGGCCATGTGGGATGGGCATCCCGGGGATGCACCATGGTGCAGGGTGTCGGGGACACACCTGCCAATGTTTCCAGGTGCCACATATGGTGGTAGTGGTACTTGTGTGGTGCATGTCATGTCTGTGGGGGACACACTGCTATCATGCCATGTGCAGCCATGACCCTTGACCATGGTGTGGGTGGCAGGTATGGACTGTGATGGCGGGGGGTCCTGCCACAGGACCATCCTGCAGCCATCACCAGTGTGCTGTTGGGGTGCTGTCGCTTGGGCCATGGACTGCCTACATGGCCGTGTGTGTATCTGGTGGCCATGCACCTGAATCTGGCACTGTCACATCATAGTGCTGACATGCCTACATCCCCTGTGTGCCTGGTGCATGCCTCATGGGCCATGTGGGTCCTCTGTGTGGGTGAAACATCTGATCATACACTGTCCCTGGGCTGCCCTGTGTGTACAATGCTATGGGGGTAGGGATGCATCTTGCTGTGGCTATCACAGTGCATGTGTGTAGCACTTATACTGTTGTTACCTCTGTCTACTGTAGAGTGGATTGAGCTGCCAGTACTGTGGGCGAGGTCCAAGAGGTGGCCCAGGACACATGGGGGAGCAGCCCAAGGGTGCCATCCATGCCACAGTGGGCACAAGAGAGTAGCCCTGAGGCCAGGGGGCTGTTGTGTAAGTACATGTCCTTTTCATTTGTGCTGTACTTCTGCTTTGTGTGGTTACTTCACTGGTCTGCCATTGACCATGCTGGTGGGTTGGCTTCCACAGGCATCATGCCAGTGGTGTTGCAGCACTGTGCTGTGTTGTGAACCAATATTGCACAGTGCTGCTAGTGTCTGGCTGTCTGACTGTTGTATCCTGTGGGGTGAGGTGGTGTGGGCCGGTGTCAGCATGCATGGCTGCAAGGGTGCCATACTGTAGTAGGGGCTGAGGGGGTGGTGGTTCAGAGGGGCACTCATGAGGGTACACGGGATACTGTCTCTGAACTGTCTTTTCCATACAGACATCTGCAGTGGGGTTGGTTCTGCCCCTCCTGCCCACCCAGTTGCTATGCCTGTGCATAGCTGGATTGTTATGCTGTTCCCATGCTCCACTGGCCATGTTCAGCTGTTCACCTGCCACATGCGTGTTCTGGCTTCTGGATACTGTGCACAGTGCAGTACGTGGCCCATGTTCAGCAGCTTCTGTCGGCCCACCCCTGCCACTGTCTGTACCCTGTGGGCCTGCTTCTGCTGTGGGTCGGTTCAGCCATGGTGTGGGTTGGCCATTGGCCAGCCACCATGCCTGCATTGTGCTGCTCCTGTGCCCTTTTGGGTTGTTGTTGTGCTCTGCTTTTTGGTACATTGCTATCTGTCTATGGGCAGCCTGTACTGACTTGTGGTCACCCATGTGCATGTTGTTGTGTGGCACTCGCCCTCCGCCATACTGGGGACCACCTGTGTGTCTGCACTGTCTCACTGTGTGCAGTGCTGGGGTGGGTGGTGTCAACTGTGCCATAGTGCTGTCAGTGCTTGACTATCCATGTCCATTGGGTATTGGTATGGGGCCTGTGTCTACCAGGCCTGCCCTGTGGGTGCCTACCAGGTGTGCCTACCATTGCGTTCCTCTCCACCACTTGGGCATGGCTGTCAGGACATGCTGTCCATTCCTGTATAGCCACCTGTGGCTGCAGTATGCCACCTGGCCAGTTTCCCATCCTCACCAGCTCCACCTTCCTCTTGTAGGTCTACTCCAATCATTTCTGTGGGTAACCAAACTGGAGAAGTCGGAGGACTTGGAGGTTCTACTGTGATGCCTTGTCCAGCAGCAACGGATGATTATAGAGCAGCAGGCCATCCTCATTTCAGAGACCAGGAGGGTGGCTGATGTCCTGGAGGTGCGTCTACCAGATCCATCCCACAGTTAGCCATGAGCATCACCCCTTTTCTGCTGTATATCCCCTCCTTGTGGACTGGTGCTCATCCCCGGCATATCTTAAGTTCCCCCTGTTTATGTCCCTCCCATTATCATTGCCATCCTTTATATATTGTATATTTGTAAATATGTTTTTCATGACACTGTTATGGTAGTCTTTGTTTTCATAGTTATAGTCCTTCACATGCTAGTCATCTTAGTAGTCGTATTCTGTGTTGGGGGTGTTGTTTGCATTTCATTTTGTAGGGTTTGTACAGTTGGCCTTATTTGTTTTAGTGTTGGTTCATCCAGTGGTTGTAGTGGTAGACTTCTTTGTTCACAGTTTGGTTATGTTTGTTCTTTCTTGTATTAATTTAGCTTTCACATTGTTGTGTGTACTGTTGCTTTGCCATTCATTTGTTGCATATTACATTCATGTTTCTAGTTTACTGTGTCCTGTGTCATTATTGGATGCTGGGGTTTTCACTTCATATGTACTGCTCCCTGGTTCTCACTCATTGTTCCTGGTTGTTGCTTGCCATTCACATGCCTGTGTGTCATATACGGGGTTCTGCACTGCAGTCTGCACCTGGGACCTGGTTCCGGCCTGTGGTTCATTGCCTGTGTCCCAGGGTCAGGCTGTCTATCCTCTGCACTGTGTTCCACTGGGTGCTTGCACTGTCTGTCTGGGTGCTATATTCAGGCTGTCTTATTTGCTATATTCAGTGCTGTCTTATTCCCAGGCAATGTTTGCCCTGCACTCCTGGCCCTGTTTGTCCGGCTTCCTTCGCTTGCTATATTCAGCTGGATTTCCACCAGGCTATTCCTTTTGAATATGGCTTGCTTTCTGATCTGGGCTATGTTTGCCCTCTGGGCTGTACTAACTTTTCCCCAAGGCAGGGTTTTAAATATCTGGCCCATTATGTCTTAAACTAGTTAAGGATTTTTCCATCCGTAGAACAGTCAGGAGGCTGACTATCTTAATCATCAGTTTTGCAACTTCTGCAATGAGGGCTATATGGTACTTCTCTGGGCCAGTCTGTTGATCAGTGCCAATCCCCACAATACACAGCTCACTTACAGTATAAAACTATTTTATTGTCCTAAGAGGGGATCCAGGTGAAATTTAATACATGTCTAAAAGCTCTGAATAGCAGCGAAAACCCATAAAAGATGTTTAAGAGTGCCTCTTGGTTGTTACATTTCCCACAAATGGAAGTATCTAATTTCCCAAAAACAAATAGCCTTTGCAGTGTGTAATAAGTGTGGTGTAGAATATTATATTGCATCATCCTTTATTTATCTAATTTAATCTAAGGGTGAGTGTATTCCCATGGAGCAGCAGATGTAAAGATGGAGGAAAAATCTGGAAATTCCTTCTCTCAACAGCTACATCTTAGCATGGGCCCAATTTCCAACACAGCTGTTAAAGTTTTATAAAGCGCAGACACTGCACCCGGGTCACCCGGTCAGCTAAAGTTCATAAGATCAAACCATCAGTGAAATGCCATGGTCGAGGGCCTAGAAAATCCTGTAAAGAATGTTTGAGTTGAAAGAATGAAAAGGCTGACAATTGTGATATTTGTAATGTTCTACAAAACTCTGTGAAATAGATAAATTGGTCTTCCTGTATAAAATCTGATATTTTTTTAAAGTCTGTGTTAGGCAAAAAAGATAAAAGAATTGGTTTGCTGCCAGTCTTAATGTTTGGGTTTAGGCATAGTGGTTGCCAGGGATCTTTCTGTGGGAAGAAGATAACAAAGTTGTCCATTAATATGAATCAACCAACCTAGTGAGGTACCCCATAGGTCAGTAGGGAGTCTGAACAAAGGAAATGAGGCAAGGCCCCTGGTGAGATGCCATGAACCTTATAACAATGTAACTTAGTGTCTTTATACTGTGGGTAGGGCTGTTCTGCACTAATTACCATCTCAGGTAAATGACAGACCAAGAATTTACTTGCTTGAGAGACTAGATAATACCAAAAGAAATTCAGGAGTTGAAGCGCACCATGGCATTTTGCTAATGATAACTTCTAGTACTCAATACGGGATTTTTTCCTTTTCAATAAAAATTCAGTAATAGCCTGGTGTAGTGAGGTAAACTGGGTCTGGGGTAATGGGACCCCCATCATACTAATGGAATAGAGGACCATAGGAAGAATATTCATGTGAATGATCAAGATTCTCTCCATAGGGACAAGGGGAGGGCTTGCCAAAAGGCCAGGTCTGCCTTTATGGCACTAAGTAATACCTGAAGATTGCAGTCTGTCAGTTTCTTGACACCCCTTGCTAGTTGAATCCCCAAATATTTGAGACAATCTGTGGATCAACAACTCTGCAGTTCTGATGGAATGCTACTTTGCTGTGCTACTGGATTGAGGGGTAGGATAATGGTCTTGGGTAAATTTAATTTGTATCCAGACAGGCAGCCAAAAGTCATAAGGACCTGGAGGGTAGAAGGCAAAGAAACTGCCAGGTTCATCAAATGCAGCAAGATGACATGTGTATGTAGATAATTTAAAGGTACTGTATGTAGACCAATAGAGATTCCGGAAATTTGTGGGTGTTGAATAAAGTGCCTAGCACGATGTTCAAAATATAAATTAAACAAAAAAAGGGGATGGTACAGCCATGTTTCATACCTACCTTTAACTTGAAAGAACCCAACATCTTAAAAGAATCCAACAGGATCTCATTACAAAAGATGTGAGCCATAGGAGAAGAAAAGAGTAGGTGGATCCATTTAATAAAATCAACCAGGATCCCAAAGGCTTGTAAAGTTTGGAACAAAAACGGCCAATAAACCCAGTCAAAAGCCTTTTTGGCATCCAGGGAGACCAACATTGCAGGGGTGTTGGTCTCCCTGGAGGCCAAAAGCAAATGAAAAATGTTCCTCATGTGGTCCGAAACTAAACGTCTTTGCATGAATCCCATTTATTCTCAACCAATTAATGGTTGCCAAACTCAGGTCAGTCTACTCACTAAAATATTAGAAAGAATCTTAACATATACATTTAATAAATAAACCAGCCTATAATTGTCAACCTCTAAGGGATCCCTGCATGTTTTGGGATTCAAAGTGATAAAGGCTTCGAGAAAATTTGGAGGGAAGGCGTTTTGTTGGAAACAAAGATTATAAAATTCTGTCAAAGGGAAAATTAGTCCCGCTTCTAAGGTATCATAAAAGTAAGGGGAAAAGACATCATGGCCTGATGACTTGTCAAGGGCAAAGGAAGAGATAGCTTTTTCTACTTCATAAATAATTATGGGGGTGGTCAAAACAGAGGCCATATCAGGGTCCAAAATGGGAAGGTTAGCTTCTTTCAAGTAAGCCTGAATTTTAGGTCCCAAGACTGATGGTCTGCCTCTTCATCATACAGTTTTTCAAGAATTGTTTAAATTCTCCTGCAATTTCCCTGAGGGATGTCAAAAGCACATTGTCCAGTCCAGAATGAATTATCTTAACCAGCCAAGCCATCTCAAGTTGTTGAAGTCACATACCTAATAATTTGCTAGATTTCTACCCTTACATTTCATAATTAAAACAAGAGTAGAATAAAGCGCATTCCACCTGTTCTCTATTCAGTTCAGCATATGCAGCTCGTTCTTGGTAAAGGTGTAACCATTTCTCCTCTGGAGAGGTGGGTCGTATGTTCTATTCTAAACCCTGAATGGAATGTAACAATTTTTGAGCTTTTTGTTCTCTGCCCTTTTTCCATGCAGAGGCCAATCTAATAATCTTTCCTCGGATGACACATTTGTATGCATTCCAAAATGTGGCCCCAGATTGTACTGAGGGCATATTAACCCTTGCTGTGCTGCTGACTGATATATCAGTCCGGAATTCTTATACGTTCTAATTCTGTTGGCAGTCAAAGGCCTAATGGTAAAAAATCCTGTGGTTACTGGCTTTAGCTTAGAAAAGCACCCAACATCTTTAAGTATATGGTTATTAAGTCTCCAACACATATCCCTCTCAATGGTAAGAGACAAATCTATCAAGAGTGAAACTGGGACATGGTCTGAAATGACCTGACTATGTATTTTGCAAAATCCAGCAGTTTGAATAAAATCTGGGCTTACTAGGGCATAATCTATACAAGACTTAGTATTATCACTGGGGAGGTAAAAGTGTATTCCCTACCAGAGGGTGAAGGGTACGCCAAAGTTCTACTAGGCCACACTTATCTCATAAGTGGTGCATTGCCCTTTGCACTGGGGAAATCCCCTTCTGATTAAAGCCAGACCTATCCAGGGTGTCATCTATGGTGAGGTTCCAATCCCCAATGATTAATTTGGGAAAGGAACTATGGGCAGAAATAATATTCATAACAGGAATGAAAAAGGAGGTTTCATTTGCGTTGGGTCCATAAATGCTGCCCACTAATAATTCAGATGAGCCAACAATAACATGGAGAAAAATATATCTGCCATCTCTGTCTGCATATTATTTAAGTACTTTGAATGCCAAATGTTTACAGACCAGAATTATGACTCCTGTTCTGTGAGAGCTGTTACCTGCACCAAAAGAGAGTCCCACCCACAACCTGTGAAAAAGATGTGCATCTTTTGATAATAAATGGATCTCTTGAAGCAAAACCAAATCTGCATTAAAAGGAGCTAAGTGCTTAAGAACCTGAAGGCATTTCATATGAGAATTCCCCTTTAATGTTCCATGTAACTCAGGTTAAATGAGAACGGGCCATGGTGAAAAGTAGCAAATATTGGCAACTGTTCATGAAATATCAAACAATGAAACATATCCATCAAATATCAAATAATGGATGCCACTGGATAACCAAAAGTGCCACCAATACCCAGTCCACCCTGTAAACAACCATACCTTGTGCTCTATGAAAACAGTAGAGAAAATAACAAAGTATTTCATAACATTAGAACCAAGAAACCCAATAAGGGTGTGAAACAATGATAACCAGGAATACATAAATAACAAACAATTCCACTGTAATCTTCTACCAAACTAGGGAGGAGAGGGTAGGTGATACATCACACAGGACAAAAACATCTCTCCCATGTAATATTTAGACAGTTATGGCTCAGGGAATGAGCGAAGAACCCAGGCCACCGCTTCTTAGACAACCACACTCAGCTACAATAGTTATCACAGCCGCAACATAAACAAAAAAGGGAGGTGGGGGAAGGGAATAATGGGGAAGACAGGAGAAAAAAAGGTAAAGGGTTAAGTTCCACCCTTCACCCTAAACAAAGGGTTGCTTCTGTGATCCCTCAAAGCAGTAGTCCTGTGTAGTCTGAGAGGACACCTCCGGCTGCCTTCCAATAAAAATTATCCAGTGAATTTAGATCCAGAAGCAGATAATAGCAGGAGCATACTAATCCTCAGCCAAGACAAAGACCCCAGTAGCCACATTAGGCCATCATGAAAAACAACAAGTTTTAAGGTATCTAAAAGTTTAATCCACTCTATACAGTCCAAACTAAATAAGCGTCCTTTAATGAACAGAAATATGCTCCGCAGAATTGTAAATTGAGTCCCTGTCTAATTATGTGATCTCTTGAGTAAAGAACTAGTGAAGTCCAAAAGAAACACATTGGATTTCTTCCCCAATTAACTTTTCCACAAAAAATTGGTCCCTGGATAAGTAGAAAACAGGCGGAGCACCATGATCTTTAGCCAAATGAAACTTTGAGAAGCTTGGTATTGTAAATAAGGAAAGCCCCCAAATTACAAATCTAAATAATCCGCTCCATGATCTCAGAGCATAATAATCTGTAACTAACAGAAATTAGCTCCACAGAAGTTCAGTACCAGTTCCAGTTCAATAATAAGAAAGAAAAAGGCATAATGCAATCACCACATTGGAGCTAATAAATAGTCCACCTGTAACAGACTGAAGAGCCAAGGAAAAACAATATCTAATGTAGCCGCTAGTTTGAATCAGCAGTATTGGCAGTGAACATTGATCCAGAATCCCATAAAAGTTCCTCACTTACCCTCAAGTGTTCATGTTCCTCCAGACAGTAAAGGAAAGCTGGGAAAGTGCTTTGGCAGCTCAATTTTAGCTTGGACAGCTGAGGCAAATTCTAGGACCCCAGCAGCTGTGGTGACAAAGAGTTGAGCAGAATACTGCATGTAAAATTTGACATATGCCTTGTAGAGTGTCTGCTTGATGTCTCGGTAAGCTAATTGCTTCCCCCGGATGAATGGCATAACATCTCTGAAGAAGAAACAGGGATGTCCATTCCAGGAGAAGGGGCACTTAGCTTGGACTTGCTCGAGGACACGCACCTTGTCCTGGTAATTCAAACACTTTAAGATAATGGCTCAAGGTTTTCCTTGTGGCGGTTGTTGGGGGTGAAGTGAGAGGTGGGCTTGTTCCAGCAGATAGTCTGAGCCATGGACTGGTGGGCCAGCAATTAAGCAATAAGGCATGAAAGGGTGTGTGTTTTATTGTGTAATAACATCACTCCTGTGGTGGGTTGAAGCACGAGGCAAAGCTGAGTGCTTCCACTACACCAGGAATGATGTTATTACACTGTATCACACACCCTGGAGTGCCTTATTGCTATTATACAATGTCTCCTTGTGTATTGTTTTATTAGATGGTGTTCACATTAAGATGTAGACAGAGGTTCTTTTGTTTTACATGAATTTTACTTGTTTTGAACTGATGACTTATAAATCTGACTAAAAAATAGTCCATTCAAGGCTCTGTTTACTGTAGGCTGTCTGTAGCTCTGAATTTACTGTATCTCCCCCACCACCACCACCTTCAGCTCTTTCACAGTTTTTCTGTGTTTCCCAGTGCTGTTATACAAGGTGGCCCTTATTGCTTTTTTTTTTTAATCTGTGCATGAAATTAAGCCATTTTTTCTTTTGTGACCTGAGGAGTGTGGCCACTGAGCCAATCCCAAGAATCACCATAGTGACTCAGCTGGCGAGTGTATCTACTGTGGCTGTGTTCTGTGTGACAAGAGTGATTAGAGGTATGGCTTTATTTTTTTTAAACTGTTTAAACTGCAGCAAAATGCAGCCATTCTTTCCAAGAGCCCAGTACAGTGAAGAGGGAATACGGCATTTGAAGTTTGCACGCGCTCGCATAATTCCGCTGCCAACAAGGGGAAATGAGAAGTGGTGGAGTTAGGGCTTACCTTGAGGTGTCATGGGTTCTGCCTTCTCCGGGGACCACAGTGGGTAGTCAGACTTTCTAGCAGGGTTAATGAGTTAATTTTCTTCAAACATTTTCTCCTTGACCTGAACAGCTTCAGTGAACCATGTGACCAGTAGTTATGATCTGTGTGGTTCAGTGACGTAAACGTCTGTTATTGGAATGTCCGCTCCACACGGAGCTGCAGTTTCAGGTACAAGCTTAGATTTTTTAAAGTTGCAGGCAGTATTTCAGAAAATAAACTGCTGTGCAAGTGTACTTTTCTGTTTTCCTCAGTGTGGGACTTAAGGATGAACTGGTGTTTGGGGAATGGGGGAAGGTAAAGCCGTGAATGTTTGGTTGCGTGGGCATGAGGCAGGCAGTGAATCTAGTTTGGTCATGTGGTCATTTTGCTGCCTGCCCTCAATACAGTGATGTTAGTCATGTAATAACATCACTGTGTCTTGGGCTTAACAGCCAATCAGAGTCCTTGATTTTTTCTTGCCATTGTGTAATTTCTATTAGAAAATCCTGGAGAAAGGTCAGCATGTTAGAGCCCTCCATATGCTCCAGAATCCCCACAATCACAAGATTGTTCCAATGACTTCAGGTTTCTAAATCATCAGCTTGAAGCTCGAATTTCTGTAATCATTTCTTAATATCTTGTCTTTACTGCAGTTCTTGGGTTTGGGAGTCCTCGAGGGAGCTGATCCAGGCATTAGCATCCCCCCGAACACAGAATAAAGGTCTCAAGATTTGATTTGAGGAGTTGCAGATCTTCAACCACCTTAGTGAGAGTGAGTTTTATTCTGACCATATTGGCCAGTAATAAGTTTAATTTGTTGGACACTGCTTCTAGTTCAGGGGAATTTGTAGTGGGTCATTTTTGAGGTGGCTTCAGCCTAACTTGAAGAGATGGCATTGATTCATTTTGGCTGGCGTTGTCTGTAGAAGGATTCATTTTCATATCTGCAAAGTTGTTCCCCGAAGCATCCATAGTTGGGGCAAGGTGTCTGATGTAGAAACATAAGTAAAATTGGTTGTTAAACGTAAAGAAATTAGCTTAATTAAAACCAAGAACATGGAACGGAGGAAAACACATCCATTCAGCTCAAGAGCATCATGTGTATCCTCCACCACCACTGATTTTGACCTACCACCTCCACTGGGAGGCTGTTGCAGGAGTCCACCACTCTTTCTGTGAAGAAGTTCTTCTTCACATCTCTCCTGAATTTATCCCCATCCAGTTTCATAGCATGTCCCCTTGTTCTTAAGCACTGAAGAAGTGATAGAGGTGGCAGGGTGAGGGCAGTGCTGCTACTACTAGCACTGAGGGTGGGCAAAACCCAGGCCTAGATGGCATACAGACAACTTGAGAAGGGTGCCACGGGAACTGGTGGAGGAGTTTGCAGATCCACTGGCAGGTTTGTCCAGTAGTTCACTGGAGTCAGCATGGTACCACAGGACTGAAGAATGGCACATGTAGTGACCTTCCATAAGAGCAGTCCCAAAGATAACCCAGGGCATTACAGACTGGTCAATTTGATCCAAATCATGTGAAAGCTCATGCAGACCATACTTAAGGAAAGGTTGCTAGAGTGTCTAGATGAACCTGTTCTCCAGGATGTAAACAGTATGGGTGTACAGGATGGTGGATTTGTGAAACAAATCTGATTGACTTCTTTGTCTGCGTCACTAAAGCAGAGGAGAGGGGAAGAGCAGTGAACATCCTTAACTGGATTTCAGCAAGGTCTTTGACTTTATAGCCCACAAGGGATTGATCAGGAAGTTAGTGGATCTCAAGGATGGAGAGAAAGGTTGACAAGATGGGTAAAAAACTGGCTCAGGGGCAGAACCTGAAGAGTTGTGGTGGGGGATGAGGCATCTAGCACCCAGGATGTCACAAATAGGGTCCCACAGGGATCTGGACTCAGACCTCTTCTGTTCAATGTCTTCATCAGCTATATTGGTGATAGAATTAAGGGTAACATTTGTTTATTTAGAGATGACACCAAGCTCTGTGGAAGGGTGGACACAGCAGAAGGGCTACAAGACCTAAAGGAGGATCTGG
Source organism: Neoceratodus forsteri (assembly GCA_016271365.2). Classification (NCBI taxonomy): domain Eukaryota; kingdom Metazoa; phylum Chordata; order Ceratodontiformes; family Ceratodontidae; genus Neoceratodus; species Neoceratodus forsteri. The sequence continues at coordinate 243,528,486 of CM057453.1, forward strand.
AAAAACAAAGAGTTGGTCCAGGATTTGGCAGTTTGGATTCAGTACAAAGAAATGCAAAGTTATGCACATAGCAGCCAAGAACCCCAGGACAGAGTACAGCCTGGGAGTGGTCATGGTATCTGCATCAGAGGAGGAGAAAGATCTGGGAGTAATGATAACTTGACCTGAGGCACTCCACACAGTGTAGGAAAGCAGCAGCAAAGGCAAATAAAATGTTGGGCTACATTGCCAGAGGGATCAGCTGCAGGCCAGAGGAGGTAATGCTTCCCTTGAAGAGGTCAGTAGTGAGGCTACATCTGGAGTACCTTATACAGAACTGGTGGCCATACCTTAAATTCTGGGCAGTGCCAATAGGGCTGTGATGAGCTACCAAGTGAGCAAAGTTACACATGTGTTTAGAAATTATTGAATGCCCAGTTGTAACTTGGCCATTTTTTTGGAGGTGTTGCACCAAATTTTCAACATAACCTTTTTGGGACCCCTCCTCATGAAGAGTGCCAGTGTCATTTTGTTCACTTGTCCTGAAAGGTAATTTCTCAGAGCAACCACATCATTCTGTGCTACAGGTATGAAAACATGTTTTGGGCAGGATGTTAAAAATGACAGCTGTACTGTTTAAAAGGAGGTGTGCAAAAATGTCAATGTTGAAAATGTGGAAGGAAAATATTAAAAACTGGCAAAGTTAGAAGCGTGCGTAGAAACTGTACAATGCACACTCGTAATACAGTCATTTTTAGAAATTTTTTCACCAAATTTGCAAGATGTTTTTTTTGTGAACCCACCTCATGAACAGTGTCACTGTCATTTCATGAACCAGTCCCAAAAAAATGATTCCACATAGTGACATCAAAATCATCTTTCTTGACCGAGTAACAAAATGACAGTGAAATTTTCATGAGGTGGTGGTCCAAGAACCCCATGTTGAAAATTTGGGGCCAAAATTCTAAACAAAAATGGCTTATTTATCAATATAAGTTGAAAACCCCATTGAATGGCATTATAGCATGCTTACCTTTGATTCTTCAGTTTGCTGTCAGCTTTGAAGAGTGCAGACGTGTCCTGGTCCAGAGAAGATGACAGCGCTGACCTCTGGAGGTAAGTGTGGGGTAAGGGTGTGTGTGTGTGGAGATGGGTGCTCAGTGGAAGGGTGGGGATGGGGGACGGGGACTGAGGCAATGAGGAGGGACCGTTTTCTTTTTTACAGGAAAAAAACACACATAAAAACACATCAGGGACTGTTTTCTTTATTTACAGGTAACTCAAAAAACTCAGACATTTGGGCACACTGAGGTGGGCTCCCAGTGTGCCACATGAGTGAAGGGTGGGTGAGTACATGATGCTGACACAGAGATTGGGCACCCCGATATCGGCAGGGGAAAAAGAATACATTTGGGCATACTGGAGTGGGCTCCCAGTGTGCCACATGAGTGGGGAAGGGCTGCATAATGCTGACACGGGGAATGGGACCTCAATGTCAGTGCATTTTCTGTGTTGTTGGTGGCGGAGATGCAACTGCAGATGCATGGCACTCATGCATGTGCAGTTGTGGTGAACGGCATTTTGCCATTCACAACATGATGTCACCAGCAGAAATGCACATGTGTATGAGTTGCGCATACACAGTTTATGCCATGGAATGCAGAAGTAACAGCCAAAATAATGCAGCTGTTATTCCATAGCTGCCGATCAGGGTGGAGGGTTTCAAGCTCCCTTGGGCTTTAAGAAGGATAATTTCAAAAGTCCAATGGAAGATTCCATGATCAGCCATTTTTAGAGCTACTGAGCAATCCCAAAATGGTTGTAGGTTCCACCCACAGCCCTAGAAAGGACATTAACCTGCTGGAAACAGTCCAAATGAAGATAATGACGAGGTTAATGGACCAGCAGGGTAGAACGTATGAGGAGAGGTTGGAGGCTCTGAACATGTACTCCTTGGAACAGAGGAGAGACAGAAAGGGGACATGACTGAGACCTTCAAGTATCTGAAAGGAATAAATAGGGTGGATAAGGATGCTTTCTTTATTAGTGGAAACCAGAGTGGTGGACCAAGGGGGAGCAGTTGATGTCGCCTACCTTGACTTCAGCAAAGCTTTTGACACTGTTCCACATAGAAGATTGATAAATAAGCTGGGTAGGCTTCGGGTGGGTCAGAAGTTGGTCAACTGGGTGGCAAACTGGTTGACAGGCAGAAAACAGAGAGTGGTGGTAAATGGTATACATTCAGAAGAGATGCAAGTCACAAGTGGGGTACCTCAGGGATCAGTCCTGGGGCCAGTCCTCTTCAACATCTTCATTAGTGACCTTGCAGATGGACTAGAGGGTAAGGTTTGTCTGTTTGCAGATGACACCAAGATCTGCAACAGAGTAGATGATCCAGATTGGGTGGGCAGAATGAGAAGAGATCTGGATAAACTAGCAAAATGGTCAGAAGAGTGGCAACTGGGATTTAATGCAAAGAAGTGCAAGATCATGCACATAGGGAAGAGAAACCTGAAGCCACCTATAGTCTGGGAGGAGTTGCTAGCAGTCACAAGGAAGAAAGAGACTTGGGCATCATCATCACGATGACCTGAAATCATCAAGCAGACCTCTAAAGCAGTAGGCAAGGCTAGGGGGTGTTAGGGTGTATTAGTAGGGGTATCACAAGTTGTAAGAGGAGGTAATAATCCTCTTTACAAGACACTGTTAGCCCCATCTGGAGTACTGCATGCAGTATTGGAGGCCACACCTTCACAAAGACATTAACCAAATTGAGGCAGTCCAGGAAGGGCAGCAAAATGGTGCAGGGACTGCATCAGAAGACATGAGGACAGATTAACAGAGCTCAATATCTATACCCTTGAGCAAAGGAGGGAGAGGTGATATGATCGAGGCATTCAAACACCTTAAGGGCATTAACAAGGTGAAAGAGTCTAACATGTTTAGATATAAGAAAAATAGCAGGACAAGAGGGCACAGCATGAGATTAGAGGGGGTCCGATTAAGGGGGAATGTGAGGAAATTCTTTTTCACAGAAAGGGTGGTGGATTCATGGAATGGCCTACCTCAAGAAGTGGTGGCTATGAATACAGTGCAGGGCTTCAAACAGGCATGGGATAGGCATAAGGGAGCAATACAAATGAATATGAATAGATAGGCCACTGACAGAGCAAAGGCCAATGGCACATTTATAAGGTAGAAAAAGAAATGGGCAGACTGGATGGGCCTTGCGGTCCTTATCTGCCGTCAACTTCTATATTTCTATGTTTCTATGTAAAATATGAGGGAACACACTCTCAAGTTGGGTGGGAGGTTTAAGGGGTAGACTAGGAGGCACTTATTCATGGAGAGGGTAGTGGAAGGTTAGAGTATGCTTCTGGAAGAGATGATTTCGATGAAGACAGTGGGCAGCTTCAAGAGTGGCTGGAATAGAGTTATGGGAAAAATAAGAGTCAAGGGAGGGGCAGATGGAGGAGAATGAGGTCCTGGGGGACAGGTCAGTCGCTGAAGTAGGCTGAAGACCTTGCAATATGAGCAGACTAGATTGACCAAATGGTCTTATTCTGCTGGCTTCTTTGTATGACCCTACTGTATGTTCATACTATATAAAACATTAAATGTTTATACAGTGCTGTTCCAAAAGCCAAAGCAGCAGCACCTTACATTTTTTTAAAAAAAAAGCTGCTAATCATAATTGCTACTATATTATTCATTCACTCATGATGCAGGATTTTTATAATCTGGTTTTATCTTGATGCTATCATAACCATGTCTGATGCAGTGGCAATGCTGTGCCGGCACTCATAAGCAGGTAAAGGATAGGCGCAACCACTATAGGTTCAATTACATCTGTGTGAGTAAACATTCTGATATCTGCAATGGATCTCAAGTAATAAATGGCAAACTTAGCCCTAAGGCCTATTTGATATGAAAATGATTCTCAATTAAGAAAGCAAAATTTTGTGTCTACGATTTCAAAAACCAGAGCCTTATTGCACACTGGTTTTGAGGAAAACATAGGCTGAGTAAACCTTAACTTGCTGCATCTGTAACATTTTACAAGTATTTTGTTAGAATACAGTATGTCTGTCATTTCTATCATTTCAGTGGATTAAAATCAAAGTCAAAGTGCTGCGATCAGCTCAGTAACAAGAAGAAACAAAATGGGTTAAAATTTTCCTACCATACATTTATGACTGTTTGGTATGCTTCTGTGATTGTGCGTGACATTTAATGTAATAGAGTGGCTAACAAGTAACAGGTATATAGATACAGCTTAAGGGCAGCTTAATGAAAAGCTGCTTCTTTTTGCATTACACACTAATCCTTTCTCCCATGTGTCCAATCAACAAACGTTCTACAGCCCAGAAGTATCAGGTTATTGGCTATAGTTCCGTAAAGGATGATGTCAATAGGATAATCCTGTTAAATTCTGTGAAGCAAGCTACACTATATATAGTTTTTATAAATACAATGAAATACATCTGAAGGGGCGCAATACAATTCCTTCACCACTGTCATCTTTGGGTTCCTTTTTTAATTTGTAGAATTGGATTCAGTGCTTATAAAAGGTTAGAAACCGAGAGCACTGAAGATATAAACCCTTCTGTTTATCGACAGATCAGGTATTATGTGAGCCAGCATGTTAGGCTTCCTTTCACATTTCTGTAGCAGTGAACCTCGATCACATCCTGAAGGCAGAACCTCATGGAAGGTGCTCATTAAGTCATAGCCTTACTTAAATTATAGTGCCAGAATCTGGCCAGTCTGTGAGATTGCTTGTCCTGTCAATTAAAGAGACCACTGAGCTCATTTCACTTGTGATCTTAAGTGGGAAATTCAATCCTTGTCTCCAGATGAGTCAGGCTGAGGCATTGATACAGAAAATTACAATTTATTTAATCAGCATCTTTCATAAGTGTATATGTCTGTCTTTGTCTGTCTGTCTACCTGTCTGGCTGTCTGTCTATCTGCTAATACCTATAGATTATAATTGATGTAACTGTGACCTTCAGGGGTTCTTGCCACATTGAGAGTGGTCTAGCAGTGGTTAGTGGAGTTAACATTTGGTAAATGTCAAGGTCAGGAATTAGCTAACAAAAGAAAAAGAAGCTCTTCCACACATCAGTGGAAACACTGCTCATGGTATATGAAGCATTTTAACTGTGGAAGCCAGTGTCTGTCAGTCAAAAGCTCATTTCTCCTCTCAAAATCAACATGTGTCTTGGGTGCCAAGTGTTGCTTCACACATGTTGCCTCTTTATTTACCAGGTAAATTACAGTTTGTAAAAAAAGTCCTAAAATATTGGATAGTAGACACTGTACCAATCATATTGGTTTGACGAGCAGTCTAAGTGTTTCTTAGGCACACATTACTCTTCCCCTGCAGCCATGGCACCACACAATACTTGTAACTCTCTCTTTTATATAGACAGAAGGTGAATAGTAAGCATCTTCCTGGAATATCTGTATGACAGTAGTAGTTCTGCCAGGCAAAAAGATATTAAAATGCCTCTCTCCTGAAACCTTGCAAGACAGCAGCTTTTGATCTTAAATGTAAGAAAGTTATTTGGACACCGTTTTCAGATGAGATAGTGTCTTTGTAGATACTATACATTTAGGATATGGTTAATGAAGCCCTCTATACAAGCTGAATCTTGAGAAACCTTGTGACTTAACATCAATGACTTTGAAGTGCACCAACACATCTTGATGTTTTTCTGCTAAGTCCATCATCCACTCTGGAATATACTGTATATACAGTACAATTCAAACCTCAAATTTTAAATGCACTCTTTGCCTCTTATGGTTCGCATGCTATTATTTTATTTTATTTATAAAGTACACATCAGCAGTATCAGTGTACTGTATAACACAGAATTAAAAATTGCATAACAAAATTCAAGCCCTAAGTATAAATTATCAATATATATATATTGTAGCATACAGAAAAAAAACATGAAGTAATAGTGAAAGTTAAAAAAAAAGAATGAATTTAAAAAAAATAATCAACCAGAAATGTTAGATGTGCTAAATGAAAAATCAGCACATCTGGGGACTGACGGATACTGTATATAATCTAGGGATAAACATCATCCACAAGCACATCACTTACGCTAGGGCTTCACAACCCGACATCATTCCCAAAAGACCCATTTAGTTAAATACAACTTTTGTTATGTTGAGTGATGGTCTCAAACAAAAATGTCCAGGTTGTCCTCTTTTCTAGGACACTGAGAATCCATTATTCAAAATCTCGGGGATACCCCAGCCTACTCCATCAGCTGATTCTTATTTTGTAATAATTTGAAGCTTTGTTTGACTGTGGGAGCCTGCCAGAGGATTAAGAGACATCCTGATGCTGCCTTGGTACTAACCAAGTTAACACATTGCTAGACAGGGACAGTGTGCTCTGGTGCAGTAAAGTTCCACAAAAGTTTGATATTCTTAATGGACCGATTGTTACTACAATAAGGTAAATATTTTACAAGACATATTTTAAGAGTGAACACAACATGTACTGGGTCTGAAATTACCCATGTTTTCTCATGTATGGTAAAAGGAAGAAGGGGACATATCACTAGTGTGGATTTTTGGTGTGAGCCCCCATTTAATGAGAAATGGGCAAAGTGCTATACAAAGGTTTGCACTGCACTTGCCCATTGCCACGACCCCAAGAATGCTATATTCAGGCAGTTTAGCATAGTTTAGCATAGTGGTTAAAGGCATTGAGCTGCAAACCTGGAGACCTGGGGTTGAATCCCATTAGCCCCCACTTGCATACTATGTGACCCTGAGCAAGTCACTTAACTTCCTTGTGATCCCAGATCACACCCAGAAACAAGATCCAGCTTAATGTCCCTTTCCTGTTTAAACAATTTCCCCTTTCCACTGCTTCAACAAGGATTCTTGATGTGTAGGAACAACATCCCCTAGTTCCGATAGTGCTAAGAGCCCCAGGTATGATATTCAGCTGGAACCATGCAAATAAGTTCCTTGGGCTTGCAAGGTGCTAAGGGGCCATATGCATAACCTTGATGGACTCACTTGTATGGGAAGTGGTGCCAAGTATGTGCCCCTCTTGCGGCCTGCCCCCCAGCTGTGATCTCTGTCCCCTTGGAAAGAAATATGTCACTGGTGCTTAGTGGCCCCTCCACCCATCCTCCAATCCTCATCCCTGTAATTAAATAAAGTATATTCTGGTGGTCAGTGGTCCACCAAGTCCTATGATCCTCATTCTTCTAATAAAATAAGTATTCCACAGTGGTTAGTGGTCCCCCCACCATCCGATCCCCAGCCCCAGTGAAATTAAAACATTCTCTTGTGCCTAGTGGACTCCCTTGCCCTCCAATCCCCATTCTCATAAAAAGTAAATTATATCCTGGTGGTCAGTGGCCCCCCATCTTCCCATCCCTGGCCCTGTAATAAAACAAGTATCACCTGGTGGTCAGTATTCCCCTTGTCCTCTGATCCCCCACTCTGTTATAAAATAAGTATTCTCTGGTGCCTAGTGGCCCCCCCATCCTCCAGTCCCTGTCCTCAGTGAAATTAAAATATTCCATGGTGTCTAGTGATCCCTCCAACCCTCTGATCCCTGGACCTGGTAAAATGCAAACCTTCCCTGGTGTTCAGTGGCACAGCCCAACCCCAAATCATCCTCTTCAGTGATGTACAAGAAGACTCTAGCATCTAGTGAAACCTGCTGCACCACCTGCACTGGGTGCACCACCATGCCAACCCCCCTTACCTTAATCCCCAGTGCTGTGGGAGCCCATATGGCAACTGGCATAGCCCTCTCACCACCCCAGCCAGCCACCATATGCAGACAGGGAGCATGTGACCTCTATACAGTAAAGAGAGCATGCATACTGTCTGCAGTAGATAGTACACACATTCCCATTAAAAGTACAGAGGATGTGCACTCCCTGTCATTGCATACAGCAGCCAATCGAGGTAATGAGAGGAGGGCTGTGCCAGTCACCATATGGGATCCCTGAGATTAAGATGGGGATCAGAGTTGTGTGCCTAGTGTGGGCTGTGCAAGGAGGGCCACTAGATATCAAGGTCATCTTGTATGTTAGTGCAGTGGGTGATCAGGGGTGGGAAGTGCCACTGGACACCAGAGAAGATCTGCATTTTTCCAGGCCCTGGGATCGAAGGGTGGGAGGGACCACTAGACACCAGGTAATATTTAATGTTACCAGGGCTGGGGATTGGAGGTGGTAGACCACTAGGCACCAGGGAATGTTTAATTTTCACTGGCAACAGGGATGGGAGGGTGGGGGGTGACCACTAGGCACCATAGAATATTTCATTTTCGCCAGTGATGGGGATTGTAGGGTGGGGGTTGAGCGCAGTACATCAGTGAATACTTTTCTGTCAATGTTACCATGGATCGCAGGACAGGGGGCCAAGGACCATCTGGGAAATGTTTCATTGTACAGGGATGAGGATCAATGGACAGTAGGTACCACTGGGTATTAGGGAGTAGGTGTGCTTCCCCAACAGCCAATGTGATTGTTTGCTGCAGTAGTTGCTCCATGCCCTAGGGTTGCCCAGAGTATGTTGGGCTTCTTCTCAGCAGTAATTGTGCAGCACAAGGTAGCCTGTGCTATTTCATTTGTGCTTTGTCGGGATTCATGTCCCTGCCCCTCCCTTTGCCCACCAGTGGTGAGAAGAGGGCTATGCCAGCCACTGTATGGGCTCCCGCAGCACTGGGGAATATGGTGGAGGGGTTAGGGTAGTGTAGCTAGTGGGGGCAGACTACGGACCACCAGGATAATGTTTTGTTGTACACGGATGGGGATTGAAGTACAGCGGGTACCACTGGACACCAGTGAGTGGGTGTGTTCCCCCAACTGCCAATGTGGTTGTTGGCTGCAGTGGCTCTGCCAGCCCCTAGGGTTACCTGGAGTATGTCGGGCTTCTCAGCAGTAATTGTGCAGCACATGGTGGCCTGTGTTATTTCTTTTGTGCTGTGACAGAATTTATGTTGCTGCCCTCCCTTTGCTTACGGGTGGTGAGAAGAGAGCTGTGCCAGTCACTGTATGGGATCCATGGCACTGGAGATTAAGGTAGAGGGTCAGGGTGGTGCACCCAGTGCAGACAGTGCAGGGAGGACACTAGATGCCAAGGTCGAATTGTCCGTTATTGTGGTGGTGGATCGGAGGTGAGGAGTGCCACTGGAAAATAGAGAAGGTATGCATTTTACCAGGTCCAGGGATCAGAGGGTGGATGGGACCACTAATCACCAAGGAGTCTTTATTTTATGGGTGCTGAGGATCAGAGGGTGAGGGAGACTACTAGACAACAGGAAATAATTGAAGTTACCTGGGCTGGGGATCAGAAGGTGGGGAGGCCACTAGGCACCAGGAAATGTTCCATTTTCACTGGTGACAGGGATTGGAGGGGGTGGGGTAACCACTAGGCAGCAGAGAACATTTCAGTTTCACCAGGGATGGAGACTGGAGGGTGGGGTGGACCACTGGACACTAGGGAATACTTTTCTGTCAACAGGACTGGCGATCAGGATGGGGGGACCATGGACCACCAGGGTAATGTTTCATTGTACAGGAACAGAGATTGAAGGAATGTGGAGACCACTGGGCACCAGGGAGTGGGTGTGCTCCCCCAACTGCCAATGTGGTTCTTGGCTGCAGTGGCTCCACCAGCCCCTAGGGTTGCTCAGAGTATGTCAGGTTTCTTCTTGGCAGTAATTGTGCAGTACAAGGTAGACTGTGCAATTTCTTTTGTGCTGTGTCATGATTCATGTCCCTGCCCCTCCCATAGCTCCCAACATACAAATTTATTTTATGCATGCTAACCATTTTTGCATGCACCACTGTCCCCTTTGAATACTGCACTCAGGCACAAACCCCAGGCAAAAGAGGTGTACTCACTTTGCACAGCGGGGAAAGTTTTGAATACCTAGCCCCTGATGTCAGGCTCCTACATTGGGGTGACATCACTCACGGTGGTGTTGTCTGGCACGGGGTCATAATGTCGCAAGACATTATGCTGCATGCATATACCGTGCTGCTAAAACAGCACTATATATGCCATGGCATAATCTTTTTGTGAGGGCATGTCTCCATACCCCCATTATGGGGGCAGCACCACCCGAACCACCCTCCAACTAAAATAACTAACTCGGGGGAAGGGGTTAACAGAAATCTCGCACAAAAAAATGTCCATGCATCTGGGACTGTGAATCAAACCCGGTCCCAAACGCATTACCTGGTTTCCTTGCTACCAGTGGCTCACTCCATCGAGTCACAGCAGCTGCTTGGTGGAACCCCATCCCAGTAGAGGTCTTATCCTTTGCCTGGGACAGTGAGAGAGTGCAGTACCATGCACAGACCCATTTGAGGTATTGCACCCTCTCGCTGTGTTATACTGCACTGTTGCAGTTTTGGGGTTTTGTCGTACACTATTAAGCGTAAGACATTTTGACCAAGTAAAGTGTTGGCTACCTCTGCAGCAAACAATTCCACAGAGTTGACCCTGTATGGGGGAAGAACCTAAGAGTAAGCCAGTTTACTCTGGAATAGGGTACAACCAAAAAAATTAGTGTCACTAGAGTGAGGAGTATGTGGAGGTGTACACCAAGTAAAACAGTCTACTAATTTAATTTCGTTGTTTGATAATTATTGACCCTTGTATTCTTGTTTGTAAAATTTAATGTGTATGTCCTTGCACTACCTTGTAAAGCACCCAGAGCCTCCAGGATTGGGTGCTGTATAAAAACAAAAGCTTACTTACATACTAAATGAGATGGTTGACCAAAATGTAGTTCAGACAACAGCCAAGTCAATATTTTGACGTGTGACCTGAGGTTCAGTGGGATACAATGAAGAGATTAAAAAATTTAAAGCACCCGCTTCCCGAGCTATGGGAGATCTGCTAGACCGGTTGGGACTAGCTGACGTCTGGTGGGTTTTACACCCGGAAACTAGAGAATGTACCTTCAGCTCCCCTGTTCATGGAAATTCCTCCCATCTAGATTATATATTTCTCTCTCGTTCCCTTCTCTGTGGAGTTCTTGATTCTAATATTATAGCAGGTCCTATCTCTGACCATGCAGCTCTGTCCACAACTATCTCTTTCCCATCCTTCATTAAGAGAGGGAGCAGATGGAAATTAAACAATCAGATTCTAAGAGTGCCTAAACTGGTTAAATATATATCAGAACAGGTGGGCAAAGATTCACCTTAAATAATTTAGATGGTAGTGTCCGTCGGACATTTACATTTTCTGAGGAGCACTCAAGGCCTATTTAAGGGGTTATTAATTGGGGTAGCTGTTAGAAGGAAAGAGAAAAAGAAAGTAGAATCAATGAGTTACTAACTCATATTAGACTATTAGAATCTAATATTTCTATCCACTCAAGAGAGGAAGATAAAGAAGAGTTAGTGAAAGTAAAGGCGCCTATCTTAAAATTTTGGGAGAACAGGCAGAACTAGCTTTAATCAAGACAAAGTCCAAATATATTGACCAAGGGGAGAAATCCGGGAAACTCTTGGCCAGGAGTATTGCACAATTTGAATCCTCTCGATTGATTGAGGGAATCCTATCAAAAGGGGACGGCTGTGTCAAGACCTCCCCGGATGAAATTGCTCAGGTCTTCCGTCAATCTTTTGAAGGTTTATATGGAGAGATGGAGAGATGGAGTCCCCACCCACTGAGCTTCAGATTTCCTCCTTTCTGGAAGGTTTGGACCTTCCCACAATGGATGAATCTGAGCGTTTAGGTCTGGCAGCAGATATAACTCAAGAGGAAATAGAATTGGCTATTAGAAATCTCCCCGCAGATAAAACACCCGGCCCGGATGGGTTCTCGTCCAACTTCTACAAAAGGTTTTCTTCGAAATTGGCACCTTTGCTTCTTAATTTATTTCGTTATATCTCTCAGGGCAGGAAGTGGATAAATTATTTTCAGAAGCGCTCATAGTTCTAATTCCTAAGCCTAATAGACCCCTGCAGACCCGGCTAGTTATAGGCCTATTTCACTATTGAACTATGATTTAAAAATTTTGGCCAAGTTGTTAGAGATCGGATCAACAGAGTTTGCCTAAATTAATAGGTAATGAAAAGGTGGGATTTATGAAGGGTAGGTCCTCGGCTGATCATTTTAGGACACTAGCTCATGTCTTCTCGGTGTCCGAGGCTATCTCCTGATTAGCTGGTCTCATGGGACGCTGAGAAGGTTTCGATAGGTTTATTAGGGTTCTTATTTCGACTATGAGGAAGTTTGGTTTCCGGAGATGTTCTTAGATTGGCTCAAGGCTCTATACTCAAACCCATCAGCCAGGGTCATTTGCAATGGAGCTATCTCAACCCTTTTCAACTTTCTGTTGGTACTAGCGAAGTCCTTTATCCCTCTTTTGTTTAATTTATATTTAGAACCCCTCATAAGGAGTATTGTTCACACCAGAGAGATAGAGGGTATTACAATATGGGGTTTGCAGGTCAAAGTCACTGCATATGCAGATGATCTTTTAGTATACGTCTCGAAGCCTTCTAAGTCCATTCCAAATTTGCTAAAATTAATAAGTAATTTCAGTCGGGTAGCTAATTATAAGTTAAATCAGGATAAAACAGTGGTCTATCCTCTTAACAACAAGTTATTCAAACAGGAAATAACAGAACTGGGCTTGGAGTGGAATTCTGAGTCCCTCAAATACCTGGGCCTTTATCTAACTAGAAATCTAGCTCGCATGCGTCAATTGAATTTAGACTCCCTGGTTCACGCCATCGAGTTGGACCTTAAAAGGTGGGCTCAACTCCCACTATCACTTTGGGGGAGGATAAATATAGTTAAAATGAACATATTTCTGAGGCTTTTCTATCCTTTGAGTAGGTTAGACATTTTCCTTCCCATGTCCTGGTTTAAAAAACTCCATGCCAGGATAGCTGACTTTGTTTGGGAGCATAAAAAGTCCAGGATGGCCTACCAAAAATTAGCTGCACCCAAATCAGTTTGTGGGTTAAGATTACCTCACTTTGGTCTTTACTTTTGGTCAGCGCAGCTGAGCAAATACGGCAAGTGGGCCTTATATAAAGACCCTGCTTCAGTGTCAGGTTATGTTCCTCTATGGGTGAACTTGGAAATGAACCTATTTAATAAATGTGCTATAAACCCTGTAGCTCTTTTTTATTCAACTTTCAAAATACTCCCCCTTGTTGAAAAAGTCTCCAATAGGGGTTGCAGTGAAAGTTCATACTCAGCTTTGTGGGCTTATTAAATATGACCATGTCAAGGATTGGGATCAACCAATATGGGGTAATCCACGGTTTTGATAGGTAATAACACCATTAGAGCAGACTGGCTGAGCCTGTCGGATAATTGTTCTCTCAAAGACCTTCTTAACGAAGAAGGGGATATAATTTCGGCCCTGAGAATAATAAATAGATTTAACTTATCTACCAAAGATATTTTCAAAGTGTATCAACTTCAACATGTTGTATTGCAGAAACTTGAAGCGAGGATTGTTCACCCCCCACGGTATTCGTTCCTGACCGATATACGTCCGTTGATTGGAGTCCCTCAGGCAATTTCAAAGATTTATTTAGCTCTGTTTCATTGAGTGTACCCGGTAAACCTTGCCCCTTGTTCTTACTGGGCGGCAGTCTTTCCCAATACCAATTTAGACTGGATGAGGATTTGGCAAGCATGTCACAGGTTTATTAGGCATGATCAACTGAGGCTTATACAATTTAAAGTATTACATAACATTTACTATTCCCCCCAGAAATTGACAGGTTTGAATTTGTTAAAAGACCCTAAATGCTACAGATGTGATGCAGATGCAGGGGACCTTCTACATATTTTTTGGGAGTGCTCTAAAGTTGCTCCCCTGTGGCTCAAAATTAAGAATAAGTTAGATCCCCAATTGGGGTTGGAGGACATGTTCAGACCCGAGGTCTGTCTGATAGGGACAATGACTGCTTTCGGGTCAGAGCTAGGAAGTATCACATGACCTTGATCTCAGTCATAGTTAAGAAATTGGTTCTTCGCCATTGGAAGACAAAGTGCAATTTCTTACTCCTGAATGGCTGGCAGAGCTCCTTGCTTTTCTAAGGGTTGAGAGAATGATTGCTATCCTGCATAATCAGTTACCCCTTTTTGACAAGATTTGGGCCCTGTTCTATTCTTGCTTCTCCGTTGACTCTTGAACGCACCCTGTTTCGGTGGTAAAGGGATTTGTGTGCCTCAGTAGGGGAGGGTATAGAGGACAGTGTGGGGGTAGGGATGGGGGTCTAGGGGTTTATAGTTTGGTAAGCGTTAGGGGGGTTAGCAGAGAAAAGTTTCACTTTGATTGTAATGTCTTAACCACAATTTGTCTTTATACTTGGCAATGCTTTGTATGTGTTGTTGTATCTCTGCTTAAAATAAAGAAAATGTTAATGGAAAAAAAAAAAATTAAAGCAACATAATCACACTGTCCAGTGACAGAGATCACTCAAGCATCAGCATGTTGAACATGCTGGAGTGTACCAATTGCTGAGGCCAGAAGGCCAACAGAGAGTTACAATAAAATAGATGGAAAATAATCAAGCTGTGAACAACCATTTTTGCAGTAACACCATCAATTACCTACACATACCCATAGTATTCACCAAATAAAACAGCAGGTCTTAGTAATATTGCTGATGAAATTTAACATAGAAACACAGAAACATAGATTTTGTTGGCAGAAAAGGACCTTCAGGACCATCCAGTCTGCCCCTTGCCCCTGTCTATTCCATCATCATAGACCCTAGCTGGTCATACTGTAGGTGTTACTCCCTCAGCCCCATTCCTCTACCTAATATCCTCCTTTGCCTATCCCATGCATGCTTCATACTCTCCAATGTCTTTTCCCCCGCTACCACCTCTGACAGGCTGTTTCAGTCATCCACCACCCTTTCCATGAAGAAGTATTTTCGCACAACTGTCCTAAACCTTCCCGCCTCTTAGCTTCATTGCATCCCCTTGTTCTAGTGCCTTGTTTTCTCTGAAAAAGACCCTCCATTTACTTCTTGTTCACTCCTGTGCGATACTTGTAGGTTTCAATTATGTCCCATCTTGCTTTCCCTTTCCTCTCTTTTAGGGAGTAAATGTTGAGTTCCTGCAGCATTTCCTTGTATGGCTTCTCATGAAACTCCCTCACCATTTTTGGTTGCCCTCCTCTGTACTGCCTCTCCCCTTTCAATGTCCTTGCAGATGAGCAGCATCCAGAACTGGGCACAGTACTCCAAGTGGAGCCTCATCAATGGGTGATACAATGGCACACCACCTCCCTCCTCCTGTTAGAAATCCTTCTTCCAGTGCACCCTAGCATCCTGCTAGCCTTCCCCATTGCTTTGTCACAGTGCCCTGCTACCTTGAGGTCATCAGATATGATGACTCCCTGGGTCTCTTTCCTGCTTGATGACTGTAAGCTTCACTTCCCCTTTTGCACAGCCCCAGGATTCTGCAGCCTCAAGTCCATAACCTTGCACTTTTGGGCATTAAAACCCAGCTACCACCACCTACACCAATCCTTTAGTTTCCTCAAATCCCTCTGCATTCTCTCCACCTTTTTCTGAGTGTCAACCCTGTTGCAGATATTTGTATCATCTGCAAGGAGACACACCTTACCCTCACTCCTCTGCAATGTCACTTATAAAGACACTGAAGAGGACCTGTCCCAGCATCGAACCCTGTGGTGTCCCACTAGTCACACTCATATTGCCTAAGTGGCTATCATTTTAAACTACCCTTTGCCTCCTATCCTTAACCAGTTTGATATCCAGCTTGTCATTTTCTCCCCTACCTCAGGCTGCTTAGTTTCTTAACTAGCCATCTGTGCAACAGTGTCAAAAGCCTTATTGAAGTCCACATAGGCCACATCTACTGCTCTTCCTTAATCCACCTCCCAGGTTACCCAGTCAAGTAAATCTATGAGATTAGTTTAACCTGACCTCCTCCATGTGAAACCATGCTGCTGGTGGTCTTGCAGCCCTTTTGCCTCCAGGTGCTCCATGAGCATATCCTTCAGTGGTGTCTTCATTAACTTCCTAACACTGATGTGAGACTGGCTGGCTCATAGTTGGTGGCATGCTACTTAATGTCACTTTTGTGATGAGAGACTACATTGGCCCTCCTTCAGTCCACTGGAATTTTCCCTATCTCCACTGAGGTGCTAAAAAGCACTGCCAGAGGGGTGGCCAGCACTGTGCTCAGTTCCTTTAGGATGCCTGAATTAATCCCATTCAGTCCTATCACCTTATTCTCCTTTGAGGCTGCCAATCCCTTCTGGAGTAGATAGAGAACAAGTATGGAACTGCACCGAGGATAAGCAGTGCTCAGTAAAAATATGAAGAAATAGAAAACAGTACCTTGTTTGCTGGCAGCTGCTAAAAGGCTGGGAAAAGCCTGGGCGGCACTTTCCTAAATGGCGGCACCAATAGAAACACCACAGATTGAAAATATCCACTCAGTCCTTCATTTATTGAAATTACAGAGTCAGATCCATAATATAAAATCCACAGCAAATCACAAATCCAAGATTCAGTGCAGTGCAGTGCTGCCACATACAGCTCCAATTAGACAATCCCTTCTGGCCCTATCCACCAAGAATGGATTTGTGTACCCTCCCCCCTCTCCTTGTTGCTTACTGCAGTATGCTGGTTCATCCATTTTAGAGACACATTAATGAAAGAAAGAAGACCGGGCTGGGATTGTGATGTTAAAAAGGGAGCGAGGGGGGTGTGCAGAGGGGGACCTAGAAAAAGCAGCAATCCTGAACAAATATTTTTGTTCAGTATTCGCAGAAGAAGGGGAAGGAAGAGGACCACTATTGGGCTATAGGGGCACCTGTGGGAGAGAGGTAGACACCAGCTTGTTGATAGAGGAAAGAGTCCTAAAGGAACTCGAGAATCTGAAAGGGGACAAGGCTATGGGCTGGATGGGATACATCCTAGAATATTTAAAGAAATTATAGAGGTGCTCACAGCACCACTAACAGCCCTATTCAAAAAAATGATAGAGAAAGGGGTAGTTCCATGGGACTGGAGGAGGGCAAATGTAGTCCCTCTCCCCAAAACTGGGATCAGGGAGGAGGCTGGCAACTACAGGCCAGTCAGCCTACCCTCAGTGGTGGGGAAATTAATGGAGTCACTGCTAAAGCAAAGAATTGTGATATTTCTTGAATCCAGCAGAGCACACGATCTGAGGCAGCATGGATTCACAGTGGGAAGGTCTTGTCAAACAAATCTGATAGATTTCTTTGACTGGGTGACCAGGAAAATAGATCAGGGAGGGGCAGTGGATGTGGCCTACCTAGATTTCAGCAAGGTCTTCAACACTGTCCCAAATAGGAGGCTGGTAAATAAGTTAGGCAGCCTGGGAGTGGGTCCTAAGGCGGTAAACTGGGTCAGAAATTCTTTGAGAGACAGGACACTGAGGGTGGTGGTAAATGGCATTCAATCCAAGAAAGGGGGGTGACCAGCGAGGTGCAACAGGGATCCTTACTGGGAACAGTCTTCTTTAATGTCTTCATTAATGATATTGCAGAGGGGCTGGAGGGGAAGGTATGCCTCTTTGAAGAAAACACTCAGATATGCAACAGGGTCGATGCTCCAGGTTGGGTGGAAAAAATGAGAAAGAACTTAAACATGCTTGAGGAGTGGTCAAGAGTGTGGCAGCTAAAATGAAATGCAAAGAAATGCAAAATCATGCATTTGGGGCACAGAAATCCAAGGCAGGAGTACAAGATGTGGGAGAGGTACTGATGGCCACCAATCAAGAAAGGGACCTGGGGGTAATCATATCTGATGACCAAAAGGTAACCAAACAATGTGAGAAGGCTGTGGGGAAGGCCAGTGTGGGATGCTAGGGTGCCTAGGTATAGGTATCACTGGCAGAAAAAAGGAGGTGGTTATGCCACTGTACAGACCACTAGTGAGGCCTCATCTGGAGTGCTGTGTACAGTTCTGGAGTCCTCATCTCTGGAAGGATATGGACAAAACAGAGGCAGTCCATAGAAGGGCAAAAACAGGACTGCACCAAAAGTCATATGAGGAAAGATTAGAGGACCTCAACATGTATTCCCTGGAGGAGAGGAGAGAAGAGAGAGGGGGAATATGACAGAGACACTCAAGTACCTCAGGGGTATAAACCAGGTACAGGAGGGCAGCATCTTTCAGAAAAGAAGGTGTACAAGAACAAGGGGGCGTGATATGATGCTAGAGGGGGTATAGGCTCAGGGGCAACTTGAGGAAGTACTTTTTCACAGAAAGAGGATTGGATTCTTGGAACAGCCACCCTGCAGAGGTGGTGGGGCAAAAATGGTAGGGAAATTCAAGAATGTATGGAATAGACACAAGAGTAATCTTGCAATAGGGAAGAGAGGGTAAGCCTCAGATCAACTAGGGTCTGTGGTATTGCATTAGGTAGGAAAAAGGGGCAGACTAGGTGATCCACATGGTCCTTATCTACCATCACCTTCTATGTTTCCATGTTTTTATCCCCCCCACACTCTACAATGAAGACCGAGCAGAAGTAATTGCTTTGTATTTCTGCTTTCTCTTGCCCTTCCTCTGCACAGTTCCCCCCTGCCCTCCTGATTCTCACTATCCCTTCTCTTGACATCCACGTTTCCCCCACATACCTGAAGAATGTCTTGTCCTCTTTTTGACCTCCTTAGCTATCCTCTTCTGTGTTAGTGCTTTAGCTGCCCTCACCCTCCTTCCTGCCTACCTTTGTGTTGCCAGGTATACCTCCCTGTCGTCATCCTTGTGGGTCTCCTTGTACTTTCTAGATGCTTTTTTCTTCTTTTTCACTGCCTTTGCCACCTCCTTAGTGAACCACAGCAGACTCTTCTTCCTCTTTCCTTGCTCACGTCCTTCAAACAACATGTTGTTGGCTGGGCTATATCTCTTAAGTTTTCTCTATTGAGCATCCACTACCCCTCGGCCCTCCGCCCCCGAAGCATTCTTTGAAGCAGCTTTTTCATTTCTTTAAAATCTGCCCTCCTGAAGTGCAGGACCTTTGTCTTAGTGATTTTTTTTCCCCTGTTCATTCCATATGCCAAACCACATAGTGCGGTGATGACTTGTATCAGGGAGATTACGCACTTTGATGTCAGCAATTCTGACTGTTTGTAAGTACCATGTCCAGGACTGTCCCATGCCTAATGGGTTCCAAAACCAGCTGCCTGTGATATGCTCCTTGTATGGGGTAAAGGATGGCCCTGCCTCTTGATGTAGCTGAATCTACAATGACCCAATCTACACTAGAATGTACACCTGAAGTGGCCTGCCCTTTGCTCTGGAATTCACTGCCTAGGGGACTGAGGGAGGCCCAGTCGGTTGAGGCCTTTAAATGGGATTAAAAATGTTCTTGTTTGCTCAGACCTTTGAGGATTAAAGCTATATTGTTTTATTTTTGTCATTCTGTATTTATTTTATAGTTTTGTTTTGGTCATGTTCTGTATATTTTATGTATCTTATAATGTCCCACTATGTATGGCACCCTAAGCCTCTTTTGGAAAAGCACCTCATAAATAAAGCTGCTGCTACTACTACTACTACTACTGCTACTACTGCTGCTACTACTACTGCTGCTACTATTACTGCTACTGCTACTACTACTACAAGTGCTACTACTACTGCTACTACTACTACAACTGCTACTACTACTACTACTACTACTACAACTTCTACATCTGGCAGATTAAAGTCCCACATTATCAAAACTCCCCCCTTGCTGGCTATTTTGCTAATGGTTTCTTCAGGGCTCTGTCTAAATTCTCTCCTTGTGTCAGAGGCCTGTACACCACCACTGTGTGGGATATCGGCCCCCGGCCCCATCATTAGGCTGACCCATAGTACCTCCAGCCCTTCATTTTCCCCCTGTTGCCCCTGTATCTAAGTGGCTGTTAGCCTTCCATCACATATAAAACAACCCCTCAGCCTTTCCTCCCTGACCTGTCCTTCCAGAACATGGTGTAGCCTGGGATAGCCACTTCCCAACTGTGGTTGTCTGTGCACCACAATTCTGTTATGACTAACAGATCCATATCTGCCTCTGTAGTGATTGCCTCAAGGTCAGGAATGTATTTCCCAGACTCCTTACGTTGGCACACATGGCTCTCCATGCTTTTTGTCCCTCTCTCCCTCTAATCTGCCTCCCTTTCCTGCTTCACCCATATCCTCCCTCTTACCCTGGTCCTGCCTCCCCTGATACATTGTCTTTCTGCTTTCCCTCCTTCCCTTCTCTTCCAGCCGAAGTTCCTCTTCCAAACTTGCCTGTCCTGCCCCTCTCTTTTCTTCCTTCAATCTCCAGGAAATTTCTTATCCCTGGGATAACCTTTCCTGTTGCACTATTCTGTAATGGGGGCAATCTCTGCTTCCCTAAGTCATTCTGTCTCCCCAGCTGGCTAGTTTAAATGCTTGTCAAAGTAGCATTTAAACTTTCCATCCAGGACCGACATTCCTTTCCTGGATGGATGGAGGGAGGCCATCTCCCTTGTACAGACTTCCAATCCCCCAGGTATGACGCCCAGTCCCCAATGCAGTCAAAGACCTCCTCCCTGCACCATGCCTTCAATCACTTATTAAAGGACCAGGTGTAGAGTTTCCTAGCCTTCCCCCAACCATGCATGGGTAGCAGCTCAGTGAAGGCCAATGTGTGAGCTACATGCTTCAGGCTTCTCCTCAGCTCCCTAAACATATCCTGCACTACCCATACAGCTTCCATTGCCAGATCATTCACCCCCATTTGGACATCATCCAGTTTCTTCCCTACCCCCTACCCCCTGGCAATCTCCAAAATCTGCCTTCCAGTCCTCCTTGATGAAATGTCTTAAATGCACTGTTCTACCCTGTCCCTCCCTTCCCCTGTCCCTAACTCAGTCCCCCTGACTATGAAGTCTTCCACCAGTAAATGCCTCCTCCATGGCCACAGGACTCTCCCACCCTCCCCGGGGCCTAAACTCTAGAGGAACCTCACCTCTTCTCTTACACCTGCCTCAGGTGCCACCACTTGGCTTCCCCATCTCACCAGAATTCCAAAGGAATTGCACAGTGGTTAGGTCTGAGGGTTGCTCTCCCTCCTTTCTCTCCCTACCCACCCAGAGCCCAAGGTCCATCCTCTCTGCCTCCATGCTGGCATCCTTTGAGAGAGCAACAGCAAACTAGGTAACCTATGTTTGAGGCAAATAGTGCCTTGTACTCATGCAAGGTTAGCCCGGAATCCAGTGAGCTCAGCTCTCAGCCCAGAGAGGTGCCTACATATGGGGCAACACCTCGGTCTCTAGAATGTATCTCTAAAGATTATGGCCCCACACCCATTATGCAGTACTACTTCCATACTTGATGATTTGTTTATCTTCCTGACTTTTTGCATCCCTGCCTTTCCCTTGTCTGTAGGCTTCAGTTATCACTACCCCCCCTTGGTTTCTCTTCACCCTTGCCTTCCCAGTTTGTGTTCAGTTCCT
The DNA here is from genome assembly GCA_016271365.2 of Neoceratodus forsteri. Taxonomy (NCBI): domain Eukaryota; kingdom Metazoa; phylum Chordata; order Ceratodontiformes; family Ceratodontidae; genus Neoceratodus; species Neoceratodus forsteri. The sequence continues at coordinate 243,549,928 of CM057453.1, forward strand.
TACCCTAGTCAGCCCAGTGGTGCTGAGAGTTGAGGTGCTGGATGCCACACCTCGTGCCATGCTGGCAACCAGGGTTCAGAGATGAACTCAGGTTGCCGGTGGTTAGCAGGGAATGGAGAGGGTTGAGCATCCGGAGTACTGCTCTCTTCTACTAGGGTGGGTTGCTGGTCTTGCTCATCTCCTTAGCAGCCCTTGATGCAGATCAGGGGACCTACAGAAACCAGCGCTGTAAGGGGTGGAGTGGGGTGGATGTCAGCAGCATGCCTGCACAGGCATCATTGGACACCCACACTCCAGGGGGTAAACCAGAAAAATGGACCCTGGCACCCAGACGGGAGAAGGTGGGTCCAGTGGTCAGCCCCCACATCCTTAGCCAGATCTATCCCCAGCTGGTCACTGTGTGTCTCCTCCACTCCCCGGTGGCCCCTCTAGATTCTAGATAAAGCACCGGAGGAGTTAGGGCTGTCCCACCCCGGGGAGCTCAGAGCTGGAGTGGTAGAGCAGTTGGTGGTAGTCATGGGAGGCACTTCCTGGAGCAATAGCAGGACTGGGGGGATATCAGGCTGGACAGGATAGAGCCACACTGAGAGACCTCACCAGAGAGAAATCTAAGGGGCCAGCGAAGGAGGCATAAATAGGGTTAAGAAAAGAAAGTCGCTTTCCTTGATGGGGTTTTCTTCAATACTCTTTTGAACCCTTGATAATTTGGGATAGATGGCTTCCTATACTAACTTTCTACCCCTACCCTAGCTAGGTTGTTGCATCTATTGCCATCCTACTGTATGTTTCAGTTGCCCTTAGCTTGTCCTTTGTATGTCTTTCCCTTCCTATCCTGCACCATTGTTTACTCATATCCCAATGACAGTACATCTTTTTAAACAGGCAACAACCAGCACACATTACATTTATAACAAGACATACAGTTAAAAAAATTTCATAAATAATCATACAGTCACATTTGTGACATAACATACAGCTAAATATAACATACCTGTGGAATATGCTTTTAATTACAAGTGGCATATCTGAGGAACATAGTACATAGCCATGAATGGAGAGGAGAGCATGCTGAGAAACAGACTTGGGGGTGGTGGTGGAAGGTTTAATAGGTAATGTGAGTCATGGAGAGAAGCAGAGGCTGACTAGAGGGCTGCCCTTAAGTGTCATACAAGCCCATTAAATAAGGCTCAGTGTCCTGCACCACTAGACCAGAAGACTCAGCAGAACTAGCTGTGGCTAATAATTTGCTCACACCCAGTGAACAATGGATCACAAAGAGGTCTTCATTATCTTCTTCAAAGAGTCAGCACCCAAATTCTCTTGATCTTGCAGGATTACTATAATGGAACCATATTAGGGGCACTTTGGCTGTCAGTTACATTACTTGCCCTGTCTGGTGCAACCTCTGGCAAAGATTTTGGGGATAAAAAGAAGATGCATATCTTTGGAACTCCTCCATCTCTTCTGTCACTGCATCCAATATTCCACCCTCAGCCTGTCACCATATATTGTCAGTTGTCTGGTCCATCCTCTCTAAAGACTTCTGTCTCCTCTCAGTGAAGGTCTTCTGGATCTGGGCCCTCAGACTTTCTGCACCCAGGATGAGTGCTATGGATTGCAAGTACAGCACTGTGCATATACATCACTTTTCCCAAAATTATGCTTTGAGGGGACTCCCTTCAAATATAGCACAACACATGCAGCAGGGATTAATCCATTTAGGGTAGCAAAATAATTCTTTCTTCATCTCTGGTAACCTACATCCACAGGTCTTACTTCAGTTGCCATAAATGAATTAAAACAAATGCATGCTGCAGGGCTCTGTTGAAATCATGATCTCTTCCAAACTTTCTACTTCTGCTTGAAACTATACCCGGCATATGTTCTAACTCAGTTCATGTACTAGTGTTCATGCCTTTTTGCCTATCCCAGATGGTAGCAGCAGTTCTGTATATCACCCTAGTAGGCAAGTCTTGTGTATCATATGTGTCTCACACCTGGATGCTGTAGCCTGGCTCTCAGCAACAGTACCAAAATGTACCTCTCCAAAAAGAATTCCCAGTGGTAGAAAGTCTTAATAATGGGAGAGAACTCAAATTGTTGTCCCCTTCATTTTATCTCCAGCTAATGAACCCATGGGTCCCAGTTCAAGTGCCATTATGAACTAAGGGTCCTCAGGGGTTTTCCCACATGGCAAGGGACTGGCCAGAGTTTCTGGAGTTAACCCTGTAAACATAACTGGGGACCACCATCTCCTTTGTGGAAGCAATTCACAGCAGATGTGCTTTAGTAGCAATTTACCTGTGGTACCCCCTGCTGGGGTGACTATGCAAACCAGTCACTCAAAAGCTGACTTTAAATTGCACTTAACTCTATAACCAACCCCTGGAGTATTTAATAATTTATAAATTATGTTACAGGAACATATATAAAATGCAGAAAAAAGTACAGTTATAGATGAGTAATGTTTTTACATACACCTGAGGTGTGTGATGCCTCATAAACCCAGACAGCAACACGTGATGGGTTTATCAAGGCACCACACACCAAGGGTTCACATAAAAAAAAAACTATCCATATTTTCTTTTTCATACAGCATTTGCTGATATTTACGACCTCCAGAATGTTTTCCTGCAGTGGCCTGGCATGCCTGGTGCCGAGCATCAAGTACTTCATGTTTTCCATCCCTGCTGCCTGACATAGGGCAGGGAAAAAACATTTTAAATTCACTCCTCAGTCTCAGTCATCATGTTACCAACACTAGGATACTTTTTCCAGCCTGATTAGCTCACTAGAGAGGGCCCACAACAACAAAGCCAACTCAGCTCAGCAAATATTTTCATGCAATAAAATCAGTCCTTATTTTGAACATATTGCTAAAATAAAACATTGCTGAATATAGAAGAGTGGATTAAAGTTAGCTTTACCTACTTCTAATTTATCAAGTTTTGGCTGCTTTTGTTTCTGGCCACAAGAGTGTAAGTGGTGTGTGTATATTGTGTATATGCTTAATACAAGCAAGGCCAACCAAATCATTTCATTCTGTTGCATTAAGGGGAATGGGACAGGAATCAGGGGTTGAGGAACAGTGGGCAGTATTTAAAATGGGGATTACAAGAACAACAGAATTATGCATTAAGCAGGTTAGCAAGAGGAAAAGGAAGAGGAGACCATTATGGTTTTCCAAAGTGGTAGCAAAGAAAGTGAAAGCCAAAAGATTGCATTCAGGCAATACAAAAGACACAGGCAGAAGGGGATAGGGAGAAGTACCAGGAGAAGCAAAGGGAGGCAGGAGGTCAGTAAGGAAGCCAAAACTCAGACAGAAGAACACATTGCAAAATCAGTGGGTAGAGGGGACAAAACCTTTACAGGTACATAAGTGAAAAAAGAAAGACAAAGGGAGGGATAGTGAGACTGAAGGGGAGGATGGGGCTGGTGGAGGATGACAACAGTAAAGCTGACATATTGAACAGGTATTTCTGCTCAGTCTTTACTGAGGAAGAGGAGGTAATGGGTCTGAAGGGAGTACAAGGGGTGAGAATGGTGCAGAAATGGACACAAGTCCCTTTACACGAGAAAGGGTCCTGAAGGAACTGGAAGTAATAAGAGTTGATAAAGCAATGGGGCCAGATGGGGTTCACCCCAGGGTCCTTAAAGAACTAAGAGAGGTGGTGGCTGAACCTCTGGCTATCCTGTTTAGCTGATCACTGGAAACAGGGGAGGTACCCAAAGACTGGAGAACAGCAGATGTAGTCCCCTTATACAAAAGTGGGAACAAAGAGGAAGCAGGGAACTACAGACCAGTCAGCCTCACCTCGGTAGTGGGAAGATCATGGAAGCACTACTGAAGGAGAGATTGGTGGAACATCTGGTTGTCAATGGACTACAGGACCCAAGGCAGCATGGTTTCACCAGGGGGAGGTCATGTCAGACCAACCTCATTGAATTTTTTGACTGGGTGACTAGGGAGGTGGATCAGGGGAGGGCAGTGGACATGGCCTATCTGGACTTCAGCAAGGCCTTTGACACTGTGCTACATAGAAGACTATTACACAAACTGGGGAATATGGTGTGGGCAGGACAGTAGTGTGGTGGGTAGGTAACTGGCTGGGTGGCAGGACACAGAGGGTGGTGGTAAATGGCTGTCACTCCACAGAGGGAAGAGTGACCAGTGGGGTACCACAGGGATCAGTGCCGGACTGGTCCTATTCAACATCTTCATCAGTGACATTGCACAGGACCTAGAAGGCAGAATTTCACTGTTTGCTGATGACACAAAGCTCTGTAACAGAGTAGACACACCAGAGGGTGTAGACAGAATGAGAAGCGACCTGCAGAAACTTGAAGAATGGTCAGGGGTTTGGCAGTTGAAATTCAATGCAAAGAAGTGCAAGATAATGCATGGGGCACAAAAACCCTGGCACAATATATCAGTTGGGGGTTGAGGATATAGCATGCACCAAGCAGGAAAGGGATCTTGGGGTTGTCATCTCTGATGACCTCAAGGTAGGGAAACAGTGTGACAAGGCAGCAGATAAAGCAAATAGGATGCTGGGATGTATAGGCAGGGGCATCACCAGCAGGAAAGGGAGGTCATAATTCCGCTATACAAGACACTAGTGAGGCCCCACCTGGAGTACAGTGTACAGTTCTGAGAACATACCACGTAGGACATAGACAGGGTAGAGAAGGTTCAGAGGAGGGCAACAAAGATGGTGCATGGATTGCATCACAAGTCCTATGAAGACAGGTTGAAGGAACTGAACATGTACTCCTGGAGGAGAGGAGGAGAGGGATATGATAGAGACATAAAAGTATCTTACAGGGAGGAACAGGGTGCAGGAAAACACTATTTTTAAGCGAAAAGATGTTCCAGGACTAGAGGGCATGGGATGAAGTTGGAGGAGGACGATTCAGAGGAAACATGAGAAGAATTTCTTCACAGAACGGGTGGTGGACAAGTGGAACACCCTGCCAGAGGAAGTGGTGGGGGCTGAAACAATCACGGGATTTAAGAATGCATGGGATAGACATAAAGGAATTCTGGAGGTCAGGGGTAAGGGGCAACAGACTTCTAGGAAAACAAACTGAACTTACAAGCTCAAATGGGCAGACTGGGTGGGCCATAGGCCCTTATCTGCCGACACTGTCTATGTATCTATGTATCTATGCTGCAAATTGAGTAGCTACAAGAGACCAAAATACACCTTACTCTGAACTATATCAAACTTTGGCTGCTGCAGAGTTATAGTGGTGCTATTTCCAGATTCTCCAGTCCCAGCTCTTCTTACATTTATTGTTCAGCTAATCTATGCACTACATTTAATACTTTGCCCATGTGTTGCCTACTGTCTATCTATATCCAGACACAGGGAGGTAACCCCTTCCCCCATTTCTGTTCTAGCTAGCCTAGCAAAGCATATCATTTGTTTGGTTGATAGTCATATTTGCTCAGTGGTAGCGTAGACATGTAAGCTGCTTCTTAGCCTTTGCAGCCCAGCATTTATTTCACAAATGTATAACCATTTGTGCTTGCTTTTCTGAAAAATGTTTGCATTGGTACTAAATGGGTACCACAAGCATACCATATAACGTTATTGCACATACCTACATTCCAAAGCACTTTATGACAAGCCAGCTTTCTATTCCACATTATCAGCAGATTACATATTCATTCCAAATTTTGCACATGAAATGAATTTGACTGCCCCCATGCAGCCAATGTTTTCTATAAATCAGTATGGGATTCTGATTGAGCTTTTGGGGCCTGAACTGTCATGGTTGAGTGCTTTAAAAAAGGAACTTTGCACTTTAATTTGGGTATTTGCATGTGAACTGAGAGGAGCTCCTATCTGAATTAACAATTCTGCTGATTTAAATTAAGTCTCTGATTCAAGTTTCTTGGCCTGAATTGTATTGACATATTTGTGTTTAAGAAATTTCAGAAATGTTGTATTTGATTAAAATAAATTCCTGGTGTCTGGAAGCAGTTTTTAGTAACTTTTTGACACAGACAAGTAAATTCTGAGCTATTTATGCCAAACTTCTACTGGTGTGGACATTGTTTCTTATAAGTGTCTTCAGATGCATTTTTTTGACATAGGATGGCTCAGATGTATTAAACCAAGTTTCTAACATCCTACATACTGTATGCTCAGGTGCTAGTCCACACACATTGGAGTGGTAGTGTGGAGGCTTTACTGTTTTTCCTGATATTGATGTCCCACCGTGGGTCTGTCTTCTGAACTATACGTACCTGGGAGCTGGAACTGTCTACTTTCAAAATGAAATTGTATATTGCCAAGAAGACTCATGCAAACCATTTCAATAGTTTTGATAATACAGTATTAATCATTTCAAGGAAAAAAAAAATCTATAGTCCGTGAAGTTAGTTTTGGTAATGTGACATCAAGATCTGGAACACTTGATGGTGTACCTTGGAGATCTATGTGAAGGCATTTGCTTTTTTCTCTTTATCAATTCACTTCCTGTAGCATGTTTGTCTGGAAGTTATCGGTCCCTGATATACAGAAATTATATCTATGCATTACAAGCTCTAGCTTGTTATTGAAGCTGAACAATACTTTGGATATAGATTTTTTTCTCTGCAGTTATGGTTGTTGAAAAATAATTTGATACTAAATTGGAGGAAAACTAAATGTGCTTGGTTGAAAAAGACAAGTTAAGTATCCTCTGGGTTGCAAATTAAAGATTTTAATGGTATCCCTGTAGAGCAAGTACTGTAGGTACTTATCAATACTTAGAAATATTTTTGCACCCCATCTTAGCTTTTTGAAACATCAGTGTGAACAGACCTTGTGCATTTGTAACTCAAAAATTGTTTGACAAAAGAATCTAAATTGGCTATAGCTAAATGAATATTTCTTTCAGAACTTAAGTATAATTCTTTTATATTTCTAAATGCACCTTCAGAAGAGTTAAATTGGCTAGATGTTGTTTAAAATAATGTCTGTCATTATGTTCTTGCAGTTAATTATAAACATCATAGTTGCAATCTATTTTTATTGGGTTGGTTGTTTCCAGTTTCCTGCCGTGTTTGTGGCTTATGGTGTTTGATTAACAAATCATAGAATTTAGCTTCAGTCTCCACAATTGCTATTTTACTGGTTCCTACACTAATATTATATTGTCTTTGATTGGATGGCATGAATTTTAACTGGTCTGTACAGTAATGGTAAGGAAATATGTTTCACTCTTTGTTCCAAAGCATTAAAATGACCCTCACCATTCACTATTCATTTATTCAAGGGCCAGTCATAGAATTTTGCTCCAATCTCCACAATTGCGAATTTACAGGTTCCTACACTATTACATTGCCTTTGATTGGATGGTGTGCATTTTAACTGGTTTCTACAGTAATGGGAGAGAGAGTTTCATTCTTTGTTCCAAAGCAATAAATTGACCCACACCATTCATTGTTCATTTATTCAAGGGCCATGCTTCATTCTTTTTTTGTTTCCCTAGACTATGGGGTTCTCTTCTCCCTTTTATTCACTCTGCACCTTCCTTTCCTGCTCTTAAATCTCCCCTCTGTGAGTTCTCTATTCATGCCTGTAGTTGCTTCTGATATTGAGTCAGATTCCTTTCACCTGCCACTCACACAATCACTGACATCAGCACTTCCCAGTTTCCTAATATCAGTCATTCCCCTTTCCTTATTTTGTTGTGTTGACTACTACTGATTAATGTTCTTTTTCCAGTTTCACAATTTTCCTGTATGGTAACTTGCAGATTGCCAATTTAGTCTTTAAGCAGTTTTATATTGCATATTTTGTCATACATATTTCCATTCTATTTTATTTTAAACACTGTATTTTTATATTTGTTCTCTGCTCCTCTCATTTCTTCTCCCAGGATGCATCTGGAAACAAGCTGATACTAGTCTAATGTGTCTTTCCTGGTAAAACCTTTGAAATTTATACATACACAAAAATAAATAAATAAATAAAATGTATCTACAGTAATGCTTTGTTGAAAAACATTTTTTTAAACATAATGTAATTGAAATATTAGTATGTAACTATTTTTAAACTTCTTAGCGTTTCTAAGTGTACATTGTATGTTTTGTACTTCAATAATTGCATATTATTATCTTGTAGGATTATTTTTTGCCTTTTGACACCAGGTAACTCCAGAAATGGGCCATTGACTCAGATTGAATACCCAGTTAGCAAAAATAATAAAATGAAGTAAAACATAAACAAAAGTACAAATCCTCTGTTTACTATCTGAACTTTACTAACTAATATAAAATTGAACTGTGAGGTACAGTACCAGCAGGGTTATCCCTGAACTGCAAAACTTGTTTTGCAGTGTCAACTTCATAAAAAGTATATCTGTCCATCTACCTGCAGTTCTAATTTAGCAGGAAAAATAATATAATTTTAAGAGAACTTTACTCAAAATCTAACTTTTGGCCTTGGAAGCTAAAACACATTTAGAAAATATTAAAAAAAACCAAACATTCTTGCCTTCCCCAGCAGCCCACTGCTTTTCCTGTGGTCAGACCTTTTCCCACACCCAGACATCCCAAGCCCTTTAACATTAATCCTATAGCTTCAAACATGCAGATTTTTTTTTTAAGAAGGAAATGTACACCTTTGCCGTATTGTATGCTCATTCCTAGCTTGATCCTTCAGGTCCCAATGGGCCATTTATTACCAATCTAGCCAATCTCCTGTCCTCAATAAATGATTTAAGGTGCCAGTAGTAGTCAAATTCTTGATAGCAGGTCCATTCCCCCTCCCAAGCCTCAGATAAAATGTTCTCTGGCTGTAGTGGCAGCATGCCCACCAAAGAGGGTGAGAGGAGTGACGTACTGTAAGTCATTGATAATTCTAGGCAGACTAATGAGGTCCAGGACTGTATAAGGATATTAGCTGGGGACTGAAGTCCATAATCTGAGCTACCAGGCTTGTACTGTATTTTTCCATGTTCTAGCTGGAATGCTTCTTCCACCTCTCTTTTACTAAAATAGGATTCCTTTGCTACTCTTTGAGGTAATGAGGCACAGCCAGTAGTGTGTGGTAACCAAAGTCACCTATGCTATGTATTCACCAGCCCAGAGTGATTGTTGAGCTTGCTGCCCAGACCTGGGTTCACTGCGTGGTAGAGCAATGCACCCCACCAATGCCAACAGGCTGAGAAAAATCCTTATTTTGACCATTTATTGTGTCTGTCTGACCATTTGTTAAAGGGAAACAATGGAAAACTACCAGCTTTCACAGGTTGGTGCCAAAACACCCAGTTAGCATTTTCCAACAGTACAGGATCATTTTACTTTACCTGTACATGTTTTTTTAATCTTTGAGACTGCACACCCCAACTTCCATTTTTCGTTGCTGTCAATCACCATCTCACGAACAGCCATGCACTTCCCTCACTTACTTCATGCTGATATGCCCTGATGACCAGTCAGACCTGGTTAACCCTTGCCTTCTTATTACATATATCTGATAATCTGAACAGGGAACATCTAAAATAGATGTTTTGCCATGATAATAAAAATCCTCTGAACATTGTCTGGTTACTATGTATATTTTTATTGTGTAACAAAATGGGCAAAACCAAATGTTAATGGATTAACCAGTTATGACTGTATATAACTCAGAGGAGGTGACAGCTTTCTGAAAATAAATAGTCATCTAGCGTGTTTCAGTCACTCATGTTACAGGATTTTCATGTCCCATCCCATAAAATGCTTTTGGTCCTTGGTCAGGCTGCATATGAAGTATAGTATGCAGTTCTGGTCCTCATATCTGAAACAAATATGGATACAAAGAAAAAATGTACAGGAGAGATAAAAGTCATTAAAGACTAGGAGAATATGAGCTGCAGTATACAGTATAAGGGCCAACTGTCATAACTCGGGCTTTTTTCATTAGAACAAGGCAGACTCTAGAGAGACAAGATGAACATATTCACACTGGTAATGCTCAAATACTGTATGGGGGATGAAGGATATTGCAGATTTCACAGTTTTGGCCAGAGTCATACTACAGATAAAGGGAGTTTGACATCTAGTTGACTGAAGAGTATTTTGGAGCAGTTAATCATTGTCCTGCAATGATTAACTGAATCTCTGGGGTTTTGAAGCATCAGAGTAAGAGGTAGAATTGACCGTTTATTATGTGTTTTCAATTCAAATTAATTCTACTGGGGCATTAATACTGGAAACTGCAATCAGTCTGGATGACAGAGAGAGACACTACTATTTTCAGACATCTTCCAACTTTTTGTGAAGAACTACATTACCAATAAATTCTTACTAAAAATTAAAGTGATCAGTGTAGGTATCACTAGAGTGCATGATGTAGCTGTAGGCAGTTATGCTGAGCTTTGACTTTTTAGACTGGGACACTAAGGGTTATGGTCAGCATGGAGGATGGGAAAACAAAATGAAACACACCTTTAGTTGCAGTGGTAAAAGCAACAGCTTAAAAGATGTTGTTTGACCTTCTGCAAATGTTCACCTTTAGTAGCTCTCCGTGATATGCATGTTTTTCCTTCTTTCAGACTTCTGGGTCTGATAACAACTGACAGGCAATAGCAGCTCCAGAGTTTTCAACACAACTGAAAAACTGAGGACTCAGTCAGTGCCAACTGCAGCAGGCCAGTTATTACTGGGCACGTGACAATGTGTACTAAATGTAAAATAAATAAAAAAATATAGCTAAAATGAGCTTATTAAGCTAAGACACTGCACCTTTAGCCTTTCATAAATCCTTGTTAGTGACAGGATTTTGTTTTCTCTGCCGGAAAGAACTCTAATTTGAGGGCAGAAATTTTATAGCAACTTAGAAGGAGCTACAGGTATAGTATTGTATATGCCTATGAGAGATGTGTCCAAGCAAAATAGAATCAACTGCCCACTAGATCACTATCCAAGATCACTAAAGTACTACTCACTGAGTCAAAGCAGTCATGAAGAATTCTTAAACAAAATCTGGTCATAGCCAACAAGGCTGCATAATGGGTGTTTACTCACCTGGTAAAGGTGATTGTGTTGGTTGACATACATGGCACTCCAGTCCTTACAAAATGGGTTTTAGCCCACCTGATAGGCTATGATGCACTTGACCCTAGTATCAAATTTCATGTACAGTGGCGTGAAAAAGTATTTGCCCCCTTCCTGATTTTCTCTATTATTGCATATTTGTCACACTGGATGTTTTCAGGTCTTTAGACAAAATATAATATTAGATAAAGGGAACCTGAGTGGACAAATAACACTTTTTTTTTTTTACTTATTTCATTTATTTAATGAAAAAAGTTAACCAACACCAACTGGCACTGTGTGAAAAAGTAATTGCCCCTAGTTAAATCAACCCAATTAAAGGGATAATTAGAGTCAGCTGATTGAACACAGCCAGGCTTTTGATTACAGCCAGCCCTGCTCAATATAAACCTCACTTATTTTGGCCCTTACCATCAGAGTCACATTGCCAGGACAAAGATTCAACAAGCACATTATGCCATGATCAAAGGAAGTTCCTGAAAAGATCAGAAAAACATTTTGTTGCCCTCTATCAGTCTGGAAAGGGTTACAAAGCTATTTCTAAGGCTCTGGGACTCCATCAACCACAGTGAGAGCCATAATCTCCAAATGGAGAACACTTGGAACAGTAGTGAACCTTCCCAGGAGTGGGCGGCCTGCCAAAATTACTCCAAGGGCGCAGTGTAAAATCATCCAAGAAGTCTCAAAGGATCCTAAACAACATCCAAAGAACTGCAGGCTTCTCTTGCCTCAGCTAAGGTCAGTGTTCATGACTCCACAATTCAGAAAGAGACTGGGCAAAATGGGCTTCATGTGAGAGTAGCAAGGGAAACCACTGCTAACCAAGAAGAACATAAATGCTGGTCTCTCATTTGCCAAGAAGCACCTGGATGATCCACAAGCCCTTTGGGAAAAATGTTCTATGGACAGATGAGTCCAAAGTGGAACTTTTGGACAACATGGATCCCATAATGTCTCGTAAAGCAAACACAGCATTCCACAGTAAGAACACCATACCAACAGTCAAACATGGTGGTGGTAGTGTGATGGTGTGGGGATGCTTTGCTGCCTAAGGACCTGGATGACTTGCCATAATTAAAGAAACCATGAATTCTGCTCTGTACCAGAAAATTCTTAAGGAGAATGTCCAGTCATCCTTCCGCAGCTGAAGCTGAAGCGTAGTTGGGTCATGCAGCAAGACAATGATCCAAAACACAAAAGCAAGTCCACATCAGAATGGTGAAAAGAAGTAAAATTAAAGTTTTGGAGTGGCCTAGTCAAAGCCCAGACTTAAACCCAATAGAGATGCTGTGGCAGGACCTGAAATGAGCAGTTCATGCTCGAAAACCTACCAAATGTTACTGAATTAAAGCAGTTCTGCGAGGAAGAGTGGTTAAAATTCCTCCACAGCGATGTGAAAGACTGATATTGAATTATAGGAAGTGTTTGGTTGCAGTCATTGCAGCTAAATGTGGCATAACCAGTTATTAAGTGTAAAGGGGCAATTACTTTTCACACAGTGCCAATTGGTGTTGGTTAACTTTTTTTCATTAAATAAGTGAAAAAAAAAAAACAAGTGTTATTTGTTCACTCAGGTTCCCTTTATCTAATATTACATTTTGTCTAAAGACCTGAAAACATCCAGTGTGATAAATATACAATAATAGAGAAAATCAGGAAGGGGGCAAATACTTTTTCACACCACTGTATATTCAGGTCCCAGAAGCCACCTTGTTCTCCAGTTTGAATCTTCCATAGCTGAAAACAAAGTTAGTAATACAACCAACACTAACAATAACTTTTACCAAACAGAGATACAATAAGAAATAGACATGCATGTGGCTGGAGGCCCTTCTTTATTTACCTATTAATACAATCTTACCTCGACCATCTAAAGGGTTGACGATGGCATCCTGGATGCTCTGAGCCACAGTAGAGAAACCCTTTTCTCAATCACTGTCTATGTAAGGGGTATCCCTGTCACTCTGAGTACTCTACCAGGAGAGCTGTGGAGTGCCATGGATGTCAACCAACACAGTCACCTTTACCAGGTGATTAAACACCCATCGTGATTGGTTGACCATCCATGGCACTCCAGTCCTTACATAATGGGTGGATAAAAAGCGGTACCGTACCCAAGGGTAGGGTAGAGTGGTCATGAGCGATGGGATGAACTGGCTGCCACAAGAACTCATGTGGTGAAGGTAGACTGTAGCTTGTACAGGTGATCCAGTCTATAGTGTCTGGCAAATGTATGGATTGAAGTCCATGTTGCCACTTTGCAAATGTCTTCCATGTACACATTGGCCCTTTCTGCCCAGGAGGTGGATACTGCTCTTGTAGAATGGGCCTTGATACCCTCAGGGAGTGTAAGTTCTCTTGAGCCAACCAGCAATGGTAGTCTTGGAGGCTGTCCTGCCCTGTCACTGACCAGAGGTGATAATGAACAATCTTTCTGTTTTGTGCAAAGGCTGTGTTCTGGCATTGTATGTGGCTAGTGTGGTTCCAACATCTAGGTGATGTGGAATTGAGTTGTCTCTGGGTATGCGTTCCTGGAAAGGGTCGGTAATTCTATGGGTTGTTCCCTATGGAAGGCCGAAGCAACCTTTGGTTGGAAAGGCGGCACCGTGCGTACCATTACCCATTGGGGTGTAAACACAGTGTAGGGCTCTTTGCATGAAAGAGTTACCAACTCACTGATTCTCCTGGTGGAGCAAATTGCCCCTAGAAAGCAGGTCTTGAGATCCGCACAGAAGAGATCCACTTTGCATAGTGGTTCGAACTGAACTGTGCTGAGAGACTCTAACACCAGAGATAGATCCCGGGTGCAACGGTTTTCCTAACTCTGGGTCACAATGCCTCTACAGCTTTGAGGAACTGTATGGCATCAGGGTGAGCCCCTGGGCTATGCCCAGCTATGGGTCTGACTGCTGCTCCAATGGTGGACAGTTGCACCTGGAGTGAAGAGTACGCTAGCCTCTTTTCTACTCCCTGTTGTAGAAAGAGGAGAATGGTGGACATGCCCACCCATTCTGGTTCCTTGCCCCTATTTCTGCACCACTTTGTGAACAGTGGCCACTATCTTCTGTAAGTAGTGGTAGTAGAGGGCCATCTGGATTGCAACATGGTGGAGATGATTGATTTGTGGTAGCTGGCCCTCGTCAGTCTGTCCCTCTCAGGAGCCAAGCAGTGAGTTTCAAGGTCTCTGGTGCCGGGTGAGTCACGGGTCTTTGTGTCAGCATGTCTGGCTGGTAGGGTAATCTGTGTTTGTCCAGGGTCATGGCCATTATCATGGCAAACCATGCCCTCCATGGCCAGTAAGGTGCCACCAGAACAGTGGTTCCCTTGGATGATCCAATCTTGGCCAACACTTGAGGTAGTAGAGGAATGGGAGGAAATACGTAAGCCCAGTCCTGAGACCAGGGTTGTGATAGGGCATTGATTCCCTGTGAAAGAGGTTCCCTGTACCTTGAGAAGAACTTGCCGACCTGCACATTGTCTGCTGTCACCATGAGGTCCATTGATATGGGGCCCCATGTCTCCTGTATCAGATGAAACAGTTTGGGATGAAGATGCCACTCTCCCGGGTGCACCAGTTGGTGGTTGAGCCAGTCTGCTCATATGTTGAGCCTTCCCATGAGGTGCACAACGCTGATGTGTGCCAGGCGGGTCTGGGCCCATCCCAGTACCTTTGTGACCTCTCTTTGCTTTGCTGTGCTCCTGGTGTCCCCTTGCTTGGCAATTTAGGCCACTGTGACCTGGTTGTCAGAACGGATGAATATTGACTGCCCGGTGATAGATGCCCTGAAGGCTCATAGGACGTTGAACACAGCTCTCATTTCTAGCACGTTGATGGACAACCTTGCTTCTGAGGCCATCCATTGGCCCTGGGCAGATAGGGTGCCCAAGCATGCTCCCCAACCTAGTAGACCCGCATCCATCTTGATGACACATTCAAACGTTGCCTCGAGTGGAACCCCTCATGTGAGGTTTGAATGCACTGTCTACCAGAGTAGAGACTGTCTCACCGTGAGTGGTAACAGTATTCTGGTCTGCAGGTTCTGTTCATTTGGAGACCCTTTGGTCAGTACATAATTCTGCAGCAGTCTCATGTGCCACCTTGCCCATGGAATCAGGTCGATGCAAGATGCCATGCAATCCAGGAGCTGGGCTATCTGGCCAATGGTTGGCCATTGTGAGATTTTCAGATGATGCAATAGTGCTATTAGGTTGTCTGCTCTCTTCTGGGATGGTTTTGCCCATCGCTGGGATGTGCTGATGTCAGCCTCCAGGTGTTCCAGATGTTGCATGGGGGTCAGATGGCTCTTGGCCTCGTTTACCACTGATCCATGCCCTTCAAGTACCTGAAGCACCAACTGTGTGTCTTGGAATGGCCACTCCATGGACCGAGACCGTATCAGCCAATTGTCCAGATAGGGGATGATATCCACTCCTTGTTCTTGCAGTCTGGCCACCAGGACCACTGACACCTTGGTGAACACTCTTGGAGCCAAGGAAAGACTGAACAGGAGGGCCTGGTATTGGAAATGCGGGGCCAGGATGTGGAATCGGAGATATTGCCTTTGCTTTGGCCTGATTGGAATGTGGAGGTGAGCATCCTTTAGGTCTATAGAGGTGAGGTAATCGCCCCTTTGTACACTGAGGAGGGTTGATCTCAGTGTCTCCATTTTGAACCTCCTGGGAATTATGCATTGATTTAGATGTTTTAGATCCAAGAGGGGATCGAGTTTCCCAATTTTCTTGGGTACGAGGAAGAAGATGGAGTACACTCCCTGTCCCTGCTCGTGCTTGGGGCTGATCTGAATGGCTCTGTTCTGCATGACATTCAACAGGATTTGTTGAACCTGATGAGTGGAGGCCCTTCTCCTAGTGATGGGTGAGCTGATGAATCTGTGTGTGACTAGTGAGTGGGACAGTTCTATGGAGTACCCCTTTGACACTACCTCTAGGACCCATGTGTCTGAGGTTGTGTTGTGCCACTGTTGTGTGAAGAGATTTAGCCTCTTGTCCACCCGGTGGACCCTGGGTCCATGGGTGCAAGGACCTGGGAATGTAGTCATTGTTGTTTGCCTCTGTTCCCTCTTCCTCTACCTCTGAATTTTGATCCACATCTTCTGAAGGAGGATGATTGGTAACTGTGGTTTGAGGGACTGCGGTAACCTCCCTGTGCTCCTCTGCCACAAAAGGAGCTGTTGAAGTATTGATTGTCTCTGCGAGGCTGGTGAAATTTGTTCACTCATCTGAACCTCATTTTTCCAGAGGGAAGATAGGCAGGCCTGTTTTTGTTCTTAAGGAGTTCCTTGCCCTCCTGCTTTTGTTTTAAGAATTCTAATAGACCCTCCCTGAACACGTGTTTCCCCTGCATTGGTGAATTTTGCAGTAGTGCCTTTGACTCGCAGTCTGCCTCCCATAACTTACGCCAAAGAGCTCTACTGGCACAGTTCATGATGGTCGACACCTTGGGAGTTCAGCTTGAGGGAATCTACCGTCATATCTGCAAAATATTTGGCAGCATCCAAGGTGCATTCCAAGAGTTCCACCTTTCTGGACTTGGAGATTGCTTGGTCGAGCAGCTCCTCTAGCCAGCAAATTTGGGCATGTGTGGTATAAATGTCCATAGTTGATGCTTTGGTTGCCATTCCTTCAATCTCAAAGAGTTTCTTTAAAATATCCTCCACCTTCTTATCAGTGGGGTCCTTCAAGATATGGTGCCACATGGTAATACTGTCCTTCTACTGAGAGCGGCTACCTGAGGGTCAATTGAGGGAGCCGTGCACCAGTTGTTGGCTTTGTCCTCTTGGATTGGGTACATGCAGTCCAAGTTCCTCTTGTCTGGTAGTCTTTCCAGCTCTGAAGATTGTCATTCCTTATTAAGTATGTCATCAATTGCTGGGCATACTGGAAAAGTGTCCTTGGTAATCGCTCTCTGCTGGATCAATGGGTCCAGTTTTCATTCTGTCTTGTTCTCCTCCACCTCAAAACCCATGGTGGTCTTCACTATTCTCAGTAGGCCTGGAATCATATCAAATGAGCACAGCTTTGAGGTGATAGATGGTGTTGTTTGTGGTTCCATCTCCTCATCATCTGATGCTGGCCTGTCCTTGTCATCTGGTAGTGCTTTGTCTCTGTTATCGTCCTCAGTATCCGGAATTCAGTCATCTGGAGGAGGTGTGGCTGGTTCTGCATGGGCTCCTGTGGCTCCCCAGGATTTTCTTGATCTGGTATTGAAGGTATTGGGGTCTTGTGCTGTGTCAGGGACTCTAGTTTCTCCATGACCTTCAGCATAAAGTTCTGTTGGCTCTCCATCATGGCCACCGTGGCCTGCTTGGTTTGAAGAAAAATAGCCCCTGGGTCCATCCATTTAGCACTGCTGGGCCCTGGGTTGTCGGATCCCAACACTGGGGATTGCTGTACAGATAAATCATCATTGTCGTGGAAGCTGGTGGGGCAGAGGGGACCGGAGTTATGGGGCAACAGGGGAGAGCTGCAGGATGAACACTTCTTTGCCTTGACAATCTGCAATGAGACAAGGGAAGCATTAGCCTGACATAGAAAAAGGGGGCTGTATTCATGAGCCCCCTGGATAGCAGAATTCAAGATACGATACCCAGAAAACTGAAATATAGAAATTTTTGGTTCTGGGAAGGGAGTCATGGATGACCTTACAGAACCTCAAGATGAGGAGGACTGACAAGCATCTCAAGGGAATGAGATGGTTGGGGACCCATCTAGGAACTGAGAGATCATTGTGCATTAGGCAACCTAGGGTCGCCTAATGGATTGGGGGGGAAGAAGATGCTTGATCGAGTGCACCCAAATTGGCCTGCCTCTGGGGAAGAGGCCTGCCAGGGAGCAAATTTACATATATTTCCCCCTTTGCAAAAATTGTTGACTTGATATTGTAAGGCCCAAAGGCTAGCCACTTAGAAAGGGGCCTGCCTGAGGGTAGTCAATGATTTCTAGCCGAATGAGTTCGGACAGGCTGCTGTAGGGAGGGGCCTGCTTGAAAATGGCTAGTGAAAATAAACCCCCAAATTCACAATACAGTGTTCTCCTCCACTGCAGAAAGTCCCCTCTCCTGTGTGTACCAGTTTCTGCTTCGGAGGGGAGTGCAGATGCTCTTTGGGGGGGATGCAGCTCATATACCTGCACCAGGAAATAATCCACTTCCTTTGATCTAATTTGCCACCTGATGAAACAACTGAAATGTAAATATCAGTAGCATGAGAAGAATTATTGAGGCATATTCCCCCTTGACCTAACAGGAAGACTGCTTGTTGTTTACCTCATGAGAGGTGAGAAAACATGATGTGGCCTAGCGACGACCGTGTGGAGCAGGTCTGGCATTCTTGGAGCAAGCCATATCTTCCCTGTGAGAAAAAGACCGATATTCAGTCTTTGTTAGCGGTTGCTAGACTGAAGAACTAGGGAAAGGGACTGAAGCATGTATTTCCCCTTGCAGAGAAAGCACTACCATCGCAGGTGGCACCACAGTGAGTGCTGATCCCAGAGCTGAGAACCGTATGGTGGCGAGAAGGGGGGGATAGTGGAGACCACAACTGGGATGCTGGCTCGGGACTCTGGATTCTCCAAAAAACAATAGATGCTTTCCCCTTGCAGAGGAAGGGTGTCCACACATTCTGTGGGTGGGAAGGAATTTGTACAGAGTGGGTTGAGTGAGTAGTGCTCCTCATAAACGCCACAGCTCAGTCGTTGCTATCACTTGGCTCTAATGCTAAAGCCTAGAGCCACCCCACAAACTGAAAATCGTTTGAGAAAAAACAAACTAGGAAGCAAACAGCTGCTCTTTGATCAGATAAACTCTTTCCTCTTTTGCCAGCAAAGCCTGGCCAAATAAGTCATTTTAAAATAATTTTTAAATAATTTCAAAACAACAATCCAATGTTACCAAGGAACAGCAGCAGCATCTGCTGAACCTCAAGGGAGGAAATCCTTAGAGGATCCCCCTTCTGAAACACATTATGCGTTAGGCAGACCAAATGGAGAAATATTGTTTTTTTAAAACAAAAGATTAGGCCTACCTTTCTAGTAGAACAGCAGGGGCTCCTGGTGTGCTTGTTGCCTGATCAGATGTACAGATTTAAACTGGAGAAGAAGGGGCTTCTGGGACCTGGATATACATGAAATTTGATACTAGGGTCAAGTGCATCATAGCCTATCAGGTGGGCTAAAACCCGTTATTTAAGGACTGGAGTGCCATGGATGCTATTTTGGCATTATAGGGGGTTAGGAGCCATCAACATGGAAATTGTTTTTTTATATGGAAACTCAAGCAGCTCAATAGTTATTTCGAGCTGCTAGCCAATAACAATATCCTCCTGTGATTGCTGGCCCTGTTAAAGTTAACACATTCTCTGGTGTCTACATGTACATCTCACTCTCTTACTGCTGGTCCTGTTAATAAAAAAATAATTTCCTGGTATGCAGTTGCATCATCGTTGTCCAATCACCTGCCCTGTGAGTAACAAATAATTCCCTTCCTGCAGCATAAGGCTGGTCTGGCACAGTGGTGTGGAGGGACGAGGCACTGTGCACCTGACCTCCTGCCACATCAGTGACTCGAGTTCAGGAACATGCTCAGGTTGCCAGGGGCCAGACAGAAGACTGAGCATTCATCAGATAGCTGTCCTGACCCTGGGTGGGGAAGCATGTTGACCTCACCTTTGGCTTCCCCCCAGGTGAAGGCAGGAATCCAAGGGGGAAAATGTGGAAAAGGCTAGCGCAGACTCCATAAAGCCCTACCCACCTACCTCTGTCCCACATGACCACCTCGATGACTGGCTTAGTTGTGGATGTGAGTGACTGGGTGAGGGGAGGATGTCTCTCCCCTTTCTGGCCCTATCATGGAGGGGGAATCCATGGGAAACTTAGGACTGTGTGGTCTGGAACAAGGGAGTGGTTGACAGGGGAGGTGGAGACAGGGCTGAGACCCTGCCTCAGTTAATTGGCAAGACAAAAAATTTTATGGAGTGGGGGATGCTGCAGTATGTATGACCTTAACACATATACACAACCCTCCCATAATGGGTGCAGCTGCACTGTTATAGTAAACTTACAGAGTATAGATAATATGCACAGGGTCTCTTACCAGGGTACTACAGAGCCAGAGGTTGGAGTCTTAAAGGGATGACATTTCTTAGACCTGTAGAATAAAATAGAAGAAAGGGGTCACAAAGGATCCACATTTCTTAGGGAGTTACTAGGAAGGACAAGACAGGTTAGACATATTGTAATACTTATTTAATGGGGGAGGAGTTCACTTCCTGTGAGACCTTTGAAAGAAAAGAGAAAAAAATTAATATGGAGTAA
The DNA here is from genome assembly GCA_016271365.2 of Neoceratodus forsteri. Taxonomy (NCBI): domain Eukaryota; kingdom Metazoa; phylum Chordata; order Ceratodontiformes; family Ceratodontidae; genus Neoceratodus; species Neoceratodus forsteri. The sequence continues at coordinate 243,570,296 of CM057453.1, forward strand.
ATACAGTAGTGGGAACAATAGAGAGAAGAGAGATAGAAAGGGGTATAGTACAGTATAAGAGGTACAAAAAATATAGCTTTAGATAGAAAGTTACAGAATTAAATGAAGTAAAAGATATAGAGATATATTTAACTCTTGTATGGCCATGGACTAATATATCAGTCCAAAATTCTTACACGTTCTAATTCTGTCGGTAGCCCCTTGCTGGCCGCAGACTGATATATCAGTCGAAAATTCTGATACGTTCTAATTCTGTCAGCAGCCTAAGGGTTAAGTACTATACTACTGTCAGTAACTGTTTACCATAAGCATCAAAAACAAAAAACCAAAAAACAGAATAATGAAATGTTTGTAACCACTGTAAAATTAGTTCATGTGTTTTCACCTTGATTTGCACATTGTTTTTAGTGTGTGGTGTATATCACTTTAAGAGATTTCTGTATAAATGAGATGCACATTTTTGTTCCTCAGACTTGCTCCCTGAGCAAGGCCCACTGAAGGGTTGAAGCATTGGGGTAGTGGGTGCACGCCAGGCATCTTGTTGGAAAATAAATCTTGCGCTTGGCATTTAAAACTGAATCTAAGAGTGCTGAATGTTCTTTTCTTTTGTCATTACAAGCTGGCTGCTTTGCACATGCACCACTTTTTCCAGTGTGCACCACTCTACACTACTTACATAATAGCCACAGCACTGACGCCTGACCATCACAGAACTGACCCTCCCAGCCCCGAGAGTCACAACACTGGGCACCCATCCCTGACAGTAACAGAAGTGATCCTCATTCCCAGTGGTCACAGCACTACTCACCACCACCATGACAGCACTGCCCCCATAACCGTGACAGTCCCATAGATGACACTCTCAATCAATCAATTAATCAATCAATCAATCAATCAGTCAATCAAAATCTTTATTTATCCAGGCAATAGACATTGAGCAAGGCTCATTTTCAAGATGAACCTGGTTGGTAAAAGTCAAGTACAATGCAAAATACAAATATATAACACTCATGATAAATGAATACAATTTTCAATATCAATAACACTCATGATAAAAGGATACCATTTTCAAAATCAGGATATATATATAGTAATAACATAGGTAAATATATAGCAATAATAAACATGTAATAGTAAGACAAATTTACAATTTGAGCCTGCATGTAACACAGACAGTCACAGTAGTAATCTCCACCCCTAACAGTCACAACACTGTACCTCAGTCAGGACTGACCCCCCCCCGAACAGTCACTTAGTTTGGCACCTTATACAACCTTCCTGCTGCATGTACAACTTCCTGCAAATGCTTCAGTCCCTGAAAGCTGCAGAATTGCACAGAAGCAGACCTCCCAAACATCACAGGAATGACCCTCACCCTGATAGTGACTTAAATGACACCCCTGACAGTTACATAACTGACCCTCCTCCCGACAATCACAGGACTGTACCACCACTCCAACAGTCACAGTACTGACACCCTCCACCATCAGTCACAGCAATGACCAACCTCAACACTGATAGGACTGTACCCCCCCACATGGCCACAGGACTGTACCATCCAGTTACAGGACTGTACTACCCCCCCCGGCCCACAGTCACAGGACTTTACCAACCCCCCTTCCACAGTCACAGCACTGTGCCCCTTCACTCCTACAGTTACAGGACTGTACCACCCCACTGACAATCACAGGACTGACACCCTCCATCAACAGTCATGTCAATGACTGTCCACCTCTGGCAGTCACAGCACTGATCTACACCCCTGAGATTCACAGCACTTTCTCATTGTTAGTGGTGGGTGAAGTGCATTAAATTTGCTACCCATAGTATTTTGTGTATAACCTGAACTTTGGGTCATACAACAAGTAGCGAAGTAAATAACTACACATCCAGAAGAAACGCAATGTTCCCAATTTTGTGGGTACTTTACATTACTTCAGGATGCATAAAGAACATCTATTTTGATTCCCTGGTGTCTAGTTGCCCCCAACTAGAGATGCAGCGAAGCTAAATTCAGCCAGCGAAGTAGACACGAAGAAGCCCACTTCACATTATTTTCCGACTACGTGAAGTGCCCAATGAAACCACTACTTTGCCACTTCACCTTGTAATAATGGTGATAATGACTTTGCGTTTCTCACTCCACCTTTAAGGGTGGAGTGAGAATTTACAGGCAGCCCACACATATCACATGGCTTACACAGTCTAGGTCACATGCTTCAGGCAGGTAGGAAGTGAATCATGATTGAAAGAGAGCTTCACTGCAGCAGCAGCCCATGGCTCCAACAACACCTGGGCCCCACCCCTGCCTGTGCCTGGTCCTTCCCGCATCTCATTAGCGTGGTAGTTCTTTACTACACTGCCTGGGGACAGCAGTGAAGTGAAATGTAATCTGTGTGGTGTGGAGGTGCACCGTGGCCCCAAAGGAACTCACCTTGGTACAGGTGGTCAGCACACCCACCTGTACAACCACCACCATGTACAGTGGCAGGCCAAGGTTGCAGAACAGGGCAGTAACTCACCTGCTGGCCCTGCTGGGGAGGAGGGGGCCGCACGGCATCCACCTGAAAGTGGTGGTGTGAAGCAGGAGAGGGCCATGGATCAAGTGGCTGCTCCACCACCACAACCTGCAGCAGGTGATAGTGGCAACCCTGTCCACCTACATGCCACACACAGGAGCTGATGTGGAGTGAGTTGGAGGCTGTTAACCATTGTCTTGTCAATGTTGAACAGCAGTTGGAGCAAACTGAGGGGCACCAGCTACAAATTATGGGGATGCCTCAACTGCTGCGGTGCCTTCAGAACGTTGATCATTAGTTTTAGTTTATCCTTGCACCCACCACCCTCAGTGTGAAAAAATAGTTCCTGACGTTGCTCCTAATCCGTCTCCCCTTTATCATCAAATTTTGGGCCCTTCCTCATTCACATCTCTTTTTCTGGATGATGCTACCCTCTTGTACATTGTTGATTCCCTATCAGCAAGGCCACTGATTTACGGTGATTAAAAAAATGAAATTCCATTTTCAAGACTTCAGATTCCGGAATTGCACCGGTGATTGTTACTCTAATTTCTGGATTTTACCAGAATTCTGCAGTCATTCTTTTAGTATGTGTATAAATAATCAGAATAAAAGAAGGTTTAATATACAGAGAATTAAATAAAGCAAATTGAAAATAATACAGGAAGCAATTATAAGAAAAAAACAAGTTTTGTACATTTACTGATCTGGTATAAAATGCCAGATTCCATGAAATCTTTGTTTTTACCGGTGTTCAGGCAGCCCTAATTCCGGAATTTTACTTGGTTTTCCAGTAAAAACCGAAAACCAGTGTGGCCTTGCCTATCAGTACTTGATATTTTCAATCATGCCCCTCCCCCGGATCATCATCATCAACAGGAACTGCTACATCACCACTTTTTTAGGAAGGGAGGATTTAACACCAACAGACCCAGACACAGCCACCTTGACTTTCTTTTTCTCCGGTTCCCAACTAGAGATGCAGCTAAATTTTAATCTGCCAGTGAATCATTGGTGAAGTAGCCCACTCCATATCCATGTGGGACTAGGCAAAGTCCCTGCTGAAATGAACTACTTCACCTTTTGTGGCTTTGCACTACTTTACATTGCGATTAGACAAGGTGAAGACATTAAGAAACAAACAGCCCAGAGTTCACTGATTAGATATCACACGGCCGACTGTCTCTGCAGGTTTGCAGCTCACATGATTCAGGGAGGCAGTTCAATAGGCTCTGGCAGGAAGTCAGTGTTTTACTTATACAATAACTACTGAGCTGGCGGCCATTTCCTGGGGATTAACGATCATGTCGGGGGTTGGGTTGCATGAATCGACCACCAGCAAGGTCGTTATTGTAATTATAAGGCTAATCCAGCTACGTTGATTTTAAATATTAAAAAAAAATATATATTTATTAACTTTGGTTGCACTGTTTGTCTTTGTGGTGCAGTCGTGCGACTTGTCAGTAGCTGTGGTTTGTTATGTATGGTGACACTATATGTGTCAACTGTACTGATGTTAATTAGTGCGACCCCATGGATATGACGAGGTCCTCATTAATTTTACCTTATTTTCTGTTAGAGTGGCAAAGATAGAAAGGGAGAGGCACTGAAAAGGAAAAGGGAAATCCTAGCCCCCCCCAAAAAAAAAAATCAGAGTAGTTAGTGAGGTAAACACCAAGATAGAGAAATTGATAGGGAGAAGGGCTGGGGTAAATGAAGAAAAAGACAAAGGCAGTAAGGACAGGGATGGGGCAAAAAGGGGTAAGACCATCAAAAAATCAGGGCAATGAGTACCAATGCCCATAGTCTAGGGAATAAGCTCCCATAACTGGTGGCCTTGATGGCAGAGGGATGCCTGGATATCGCAGCAGTCACAGAAACATGGTACACAGAGAACCATGACTGGAATGTCAACATACCAGGGTACACCATCTACAGGAGGGACAGAGAGGGTAGAAGAGGAGGTGGAGTAGCTCTCTATGTAAGGGAAGGGATCAAAGCAATGATACTAAAGGGTAAAGAAGGAGGAGAGGTGGCACTGAGGGTCACCCTGGAGGCTGAAAATGGCACTACAATCCGCAGAGGGGTTGTGTACAAACTCCCATCTCTGGGGGAGGAAATGGACAAGGAAATGATAGAAGGCATCCTTAGGATGGCATATAAAGGGGAGATATTGCTGATGGGGACCTGAATATGCCAGACGTTAACTGGAGCACCTTTGTTGCAGACACATCCAAGAGCAGGGCCATTCTGGATGCCCTATGGGGGCAAGCCTCAGACAGCTAGTGTTGGAACCCACTTGGGAGGGAGCATTCTTAGACCTGGCACTCTCAAATGGGGACAGAGAGAGGATCTCAGAACTAGAAGTGGGTAGCCATCTGGGAACAAGTGACCACCAAACAGTGTGGTTCAGAATAAACTCAGCTGTGGAGTCAAGTCATACAAAAGTGAAGGTACTGGACTTCAGGAGGGCTGATTTTGTCAAATGGAAGAGTGCCTCAGAAAAACACTAGCAAATAGGCAAGAAGGAGGGGTGGAGCAACAATGGTGAAACATCAAAACTGCCATTTCAAAGGCAACAAGCATTTGTTTGAAGCAAGTAAACAAATCAAAATGAAAGAAAAAAACACTATTGTTCTCAAAAGAGGTGGCGGGAAAGGTTAGGGAGTAAAAGATAGCATTCAGGAAGGATAAGGAAACACAGAAATAGCAGGACAGAGAACTGTACCAGTTAAAGCAGAAGGAGGCGGAGAAGGCAGTCAGAATAGGAAAGGCCCAAACTGAGAAAAAGATAGCCAACTCAGTTAAGAAGGGGGATAAAACCTTTTATAGGTACATTAGGAGCGAAGAAAGACAAAGGTAGGGATACTGAGGCTGAATAAAGAGGAGGGTGGGTGGGCAGAGAGGAACAGTGAAAAAGCAGGTATACTGAATGAATACTTCTGCTCAGTATTCACAAAGGAAGAGGAGGAGAAGGTACCTAATCCAGTTAATAGAAGCACTCCGGATGGGGGGGGGGGGTTGATATCAGTCCTTTCATAGAACAAATGGTTCTGAAAGAACTCCTAAAACTGAAGGTGAACAAAGCAATGGTGCCTGATGAGATTCACCCCAGAATTCTAAAAGAACTAAGGGGAGAGCTAGTAATACCATTGACTACCCTTTTTAACAAAGCATGGGAGGATGGTGTGGCACCTTAGGACTGGAGGAGGGCCGAAGTGATTCCCCTTCACAAAAGTGGGAGCAAGACAGAGGCAGGAAACTACAGATCTGTCAGTTTGACCTCATTGGTAGGTAAAATTATGAAATCACTTCTGAAGGAAAGAATTGTTGAGTACCTAGAGGCCAGTGGGGCACAGGACCCAAGGCAGCATGGCTTTACAGTGGAAGGTCATGTCACATGAATCTAATCAATTTTCTTGACTGAGTGACCAAAGTAGTAGACCAGAGAGGGGCTGTGGACATGGCCTACCTAGACTTTAGCAAGGCATTTCACACAGTCCCGCACAAAAGATTAATAAACAAATTAGCCAGCCTGGGAGAGGTTCCCAGGGTGGTAGCCTGGGTAAAACATTGGCTGAACAACAGGATGCAGAAGGTAATAGTAAACGGATTTCACAGTGAAGAAAGAGGGGTTACTAGTGGGATACTGCAGGGTTCAGTACTGGGTCCAGTCCTTTTTAATGTCTTTATAAGTGACATTGCAGAGGGACTGGAAGGAAAAGTATGTCTCTTTGCAGACGACACAAAGATCTGTAACAGGGTTGATATACAAGGTGGGGTGGAAAGGATGAGAAGGGACTTGGCAAGGTTGGAGGAATGGTCAAATGTATGGCAGCTTAGATTCAACACAGAGAAGTGCAAAGTAATGCACCTAGGAAACAAAAACCCAGGGGAAGAGTACACAATGAGGGGTGAGATACTGACAACAACAAAAATGCAAAGGGACCTGGGGTAGTTATATCAGATGACCTAAAGGTGGGCAAGCAATGTGAGAAGGCAGTAAGGAGGGCTAGGGGGAATACTGGGATGCATAGGGAGAGGCACGACCAGTAGAAAAGAAGAAGTTGTTATCCCTCTCTATAGACAGTTGGTGAGACCCCATCTGGAGTACTGCGTGCAGTTCTGGAGACCCCATCTCCTCAAAGACAAAGACAGAGTAGAGGCTGTCCAGAGGAGGGCAACCAAAATGGTGCAGGGTCTACACCAGAAGACATACGAAGAGAGGCTAAAGGAGCTTAATATGTATACTCTCAAGCAAAGGAGGGAGAGGGGGACATGATAGAAACTTCCAAGTACCTCAAGGGAATAAACAAAGTCCAAGAGAGTAGCATCTTTCAGAAAAACAGATGTGCAAAAGCAAGTGGGCACAATTTGAAGATAGAGGGGGGACAGCTCAGAGGTAATGTGAGGAAATATTTTTTCACAGAGAGGGTTGTGGGTGCATGAAACAGCCTTCCTAAGGAGGTCTTGGAGTCAAAAACAGTGGGGAAATTCAAGAATGCATGGGACAGACATAAGGCAATTCTATTGGGGGAAGGAGGAAGTAGGGCGTTGGTTAACTAGAATCTGCAGCTTATTCATCAGGTAGGGAAATTGGCAAACTAGGTGGGTCAAGGGGTCCTTATCTGCCATCAAATCTTATGTTGATATGTTTAACAGTTAAAGGCAGCAGTGCCCTTAAAATCAGTTCTTGTATTTTGATCGGGTTTCCAACTGCTGACAGGAACAGCAGTTGGAAACCTAATCGAAATACAAGAACTGTGCTTTTTATGTCACTGCAGCCTTTAACTACTGACATTTAAATTTTATTTTACACTTGATTGCTATATTTAACTCTGTTTGCTACTCTGTCACTGCATATGTAGAGAATTATCGTGGCTCAATTACTTTTACCACGTAAGTGGGGAATCATGCTCTGCGACTATTCCAGGCTTTGCAGTTCACTCTGCCTTCATGTGAAGTGGCTTCTCACACTACTGAAATATCTGGATCGGTCATTATCTGGCCATTTATGACTGATTCAGTAACCAGTCAGAGGGAGAAGGAGCCTAATTAATATTCAATTAGCCTTATAATTTCACTTTCTCTAGTGGAAAGAGTTTGCAGTCCAGGCAGTTCTCCAGTGTGCAGTCTGACTGTTCTGTGTGTTTCGAAGCGCACAAAAAAGCTATAGTTCTTTTTTGTGTGTTAAATCTTTGTGTATTTAGTTGTTGTAGTCCTTCAGTAAGGTTTTATTTTATTAGAAATTATTTTTTGTTTGTTAAAAAAGTAATTTTTTTGTGCACTTTTCTCTAGGTACTGTACTTTATTTTACTACTACTTGTAATAGTATTTTCTTTTTTTTTGGTTATTTATTTTCTTGATGGAGCGAGGATGTTGTGGGTCAAATGGTGGCCATCGTGGGCTATGAATGCGGGGTGGCTGCCCAGTTAGATTAAACTGGCAGGCTTTGGGGACCTCACCTTCAGCCACAGTGAGCCTGGCAGCTGTGGTTATCATCCAGGACCAGCAGCAGGAGGAGGAGGTGGAGCAGCAGCCACTGCAGGATCAGCAGCATGAACTGCAGCAGGTTGTCAGCCCTCAACCACTGGCAGCTCAGCAGCAGATGTGTCCTGGTGCCCCCCACACTACCTGTACTGGGCCCTGCTTGCAGCTCCCCTGTGTGGGCCTTTTTGTCTTCCTTCCCTGGTGACTCCAATGTGGTGCGCTTGCAATCTTTGTAATCTGGTGGTCCACCGGGGGCCCAAGGGCAGCCACCTGGGCATGGGTGGTCAGCGCATCCATCCAGCTGTTCACCACCATGTCAGTGGGAAGCAAAGCTGCAGGAGGTAGCAGTACTGTGGTACTGTCAAATTCAAATGTTATTTTTTGGGTGGGGGGGGCATAATTTAAAAAAAAGTAAAAAAAAGATTCATCAATGTTTTGGTCATCTTTACAGGTCTTCAGCGTATCATCAGAACTGAAAAAATAAGTAACTGCTGTGATTCGTGAAGAACGTGATTTGTCTCATGATGAGTGACTGGTGTGACACGACTAATGAATGGTACACAAATACCTACGGCTGTGCTTCCGTGACCTGTACCATCCCAAACATCCTGACTTGAAAACACATAACAATGAGTATATTGATCAAGCTGAGATACTACAAAGCAGGGTTACATGCAACTTACAACCCAAAAACCTAAAGTTTTGTAATTCATGAATAGTGACCATGAAGATGAAGAACATGATTTGTCTCAGAGTCATGATGAGTGACTGGTGTGACATGACTAATGAAATGGGTGTAAATACCTATGGCTGTAGTTCCCTGACCTGTACCACTCCAAACACCCTTACTTGAAAACACATATCAATGAGTACAATGGTCAAGCCGAGATACTACAAAAAAGGGTTACATGTAACTTACAACCCAAAACTTACAGTTTTGTAATTCGTGAATCGTGACCGAGAAGATGAAGAATGCGATTTGTATCATGAGCGACTCATGATGATAGCCCTGACTTAAAAACGCACATTAATGAGTACAATATTCATGCTGAGATATGCACCACAACAGTACTCTGAAGGGAAGCCAAATAAACAACTGTGACTTAAATTACAGATGGAGATTGGGCCCTAAAGAGATGCAAATGCACAGACGGATTAAGACTGACTGTATATTCAAGATATGCAAACTCAAAGGCACAAAACACCTTATCCAGTGCTCACAAGTCACAAATCCAAATATGTAAAATAATACCTTTTGCTGGTTGGGGGGTTGGGAATGCACTACAGTAACAGTCCATTACCAAGATACCATAAAGCAGTGAAAGATAATGCAGACGGATAGCAGGTTCACAGTGCTGCAATTACTGTGTGGCACAGTAAAATATGCCTGATTTCATAGTATGCATCCCCCACAAACACACACACACACACACACTAGAGGTATTGTGTAGCAAATTGAAAACTTCAGTAGTATAACCAAATCTTTTAAACAAACTGAAATTATGCACTGCACCACAACAATCAGCAAATAAATGTCAACAATTACTGAAAATATTACTGTGTGTACATGAACACAGTTATACAAGAAAAATATAACCAAAACAGAAAGACTGCCTTTCTCCCAGTTAATCAACCTCCACCACAAATACGCCTCTTCCCCAAGCACACTTCAAGTGTCTGTCAGTACACAGACTGAGGGCCAGATATTCAAAGGGGAGCACCGGACGCAAATCCATTGCACTGGATTAGCACTGAATTTGCACCCGACTGCAATATTCAAAAGAACATTTAGGGCCAGTGCTAGGTGTTAGCACCGACGCTAAATAATAATGTATGCAGGGCAGGGACTGAGGGGAGGGGCCCTGAATGCTGGTGCACTGGCATATTCAAAAGTATAGTGCCGTGCTACAGGCATTAGCGCAACCTATAGTGAAGCGCTAAATACCGACAACAAAAAGTTGATAGTATTGCAGCGGTGTCCCCCCCATATACACACACACGAATCCCAACCCCCCAGTTGACTGTAAAGTACAAGAGGTTACCTTGGTAGTCTAGTGGTCCCCCCACCTCAAAGCAGGGTTCCCGTGCCCCGTTGAACATAATATAAATATCCCTTCCCTGGTAGTCTAGTGGCCACCCCAAGCATGGCTCCTGACATTCGTTGAATGGAAAATACAGAATTTTCCCTGGTAGTATAGTGGTCCCCCCCCAAGCTCAGCTGCTGATGTCCATTGAACTGAAAATAGAGAATTTTCTCTGGCAGTCTAGTGGTCCCCCCCCAAGCACGGCTCCCGATGTCCATTGAACAGAAAATAGAGACCTTTCCCTGGTAGTCTAGTGGTCCCCCCCAAAGCATGGCTCCCAACGTCCGTTGAATGGAAAATAGAGAATTTTTCCTGGTAGTCTAGTGGTTGCCCCCCCAGCACGGCTCCCAATGTCTGTTGAACTGAAAATAGAGAATTTTCCCTGCAGTCTAGTGGTGCCCCCCCCAAGCATGGCTCCTGATGTCCATTGAACAGAAAATGGAGACCTTTCCTAGTAGTCTATAGGTCCCCCCATAAGCATGACTCTCACGTCCGTTGAACTGAAAATAGAGAATTTTCCCTTGTAGTCTAGCGGTCCCTCTCCCCCAAAGCATGGCTCCCGATGTCCATTGAACTGAAAATAGAGGATTTGTACCTCAGTCGGTGGCTGGCCGTGGTGGTGAGAGGAGGGCTGAGCCGGTCGCCGGCTCATTCTTGCAGCCTAATTGGGATGAGCGGGGACATCACTGCAGGGTTGGGGGGACCACTAGACTACCAGGGAAAATTCTCTATTTTCAGTTCAACGGATATCAGGAGCCATGCTTTGGGGCTACTAGACTACCAGGGAAAAGTCTCTATTTTCCATTCAACGGACGTCCGAGCTGTGCTTGGGGACCACGAGACTGCCAGGAAAAATTTCTATTTTCCATTCAAAGGATGTTGGGAGCCATGCTTGGGGGGTCACTAGACTTCCAGGGAAAATTCTTTCCTTTATGTTCAAAGGAGGTCGGGAGCCATGTTTGGGGGTGGGGGACCACTAGACTACCAGGGTAAATATATTTATTTTATATTCAACGGTGGATGGGAGCGGTGCTTGGGGTTGGGGGGACCACTAGACTACCAGGGAAGAGATATTTATATTATGTTCAACGGTCTAAGGGAGCAGTGCTTGGGGGTTGGGGGATCACTAGACTACCAGGGACAATATTTATATGTTAATTTCAGTGGGGGTCAGAAACCATGCTTGGGGGTAAGGGGACCACTGGCACATGAGGGGTTTCAGTGTGTTTTGGGGCTACCTGTGGTCGGGGATCATGGTGTGGGGAGACACTAGCCTACCAGGGCGTAACAGGCACACACTGGAACAGGGACCATGATGGCAGAAAAGGACAGCCTGGTCCAGCCAGTCTGCCCTGTTCCCTATCTACTGGATATGTTGCATATCCTAGTGACCCTACAGCCTATGTCCTCCTGCCCCCACCAGGTTTGCCTTATGCCTGTTCCATGCATTGCATCCCCCCACTGTGTTTCACCCACTACTGCACTGGGGTACCTATGTTGTTGGGGGAGGCATCCTCCAGGGCATGTATGGCCATAGGCAGTGCATCTGTTTAGCTATCAATCTGTATATGTATGTATGTATATGTATGTATGTGTATGTATGCGTAGATATATATATATATATATATACACATACATATATACAGGTCCTGCTTGCACAGCTGCATGGGTGTGTTGTGTGCACTGACTGTGCCTGCCAGCACACAGTTCCTGCTGCTTCCAGCTTGTACTTCCATTCTGACCAACAGGGGATGCTGTGGGCATGCCTTGGCCTGCAGCATCCAGCCTGTACTTCCATTCTGACCAAAAGGTGGAGCTTAAAATTGGGGGTCATGTACTGTCTTTAGACTGGCTTCCACAACTTCAGGATCGATCAGTGGAGGACCTCTACTCTCAGGGTTCCTTTCGCTCCTCTGCTAGTCTGCTAGCTGAAATGAACATCCCACCAAAATACATATTTAAGGTTTTTCAATTGAGACACCTTGTAGGAAAGACTTTCCGGTTGGTGAAGGTATCCTCTCAAACTAGACCTTTTTTGGAACAAATCAAGAACTGTGTCTCCAAACCCCATAGTATTGCTAGGTTATATTCTTATCTCTTGCTTACTAAATACCCCAGTTCATTATCTGGTTCCAATGTATGGACATCTCTCATACCTGACTCTTTTACATCTTGGAATCGGATTTGGAGAGACATTTATAAGTATATTACTCTGGATAGGAATAGGCTTACACAGTTTTTCATTTTGAATAATCTGTATTACACACCAGCTAAGTTGGCCAAATTTGACAGGTTAAGATCTGACAGTTGTACAAGATGTGGCATGGGAGTAGGGAATTTATTGCATATATTTTGGTCATGCGTGAAAGTTGCCCCATTATGGCATGCAATTCGTGATAGATTGGACCCAATTCTGGGTCTAGGAGAATTATTCACAGCTGAAATTTGTATACTTGGTCTGTACTCAGACATTAGAGTTAAATAACGGAAGTTTCATATGGCGCTAATCTCAATAGCGGTTAAAAGGTTAGTCCTTCGGCATTGGCTAGACCAATCGGTTATCTCCTATAATGATTGGCTTGAAGAAATTTCCTTACGTTTTAAGATGGAAAGATTAATAGCTAGTTCCAGAAATGCTATGCCTTCCTTTAACCAAAAATGGGGCAAGTTGTACGCTGTATACCTACACTGATCTCTATGTCTTGTTTCCTCTGACTGGATCACTATGTCCGGTTTTAATTTCTTTATTTGTGTTTTATCAAATATCGGTCTATGGCAATTTTATTTCCTTACCATGGATAATTTGGAGTTCGGGATGGCACCTTCCAGGGGAGGTGGGGTGGGTATACAAAACTTGTTACATGTTTTTGCCATGTGTCAGGGTATTGTTTGGGTATGTCTTGGATCTGTTTTGGTACCTGTATTACATGTTTCTTGTGTAAACGCAATAAAGATATTGAATTTCAAAAGGTGTAGCTGTGTACACCATGCAGTAGCACCGGGCCAACTGCATGGTACTGTATGCTAAGCAGCACATAATGAGATGCAGATGTGCCTGTTTGCCCATGGATTACCTAAGTAGGCTTATTTGCATGGGAGCTTTGAATATAGCTCCCATCTGCCCCAGGTTAACCAGTTTGCACCGGGCTAATGTGCTAGCACTGTGCAATTATGTTAGCCCCAGGCAGACCTCACTTCAGCATAGCACACTAAGCACAGTTCTGCAGTGTGTGGCTTAAATTGCTGTTTGCAGTCATACCTCTCAACTGTCCCTAATTTTCAGTGACATCCCTGATTTTACCTCAAACCTTTACTCTGTCCCTCCTGCAAATTGTGTTTCCATGACCAAACAGTGGGGGTTGTAGGCATAACATAATGTCAGAAATTAATGTTACAGACGTGTTATTCCTTAGAAAATGCATTTTACACTACACCACTTATTCTACCAGCTTCCTGAGTGGATATCATCAATTGTTATGGTGTGTCCCTGATTTTAAACCTTTGTCCCTGTTTTGTTTAAGTCTTGTCCCTGATTTATGAGGCAGGAGGTTGAGAGGTGTGTTTGCAGTAGCTGTGAGACAGCTCTGTGCAATCACACACAATGTTTTCCACCTGCAACACTGGCTTGCTACAGAGTCTAATGATCTGCAGTTGCAGTTTGCACTTCCCTGTAGCTATATTCAGTGCTGTCTTATTCCCAAGCTATTTTTGCCCTGCACTCCCAGACTAGTTTGCCTGGCTTCCTTAGACTGCTATATTCAGCAGGATTAGCACCGGGCTATTTTCATTTGAATATAGCTTGCTTTGTGCTCTGGGCTAAGTTTGCCAGCGAGGCAGTGCTAATTTAGCCCCGGGGCAAAGTTTTCAATATCTGGCCCTGAATGTTCTAAATTAGCATTCAAAATCCACACACAGACAATAAACACTTGATGATATGAGCACAGGAGGGTTTCCTACAATAGATGTACTAACTTTTGATTAAAAAAAATGTCTCAAAAAGGCTTTTTGAACAGTTGTTAGAGGGTTTGAATCTCAGATCTCTGAAGGCAAACTGTCTCCAGCTACCACTACGCACACATTACACAGAACTGAGGCTGTGCAGAACAATCTAGAGCTCATGTGACCTGTAGTCCCATGAACCACTGCAAAATTCACCTTGGAGCTCACCAACAAGGCAAAGTGATGTGAAGCACATTGATTTCAATGTACTTTGCATTAAACTTGGTGTAGAGGTGGTTGTGGAAAGACGGAGTAATGCAAACTCACTGTTTCCAATGGACTTCATGATCCTAATTACAAGGCGGAGTACTCTGCTGCACGTTGTGGATTACTTTGCAGATTCTGCCTTAATATGCAAATTGCTTCACGTAGCAGATTTTGGCCACTTCGATTACCACTACCCCGAACCCCTAACCCTGTCATGTAATAACCCTCTACCCTGACCCCCAACCCTGACCGGAGCTGGTCACTGGCGCATCCCTCCACGCACCTCCATGGTCAGCAGCCCGCCTGACTCAGCTCAATGAATGAGCTCGTGCTTGTACTAGCACTAGCTCATTCATTGACAAGTTACGTAATTGACTCAGTCCTGAAAGGTTGCACAGAAGGGTAGGGGACTGCTCCTGTCACTGGCGGGGGGTGGCAGGATGGGGGGGAGGCATTGTTGTCCCCCCCCACAGTCCACAATGCTATTCCCCCATCCCAACCCCCGAGAGACACTGGAACAGCCCCATTCCCTTCCTTACAACCCAACAGAACTGAGAAAATTATCGCAACTTGTCAATGAATAAGCACATGCTTGTACAAGCACGTGCTCATTCATTGAGACTAGTCAGGCAGGCTGCCAGCTGTGGAGGTGAGTGGAGGTATGTGCCAGTGGCCCGCTCCGGTCGGGGTTTGGGGAAGTGGGGTGGGGGGTACTACATGACAGGGTGGGGAGTCACTAGACACCAGGGAAAAGTATCTTTTTTTAAATGGATCCAACTCAGAGTTGGGGGGAGTGGGGTTGAGGTACTACCGTACTACCTGACAGGGTGGGGTTTGGGGAGCCACAAGACACCAGGGAAAAGAATATATTTATTTAAACAGATCCAACTTGGGGTTGGGGAGAGTGGGTGGCTACTACCTGACAGGGTGGGGGACCACTAGACACCAGGAAAAGAATATATTTTTTCTGGATCTGACTCGGGGTTGGGGGAGCAGGGTGGAGGGTACTATCTGTCAGAGTGGGGGGTTGGGGCCACTAGAAACTAGGGATAGATCAGGGGTGGTGTTGGGGGGGATTCTCCATTTGTGACTTCTACTTGCTTTCTTTTTTTTAAGTGCAATTTGCACTTAAAACCCCTCAAAGCAAGGCAAAGTTACAAATGGTGAAATAAGGGTTATTTGGAAAAATTATGTGAAGTGCTCTA
Source organism: Neoceratodus forsteri (assembly GCA_016271365.2). Taxonomy (NCBI): domain Eukaryota; kingdom Metazoa; phylum Chordata; order Ceratodontiformes; family Ceratodontidae; genus Neoceratodus; species Neoceratodus forsteri. Next base: position 243,585,800 of record CM057453.1, read on the forward strand.
CAGTGTAAAGTTGCTGACTTTGCAGCAATTTCACCTGTGTAGTAAAACTTTGTTGCATCTTTACTCACTATTCCCAAGAGTTACTGAACTGCCCCCCAACTGGTAGTCACAGCAATGACCCCTGAGAGTCACAGCACTGATCCCCATCCCCCCATAGTAACAGCACCGGTCACAGCACTACACCCCAACCCCTATCCTACAGCACTGATCATCAGTCCCCAACAGGCACAGCACAGCCAACTCACCCCCAAAAGTCACAGAAATGACACCCTCTACCATCAGTCTCAGCACTAATTCCCATCCACTGACAATGACAACACTGACCCACTACTGCTAATGGTCACCGTACTGACCACACATTACAACAGCCGCAGTAGTGCCCCCTCACTCACAACAGCCACAGGACTGACCCACATACCCCAGACAGTCACAGAACTGTACCACCCCTTCAATAGTCACAGAACTAACACCTTCCACTGTCAATCACAGTGGCCACCTACCTGACAGTCACAGCGCTGAACCTTATCCCCCAACATTGACAACAGTGACCTCTACCCCCAATGGCACAGCACTATCCACCACCACAGTCAAAGCACTGTCCCCCTACATCCCTGACAGTCACAGGGCTGATTCCCTCCATAAACATAAATGGTCACAGCAGTGATCCCCACCCCCAATAGTCACAACACTGCCTATCCACTCCCAAAAGATACAGTCCTGCCCCCACCTGGCAGTCACCACACTGGCCACCCACCCCCTGACAATAACTGCACTGGCTCTCCACCCTCAACCATTAAAGCACTGACACCCCCATCCACACGATCACAGCACTGACCACCACCATTAAAACATCACTGCCTCTGAACCTCCCTCAACAGTAGTAGGACTTACCCGGCCCTTTACAGCAATGTATCCAACAGTGACAGCACTGACCACTGGCAGTCCCAGCACTGACCACACCCCAGTCATGAAATCTGAAAAATACATTTTTTAAGTACTGGCAACCCATCGCAGAGAGTGCAGGAGTTGAAATTGACACAGGCCCACTAACCAAATTCTGGTAGATTTTCTGTTAGACTACTTAGATTTTCCTTGAACTAGCCTTGCAGGTTTGTACTGGAGAATGTAAAAAATAACTACATCAGCTGAGTTAATGGAAGAGTCTGTGGGGCTAGAAAAGTTTCCTATTCGCTAGCCAAGCTGGCTATTGGCTACCAATGTTAATTTAGACTCCTGGAGTGGGTCATGCCATCCACAAGATGGCCCTATAGACATCCCTGCCCACTGACCAGCCCTAAAGCTGAGCACCCAGCAAGGAGTTGGAAAACCAACATCCTAGTCCCCCTCCCCACGCCATGTGCAAAACTGGTAACAACTCAGCCAACGTTGCACAGTCTTTTTGCCCGGACCATGAAATACCACCAAATCATGTGGTGTCATGTGAACTGAATTCTGCTGTAGAGGAAATGTTGGCAATTGACCTTTTGCCCTTCTCCTTTGTGGAGAATTCAGGATTCAGGCATTTTGCGGCAAGTGCCTGTCTCAGATGGAAAGTCCCATCCAGGACATACTTTTCCACCCATGCTGTCCCTGACTTACACTGAGTCTGTAAGACATGCCCTTCAACATTCCTCCTCACCATTCATTCACTTAAGTATGGATATGAGGACAAGTGGCAAAATGGCAGGTAGTTCATATCTGTGTATTACTGATTGGGCACAGGTACCGGGGGATGCCTGTGCCTGCAGGATTGGAAATCAGTGTAAGCCAGACTGTAGTGGTAGCAACCTTCAGGGAATTAGACAGCATGCAATGCTTGCAGTGTGCAGTGTTGCTGGGTACCACACTGGTGAAAACATGCTTGACTTGCTACTAACAGAAATTGATGATTGGCTGAACCCCCTGTCCATCAAAGCTAGCTTTATAGCCAGTGACAATGGCTCAAACATTGTTAAGTATATTATCAATGACAGCTTTGTGCGGGTTCCATGCATGGCCCACTGTTTAAATCTCATGATACAGAGGTTTCTGTAACACCCTGACATCAAGCAAATGCTGATAGTTGCACACCGCGTCTGTGCACACCTTTCACACTCTGGAAAGGCTCGTGACCAACTTTGGCAGCTGCAAATTCAAAACAGCCTCCCTCAGCACTGCCTCAAGCTGAAAGTTGTCACGTGCTGAAAGTCAACACTTTACATGGCAGAGCAGTTGTATGAACAGTACAAAGCCATCTTGGAATACCTAGTCATGCACACTAGTTGTGACACTTCAGAGGCATCGATGTCTATGACAACAGAACAATGGCACCTCATGGACTCAGTGATATAAATTTTGAGGCCATTTGAACATGTCACACAGGCAGTGAGTGGCGACACTTCCTCCATTAGCCAAGCCATTCCAAGTCATTCCACTGCTGCAGGTGCTGAGGCAGACTTTGTTGAATCTGTAGTGTAGCCTTGATGTGTCCAGAGATAAGTCAGGCAGTGCATTATTTACACACATGCTGACAATATTCAACCACAACTGCCACTTCGCAAGTATTCAGAAAAGTGCAGAATTTGGAATAGCAATAATGCTGGACCCACGCTACAAACATGGAACATTCTTACTTGATGGAGGGCTTGATCAGGTTAAAAATCTGCGATTGGTTCATGGGGCACAGAAGTCATGTGCTAAGTTCAGCACACTACAGCATAACAACACATTGTTCACCAAACCATGACCGGTAATGAAGCCACTCTCGCAACACCTCTGGACATTGCCACTGGAATAAACAACTTCTTTACAGACCTTACTCTCTACAAACATGGTCTTCCCACCTCTTGTTCGTACTACAATAGCAATCAACATCAACATGAGACCAATCGACACTCTTTCATATAAAAACTACCACAAATTTTGAGGTCCTAAATTTGCTCAAGAGACTCAAATGTGATAGCTCTCCAGGCTTTGACATCATGCCCCCTAAATTCCTCTGTATTGGGCCATCAGCGCTTACCCTTCCCATTTCGATGCTAATCAATCGATTTTTCATCACCCACTCTGTCACTGACAAATGGAAAACAGCAGTAGTGGTACCTGTCCACAAATCTGGCCCAGCTGATACAGCCCAAGACTACAGATCAATTTCTGTACTCTGCCCTATTGCAAAAATTCAAGAATGAATTCTCTACGAACAGTTGTACTCATTCCTTGAACAAACAAACATCTTCACAGACTTTCAGCATGGTTTCTGTAAACACCATGGAACAGACTCAGCCCTCCTCCGTGTCACCTCTGACTTGTTCAATAACATAGATCTGGGCCAAGCCACCGTTGCAGTCTTTGTAGACCTAACTAAGGCCTTTGACCTTGTTAATCACCCCCTGCTCTTAGCTAAACTCCACCACATAGGACTGTATAATAACTCCCTCGCGTGGTTTTCAAATTACCTAGCAATTCGTTCTCAATGTGTCAAATGGGCAAACACATTATCCCCTCTAGTACCAATCACTGACGGGGTACTGCAAGGGTCCATACTTAGTCCCCTACTATTTTCCATATTCATCAATGACCTGCCTCTTATCTGTGGTGGTGCATCAGTACAACTTTATGTGAATGATGCAATACTCTACAAATTTTCCAAGTATATCTGCACCCTGACCCCATAACTTGAGGTAGACTGCCACACCCTAGAATCTTGGTTCTTAAATAACCAACTGGTTCTCAACGAGACAAAAAACAAAACTATTGTCTTTCATCACACATTCCTTCTAAACCCCATATGACACACCCTTCCTCTTAAAAACCTCCTCGGGTACTCCACTGGAAAATGTCTCATCATTCAAATACCTGGGACTCACGCTTGATGAGAACCTAGTCCTTGAAGCACACATACACAATACCATCAAAACCACTAATCAAAAACTTGGGCTACTCTGCTGCTCAGCACACTACCTCTCAAAGCATGCCAGAGTGACCACTGTCTCTGCTACTCTACTCCCTGGTCTATTCTATGTGGCACCTCCTCATCCACTCGGTTAAGTCTCCGTTACTGAACAAGCTGAAAAAGATATACCATAGGATAGCTTACTTTGCCGCCTTGGCCCCCACCCATACTCACCACTGCTTTGTACTCAACAAACTAATTTGGCCAACCTCTGACAACAAATTTGACTTCCTCATGCACTGTACCACCTTTAAGTTGATTCATCAGCCCCCTCCTAGTCTGATGGGCCTGCTATTCCTAGAACCTACCCGTTGTGTACTAAGATCTTCTAGCCTATTACTGGAGTTCCCGAAGGCCAGGCTAAAGATAGGCCAAAGATCCTACACTGTCACTTCCCCCAGAATTTGAAACAATTTGTCCCATGCTCTACTTTTCCGCAAAACCATTAACCAATTCAAAAAACTCTACAAAGATGAGTTCTACAAACCTCACCAATGCAGAGGTAACTGTTATTAACAAGTAAGGCCACATGTGACTAATGTTACTTATCTCTCTTATTCTCTGCAATGGTCACACTCCCTTCTCGCCTCTCTCAAAGACAAGCTGCTCTCTCCACTTCTCACTCCTCCTCCTCTACCTAGAATAACATCTGACTGTAACCTGAACCCCATGAGTCTAACCAAATGCAGTTGAATCTGGCTGTTCTTAGTTATCTTGCTGTTTAAATTGTTGACATCTAGTATGTGGATGACATAAATGTCCCTGCACATGGTACAAAATGTCAGTCTGCTTCCTGCCTCCCCTGGCTACCTGCAAACTGCTGCAATCCTGAATCATTTGATTATTGCCTGCTCAGATACTGTTGTAATTTACCTATGGCTTAACTGTAGATTGTGCCTCACTGTACTATTCTATGTGTATTATTCTATTATATTTTATTCTTTGAATGCTTTATTCCTCAGGTTGTCACTGAAAAAGGGACTTTGTCTTAGTTGACCTACCCATCATCAAAATTCAAATAAATAAATAAATAGGCTCAAAGTCAATGTGGAATAGAAAGCACATAAAGTAAGGTGGCTGCGGGTCAAGGTGGGGTGTCAGCAAAACAGGTTGCCTTTAACCCACTTTGGGGTGCCTTGTCCCAAGTCGGAATCTGTGACCTCGATGAATGCTGTGAACCGGAGCTGGATGACTCAATGTCAGGACTGAGTGCAGCACAGAGAATGATTGATGCATATTTTGCTGAAAACAGGCATCTGTCAGTAATTGACAATCTTCTGCTTTAATGCAGTGGCAAGCTGAGTGAATGGCCAGAGCTGACATCAATTGCACTGAAGTACCTGACCAGCCCACTCTCTAGTGTAAGTGTGGAGAGAGTATTCAGTTCTGCCGGGGCAATAGTTTGTGACTGTCATACCAACCTCTCGCTGACAAATGTCAGCATGTGGACATTTATAAAAATGAATGAAGGACACATACCAAGTCAAAATACCATAACTGTGTTTGTACCCAGTCCCTATCATGCTGATGGTCGTGCTGATGATGTGGGTGAAGAAGACCATCCTGGTGGTAGCATCAAATAGCCTACCATTGAGGTTGATGATTCTGTTATGGAAAAAGAATTCCCTAGTGGCACAATTCTAACATTGACAACTGTGAGGGCAGCTTCTTGTTTGATAAGTGTGAGGTGGATGTTGCTGGTAGTGTGTAAGTTAATTGGGTTTAAAGGCAGTCACACTGCATTAATGTTAACATTCTTTGTCTTTTTTATAATATTAAAAAAAGTGCTCTTGCCTCTCATTCCATCTGCCAGATCTGCCTAAGTAATGACCCATTCATCATCTTTCTATTTTACCTTCTCCTGAGTATATTTTCTGAGTACACTTAACAGAACGTGTACTGTCATTAGCAAACACAGTCAGTATCTTAAACATAACTATTTGTTGTAGCCAATTTAATCCTGCTGATTAAATAGAATTATCAGACCGAAGCCCTGCACCATGTTTAGTAGTGCATTAGCCCTGCGACTACATTTTCCTTCATATGGTCCCCCCAAAAAACACAGTACTTTTGCTGTAAAAACACTAATAAAATTGTGTTCAACAGTCTTGCTTACTTCCCGGTATATAGAGCCGCACATGCACAGCTCCCGCACACAGCCACATTATGATGGAAATGCAGGGATTGCATAGGAATGCACTCCATTATGGTCAAGTGGTGAGTAATCAAGGGCACTGATTGACAAACAAGGCCCTTGTTAATCGATCGGTGCCCTTGATTAATCGACATTTGACAATTACAAATTTGAAAACTAATTGTAATTAAAGCGGCACACCTTAGGCCATAATGGAGCGTGTCCTCATGCATTCCCTGCCTTTACATCATAATGTGGCAGTGCACAGGGGCATTGTGTGGGCAGCTTTATATACCAGGAAGTAAGCAAGACCCATTGAACACAATTTTATGAGCGTTTTTACAACAAAACTACTTTGTTATTTTATTGACCAGATGCAGCTAATTGTTATCACAAGGGGTCATGCACCACTATATGTGGTGCAAAATCTACAGTGCTGTTCCTTGGTAAATCTTCCTCCTGGGTGACACTGAAAGAGTTCAACACACCATATCCAGCCACCCATCTTGATGACAGTGAGAGAGAATGTTATCTAGTGCCCATGCCCATAAGGAACCCGCAGCCAGCCAAAGCCACCTGTTTCCATGATGACAGTCAGAGAGAATGTTATCCAGTGCCCATGCTCTGAAGGAACACGCAGCCAAACACAGCCACCACGCTTCTTATTATCAGTAGTTTACAGTGAGTATGTACTAATTTTTCAAGCTATGATTTTTCCTTGAGCAGTGTAAATGCTTCCTTTACCCATTTATAGATGCACTTGTCAACAAATACTGGCAACTTTTTTTTTACAGGTTCCAGTGTCAAACAGTGTAAGAAGACATGAGGATGGGAGTACTGTAGTACTACAACCACCTATAAGATATCATTTCTAGGTACGTATGTCAATCTTATTTCATCTGTTCTTTTTTGTCTTTCATTTTGTCAAGTCAGTGTAAAGCATAAAATGGAGGTGACATATACGGCAGATAATATATTTCTCATGCACATATGTAACTGGCTTACTTCAGCTGGCCATGGGGTTGTACAAAGTTTTATCCTGATCATGATGACAAGATGTCTTGTAAAGTAACTTAAGCTAAGACAGTGAGCAAGCACATGTCACATGAACTAAACATGTTAGTTGGTCTGTTGTGGTGGCTTACTAATAGCTTGGTATGTTAAACTGAAAACAACAGACAGGAACAGCCACGCTTGGAACAGAATGAGTTAGTGCAATGAAGTCTGAATAATGTCTTCTTTGTCTGTTTGCAGGTAATATTTGGGTGCTGTGTGCTGCCATTTGTGCTTTCTTTAAATCAGAACACATGCAACTTGTATGAATCTGGATCTGGAGGATACACAGAAAATCTGTAGAGAAGACATTACTGAAACTTTTTCCCAAATGATGTCCCAAGTTCCCATCCCTCCACCCCCCCACCCCCCAAAAAAATGAATACTTACCTTTCATGGTTTGACAGTTTTCCTATGGCCAAAGTCATCAGCAAGCTAAAAAGTGCACAACCAAAGTATGGCTCTATGACCTGTGAGAAAAAAAAGAAAGAAATGATTATATATATATATATACACACAGTATATATAGTAAATGTATGGGTCTCTGAAAAACCTGAGCATAAACTGTACAGTAACTTACCAATGATGGTATGAATGCACACACATAGGACAGCATGATTCAGTCAGAGCAACAGATAAATGGTCATCCAGAACATCACATTACGGTTCACCAAATGGTCATCCGGACTGTCTGTGGCTATCATCATCTGACAACACACTGTGTATCAGCTAAAGTCATCAGAAGAACAACAGCAGCAGCAGCAGCAGCAGCAGCAGGCACAGTGTAAAGAAAATAGAGTTGTGGCTGTTGGTGCATGCTTCAATCAGTGCAGCCTGAATTAATTATAACGTTTCAGAACATTTTCTCATGTGATTTTTCTTCATCTGGGGTCAGGCCTTTTCATGACAGTTTAGCAATAGCCACTTTAGTGAGCACACTTATACAGAGGTGTGGATGTTGGTGCAAGCTTAAATCAGTGCATCTTGAATTAATTGTGACTTTTCAGAACATTTTCTCATGTGATATTTCTTTATCGGGAGTTGGGACACTAATACTGCATGCTGAATGAAGTAGCAAGACAGAAGTATAAGCATGCTACATTCACATATCACGCTAATTTTTTTATGGAAGGTTGTACAGTAATTACGTTATGTTGGGTGATGACAGGTTAATTTGATTATGGTTGTTGGGGGTATGCTAAGAAAACAGAACACAGTCACCAGTACCCAGAAACTTATATTGCATGAGAACTACCACAGCAGTGCAATAATCTGTTGACAAATGTTACCTGTATTTTTCTATGTGATTTACAATTAATAGTTTTCTACAGACTTCTCTATATGATACCCTTATTTCCACAAGTTACTACTGCTGGACTAGGTTTTTTCACATACGACATAATAAACAGTATTACTTTTAATCTTGCTTGCGGCTGGTTTACATCAGTATTCACCCTGGTTTTTGTACATCTGTCATTTCAAATCCTTTCTTTGAGAATCAAATAAAGTACCGTGTAATCCAGCAGGATATGGTATGTTGCCATTACATTACGGAGCAGTACATGTTCAAAACCAGCTGGGAAAACTCATTAAAACAACAGTTAAAACAAGATTAAAAGAAGCACTACTGTTATTTCATGTCTGAAAAAAGGTAATGTTATCATACAAACAAATCAGTTAACATGGGCCAATTAAAAATAGAATAGAACTGCATAAGTCAAAAGTGTTCAAGAGCAGGTGCATATCGTCAGGTGGTTATTATTATTACCCAGCAGCACCACTCAAACATATATGATAGTTGACATGCTCCAGTGTTGAGGGGGTATTAATAATACCATGCAGTCCTGTCCAGTAACAAAGTCACAGCACCCCAAATGTGTACCCAAAGAAAACACAGCAGTGTCCAAAACCAGCTGACACGACACCCAGGCAGGCACACCAATGCTAATTTGGGGGACGTCAGTAAATGAACTGAGACTTTCAGAGTATGCACTCCACTGACATGCATGGTCATGATTTTCCTTGAGTGTCTCATACTACTTATTGTGGCAATTTACAGAAATCAAAGAGATCACAGGAGTGGAGTAGCAGGCACTCTTACTCATCAGTCACTTTCAGTTTTTGAAATTGCAGCTAACAATCGCACTAACAGCTAAAGAAAGATCATGCCCATACAGGTCAGGTGAGTGCACACTCACCATTCAGTTTCAAATGACACAAAATTAACATGGAGGTGCCTGCCTGCATGGTGGTGTGTCAGAAGATTCATGAAATGCCTCTGTTTTTCTGTGGGTACACATTTGGTGTGCTATAACTATTTGACTGGAAGAGGAAGACCATTCAGTACAGCTCTCAGTCACTGTCCACAGCTTAATGATCCTCAATCATTGCAGTAGGATAAATTCCACATTATATTACATTATTTACCACCTCAGCCATGGCAAAGCATGGGTAACATGCAACAGCATTCAGATTGATATGTGGAGAGGGACACCTATCTGTGTGCTGGTAAAATAACCTTTTGGGAAATGTACTGTACTGCAATTGCTATGGATGATTAAGCTTTAGATAGGTGACTAACTGACTTTTCCTACTTCAACGGATGTGACTGCATGGTATATATTATTTATACCACCAACACTGGACCAGCTCATCTATCATATATGTTTGACAGTGTTTGGTACATGACAGTGCACACCTGCTCTTTAACAGATTATTGCACTGTTCACTGCTGCTCATCAACAAACAACACAACAGGAAGAAAACATTACTGTGAAAAAAAAACTATTTCCTGTTTGTAAGCAACAGAGGTTATATTATCTAGGAGTTTAAGGAAGGGAAGGACACCATTTTTAGGTTATTTTTTAAACTGTTTTTGGAGGGTGTTCTTAACATTTTTGTGGTGGCAACAAGGTTATGAGAAAGAAAGACAGAACAAAAAAAATAAAATTAGACACCAAACAGTACACAATGGGTGATGGTGGTTGTGGGATTAAAAACTTTACAAATGGACAGTGTTCATTAAGTTACTTTTCCTATTACTTTTGGAAACTTATCCCAGAAAGCTCTGTGCAGTCACTAGCAAGGATGGAGAAGTACTGGAAAAAGTAATACACCTTACGGTTATAATTACTTATGTATTTTTATACAAAAGAAATATGTAACTGTAACTAATTACATTTATTTGAAAGTAACTAGTAACAAACACATTGCTTTCAAAAAATGTAATCTGTTACAGTTATTTATTATCTTTATATTGTTTTTGTATAAAAAGACATAAGTAACTATAATTATAAAGTGTACTACTTTTTCTAGTACTTCTCCATCCTTGCTAGTGACTGCACAGAGCTTTCTGGAACAAGTTTCCAAATGTAATAGAAAGTAATAGAGAAAATAACTTACCCAACACTGCAAATGGAAAGGGACCAGGGGGTAGTCATGTCAGATGACCTAAAGGTAGACAGGCAATATGAAAAGTCAGTAAGGAGGGCAGGGGTTATAGTGGGAGGGAGTGGAATGCATAGGAGAGGCATCACCTTCAAATCACCAGAACAAAACAGGAAGTTGTTATCCGCATGTAAAGATTCTTGGTGAGACCTCATCAGGAGTACAGTGTGCAGTTCTGGAGACCATATCTCAGCAAGGACATAGACAGGATGAAGGTGGTCCAAAGGAGAGCAACTAAAATGGTGCAGGGGCTGCACCAGAACCCATATGAATAAGATAGATTAAAGGAGATTAATATGTATACCCTTAAGGAAAGGAGGAATTGGGGGGCATGATAGAAATGTTAAAGTACATCAAGGGAATCGACAATGTCCAAGAGATATGCAAGAACTAGGAGGCAAAATTTGAAGATAGAGGGGGGGATGGATCAGGGGCATCATCAGGAATTATTTTTTTCATGGAAAGTGTGGCGGATGCATGGACAAACAAAAATTAATGCTCCATGTTATGGTGTGAGAGCAGCAGTTGGAGCATGGTCATAATTTGGAGTTGGTGACCCTTGATGGGCTCCAACCACTATTGCAGGTTCACAACCCTATTGTTTATGTGGCCCAATTCACTCCACATCAGGCCCAAATAGACTTGCGTGGCAGGCATTCTTGCAGGGTTGCGAGCATCCCCTGCAGGTTCTGGATCAGCCACTTGCTCCATAGCCCAACCATGCTTGGGTCCACGTGCAGCTGGAGGCCTTGCTGCCACCTGTTGCACAGCAGGGACAGAAGGCACATTCTGTCCCTGTTTGGCAGCCTTAGCCTTCCACTGTGCATGATGATGGTTTGCATGATGATGCCCCCCCACATCCTTTTGTTGTGCAAATTTTAGTCACTCTGACCAGCAGAAACACTTGTTTCTGTTTTCTACTAATTATTGCTCCTTCCTCTGTCTCTCTCCAGTCAGATTTCCCTGCCCACAGCACCCAGTTGAGCGCCGGGGCTACGCTCCGCCAGCAGGCGGTCGGCGACCGCTAAGCCGACCCAGGGGACCACGAGGCCAGGAGAGACACCGAGGAAAGGCACGGGAAATCTGCGGCCAATCGGTAAGTGAGCGCTTTCAAGGCAGAGTAGCCGATTGGTCCTTCTGCCCCATTGAATTGCATTGACTGAACTTGCATTACCTGAAGCTGTTCTGGAACTTGGAATTTTTTGCTGAAAACTTCAAAAAAGAGCTGCTTTACTTGTTTTTTTGTAAATGTAGAGGAAAAATGTTAAATTCTGTGTAAATTGTGATTACAAGCCCTTTTATGTAATTTAAAGTGGGCCAGACACTACGGTGCCCCAGCCCCCCACGGCCTTTTGTTGTTCAAATCTTAGTCACTCTGACCAGCAGAAACACTTGTTTTTGTTTTCGACTAATTATTGCTCCTTCCTCTGTCTCTCTCCAGTCTGATTACCCTGCCCACAGCACCCAGTTGAGCGCCGGCGCTGCACTCCGCCAGCAGGTGGTTGGAGACCGCTAAGCCGACCCATGGGACCATGAGGCCGGGAGGGACACCTAGGAAAGGCACGGGAAAGCCGCAAAATTTTTGCCCACCCACCCTTCTCTCTCCTTGTGTGTTATTTTTATAGGCATCTTCCTGCCGAAATCTCTTCCCCTGCCCCCAGCACTACTCTAGCCAATAAACTGCATCACCGCCCTGCTGTACGACCTAATCAGCAATCCTTCCCCTACTGTTCTCCTGGTAGTTAACCATCAATACCACTTTCACAATGGGGAGACTCCTCCTGCTACTTCTCTCCCTGTCATGCATGGGGTTCCTTAAGGAGGATGTCCATATCACACAAAATATGGTGACCCATCCACCTAGCCTCTCTGTCTCATTCTCAGTGAATAATGTTCAAACCCTCATATATGCCCTACCATTGCTGCATCAGTATCAGTGGGGTGACTGCCATAAAGGGACACAAATCACCATGTATGTATTCTGATCAATGCTCCATTACTGCATATACAGTTCCCCCTTATGCCTGACTACCAAACTGCTACTCGGTGTCTCGACACGGTGTCATAGCCACTTCTGGAGCACCCCAAAAGAGTGGCGACAGAGCAAGGAAAGGAGGACCAAAGACAGCCCCCTCTTCCTATCTCTTGCAGCCCTTATGAAACTCCTATTCTTTCTACTACTCTGTATTATAAATGTGGAAATCAACCCAGGCCCCCCAGAGTGTATCACCTCACCAGCAGACCTAACCTCTATCAAAGGCCTCAGTTTTCTACATATTAATGCATGCAGCCGCCTGAAAAAACTTACACTGATACAAGGCTGGGTTGCCCATACCTTGCCAGACTTTCACGTGGTATCTGAGACATGGCTCAAACCCACCACAGCAGATAGGGATGTTAATCTACCCAATTATCAGTTATTCAGAGCGGATCGCCTAACAAGGGGTGGAGTAGCTATATATGTAAAGTCCAGTATACCTGTATCCTGCTTTACTGCAACCTTGATGCCCAAAGAATTCGAATGTATATCCCTCAAAGTATCTCTCCCTAATACAGCAGCTTTCCAGCTAGTAGGCTGCTACAGGCCCCCCTCTGCTGACCACAAGCTTTTATCCCACCTGGGGAATCTACTCAAACCAGGCTCTGAAGAAGTCATTATCCTAGGTGACCTGAATCTAAACTGGCTTTCCAAGGCAGCTGCACCTTTGGTATCGTTCTGTGATACACATGGGCTCACACAACTGATAAATGAGCCAACAAGAATAAACTCAAAGAATAGAAACAACAGCACACTACTTGATATCTTGCTGGTGAACAAACCCCATCTATTCACACACACTGGAGTGCTCTTCAGTGATATAAGTGATCACTGCCTCATTACAGGAGTCAGATCTTCCAGCAAACCAACAACCCCAGCAAAATTTCTAATGAGGAGAGCCAAGAAAAACCTCAATATTGAAGGATATTTGCATGATCTAGCTCACTCTTCAAGCTGGCAAGAGTTTTATCTTGCACACTCTGTGGAAAAAGCACATCAGGTGCTAAACAGCATAATACTAAGTGCCCTTAATACCCATGCCCCAATCACTAGTGTCCGAATAAAAAAACAAATCTTGCCGCTGGTTTTCAGCTGACCTCAAATCTGCACTGTTGGAAAGAGACAAATTATGGAAGCTGGCAAGAAAAACCAAGAATCCAAATGACTGGGTGTTATTTAGGAAAGCCAGGAATAGCTGCACCAAGAAAGTAAGGGATGCAAAGGCTGCCTTTTACTTGGCTGAACTTGACTCCTCCTATCACAATCCTGCTAGGTTCTGGGGCACCATCAAGGGTATTGTAGGGCAGGATTCTGGCACCTCTCTACCAACTCAATTGCACCACAATAATGGTTCTATCTCTGGCAAAATGGAAGTCCTGGATGCCTTCAATAACCACTTCACAACTGCTGGACTTGCCTTTGACACCTCTCCAGCTAATCTGCTGCGTGCACAACTAAGCTCCCAGTACACTGGTGCCCAGAGAGCTGATTCTTCCTTCTCCTTCAAACCCGTCCTGTTGAAGCAAGTAGAGGATCTTTTATGGCAGTTGGATATTAAAAAAAAAGCGCGGGGGCAAACTCTTTTGACCCCTACTTTCTAAAGATTGCTTTTCATGTACTTGCAGTTCCCCTATCACATTTCTTTAACCTATCTTTAACCTCTGGTTCTATTCCTACAGTGTGGAAGACAGCCCAAGTGGTTCCCCTTTCTAAAATCAGGGGACCCTATGGATCTTAATAACTACAGGCCCATTTCCATTCTTCCAGTGCTATCCAAGATGCTAGAGAAAATAGTGAGCATCCAGCTAAGAGAGTACCTTGATGATGCTAACCTCTTGAATCCAGCTCAATCTGGGTTTAGGGCCAGGCACAACACAATCTCTGCACTGGCCAAAGTTACAAATGACTGGCAAACCGAATTAGATAAAAAGAATAGTGTCTGTGCAGTATTTCTTGACCTAAGTAAGGCATTCGACACTGTGGACCACGAGCTGCTACTCTCTTCCTTGCATTCCATTGGCCTAGATCCACCCTCCCTTAAATGGTTTAGGTGTTACCTTATGGATAGGTCACAGCAGGTGGCTAGGTGATCTATCCCCTTTAAAACCACTGCTAAGAGGAGTTCCGCTAGGATCTATCCTGGGCCCTATCCTTTTTGCTATCTACATTAATAATATTGATTCAAATCTCACCAAAGCCACTGTCCACCTCTTTGCTGATGACACTGTTTTGTATGTCAGCAACCCATCACCTGCAGTTGCCCGTGAAATCTTACAGGCAGAATTCTCCTTGCTGCAATATCAACTACTTGAGAAAAAGCTTCCTTTAAATGCAAAAAAAACAAAAGCAATGCTTTTCTTCGATCATAGCTCCACCAGCACCTCCCCACTAAGCAGTCTCCCCCAGCTATGCACTATCCTTGGAGAAAATCTGGAGTATGTAGAAAAATTCAAATACTTAGGTGTGTAGATTGATAACAGACTTGACTTCACACATCATATTGAAGAACTGCTGAAAAAACTTTGCCAAAGGCTTGGCCTATTCTATAGAATTAAACACTTCCTAACAAGAGACTCAAAGATGAGGTTAGTCCAGGCCACTTTTATTTCAGTTGTTGACTATGCAGACTTCCTTTATAATCACTGCCTCATCTCCTGCCTAAGCAAGCTGGATTCCCTGTACCATAGAGCAATAAGATTCATAACAGATCTTCCAGCTAACACTCATCATTACTCTCTCTATGCTGCAGTTGGATGGGTTTCTCTACATCTCAGAAGGAACAGAAATGCAGCACTATGGATCTACAGAGCATTGTCTAAAAAACTTCCAAACTATATTCTAGACTGCTTCACCCAGGCCATAGCTAGCTCCTATGCCCTAAGAAGCAACAACCTCATCATGCTCAAAATACCTAAAGTCAACACCCGGCTAGGGAGGGTGGCAATCAGCTATTCTCTAGCTATGGCTTGGAATACTCTACAGAAATCCCTAAAGCTGTCCAATCTTATATCTATAGCATCCTTTAAACAGCTTTGCACAAGCTTTTTCACAGAGAAATGCAACTGCTACCACAAGAGCTAGACTTGCCATTTCACAACCCCCCCTTCCAGACAGCCACCACATATGGCATTTTTTTGTTCCACAGTTCTCCCTCCCAGGCAGCCACCCTTTTTATAGTACCCCAGTTCCATTTAATTCTACCTAACTACCTACCTACTACCTACCTAATCCTTCTCCCACTAATCACTGGCCCTTACATTACTCCTAAATGCTCCCCATTCATCCTAGTATTACATTATGCTGTGTGTATGCCTTGACTCCTATATTGGGATATGTATATACTTTGTCTTTTGTATAATTTTCCTGTAACCTACCTTGTCATGTATATCTGAATCAACTTCTTACCCTTGATCATTGTATTTATGTGTTTTTTTCTGTATCTGTTATGCATATATTAGTGCATTGATGTATATGTTGTGTACCAACTATCGAACCTTGACCTTATCAGGTCCATCTTGTAAATAAGCCTTGCTCAATGATGCTTGCCTGAATAAATAAAGATTTGATTGATTGATTGATTGATTGAAGGTGGGTGCACTGCCCACCTGTCCCCAGATGACTTTCCTTGGGTCCATGATACACAGCTACACCACAGATATTACACTTAACAACACTGGAGTCATCAACACCATGCACTGGACTGAAAAAATCCCACACAACAGAGCTGCAGGAAGGACTGGGCACAGGCAGGGGGCCCAGGTGTTATTGGCTGCTGCTTCACAATTGGGGGGAAAACTTGCTGCTGCTAATGAGACTGCTGTGGCTCCTCTATCAATTTCTGCTGCTGCTGAGCCGCTGGCACAAGGGCAATGGCAGGTGGTGGGAGGGCACTAGTAGTAGGTGGTGCTATTGGCAGGGATGCCTCCATGGCACCACTGCCTCCTGTTCAAGAAGGGGACCACACACATGATATAAGGTGCTTCTGTTCAGACACATGCGTAATCCCACAAGCTCTCCTCTCCATGCATCAAAGATACCTCTCTCCATTTTACTGTCTCTCTCTGTCACACACACACACACACAAAATTAACAATTAACTACTGTACTGAAAAATACAAAAAAAAACAGCTAATTACCAAAAAAAGGAAAAATATTAAGCAGATTCAATATATATCTCTCTCCTGTCTCCTCTGTCACAAAACCTCTTTCTCCCACACCAGGTAAGGTGAAAGTGAAAGTCTTTCACTGTATTGCCTGATTAACTTCCTGTCTGAGCCATGTGACTGGCAGACTGTAACACATGTGATCTATGGGCTGTTTCAATTATGACTCACTTCGTGTTCCACAGAAACCAATGTGAAGTGAACGCAAAGTCACCATAATACGAAGTCATAATGGGGTGAAGTCATTATAAGGCAAAGTAGTGTAATTCTATGGGGACTTCGCATAGTGATTAGTCACACAGTGTGGATGACTTTACCCTAACTTTGTTGGCAGAGTTAAACTTCTCTGCATCTCTACAAGCTGCAGGGACAGTCCCTGACCATTACACTGTGACAAAGGTGACATATGTCATGCAGTTTGGCTCTACCTGCCCCCTTTGTTGGGATAGAGTTAATTCTGGGAGGATTTGCCAACTGTTAAGTTCATACATGTCAAACCTCTAGAGGCATTACCATTATACCTAATAGGGAAAAGAAAGAGGAGACAACAAATTCAGAACTGCAAATATTCAGATAGGGGATGGTGCCTACTTTTGAACGAAATAAGTAAAAAGAAGTTTCTATGACACCCCCCGACAGTAAACAAAAAATGTATTTTGTAATTATGCTTTTTGTCAAACTCATCATTTCCACCCAATGGCCTTTATTCATGAAGCTTACAGTAAGTCATGTTTTGACATTATGTAAGGAATAAGACATGACGAGGTGCAGTTTATGGCCTGATAAGAGCATGCCCCAGGTGCTTAATGAGGCACAAGGTGCTTGAGTCGAGTGCCTTTAGCACCTGGGAAGTGCTCTTAGTAGGCCATTAACCACACCTCGGGGTGTCTTATTCCACTTATAAAATGGGTCCCCCAAGTAGAAGCAAAAAATTTAAAAAGGAAAAAGCTGTCAAAATGAAAAAAAAAGAAAACATATTTTTCTACTTACAAGACTAAAAATAGTCCCTCTTATGTACTGTCCTGTGTTATATTTAGCTCTTGTCACCAGTAGAGGGGCACACACACTGCTCTGATTAGGTTCTCACCACCCCCACTTGCACACGCACACACACACTGTATGTGTTTTTCCTTAGTACTCGGTTTCTGATTGTGTGTTTTTAAAAAAAATGACAAAGCCAGTTTTACAGGGAGCAGTTGTGTCCCTCAGTAGCCAAGGTAGTGCAGAGCATCATCCCTTAAAGTGGGTCTTCTGGCTAAATGAGCTTGGCTTTCAAAAGAAAGCCACTATAGAAGATTTTAGCAGTTTATGACTGTTTATGACCCTGAACTAGTAGCCTTGACAGAAGAGGGACATCTGGATATCGTGGCAATCACAGAAACATGGTACACTGAGAACCATGATTGGGGTGTCAACATATCAGGATACACAATGTACAGGAGGGTCTGGGAGGGTAAAAGAGGAGGAGGAGTAGCTCTCTATGTAAGGGAAGGGATCAAAGCAATGGAAGTGAAGGATAAACAGGGAGTAGAGGAGGCACTGTGGGTTACCCTGGAAACAGGATATGGCACCACAATTCGCACAGGGGTGGTATATAGACTCCCATCTTGGGGGAAACAATGGAGAAGGAAATGATACAAGGCATCCTTAGAATGGCAGAAAAAGGGGAGTTATTGTTAATGGGGGACCTGAACATGCCAGATGTTAGCTGGAGCACCCTGGTGCACCCACATCAAAAATAAGGTCAATTCTTGATGCCCTGCAGGGGGCATGCCTCAGACAGCTAGTGGTGGAACCCACTAGGGAGGAAGCAATCTTAGACCTGGTACTGTCAAATAGGGATGAAGAAAGGATCTCAGATCTAGAAGTGGGTAGCCATCTGGGAACAAGTGACCACAAAACAATGTGGTTCACAATAAACTCAGCCATAGAGTCAAGCCATACAAAAGCAAGATTGTTGGACTTTTGGAGGGCTGACTTCGGGAAAATGGGAGAGTGCCTCAGAAAAGTGCTTGCAAACTGGCAAGAAGGAGGGGTGTAGGAACAATGGGGGAAAATCATAACAGCCATCACAGAGGTAACAAGCCTTTGTGTGAAGCAAATCAACAAAGCAAAATGAAGGAAAAAAAACACTATGGTTCTCAAAAGAGGTGGTGGGGAAGGTTAAGGAGAAAAAAGTTAGCATTCAGGAAGTATAAGGAAACACAGAAGGAGCAGGACAGAGAACTGTACCAATTAAAGCAGAAGGAACTGGGAAAGGCAGTCAGAATAGCAAAAGCCCAAACTGAGGAAAATATAGCCAACTCAGTTAAGAAGGGGGATAAAACCTTTTATAGGTATATTAGGGAGCGAAGAAAGATGAAGGAAGGGATAGTGAGGCTTACTAAAGGGAAGGGAGGGTGGGCAGAGGATGACAGTGAAAAAGCAGGGATACTGAATGAATACTTCTGCTCAGTATTCACAAAAGAAGAGGAGGGGGAGGTACATAAATTGAAGAATAGAAGCACTCTGGATAGGGAGATCGATACCAGTCCATTCACAGAAGAAAAGGTCCTGAAAGAACTCTTAAAACTGAAGGTGAACAAAGCAATGGGGCCTGACGGATTTCACCAAAGAATTCTAAAAGAACTAAGGGTAGAATTAGTGATACCACTGACCTTCCTTTTTAACAAATCATGGGAGGATGGTGTAGTACCAGAGGACTAGAGGAGGGCAGACGTGATTCCTCTTCACAAAAGTGTTAGCAAGACAGAGGCAGGAAACTACAAACCTGTTAGTTTGACTTCAGTGGTAGGGAAAATTATGGAATCACTTCTAAAGGAAAGAATTGCTGAGCTCCTAGAGGCCAGTGGGGCACAGGACCCAAGGCAGCATAGATTTGCAGTGGAAGGTCATGTCAGACAAATCTGATAGATTTCTTTGACTGGGTGACCAATGTAGTAGACCAGGGAGAGGCAGTGGACATGGCCTACCTAGACTTTAGCAAGGCATTTGACACAGTCCCACACAAAAGATTAATATACAAGTTAGACAGCATTGGAGTGGGTCCCAAGGTGGTAGCCTGGGTTAAAAATTGGTTGGACAACAGGATACAGAGGTTAATAGTACTATGAAGAAAGGAGGGTTACTAGTGTGGTACCACAGGGTTCAGTACTGGGACCGGTCCTCTTTAATGTCTTTATAAGTGACATTGCAGAGGGACTGGAAGGAAAAGTATGTCTCTTTGCAGATGACACAATGATCTGCAACAGGGTTGATACAGCAGGTGGGATGGAGAGGATGCAAAGGGACATAGCAAGTTGGAAGAATGGTCACATATATGGCAGTTTAGATTCAATGCAAAGAAGTGCAAAGTAATGCACCTGGGAAACAAAAATCCAGGGAAGAGTACACAATGGGGGTGAGATAATAACAACTACAGAATTGGAAAGGGACCTGGTGGTAGTCAAATCAGATGACCTTAAGGTGGGCAAGCAATGTGAGAAGGCAATAAGAAGAGCTGGTGGGATACTAGGATGCATAAGTTGTTATCCCTTTGTTCAGACAGTTGGTGAGACCCCATCTGGAGTTCTGCGTCCAGTTCTGGAGACCCCATCTCCACAAGGACATAGACAGGATGGAGGCTGTTCAGAGGAGAGCAACTAAAATGGTGCAGGGTCTGCACCAGAAGACATACGAAGAGAGATTAAAGAAGCTTAATATGTATACATTCGAGGAGAGGAGGGAGAGGGGGGACATGATAGAATCTTTCAAGTACATCAAGGGAATCAACAGAGTCCAAGATGGTAGCATCTTTCAGAAAAAGAGATGTGCAAGAACAAGGGGACACAATTTAAAGATGGGGGGAAGGGCTCAAAGGTAATGTGAGAAAGTATTTTTTCATGGATAGGGTTGTGGAAACATTGAATAGCCTTCCTGAGGAGGTAGTGGATTCAAAAACAGTGGAGGAATTCAAGAATGCATAGGACAGACATAAGGCAATTTTAGTGGGGAGTAGGAGGAAGTAGGCTGTTGGTTAACTAGGATCTGCAGCCTATGCATTAGGTATGGAAATAGGCAGACTAGGTGGGCCAAGTGGTTCTCATCTGCCATCAAATTCTATGTTTCTATGTTTCTATGTGTGTTTAAAAATAAAGCAACATCTGCGGTTTTACAGGGAGCGCTCCTGTCCCTCCAGAGCCATGGTGCAGATCGTCTTCCCTTACAGTATGTCTCACTAATTGCAGTGACCGTGACTGGAAAAATCACCCCATATACATGCAGATCGTGTTACCCGGTAAGGAAAAGTAGCATGTATATGAGGTGAAGGAATTAACTAGCGATTGTTGGCTTTTCCTTGTCAGTCTTGACCCACTACACGACTGAGTTTTATGGAGGCTGCCGTTTCTTGCAAGCCTCGTGATTATGTCGCTTAGTGAATCCCGGACAGGTGTTTGTGAAAGGACAACCTTTGGCAGTTCTTTCTATGAGTTTTTTTTATTTTTTTTAGCAGGTGAGAGGGAGTGGAACATTTGATTTGGAGTGACCATGCGTTTTAGGAATATTTTTTTATGATGATCTATGGGTGGCAATGTTGGGGGTCCATGTCACAGTTATTGCGAGGGGTGGGAGAAAGCTGCTGCGCAAGAGAGAAATCAGAAGTGCGGCTCCCGAAAAGCTTGTGTGCACTGAAGCTGTTTTGTGCAGCGGAGGTTGGCCTTTTTGAAATGAATTTTGTATTTTAGTTGAACGGGCACATGTAGTTGTTTTGGGCAAGAACTTCGGTGTTGTGACAGGGAGAGTGGGGTGGAACGTGAGTACAGTACTTCAGCAGAAAATGCAGGACAAAATGTTTTTTCTAAAGTGGCACACATGAATTTCTGCCTGCACTGTGTGTTGCTTGGCATAACAAGTACAAGTTGCCATGTATATCAGCTGGTAAGGACATGGCTACTGGTACCTGTTAGCCAATCCGATGCAGGTTCGCTCTTACCCATTTTATAATGTATCTTATTCTCTCCTTACTAGCATGATTCAACAATCTCCCATGGTATTGAATAACACACAGGAGACTCAGGTTAGTAAAGGAAAGGTAATCTGATATTAACACAGGTTAAAAATAATAATGCATATAGGCCAATGTGTGCAGTACACAATGAAGTAACCATTCAATTTCCATTTTGGAGGGGTGGAGCTCCCCTTTTCCATTGTGTCTAGTGTGAGATTTTCTTAGTCCATTGCTTCTGCACTATCTGAATTTGTCAATGTGGGATTTCTATGTAACAGGATAGTTCTGTACATCCAGCTCAGTCTTCTCGTGATCAAGACAAGCAGTTAAAATGATGTGGTCCAGTGGGACAAGTCAACCTAGATAGCTAACAGTGGGCCATGGTGTCCTTTAATAATGTTATATAATTTTTGAGGTAACAATAAACAATTTTGCCTTGAAAACTAAAGACACTATGCTCTGTCCTCCAGGTGGGGTGCATCTGTAACTATTCTTTGACTTCTGGCAGGAATTGTCTGCTGCTGTTGTACATCATAGCATTCTACAGTCATGTGGTTGTCTTTTTATTAACAGGCTTTACACATCATTCATATCATGACAAGCAATGGTGAGCCATTTTGCCTTGGCATGTACCTCCTCTAACTTCACAACGACATTTTCTTCAGCCACCAGGCTCTCTGGTTAAAATTCTGACCATGATTCATAAACATGAGTTGACAACCTGTGCCATCTTGATCCATCACAGCATTCTACAGCAACCTGGCTACAATGGTAACCATCATAGAGGTGTACAAAGATTTTTCTGTCAGCGGAATTACCACGAAAGTCAGATTTTCACTTCCATGAATGTGCGGAACTCAAATTAGTAACTTTTGCAGAACTTCCAACTGAGAATAGAAGAATAAATGTATTAATTGCAGATTATTCTAGTAAACTGCAGAGAAAAAAGTCAGCAGAAATTACCACTGAACTGCAGAATAATAAAATGTATTGTGGAATAATTCATTAAACTGCAGAAAAAAATACTCAGAACTGCTATTCCACAGTTCATGTGTATTATTCCACAGTTCAGCCCAAAAATTCCATGAAACAGGGCAAAAATCCACCAAGCGCATTCAGAAGATTTTGATCTCACCAGTGGCAGAAGTTTGGAAAATTCTGTGAAATTTTAGAATTTTTGCAAAAGTTCCGCAATAGCGGATATTGCAGATTTTGTCCACCTCTAATTTAGGTTCCATCATGACTAAAGATATCTGGCTACTACTGTCAGAATGTCCTCAGTCACACCTACTTATAATGCTTGGTGTTACTTGGTGTCACTTTTTACAAATGCTAAAATTACATATCATGTACATGATTTTGAAAGAAACAGCAGGTGCAGATGCAAAAATATTTTTGCACATGCGTGTGCCTCCAGAAGTCCTAGACTGCAGGATCTAGTAGTCAGCTGACAAACTGTAAGAAGACTGTCAAGTGAAACATGTCTTAACTATTCTTAACTGTTCTACAATCAGCATACAGACTGACGTTAGGGAAGCTGATGGTGGGCAACACTGTAACTGTCTTTTTCGCACTTCAAATCATAAGAGAACTAGGTTACCCATACTCTGTATTCACTATGCAATCAAGCACCATGCCTGCTTGCCCATTTGCTTAAAGACAGGTTGACTTCCCATGTGGCCTGGACCATCTTGTACAGACATTGTTTTCAAGCATATAAACTTTGGGGGGTATGCATAAGAAATGGAATAAATAATTAAAGAGCATGTAAACACATACAGTAGAACATATGAACAATAGAAAACTTTAAGTCCATTGAGTCTATCCAGAGGCCATATTTTATAATCATTTTCAGCCCTTTCCTATTCTCATCAATACCTTTAAGTTAGCATTAACCTTCCCCTTATTAATGATCTCTTTAAAGTGGACCCACTGTGATATGAAACCACGTATGTTCTCTGAATTAACCACATTGCTAGGCAGGCTGTTCTATTTGTCCACCACACTCTCTCTATGAAAATGTGTCTTCTGGTGTCCTTCTTAACCCCTTCCCCACCACCTTGAGATTGTAACTACTAGGATTTGAAAGGTCCTTCAATTTGAACAGTTTGGTGTTATCCACCCAGCTGTACTTTCAACTATATTTGTTCATCTCTATTAAGTCCCCTCCCCCATGTCCTACTTGCTCTCTAGTGAGCACATGTTGAGGTCACTAAATATTTTCTTATTGGTCCTATACTGCTGGCCTTGGAGCATTTTTATTGCCTTTTCTCTAGATTTTCTCTAGCTTTTCCCAGTCCTTGTTTATACTATATATGGGCTCCAGATCTGCACACAATACTCCAGATGAAGTCTAACCAGAAGAATGTATAGTGGCAAGATCACATCCCTCCTATGACTGGTGAAACTCCACCTGGTGTACTCCAGCATCTTATTTGTCTTCCCATACACTGCTGTTTTAAGATGAGGATTTTAGGCTAATTCTGTTTAGTACCCACAAGTTCTTTTCCTTTCTGGAATGTTTCACCTTTACCTCCTTGATTAGCTACTATATCTGTGGATTTATGCTACCAATATGTTTTGCTTATTTATTTAGTTTTTGTAGACCTGGTATATGCAATAGACATGAAAATGCCTGTTTTCAGGCATGGTCTACAGAAGAAGGTTACAAGGAATTGAAATCACAAAAAGCAGCAATGTCACAGCATTTCATAAGAGCAGAAAAACAACAAAAACACATTATGCATCACATAGAGTCACAAAGAACAGGCAGAAATCAACAAGCATGGAATCAAGCAACCATGAGAGATGGTGCAAAAACATGATACAGCCCAAAATTAATGCCACAATGGGGCAAAGGTAATAAGAGCAATAGAATATGGTGAGAGATATATAAAGCATATGAGTTATTAACTTAGAAAGCAGCAATACCTAAAAAGACATAAGTAAACATTTCTCTGTGGAACATAAGATATAGTGAAGTTCTTTTTGGGATATAGGATGGGATTGTAAAACACTAAGGTAAGAAGGGAAGGAGTTCCACACCCTTGGAGCAAATGAGACACATGCCTGCTCACCCATTTTAGAGGAGCACTTAGATATTGCCAGTAGAGACAGATCATTTGAACACAGAGTGTAGGCTTGGCTGGAAGGTGCTACAAGAACAGCAAGAGTGAGAGGTATTAGTTTGTATTTGTTGTCATTAAACTAAGTATGAGAGAAGTGGACCATTATCATTTTGGGTTGATCCTTGAGCTGAGTCCCATCAATTTCATTTGGCTTAAATAATACCATTGAACCACTTTAGCTCCCTATTCAGTAAGTGGCATGTAGAAAAGCAGAATACAAATATGTAGGTAAAGAAGTGTGGAAGTTAGCAATGAATATTTATTACTGTAACCTACACTGTGGCAGATGGTGTTGATACTGCTGGGCATTGGAGTGCCTGTTCGGACATAGAAACATAGAAACACAGAGACTGTCAGCAGATAAGGATCACCAGGCCCATCCAGTCTGCCCCAAAATGTTCCTACCTTAATTGGCATCAGATGTCCCTGTCTGGTCCTTAGCTTTAGCTTCTTCTTCTTCCCACCTCTAGGGTTCTCTTATGCCTATCCCATGCCTGTTTAAATCCTTCCACTTAGGATGCCCCCACTACTTCCTGGGGTAGGTTATTCCATGCATCCACCATCCTTTCTGTGAAAAAGAACTTCCTCATATTTCCCTTTATCCTTCCTTCTTCCAATCTCATATCGTGTCCCTTGTTCTGTGCCCCTCCTATATTGAAAAGTGTCTCCCCCTTGCATCTTGTTTATGCGCTTAAGATAACTGAAAGTTCAGCCAAGTGGCACTGAGGGTTGAGGCACTGGACGCTGCACATCGCTCCATGCCAGTGACCCGAGTTCGGAAGCGAACTCTGGCCACTGGTGGTCGGCAAGGGAGGTAAGGGATCTAGCATATGAAGGACTGCTCTCCCTTCCCAAGGAGCAGTCCAGAGAATGTGCTGCTTCTGGGTGGCCCCTGACAGTAGTCAAGGGCAGTGCAAGGAACAGGTGGTGCTGCAGAAGCAGGGGCGGAGCTGTGATGGATGTTGGCATATAGTGCCTTTGAAGTCATTGTATGTCCCAGCTCTGAGGGGCAACCAAAAAGAGAAAATCCCCACTCGGTCTAGGGTGGCAATGAGGGCTCCAGTGGTAGACACCCACATCCCCATTGCCAGGCTCTCTCCCGAAGGCTGGCTGAACCCCCCCAAAGGACAGATCCTCTAATGTCATAAAGACCCCAGGTAGGAGAGGTGGGGCCTCGGGGTAATCCAGGGGCTCAAAGTATTTTTGGAGGGTGCTGGGGAGAGCTTCAGGCAGGGTAATAGAGATGTCTGGCTGAGAGAGCACCTCTGAGAGATGCCCTGACCAAGAGGAGCATAAAGATAATTGGGGAAAAAAAAGATAATTGAAAGTTTATATCATATCCACCCGTTCCTTCATTTCTTCCAGTGAGCACATGCTGACGTCTTTTAGTCTCTCCTCATATGTCTTCTGGTGTAATCCCTGCACCATCTTTGTAGCCCTTCTCTGGACCACCTCCAAAGATGCTGTCTCCAGAACTGTACACAGTATTCCAGATCAGGCCTCACCAGTGTTTTGTATAGTGGTATTATCACCTGTCTTCTTCGGCTAGTGATCACTCTTCCTATGAACCCAGTATGCCACTGGCCTTCACTACAGCCTTTGTGCTCTGCTTGGTTACCTTTAGGTCATCTGAGATAATAATCCCCAAATCTCTTTCTTCCCTTGTGACTGTCAGTAACCCCCCCCCCTTCCATCCTGTAGCTCTCCCCAGGGCTTCTGCTGCCCAGGTGCATGATTTTGCACATCTTCACATTGAACCTCAGTTGCCACTCTTCAGACCATTTTTCCAGTTTTAATATGTCACTTTTCGTTCTCTCCTCTCCCCCCATCAGGAGTGGCTACCCTGTTCCAGATCTTGGTGTTATCTACAAACAGGTAGACCTTCCCTTCCAGCCCCTCCACAACATCACTAATACACGACAGAGTCTGCAACCCAGTAAGCCTATCATTGCCTAGTGCCCAGTGCTGAGCTACAGCAATACTTACTGTTCATTGTTAAGCAGGAGACTTATACCCACCCATTCCAGTCCTCAATTTATAGCCATGCCAGTTACCATATTTGGCTTGGCCTCATCAATTGTCAAGTGATATAATAACACCTTCCCTGCACAAACACGGATGCATTGAAAACATGAAAAAAAAGGAAAAAAAGTAAATTAACAATATTACATTTTCCTTCACAATATTTTACCATCTATGGATGGAGACTTTTTTTGTTGATTTTTTTTTTTTGTTATTTTACTGTTTTTTTTTCATATTCTTTAATTGAACACAGCCACTGCCTGCAGGGGAGGAACAGTTGTAGTCTATTGACTACAGTGCAACATGTCAGGTTTGATGGGAGAATAAGCAGTCAGATTCTCAATCGTTCCTTTACTGATCTATTCAAAATGGGTATGCTGGAATGACACCCAGGTCTTAGTTAACTAATAATGACTCTGTATTGGACAGGATAGGAACGAGGGCAAAGATTAAGTGGGAGAGCCAGGAGTGCTGATACACCTGGGTACCAATGATCTGGCAAATCAGTCAATGGAGATGGTTCAGTGGAATTACCATAGATTGGGCGACAGACTGCTTGTACACTCAGCATCTCTGGCATTTTCCAAAGTCCTTCCTGTGTGGGGCAGGGAGGGGAAGCAGAGTAGGATAAGGAGTGAGGTAATCGAGAAGTTTAATGGGTGGCTTATAGGATGGTTTCAGGAGAAGGGATACCACTTCATAGGGGATGGAGGGACTTCTGGGACAGGAAACTCTTCAAGGTTGACAGACTTCACCTGACGGGAGAGAGGGCCTTTGTGCAGGGGGAGAAATTTGATGTCTGTATCAGAAGTTTAAACTAACTGCAGGGGAGACTGTGTCTAGGGGAACCAAATGGCAGCTGAAAGGAAGGGATCCTAGCTAGTACTCTCCCACATATGGGGGCTTGTAGTAGCACAGCAGGTACAAGGAGAGCAGTGGCCTAAACTGAACTAGGTGATTGGACATTAGAGACAGGATACATGAAGTGTGCAATCATCAGAAAAAACATGAGGAAGAAAGGGCAAAAGAAGCACAAGGTTAGTAGCAAAGTAGTATTGGGGATCAGATGGAAGGGGTATGCCTTAATGACAGAAGCCTAGTTAACAAAATATGTGACCGACTGGCACTGATGGCAGACACTGAAATGGACCTTGTGGCCATCACAGAAATGTTGGCTTCAGAAAATAATGACTGGGGACTGATGGTCCCTGTGTATGAATTGTTCTGGAGGCATAGGAAGAGGAACATTTAGAGGGGGGAAGAGTAGCCCTTTTTGATAAGGATGGCACCAAGGTGGCTGAAGATGGATAATCATTGATAGTAAGAGGGAGATATAGTCGCTATGGGTGCAGTGCACAGAAGCTTCAGCAAGAAACTGCACTCGGGGCAATCTATAGACCTCCAGGGTAAAGGGAACAGAGGGACAGAAAGCTCAGGGAAGAACAGGAAAGAGTGGTGGCAAAGGGGGAAGTAGTGGTGGTGAGTGATCTGACCCTGCCAGACATCAATTGGGATGTTCCAATATCCAGGAGCATAAGAAGTCAAGTCTTGCTGTATGCCTTCCGGACAGTCTACTGATACAGCTAGTTAAGGAACCTCCCAGGCAGACTGCAATTCTCAATGTGGTGCTCAAAAACTCTGAGGCAGTAGGAGCTGTGAGAATAGGCAAGCCACTGGGGAACAATAACCATAACTTCATTTAGTTTGAACTGCTCTTGGGTCAGGAAAACCCTAATCGAGAGCAGAAGACTGATTTTAAAAAGGCAGACTTCAATAGGTTGAGGGAGCTGATCAGGGAAAAGTTAGTTGGTGTGGACAACTTAGGTAGGATAGGAGAGATATGGGGGCAATTAAGAGGGCCATTCTCGAGGCGTCTGTCTTATTCATGAGAGCATTAACCAAAATGAACAGGTTCAAGAGACCGTTATGGTTCTCAGCAAGGGTCAGGGAACCAGTGAGGGACAAGAAAAAGGCCGTCTACAAGTGCAGTAATCCCTCACTATAATGAACCCCACTATAGCAAATGGCTCATTTGGCTCCCATGAACTTGGACCCTTGTTTTCCCACCATTATCTTGGTTTCTCAGATCCTCTCTGTGCTAAGTGATATTCTGTAAAACAGACTTTTACTGCATCGACCCCCAGTTCACCTAATCATTTGTACCAGCAGTACCAGCATTTATGGTCCTAAAGTTCTCAGTGACTTACACTGATCCTGACCGCTCACTCACTCCCATTGTGCCCATTCATATACTGTAACAACATAGCTCATTCACTCCTGCAGTGCCCGCTCATATAAGAACACATCTAACTCACTCGCTCCAGCAGTTGGCATGCCTTGTACTGTATCTCCCTCAGTTCTATAGACCAGGAGCCAGCACCGTCACTCACATGGACTTTTAAAAACTTGAAAAAGATACAGTCCTGTTCTGTATTAAGGAAGACACATCACCGGGGGATGGGGGCAGTGCAGAGGCTAGGAGCTAGCACCATCACTAGCAGGGGTGTGTGGGGCAGTATGCAGAGCGGAAGCCAGCACTGTCTCTCAACTGAACTTTTAGTCTACTTATGCTGGTAGGAAAACTCCTGCAGATTTTCTGCAGTTAAAAAATTACTTTTAAACATGAAAACAGCTAGCAGACATACTGGAGCAACTGCGGCATGTACTGCCTCAACATACTGGCGTCCCTCATTGTAACAAACAAAGAGCTACAACAAATGGCTACAATGGCTCCCAACACGTTTCTAATAGTGATGGGTTACTTTATTAAGAAAAACAGGGGGAGGAAGAATATGGAGAATATTTACTGAAAAACAAGAATGCAAAGAAGGCAGTTAGGGAAGCAAAAGCATACATAGAGCTGCTTATAGTGAAAGGAGTCAAGAACAGAGAAAAACAGTTCTTCTAATATAT
Organism: Neoceratodus forsteri; assembly: GCA_016271365.2. Classification (NCBI taxonomy): domain Eukaryota; kingdom Metazoa; phylum Chordata; order Ceratodontiformes; family Ceratodontidae; genus Neoceratodus; species Neoceratodus forsteri. Next base: position 243,615,616 of record CM057453.1, read on the forward strand.
TAGGCAGAAAAGGAAGAATGGAGGGGAAATTGTAAGGCTAGCTGACAGGGGAAGGTAAGCTGATAGAAAAGGATAGGCAAAAGGCTGCAGTTATCAATGATTACTTTTGCTCAGTTTTCACTAGGGAGGCTTTTGGGCCCTTGCCAGAGAGTGGCATCAAGGTGGCCAGTTGGGGGGGCCAGGAGATGAGGCAGCCAACAATTACAAGTGAAAGGGTCAATAAAGGGTGACAGCCCTAAAGATAAATCAGGCCACAGGACCAGATGGGTTGCATCCGAGATTACTCAGGGAAATGGCAGCAAACTGGCTGAACCCCTGGTAGGTCTATTCAACAGCTCATTGGGGATGGGGATGGTTCCAAAGGACTGGAGGTTGGTGCAACATGGTTCTACTTCACAAGAGGATTGGAGGACAAGAAACACACAGGGAACTACAGACCTGTCTGTCTTACCTCTATTGAAGAGAAGCTGATTCAGTCACTGATCAAAGGGGACCTTGTTGATTACTTAGGAATGTGCTCCAGGAGAGTAAACAGCACAGATTCATGTCAGGGAGTTCTTGTCAGACTGACATGATAGTTTTCTTTGACTAGATGATGAGGGAATTGGATAGGGGCCATGGTGAGGATTTGTTCTACTTCAACTTCAGCAAGGCTTTCAGCTCAATGCCTCAGAGATACTTGTTGAAGAAAATGGAGGGTCTGGGTCAAGTGAAGGTCATAGTAAACTGGGTAGGTAATGGCTAAAGGGGAGACAACAGAGGGGTGTAGTCAATGAGGTCAAATCAAAAGGGAGGGAGATCACAAGTGGGGTACCACAGCTATCTGTCCTGGGTTCGGTCTTCTTCTACATGTTCATCAGCGACATTGGTAAGGGAATCCTTGACAATGGTGACCTTGTTGGAACTATATATATTGACCTTACTAAAGCCTTTAACCTGGTCAACCATAAGCTCCTACTTAAAATACTCCTTGTCCTTGGTTTGTCACACAACATAGTTGACTGGTCCATAGTTATCTCACCAATCACTCCAGGCATACGAAGATTGATAAATCTTTGTCCTACACTAGGGGAGTAACTACTGATGTCCCTCAGTGCTCCATCATGGGCCCACTCCTATTTGGCCTTTTCATAAATCAACTGCCCTATTCCTGTCAGACAGCCAAAAGTGCTTATCTATGCCAATGATGCAGTCATTTTTTCCTAAAACCCTGACTTTGACAGCCTTACTGCCACTCTCTAAAGTAACGATAGGCCACTAGAAATCTGTTTCTCTAACAATAAACTGGTCATCAATTACAAAAAATAAAGACCATGCTCTTCTCTAGCCTTCCATAGAAAAGGAAAATTCCACCCTTTGTCAGCCAAAACAGCCAAGGGCAAAACCTTGAACAGGTGGAAACCTTCAAGTACATTGCAATTACTCCAGATGACACTTTATCTTTTGTCCTCCAAGTTGACAACCTGGTGGCCATAGTTGACAGAAGCCTGGACGCCCTGTACCATAACTGGAATAATCTTTCTGCGAATGCTAGATACCTTATTGTGGCCTGATCCATTCTGTCCGTTATAGAGTATCACCTCCTTGTCTGTGCAGCTTCCTGCAGCATGATGCAAAACAGAGTAAAGATGATCTGCAATAATGTGTGCCACTTTATACTTGGTGCAGATAACTGCAGTCATATTTCTACCCTTTTACACACTCACTAACTGGCTACCTTTACCCATTAGAATAAAGCGCCAGACCTTTCTGGCATACTCAGCTGGACAAGCAGTCATTTGCTGTCAGGGCCACTAACTGGTTAAGCAAACTGCCTAATACACTGCTGAATCTCCCCAAGTTTAATCAGTTTAAGAGACCTTTGTGGTCTGCCTTTGCAGTGCAATGCAATTGTAACCATTGAACTGTTTTATTCAGTTTCTCTCTGTATATAACCTATGACTTTTTATACAACACGCTGTGTGCATTTTTTTTTCAAAACTGAATGTCATTTTTCAGTCTAAAGTGCATTGAGACTGACTCAAGTGCAATTTCCTCTGGAACTACTTATTGCAATTGTAATGTTTTTGTGCCTATGTACAGTATTTGATATGGAACCTTTGTAAATGAGCACTTGTGCTCAAAGGTAACCGCTGAAGTTTTCAATAAATAAAGAACTAAAACAAATAAATCTGCAGCAGGTTGTGGCTCTTCACAGATGACACTAAGCTCTGTGGTAGGATGAATAGCAGTGAAGGAATCAGGGAAATGCATAGGGACTTACAAAAGCTAGTGGGGTGGTCTAAAGCTTGGCAGTTGAAATTCAGCACAAAGAAGTGCAAGGTAATGCACCGAGGGAACAGGAATCCCAGGACAAAATACTGGATGGGCAGAGTAAGGCTTAGCACCATGGCAGAGGAATAAAACCTTGGAGTTATTATCAGTGACTTCCTCAAACAACTGAATCAGTGAAACAAGGCATACAGCAAAGCAGGTAGAATGCTGGGTTGTATTGGTGTATGGGGGTATTGATAGCAGAAATGAAAGGGTGATACTTCCATTATATAGATCCTTAGTGAGGCCACACCTGGAGTGCTGCACCCAGTTCTGAACTCTTCACCTCAGAATAGATAGGGCTAGGCTGGAGACCATGCAGTGCAGGGTGATGAAAAGTATTCAGGGCCAGCAGAACAGGTCTTATGAGAAGCGCCTCAAGGCACTGAACATGTATTCACCAGAGACCAGAAGGGGAGAGGGGAGATATGATAGAGACCTTCAAGTTCCTAAAAGGAATTAACAGAGTCAACTGTGGGGAACTATTTAACGTTAATACTAACCTGCAGTCACATAGATATACATGGAATCTAACAGGAGAGAGGTTCAGTAGAGACATGAGGAATGATTATTTTACAGAAAGGGTGGTGGAGCCCTGGAACTGTCTTCCAGCTGAAATGGCGAGTGCAAATATCGGGAACCACCAAGTTTGGTCAACAGTAAATCTATTGACCGCCCGCACAGCGATGGCACAATACTGACGCAGGTATTGTGCCGCCCAAGCGCCCAGAGTTTTCTGTGGGGGGCTACACCCCCAAACCCCCCATTCAGGGTTCTCTGCCCCTGCACCTCCCAGACTTTAGGATTCTTAAGTCCAGGTTGGAGTTGGTCCGGGGAGGGGGCAGGACACTGGAGGAAAGTGAAACACGGAAACGGACCATTACAGTGACTGTCGCTGTAGTGGTCATTTTCCGTGTTTCGCTGTCAGGGTGTCAGGCAAAAGAGGGCCACCCTAAATATCATTGGTGGTTTGAAGCACAGTTGAGACAGAATGAAGGGTATACTGCTTGCTCAGGGTGGCAGAAACTGGGAGAAAAATGGACTGAGGAAGCCTGTGGGTTTGAATTCCACAGCCCCCACTTGCATACTGTGTGACCCTGAGTAAGTCACTTAACTTCCCCTGTGCTCCCAGGATGCACCTGTAAACAAGCTTTCAGTTTAGTGTGTCTCGCCTGGTTAAAGAATTGGAAGAAGAACCCTTTAGGGACAGCAGGTCCCAGGGCAAAATAAGGAACTCAGCTAGGCTGGATCATGGGTCTTTTTCTCTGCCATTGTCTATGTTTCAGTGTTTCTATGTGTGACTAACAGTCATACATGATTATATTGAGTTTGATTGTAATGACAATGTGAATGTTGCCATAGTGTCATCAGGAGGAGAAGGATATATTGCTGGTAGTTTGTGTCAGAAAAATCATTGTGCTGCTGTTGGGAGTGTTGAGCCAGGGTTTGATGCCAGTATGAGTCCACAGAGACTTGCCACCAGGAGGTGTAAGAGTGGGAATATTAGTACATTTCGATTGTTGGACATCTAAATGGAATAAATAAAGTTTTTTTTTTCTTAGTGAGTTTAGTTTGAGAGAGTGGTTAACAATGCATGATTCCCAGAACTGGGCCTGGACATGAAGTCTTTCTGGATCAAGTCTTGAGTGATGTGTTGAATTTATATCCCTCATGGTACTGAAGTATCTTTCTGAAGCAACGAATGTTAAGGGGCATCCAAGAAAATGCAAAGCAACCCCAATCAGTGCAGGCTAAATGACTTGTCTCTCTTGCCAGCATTTGATTGAATCACTACATCTGCTAGTTGGTGACTCTGCTAGGTAGGCCATGTACAATTGTAGCAAGTCAGAATATTCCTTCAAAATGTCTCAGAGGTACCGGCATTCACTATCCAACATCACTTTTCAGGTCTTTGATGTTATCTTGCTAATGCTTGGCAATGGCACCATGAGAAGACAGCGGAAAACGAGGACCAGTGTGACCAGGAGACTACTATACATCCACATTTATGCTGGTCTCTTCCAGCAGTCTTTGCTGCTCCAGAATGTCTATGCAGCAGTTTAGGTTGGCTGTGTCCATGGGAAATGAATGATTCTTTATATCTGGGATCCACTAGGGTTGCCACAACAAACCCCATGGCTGATCTAATGCTGTCAACCCCATCTGCATGTCATGTAAGAATCATCTCTTCCAGTCATTTCACGAGTATTGCATTCTGCCGCTGATGATGCTACTGTAATAACTCAGATGAAATGAAAGTGTCATCCTCCATTACCATCACCACAATCATTGTCACCGCTGCAGTCAGTGATGACACCATGGCTATCCCCACCACAAGCCTTGATTCCTTTGGTTACTGCACAAGATCATTAATAGCAGCACGTATGGCACTCAAGTAGGCTCACCATGGGAAGCATAATGCTCAGGGTTCCTGATTCTACCCTGAAATCCCTTGTGGCCTGCTCATATGGCTGAAAAAGAGAAAAAAGAGGGTTTTGTCTTTCTTCCAAAATGCTGCCGCTCCTGTAACAGATACCTGCTACAGGCCACATCCTCAAATTCCATATTGTGGCATACAGCTTTCTGTTTCTTGATACTCTTCACCATATAACAAAAGAGGCACACCACCACATGGAAATATCTTTCATCAAGTAAAACTGATAAACATCAGGCATCAGCTGATAATGGTGAAGTTCGGCACTAGATTTGTGCAAAAATAAAATTACTCAAGTGGAATTCCTGCAAAATTTGGACTTTTGCTTCCATGAAAATTGGAATTTATTTACTTACTTATTTATTTATTTAAAACATATTTTACCAGTTAAGCACATTGCAACCAGGGAGTGGGGGGAGAATTCGTAGAGTAAATTACAGAGTACAATGTAATTATTATTTAGCTTTTGTTGACCGGGTATGTATACAAGACAAATTCTTGCCTATTTTCAGGCATGACCCAGGGGAAGGGTATACAGATAAATGCCAACTGACCTTGAACCAGATTAAGCTGTTGGTGGTATTTTTAGTGAATGGGGGAAATTTGACCAGGGCATCAGGGAGATTCCCCTACCCCTCCTGTAGGGGGACCTCTGCTGCCTTGGCTACCTGCCAAGATGGCAGATACTGGAGAGGATGGAAGGCTAGAAGGCATGGAGTTGGGAAAGCTGGTCTCATCTCCCATCTCCCAAAAACTAGAGACCAATGCTATGACTATAACCAAAACAGAAATAAATAGAGAACCCAGCACTGGAGCAGTATAAGTGTAAGAGAAAGTAGTGAATGAGAGGTATGGACCTGCAATACCAATGGATTTAGAAGGTGATGACTCAGAACTCGACATACCTGCTACTACACAACTGGTGTAAACCCTGATGGAGGAGGCTTAGACTCTAAAGAAACTCTGCAGCTACAGAAATTGCTGGATGCTGAGGGATGTAAGTTTCTCTTTAAGAAAATAACTATTCAGAAGCAAATTAGACAGCGCCATGCTGACAGTGCTACAGTAACTGTCAAAGCAGCACAGCTGAGTGCTGACATCAGCACAGCAAAAGAACCACCAAACATCAAGGTGGTGGCTTTTGCAGACGCCAACACTTTGGTGAATCGACCTTCCAGTCACAGCTCAACTTCTAAGATTACTGTGAGTATAAAAGGACAGACTGTTACTACTCTTAAACAAATATTACAATCAATGCAAATACAGTCTAAATGGACAGTTGCTGATGCATTGCAGGATACGGGTTGGGAACTAAATACTACAAAAGGACAATGGCAGACTGGGCCTTCCCCAATATCACTGGTCACAATGCCTCCACACAATGGTACAAACCTGACATTATCTACCATACCTGTAGAGATCCCTGGTGCTTCCCACACAGAATCTCCCCCCAACAAATCCTGAAACCCCCACCCTGACAACAGACCACCCAGTTAGTGTGGGAACCCTCCCCCAACAGACTTATAGTCAAACAGAGGACTGTACCAACACAGAACCACCCCAGACTGTGGCTATGCCCCCTCCCAAGACACCTACTTCAAACAGGAGTCAGAGGCTCACTCGGGGCCGCTTTAAAACCAGACCTGCCTCCACCTAAAGTTAAAAAAAAAGGACAGCCCCTCGACGGCAAATAGATATGAAATTTTACAAACTCTATCTGAGGACTCTGGATGGGAAACAGATACTTCATCTGTTGTATCTTCCCATCCAGAAGTTACCTCTGATACTGAAATGTAGATGGCATCTTCTGGCCCCCAGAAATGAAAAGCCAAAATGAAAGTGAAAAACAAAGAACAAACCAGTAGGAAAAGCAGATTGAAATTAACTGAAATTAACTGTGTTATGATTTTTGGTTTTTCCCTTTTGTGACTCATGAGTGATGGTTTCTCTGTATATACTATCAATGTTAACAGTGTTAAAAAAACTGAAAAAAGACACACTTCTTTTCTTAAAGTATCTGCAACTTGGGGTTATTCTTTTACAGGACACCAGATGTCATACTCTGCAGGAAGTCTAACAAGCACAAAGGACTGGATTTGTGCCCCTCCTTCTGGTCAATAGGCCAAAAAACCTGCTCTGGGGTAGGTATTCTATTTAGGATGCTAGAAGTAAAACTTATAAAGTTATATGGTTAGGTTCCAGCTAGAGTGCTAATAATTGATGTGCTAATACACTGTACTGCATACAGAATTATTAATCAATATGCCCCACAAACAAATGCAACTCATATTAAAATTAATTCAGCCAGTCCTTTTCATACTTCCAGAAATATTATATTTTATATTTGGAGGGGATTTTAATTGTGACCTTAGCTTACAAGACAGAAGTAAAACTTCCAAAAAACAAAACATTTACTGTGACACAAACTCCCTATCTCACATTATTTCTATTGCTCAGTTAAAAGACGCATGCTTGGCAATTACACAACAACACACACCTACATTTCAGACAGGAAATCTAGTCACCATAATTGATTATATTTTTACCTCACATACTTTATGTCTTAGGGCAGCAACAGTTCTTTCTGCAGAATTTTCAGATCATAAAATGGTATCAGTAAAAATAGGAAGTCAGCCCACATGCCCCAAAGGTCTGGGCATATGGAAATTTAATACCTCTATTTTAAAAGACCCAAACCCTATAATGGATTTAAAACAATTTATAATAGCATGAAAGTCAGTAATTATTTGTTTTGACAACTCCATTAGATGGTGGGAGGACAGAAAAAATGAATAAAGGAAATTTTTGAAAAGTTGTAGCTAAAATAAAAACTGTACTACATACCTAGCCTATTTACATAAATGATATCACTTGCAAAATCTATTCTCTATAGTTTATGATACAGACCAAAGCCTACAACAGCAAATTAGTTTAATTAAACAAGTTATGATGCAATTTCATGGGTTAAAAGCTCAACAACTGCACCATCAACAAAAATTTGGTTCAAAAGGAACAGCTGATTCAGTGTGCCCTTTTGCCTCTAACGACCACCATAGAGGGAAAAAAGAAATGTCATGTCTAACTAACACTTCAAGCATTAAACTAACTCATAAAGATAATATTTTATAATGGTTTTACTCCTATACGAGGGATCTATATTCTCCCCTGCAAACAGATGCTTCTAAATTTCTGGATTATTTTTCAAACATAGTATTACCTGAAGTCCCTCCAGATATTCTAAACCAGGTCTGTCAGCCTATCTCCACACAAGAGTTAAAATACACCATCTCCTTCTTTAAAGAGAATTCAATACCAGGGCCAGATGGCCTTCCAAATGAACTGTATAAGCTAATAGGAGAAGAAACAAGTATAGAACTTACAGAAGTTTATAATGCCATTTTACAAACAGGTTATTTCCCTTTAACTATGAACATGGGAACTCTAATATACCTATTTAAAAAAAGGAGAAAAGAATGACTTGCATAATTGGAGACCTATCAGTATGCTGAATACTGATTTCAAAATACTAACTTAAATTATCACAAAAAAGCTATTACTGATAGCATCAATAGTGATCTCAGTTGCCCAGTCATGCTCAATCCCCTGCAGGAGGATCTCTGACCATTTAATTCTACTATGAGAGGTATTGGAATATGGGCAAAAGAAAATGTTAGTGGGTTATATAATCTCGTTGGATCAAAAAATTTCCTTTGAGTCTATAAATCATGACTTTTTATGGGCTACACTATGCCACTTCAAAATCCCAACCACAATGGTTAAGTGGATTCAAACTCTTTATAGAACAGCTACCTTACTACCCTTAGTTAATGGTTGGAGAGGTCCACTAGTACCAATCAAGCGAGGAGTAAGGCGGGGATGTAATCTCAGACCATTATTATATGTATTTTTTATAGACCCTTTATTAAGGAAACTTAATATGGCAAATAATATACGCCATTTATGTACTACAGAGACAAGTGTACCACATAAAGTCATTGCATATGCAGATGATATGTGCATACTAGCAGCAGATGGACAATTCATGTTACATTCCCTAAATGAATGTACTGAATTTGGCTTTCTTTCAGGGGCCTTCCTTAACATGGAGAAATGTATCGGGTACCAACCAGATCAGGACTCTCAGAATAAACATAAAATGATTGGGCCAATCAAGATACAGACAAGCTCTATATCCATTCTTGGAATACAGTATGGCATACCAGAAGTGGATGTAGTGAACTGGGAAGGAACGATTGCCCTAAGAAGCCATAAAGTTTCCAACTAGAACAGATGGACACTAGGTAAGAAAAAAAGAGTTTATTTAATAAAGACTTACTTAATTCCAATTTTCCTATACGTTAGTTATGTCTTTCCAGTACTGGACAAGCTAGAAACCACCATTCTAAGCATATTTTTTTATGCCTTATGGGGCAGTTGCCTCAACTCCATAAAGCAGAACATTACTTACTTACCCATAAAGGAGGAGGGCCTACATATGGTCAATCCAATTCTATTTCTCAATAGTATATTTTTCACAGTTAACCTCAAGCCAATTCTAATACATAGACAGATAGGATGGGTGCCATGGTTATATACTTGATGCAAACCCTAGTTCACATAGTGGGAAGCAAACTCCCTGAAAACACTACGCAGCACAGCAATGACTCCTAACTATATAAGAGAGACTTTTCTTAGACTAAAACAATGTAAAGTGGCATGCCACATGATCATTACCATGCCACATGAAAAGTTATATGAGCATTTAAAAAATGTGCTATGGAAAGTTGATGAACCCTTCAAAAAGTGTTCATCCATATCAATACAACCACTAAAAATATTATTAAAAAAGACAGGATAACACTCCATATGTGGGACATATGTTGGCTGTCTTGTCACGAGAAAATAGATGTGAAAGCAAATCACAAGCATAAGCAGTTCCAAGACAGATTGTGCATCAGACCCCAGTGTATTCAGCAAGTAGAATCAATAGAGCACCTACTTTTTCAGTGCTCTGATACAAAATCATTTTGGACCCCTTTGGCACAGTACTGGCAAAACCCCTTTTTAAAAATACTTCTTACTTGAACATTATGTATGGACACTTTTCATATCAATGGAAGAACTAGAATCATAATACACTGTGTCTTGTTTTCACGGTAATCAAATGGCATATATGGATGACATGATGCCTATTTACATGTCAACAAAAAGATTGTACTTATTCTGAGTTCATAGGGAAAATAGTTAAAGATTTACAGGGTTTATATGTGTCAGAATATGCAACAAAACCGAGACTTGAAATATTAGAACTGTGGAAAGACCTACCATGGATTACAGATTCGGATTTTGCTATTTCATAGGAATAATAACATTATTTTCAAATGCATGCATGAATATTTCAGATTTTTTTTTGTATATGATTGCATATAGACTTTGACTTCAATAAACTTTCCCATAATCTTTTTGAGAAGTGCCATGGGATCTTTAACATTCACCCGAACTACCACCAGCACAGACAGATGGGACTTTGGTTTAACATCTCATCCGAAAGACGGCACCTCAAGAGTGCAGCAACCCCCTCATGCTGCACTACAGTGTCAGTATTGGGATATTAACCTAAGTGCCTGGTGGGGGGATAGAACTCACAGCCATTCTGTTCTCCCTTATTATTTCTTACTCTCTTGAACTTTGACAGCTTTTGTGGAAATAAGACATAGAATGGTGAATTGAATGTATGTATGTATTGCAGATTAGTGTATTAATCTGTCAAATGGAATTCTGCAGAACTGTTAACTGTATTATTTAGATATTTTAAATCAGTTGTGCCCCGATAGGTAAGGTTGAGAATGCACTTTAATGTTAAATCCTAAATTTTGCACTTTAATAACTTTGCAACTGATTGATGGATTTGCACAAAATTTGACATGTGATGTCCTATTTGGTATACAATTAAGAGACAGTATTTTTTTACAACAGGATAAAATGTGACCCACAATGCATTTAAAAAAAACATAGCTATCTAAAATTGGTGAAAGAAAAAAAGCTGGTTACCAATGCAAGTTTTTGAGTACCTCACTGCTGATTATCCTGGTAGAGACACTTTTTATTGTCTTCCTAAGGTGCATAAAGATTTGGTTAACCCCGGAGATCTATAGTCTCTGGCAATAACTCATTAACTGAGCCTCTAGCAAAGTTTGTGGATTACCATATTGCCAGTCTAGTCAAAAATGTACCCTCCTATATTAAAAATATGGGGGGGGGAGGTATTACGAGTAGAGATGCAATGAAGTTTTACTTCTTCTGCAAATTATCTGCAAAGTTGCCAAATTTGTCTTAGAAGATCAAATCAAGAAGTTGTCCCGCCAACAGCAAAATTCTCCAATTTGTTACTTAGCCTTGCTTTAGTGTTTTTAAAAGTGAAAAATGCACTAAAAAAAAAAAACAAAGCAAAGAGAAGTGAGGTTATAAATTCCAGATCCCCCAAATACCTGTTGTCTAGTGCCCCCATGCTGATCTCAGTCCAATGTAAAATTTTAATTCATTTTAAGGAATCCCTGGTGTCTAGTGGTCCCCCCTGCTGATCGTCAGCTAGAATGTCATAAAATAGAATTTAAATCCCTGGTGTCTAGTGACCCCACTCCTGCTGATCACCAGCCAAAATGTCAAAACATGTTATTTAAATCCCTGGAGTCTAACTACCGCCCTCCCGCCAATTGCCAGCCAAACTGTCATAATCTCCGTGGTGTCTAGTGCCCCCCCCACCTACAGACCACCAGCCAAAATGTAATTAAATATGCTTTAAATTGCTGGTGTCCAGTCGTTAACCCCCAAATCCCACAGATCTCACTGGCTGCAATGTAAAACATAAAAATCCTGAATGTTATCCCTGGTGTCTAGTAGACCCCCCACCCCAATCAGGTAGTGCACTCCCACCCTGCTCCCCCAACCCTGACCCCAAGTGGGTGACCAGTGCAGCCCTCCATTCTTCACCACCACCACTGACCACCCAACTGAGCTAGAATGAATGAGCATGTAGTTGTATTAGTACATTCATTCATTGTAGCTCAGTTGGGCTACCTACATAGTGAAGAGGAGGCTGTGCTAATCTCCATAACATCAGAATTTCATTAAGGATTTATTTTTTACATTGCAGCTAGCGCAATCAGCAGGGGAGGGGACCACTAGACAACAGGGGTAAAACATATTTAATTACATTTTGGCTGGTGTTCAGTGGGAAGGCACTAGACACCAGGGATTCTGTAAAATTTTGGTGGGCAATCTGTGGGAGGGGGCAACTAGACACCTGGGATTTTGTGAAATTTTGGCTGGTGATCGGCAGGTGGGGGGCCACTACACATCGGGAATTTCAATGATATTTTATGACATTTTGGCTGCCAATTGGTGGGTGGCAGTGGGGAGGACTAGACACCAGGGATTTAAATTAAATTTTATGACATTTTGGCTGGCGATCAGCGGGGGGGGCACTAGACAACAGGGAATTATTCTGGCCAGCGATCATTGGCGGGGAGGGACCACTAGAAACCAAAAATTTGAAATAAAGTACTTGTTGTGCAAAATGTGAAATTTTGCCTGAGAAATTTCACACTTCATAGACAATCCCCACTCTGTGAGTTGGTGAATTTCGCAAATTGCACTTCTTGAAATCAGCAAGACTCGCAACATTTTTCAAGGACCAGATTTTGCCAACTTTGCATATCTCTAATCACAAGGGCTAGAAGATATTTACGTTGAAAAGGAAAGCCTCCTAGTAACTTTAGAAGTTATAGCATTACATATAAATATCCCCCATGGTTGAGGGTTTGTAGGCACTTAAATTTTATTTGGATTCCCTAGAAAATTTGGATCCCCCACAGACATACTTATTTAGTTAGCAGAATATGTACTAATGTTTAATACTTTTTTTAGTAAATTGTATTTTATCTGCAAAGAAAGTTACTACCATGGGTGCAAGGTTTGCACCCAAGTTCACAAATCTATATATGGAAAAGTGGGAACAAGATGTGATCCACAGTGATAGCAACTTTTCCTCCACAAACTATATCTGTGGAGGAAATTTATTGATGACATACTATTAATTTGGAAGGGCACTGAGGAGGAATTATTCGATTTTATCAAGTACTTGGAATTAAGTAACCCAGACTTGAGATTTAGTGTGGCCTTTAGCATGAAACAGATACATTTTCTCAATCTAGTCCTATTGAAAGATGGGGAGGGGGTCTAAAAGCAGATCTATTTAGAAAGCTGACTGACTGTAGCACCCTCCTTTTAGCCAGCAATAGTCACTCATCACATGCAATTAGGGCCATTCCAAAAGGATAGTACATCAGATCAATATGGAATTGTGGTTCAGAGAATATATATTGTGATAGAGCTGATGAGTTAACTATAAGATAAGAAGAGAGGGGATATGCTGAGTCCTTAATTTGGGGTGCAACAGAAATGGTTGGCAAGTTACCAAGAGAGGTGTTATTACAGGAAAAAAAAACAAGGTAAATACATGTGACCCCCAATTGTCTTTTGTTAGCATTTAAAATCAACAATCTCAACAGATAGTGAAAACTGTCAAAAAACATTGGCACATGGTACAACAGGATCCAGTTTTAAAAGAGATTAAGGGGGGAGGGTCCTGGGGTTGTATTCAGGAAGGAAAAATGTATTTGTGACATTGTGGTACACTGGGTATAACTCCTAGAGAATAATCAGCATACGTGGCTGCCAAAATGGAATATTGGCAACAATAGATGTGGTAATTGTAAATACTGCCCCCAAAGTAAGGAACACTAAAACCGTTTTTAACCTTGTGACAGGCATAGAGACCTCAGTAACAGGATTCATGACATGCAGTACATGTGGTTAATATATGTAGCAGAACACAACTGTGGTTGTTTCTACGTAGGGAAGACTAAAAGAGCACTTAAAATCAGAATAGGAGAATATGCACAGGCCATTAAAAAGGAAGGTGACGCAAATTCACTGGCTACATGTTTTGAAGATAAGGAATAGGGGTGAACATGTATTTCCATTTATTGGTCTAGAAAAAGCATTTTATGTTATGGAGAGGAGGTGACTACAATAAACTCTTACTAAAAAGAGAACAGTACTGGATTTACTCGCTTAATGACATGGAGGGGAAGGATCTCATTGGAAGAACTGAAGTTAAACTGTTTATGAAAAAATAAACTTCTGATTATAGCTGTTTCTAATGTCTAGCTGAGTGTTATTCTAACCTTTCTTTCTTTCTTTCTTTCTTGATTTGCAACAGCACATTTTTATGCTGTTAGTTCTTAAAACTTTGTGCAGTCTTTTAGACCTTTTAACTCCAGAATGTCAGGTTTGGCGTCTTTATGTGTTTCTTGGATTTGGGTGCCTTGAACACATATATAGTATGCATTTGCATTTTATGGTCTTTAAGTGCACTAATCATTTTAATAGATGAAACTTATCACATCCATGGCATTGCATATCATCGGAAACAAGCATTGACTGAGTCTGCTTATCTAAAGTAAGGGGAGTATAATTCTTAACATATGATGTATGAGAAAGTAATTTTGTTGTACCAATACTATTAATGAAATATTTTCCACAATATTCGATGTATATGGGTATTTGCCAACACTGGAATGAGTCTGATGGTGTTATACAGTGAATTCTGGACAAACACATCTTAACTTTTTAGCTGAGTATGTATAAACTCATCACACAAGAGTTTTTATTACACTGTCTCTTTAAGACAACTGGGTAATTAAGAAGGACTATTAAGTCATTATGTTTACCTTTGAGAAAGCACATTATGTGTGAAACACGTCAGGTGATGTCATTGTGACTTATTGAGTATGTTCTTTGGAGCGGGGAAGCAACTAGATCACTTTACTGTTGTGTACAACATTATGACATGAGTTTTTTATGTCTACATATAAATAAAGTCTGAGCAGTGCTTGATAATTACAAGTAAAAGAATGGTGCATCTTTGTGAATGAATAGATGGACTGTGCTGCCACAAGCACTCCCTAGTCTTAAGCAGGTGCCGGTCCCCCACATTATAAGTACTATATATTTTCATTGACTGTGGCACTGGCTAAGGTGCGGTCATACCCTCAAAACTGCACTTTAATGTTAAACCTCAAATGTTGCTCTTTTTTTTTGCAATTTAGTAAACTTTATTATTTTTTTCCAAAAACAAAACAAAGTTATACAATCAATACAAACAAAATACAACAAAATATTCATCACAAATCAAATAACTATAACATACAAAAGAAACTCAACCCCCTAAATACTCAACCCTCCCCCCAACCCCCAGAGTACAAATAGTAATCACATCATGAGACAAGGGAATAGACAAAACAGCATCAAGCCCAGCATAAGGAAGAAAGGCCAGACCAGCTTGATCCAGGCTAAGAGCTCGCTGATACAAATAATAAAGCATACAGTTGTTTCCAACCCATCCTGAATCCTTTATACCAATGCTGTTTGGAAGCAATGTGTTTTTCAGTCATTAAGGCCTGTAGTATGTCTTGGTGCCATTCCCTATAAGGTGGAGTGGACTCATCTACCCAATCATGCAAAATTACTATCTTGGCCATATTAGAAATCAGAAACATATAGGCCTTGAGAGGACCAAATAAATCATCTGGGTGATACCCTACTAAACAAATCTCGGATGTGAAAAAGGATTCAAGCCCTACAAAGGGGTCTAAAGAACTATGAATATCATTCCAAAATGGAGTTACTTTCACACAATCCCAAAGTATGTGTTTAAGATGACCTTCAGTGAGTCTGCAGTGGGAGCAGGTTGGAGAGGCATTCCTGCCATCTTATGTAATCTATAGAGGGTATAATACATTTCATGCAAAATACGGAATTGAAATAATTGATAACGATCCTGTTTTACAAATTTATATAAATTCCTCCATATTATTTCCCAATCTTTAACAACCAGTTGGGACCCAAAGCTTGTTGCTAGTAAAAGCATGAGCCCATTTGACTCCCAGAGTCTATATTCTGAAAATGGCCATAAAATATAGAAACAGAGTGGGGCTATTTTGCAAGAGATAGGAGATCTTGCAAACTGATATTTAGCTAAGAGGACCTAGGGCCTGGGCCTAAATAGCAAATGATCATCCTCATAAGTTGGAGATATTTAAAGGGATGGAGGTAGGAAATGGAGAAACACTCTTGCAGTACACCAACTGGCACAAATTTACCCTCCTCCAAAAGGGACGCTACGGGCACTCCTCAAAATTGTGGGCAAAAATTAAATGAAATTGGGTAGAAAGCTATTAGAATATTAGGATTGCCAAGGAAGGGTTGTATCAGATCTGTAGTTCTGTCAAATCCTAAATAAATACAAAGCTGCCTAAGAGCTTTAAGGGACCGCACCAGGGGCATCTTTTGAAGTTACAAAGGTAAACAGAATGACTTCAGATACAAGAAGCTAAATAGCTGTAAACCATAATGCTGACACAGTTGACTTTCTAACGAAAGCCAGAAAGGACAGTATATCAAATCCAAAAAGGACAGATTGAGAGTGTCCCCACTGGAATATCTTACTGCTATATAGAGCACAATACAACAAGAAGAAACTGGGCAGCTGTAAACCACCAGTTCCTTAGGAATTGTTAACTAAAAGTAGGCTCATCGGGCGGTGCATTTCTTCCACAGAAATTCTGTGATCAAGCTCTGAAAATGGGTAAAACATGATCTGGGGAGAAAGATCCAAAGCATGCCCATTGGATAAAGCACCCGTTGCAAAATATTCATCTTGATGAAATTAACTCTTCCCCAGAGGGAAAGAGGTAGAACCATCCATTGTTGCAAGTCTGTTTTGATATCCTGTATAAGGGTATCAGATGCACCTTAAAGAAGGCAGCAGGGGACCGTGTGACATGAACTCCTAGACAAGTGATAGCCTTAGGTTCCCAGATAAGGCCTTAATCTGTAGTCTGCTGCAAAAGTACATACACATTTAAGGGTAATAATGTGTTTTGTCTAAGCTAAGTTAATACCTAGCAACTTCTGAGAAGTGCTGAATAACATCCAAAGCTGCAGGAATTGAAATTAGGTGGTCCTCTACATGAAGTAGAAGATCATCCACATAAGCAGAAAGTTTATACATGATTCCCCATCAATATCCCATGAATATATTTATAAGCACCTTCAAGGCTTAGATACATCTCTCCCTAAGGGGGTATGTTATTATTGGGTGCAGGAATTGTCTCTGCCTGTAGACTCCGCTTACTGGGAGAAAGAATGGGGTGGGATCTATAAGAATATTAAACAGGATAAACTCCGGTTAATTCAGTTTAATATCTTACATAATATTTATTACACTCCAGATAAACTGTATAATATAGGTTATACTTCCTCCCCTTTGTGTCCTTGAGGCTGTCTGGTCTCTGAGTAGCTGTATCATATGTTGTGGTTGTGTACGCACACACAGAAGTTTTGGAGTGCGATATGGCGGGTCCTGAACCCCATTCTGGGACTGGATCCTCTTTTTACCTCGGAGTGTTGTCTGCTGGCGATTTTTCCTTCTGGGACACCCCAGATACATAAAGCGCATATAACCTTAATATCAGCTGTGGCAAAATTAGTCATGCTACGGCATTGGAAGGACGAGCCCCTTCCTACTATTGTTGAATGGTACCGAGAAATTTTATTGGCAATCCAGGTAGAGAGACACATAGCAAACCTGCTGCACGTGTATCATAAGATTAAAAAGATTTGGGAGCCACTTTTGTCCCTGCTGATGCTATTGAAACTTTAATACCTCTTATTGATCTGGTGAAATATGGCTATTCTCTCAGTTTTATAGTGCCAGATATATATTCCGGATCAATTAACTTCAATTGTATATGAGTGCAGACTTGGGTGGGGAGGGGTAATGTTTGTTTTTGTGGGTTTTTTTGTCTAGTTTCTTTTCTTTTCTTCTTTTATATATTAACCCCGATCAGTTACCTCAGCAGTGTACTCTCTGATGTACTGTTAAAATTTCAATAAAGTATATTGAAATAAAAAAAGATCCCATGAATATCAGGATTATGTTGAATATTATAAAGCAGAGGTTCCATGTATAAATTAGATATAAAATGAGAGAGGGGCACCCCTGCCTCATCCCACATTGAAGTATCAAGGGGGCTGATGAAACTCCATTGCACCTGATACTAGCAGATAGATTACAATACAACACCTTCACCCAATCACAGAAATCCAAGGGAAATCCATATTTCTGGAGGGTCACAAATAGGCGGGCCAAGACACCCAATCAAATGCTTTTTCCGCATCCAGGCAGACCAGGACCACTGATGTCCTACTCTCCCCAGACATGGAAATCAAATAAAATAGTTTGCACAGGTCCTCACTGGAGGTTCAACCCAGAATAAATTTGACCTGCATCAGACTGATTAGGCTGTCCTAAACATAGAGAATGCGATTAGCCAATATTTTGGCCAAAATGTTTAGAATGGAATTAAGCAGCGATATGGAATAATAACTGCCAGGTAAAAGTTCATTTTTACTCATTTTATGTATGAGAGTAATCCACGCCTGTGTAAAAGAAAAAATCAGAGAGGCCAAAGGACAGCAAATAATTAAAAGGGTAATAAAATATCCATGCAGGCAAATTTTACACATTAATAACTTTGCAGCCGATCAATGGACGTACACAAAATTTGGTATGTGGTGTCCCATTTGGTATATCTCCTGAAGTGGTAAGGTTCATTCTGGTTGGATGTGTGGATACTGAGATTTGGATAATGCAACAACCTTATAATTCACCATTTTTTGCAGTTTTTTCCTCATCAACTTAACTTGCACAAGATGGCATGGCATTTTGGTGTGAATTTTTTATGGTAGAAACAGCTTGTGTCACAGAACTGTCTTACATTTGTTTGGTGAAAAAATATTAACCTGTTGCAATGTTATTCAGTTTTGCACTTCCCATTATTTTCAATAGGAATATCACTATCCAGGATACAGGAATAAAACAAAAATGGAATTTTGCCTCACGGAAAAGGATTCTATTTTTGTAAGAAAGAAAGTCATTTTCTGCAAGCTGCCATCTTAATTTCAGGTTTATCTGAAATATAAATATTGAAAACATGCAGTAGACACACCAGCACATGTATTTTGCTGATTGGAACTCCCTTTAGTGGACTTTGTAGTTGTCTGGTGGCAGAAGTGGCCCTAAATGTTGTTTTTTTTAATTAAAAATTTTAATTCCTTTTTCATCACTTGCTAAGATCCTTTTCCTTGAATCCATTTTTGTTCAAGGGAAACATGGATCATGAGTCACAAAAAAAAGATTTTTTACTTAAGGGGACAGGAAACAGTATCAAGTAGTTACTATACCTTTAAATGGACAAATATTGCAATAAACATGTTTGAATAACTGTTTTATATGTCTTCTCTTAATTTTTAACTAAACTGTAATTTTACCAGTGTCTTGTCTGGTTACTGAAACACAGTGTTCCAAATCATCTCATGTCCATAGAATGGTAAGCAATTTTCCTCAGGCAATAATGAACCTGCAGTGCCAGTACTATAATTCTAGTACAGTAGCTGGTAATTATAATCCCATGGCAGACTGTACATAATGGTAGTGCTCAAACTGACTCCTGTGTATCTGTCTGTCTCATGGAAGTCAGGATCGGCAAATGTTGCAGCTAAGTTAGTGAGCTCAGGCTGTGTGACTGTGGGATAGAAAACTCTCTTCCCCCTCAACCATAAAATGGGAATCTGCTCTTCACTTCTTGAATAGATCTTAAAACAACAGGGTAGGGAAATTCTGCTGTTCATACTGAAACTCACTGTAGTCACACTCAGTGATCGGTGAACAGACCATGTCAGCAACTAAAAATCTGGGTATGAGCTGGGAAAGCGTGTGTGTATATATATGTGTGTGTGTGTGTGTGTGTGTGTGTGTAGGGGTGCTGCAACCTCAGACCATAAATCAACAGGATTGGTAAAATGCTGCAGCTCAGTGTCCTGCATGATTACAGATGGGGAAACTGCCTCTCTCTCTCTCTCTCTCTCTCTCTCTCTTTCTTCATTTTCTGGATCCTGGGTAAGTTGGTGGGGGTTGGGGGAGGAAGGACACTAGGCTGTAGCTGGGCAGAAAATCAGTAATTATCACTGAAGGTCACACCTAATCAGGGGCCCCATTCAGTCACTCAAACAAGTAAAACCCTGTTTATCCAAATGTCAGGGGAGACATAAACAAAGATTATTCAGGTAAACAAGGTTGTGATTTCCTGAGGTTACCATACTGAACACTTTGCAAAGATGATGAGTAACTTAATGTACTGCAGCATTTGTATGACATGCTTTCCCGATGTTTTACAGACTTAGCACTGCAGATAAACTAAGCTCCTACCTGGTTCTTTTAGCTGATAAATGTCAGCTTAGTTTTGGGGCAATGAGGAGTTAACATAACTATGCTTGCTGCCCTGAATGCTGGTGCACACACACACACAGTTGTGACTTGGACAGAGATTCTAGATATGTAGCTTATGTAGTATTGTAGTTCCTGTTTTTTTTTACCTGTCAAAAAAAAAGAAAGATCTGCTGCCGATCAGCCCCCCACCTCCACCTCCCACTTGGGCACCCACAACCCCACACTCCCCAGTACACGCCTACACATCCTCACTCACCTGAACAGGTCCCAGGTTCAAGACCCACTCTCCAGTCTAAAACACGTCTTGCTGCTGGAACCAGTGACTGCAGTATGAGAAACTAAAGTAAATGCAGTTCAATGTATTTAGCCAAGGGGTTTCATCTTTTATGCATAACTTAGCTATTTATGAGATTTTTTTAGCTTTTTATTTATAGATTTTATGAAATACAGCAGATACCATATTTGCATAAGCTTATACAAGTTTCAATGAGCATACTCTTCATCGCAAAAAATGTACAGGTTCTGTGAATAAAAGGCTACATAAAGACAATTGTCCATTCTCCATGCCTGAACTGCTGAATAGTATTAAGGAGTCAATGTCCAGCTAGATCATAATGTAGGAGAGTACGCACTCACCTACTTAATAGCCCAAAGGGTATTCACCATTATTTCTGCCCCCCCTTAGGATACTAATGTAATTGGAAGGCTGAGTAAACCTAATTTTGACCCCAGTTTTCAGCGTTGCCTTTAGGGGACCCCACCTCATGAACAATATGACTGTCATTATGCGACTCCTGCACGAAAGGTGATTTTGCAGTTGCTTGGTGAATTTACCTTTCAGGCAATATTTGAAACTTTGTCCTGCCCTTGTTCATGAGGTGGGGTTAAAAGAAGACTATGTTGAAAATTTGGTGTCAAAATATGAAAAAATGACAAATATATGATCGCACTGCATGCTTGTAACTTTGGAAATTTTAAATATTTTGACCCCAGATTTTAAACATAGCATTTTTATTACCCCATCTCATGTATGTCAAGTGGCCCAGTGGCACTGAGGGTTCAGGTGCTGGACGCCACACCTCGTGCTGCACCAGCGACCCAGGTTCGGGAGTGAGCCCAGGTGCTGGAGGTCAGTGGGGGAAGGAGAGGATTGAGCATCTAATGGATTGCTCTCCTCTCCTGAGGGAAGGGCAATGGGTTTTCCAGCATCCCAGTGACCCCTGGTGGAGATCAGAGGCACTGCAGAACATAGGGACAGATGTGTGAGGAGGGTGGTAGACGTCTGCAGGGATGCTGTGTGCCATGGCGTCACTGCACACCATGCTCAGGAGGGAGGAGGGGAGCTCATGGGGAAACAAAACAAGAAAAACCTCTTGGCACTGGATAAGTGATGACCCCACAGTGTCTGGCCACCACATGCCCAATACCGGACCTCCGCCTCTGCCCCTTCGATCTCCCCATTGACCATAGATCCATGGATCCTGTGGGAGACAGTAATGTACTTGAAGAATGTGGGGTCACAGTGGGTGGTAGAGTGACAAGGTGAGTTGGGAGACTGAGAGAGTTCTGGGTCCCCGAAGAAAAAAACAGAATCGTAAAAAAAAAAATCTCATGTATGTCACAGCTGTCATTTTTCAAATCCTTGTCAAACTGTCTTTTCACACCTGTGGCATGGAATGGTGTTGAAGATTTGCAGAATTATGTTTTGGTGGGGATTAAAAAATATTCTGTATTGGGTAAATGAGGTAGGGTAATAAGATGGCTATGCTGACAATTTGATCACTGTTGTCTTATAAATGGAAGTGCAGGGCCCAGAGGACCATCTGCTTCTACAGCTAAATATATATATATATGCATCTGGAAAATAAGGATAAGATTATACTATTTCAAAAAATAAGGAAATAAATTGCAAAATCTTCATTAATGCTCTTGTTAGGTTTAAAGCCACAATAGTAGGGAAATGTGGCATTAGGTTTTCCAACCCTAATAACCCACCCCCACCCTGCACACACCAAAAGGTGTTGGGGGTGTGCCTTGGGGTAATCAGCCGTAACACTCACCCCATTCTCCTATACTCTACTTATCTCAGCTTACTTACTTATGGGGTGGGGTGAGCATTAGGGCTGATGACTCCAAGACACACCCCGGAGCCTATTGGTGTGTATGGGGTTGTGGTGGTGTGTTAGGGGTGGAATCCCCAATGCCACATTTCCCTGATTTTGTGGCTTTAACCCTAACTAGAGCATTAATGAAGTTTTTGGATAAATAGACACTCACAAACACACACACACACACACACACACACACACACACACACACATATATATATAATTTATTTATTTGAAAAGTTTCACCAGAAAGACAGAAAGACATCATGAGCTTCAAAAATATAATTTCCAGAAGTGTCCTGCGGGGAGGGGAGAATGGGATACCTTATACATAGCAAGTACAGAATAACATGAATTGAAGTAGTGTAACAAATTGCATAAGATACAATTAAACAGCAAAAGGGTATACTAAATATAAATGAAACTATGCAATATACCAGAATGAAAGCAAAAACATGCATGCTTACAAATACCCATATAAAAAAATATATATGTGAAGTAAATACACAATAGCATATGTAGTAAAGAAGACATTGCACACACATAAACATGTCCAGCCACTTAAAACATTATTAGGGGGTAGGGGATTAAACTTTAAGGGAAGGAAGCAGGACAGGTAAGAAAAGTAGGAAGGAGAGCAAGAAAAAGGGATAAAGTAATTGAAGGAAGTAAGGGGATGTAAGGGGAGGGAAGGTGGAATGGACATGCTTGAAGAAGGCAGGATTGGGAAGAGAAACAGGATGGAGAGCAAGAAAAATTGATAAAGTATTGAAGGAAGTAAGGGTCAGGAGCATTTGCCGAAACAGGAAATATATTTATGGAGGAGACAAGACAATGAACTAGTGGAAGTGGCAGAGTCGATATCTAAGGGGGGGGGTAAGTTCCAGAGATTAGGAAAATGATCGGAAAAAGCAGCACTACCAGAAGAGGAATTACAGGCAGGAAGGGTTAAAGTCCTGTGGGTTGAGTTACAGAGGGAATAGGAAATAGAAGAGGGAGTGCAAAGGAATGCATTTAGGTAGGATGAAAAGGAGCCAAGCCAGAGCTTGCCAACTAGTGAGGACCAATGAGCAAGGCATCTGACCTCGAGAGGTGAAAATGAGAGAACAGTGTACTGTAGAGATCACAGTGGTGAGTATGAGGTGTACAATTAAGGGCAAAGTGGCAGAAGGATTTGAAAAAGGTTTCCAGTCTGGCAAGAGTGGAATTAAGGGCGACAATGTAGACTATGTCTCCAAAGTCAAAATTTGGGAGAATCATCTTCTGGACGATTTCTCGATGGGCCTGGGGGGTACATCCACGGTCATGCCTCTATAATTAGGGTTGAGTAGCAGGTTTAATGTTAAACTTAAAATTTTTCAATTTAACAACTTTGGAACCGATAAATGGATTTGCATAAAATGTGGTATGTGCTGTTCCATGGGGTAGATTTCTTGATGTGGCAAGTTTTGTTTAGGTTGAATGTGTGGATTCTGAGATGTGAATAGTGAAAACAAGAAAAAAGTCACCCTTTTTTGCAATTTATTCTTCCTCATCTTGTCACCAGACAGTGTGGAATTTTAGTATAATTTTTCTAGGGTAGAAAGGACATTGGTAGCAGAACAAACAGTGAAAATTTGGTGCAATAATATTAATCTGTTGCAAAGTTATTACGTTTTTAAGTTGCCATTATAACATATGAGGAGTTTGTTTTTCAGGATAGCTGTATTTTTTGAGAAAAAGAAATTGATATTGCAAAAAAGAATTGAGTCTCATGAGAGCATTTCTTTTTAGTGAGACCTGAAATCCTTTTTCATGAGGAAAAAATCCTTTTTCGAGAGCTGCCATCTTGTTTTTTTCATCAATTAAAACCCCTGTGAAATACATACAAATGTTGTTATTAAAAAAAAAAAAAAAAAAAGCAGCATCTAGCTAAACTGGCCCTGTTTAGCTAGATTCTGACCATTGTTTTTTTAAAACAAGGGCGAGAAATACCTTTTATGGTGACCAGAAATCCTGGGTTCCCAGCTTAGTGAGAGGAGCCTTCAACTGTAGGACTGCAGCCCAATTTTCCCTGATGTCTAGTGGAAACCCTCACTCCCCGATCACTGTCCCCAATCCATTCCCTGGTATAAAGAGGCCCTCCACCCCCCAATCCTTGTTCCCCTCTTCACTTTTATATTTAATTAATATATTCCGATATTGGGATGCCCAGTCACCAGTGTCAGATGACCCTGCCCCGCCGCCCATTTCTTTATGTGCCAACATCAGGGGACCCAATCCCCAGTGTCCCAAAATCTTTATTTTATATATGTACCCCTGCTAAAAAAGAAAACAGTCCCCAGCATCTTTTAATTTTTTTTCTTTTAACCTGAAAAAAATAAAATGGTAACTCGTCATCTCCCTCTTCCCCATCCCGATTCTCTCACTGAGTAATCCAATAGCCCACATCCCCCGTTGCCCTGTACTTACCACTGGAGATCATCAACTGTCATCTTCTGTGGACTGGAACATGTCTGCACTCTTCAAAGCCTAACTACAAACTGAAGAATCAAGGTACAGTAAGTGCCGTATAATGGCTGTAAATGGCGTTTTGAACTTATGTTGCTATCTTGGCCATTTTTAGGTATTTTTTTAACCACATTTTCAACATAGTTATTTTGGAACCCCACCTCATGGACACTAGCACTGTCATTTTGTTACTCTATTTCGAATTTCCAGACTTTTGTAGCTGTAATAGAAACCCCAACTGCTGCATTAATTTGGACTTTTGTTTGCCATAAATTTCCCTTCTTTTTGCAAAAGTGTAATGTAACCAGTATGTGGTTGTGGGAGGCCCTGCGCATGAACATGTAATGTTATTCATTTGTTGGAGTGCAGGCCATACAGGCCATACTCTACCATATATCCATAAGTGTATAGACATTGTAATGAACCTTCATCTCCCTGTGGGAGCTCAGGGCAATTTGGGCTCTGCACTCCCAGCACTGCATAATGGCATGCCTCCACTCACATTTTTGCATAATAGTTTGCATATGTGGGAGCGCAGGCCCTCTGGATCCTGTGCTACCACATGCACATAACTACCTAGACATAGTGCAGGCCTAGAGACATTCCAAGTAGCATTTGTAACACTAATTTGGCAATATCTCAATAACCATAGCAACATCAGAAAAAAATTCCACTGCAGTTGTAATCATGAAATGACAACCTGCACACACACTTACTCTGCTTTATGAAAAATCTGTATCTGAAACCGTTTTCAAGATACAGGTGCCGAAAGGCGCTGCAGGCACTGCAATGTTAGCCTATGGGAAAATTCTCTAATTCGTAATGCCACAACTATGCAACCAATGTAAATTTTAAATCAAAACCAGCAAAAGGTACATCTGTGGTGCAAACCCTTTCTACCTGTAAATTTCAGCCCAGAAGTCCAAACCATTTAGTTGCAGTGAAGTGCCAAACAAACGCGTATTTTTAGGGCCAGTACTGTCTCAAATTGTGAAAGTGGTCACAAAAGGATGTTGTGATTTGCAAAAATAGGCAGCCTCACTGCCACTAAAATCATGACAGTTTCGTGCTGTACTGTTGCAGATTGCAACAGTACAGATGGAAACAACTTGAAAAACACAGTTCTGGTCATTATTTTTAAAACCTGATGCCAGGATTGTGTTCCTAGGGCCCCGTTTTGGTAAACACAACAGTCGGTGTTTACCAAGGGGCATGCTATTTTGAATTAAAATGTTTTTTCTCCACCACTAATTGAAAACAATATGGGCACCACAAGACAGTGCTGAGGGCATCTGCGACAGTAAAATCTTCTGCAGCGACAGTACAATGTGTTTTTGCACCACACATATAATTTTTTCCCGTGGGCTATAATGGTAAACTTGTTTTTTAATAACTTTTGAACAGATTAATATTTTTTCATTGAATCTTCAAAAGGTTCATCAGTGACCCAGATCACATATTGCTGACAATTTCAGACCAGAGAGGCAAACCATTTGGGCTGTAGCCCCAAGCAAAGAAATTGCCCAAAAGTGTTTGTGCACATTTTGTGGTGCATTGCAGTTCAGCAACTGAACATCCAACCAGAATGTAACTTGCCAGATCCAGAGATCTATGGTACCAGACTGCACGTTCAAAATTCTGGGCCAATCTACATCAGTGATATTGTGGAGGGTTTGAGAGGGAGTGTGTGCCTATTTGAAGATGATACAAAAATCTGTAATAGGGTGGACAACCTGGAGGGGGTGGAACAGATGAGGAGGGACCTCAAGATGATAGAGTGGGCCAGGAAATGGCAGCTGGGTTTTAATGCCAAGAAGTGCACTATGATGCACCTAGGGAGGGAAAAACATGAAAGTGGGGTACACACTGGGGGGGGGGTCAAAGAATCAGAACAGGAAAGGGATCTGGGGATCAAAGTCTCCTCAAACCTTAAGGTAGGTTTTCAATGTAGTAGAGAGGCATGAAGGTCCAATGGCATGCTGGCATGCATAGGCAGGGGCATTACTAGCAGAAGCAGTGAGGTTATAATGCCCATCTACAAAGTCATGGTGAGGCTGCAGTTAGAGTACGAGATTCAGTTCTGGAGACCACACCTTCACAAGGATATAGATGCATTGGAGAGGGTTCACAGAAGGGCAACAAAGATAGTGCAGGGTATACAGGGGAAGATGTACGAGCAGAGGTGTAAGGAGCTGAATCTGTACACACTGGAAAAAGGATGGGAAGGGGGACATAACTGAAACCTTTAAATATGTATAAAGGGACTCAATAAGGTATGTGAATGGGGTCTGCTGAGGAGGAAGGAGGAAGCTAGAACCTCAGGGAACAGCCTCAGATTGCAAAGAAATAGGTTCATGGGCAATGTGAAAGGGCACTTCTTCAAAGAGAGTGTGACTTGAGCACTGTAACAGACTACCAGATGGAGTGGTGGGGGCTGAGACGGTGGAGAAATTTAAGAGGAAATGGGACAGGCACATGGGAATAAGTATTGGGGAGAGGGTGGGGGCAGGTCGGGAGGGGGGTATGTTAAAGGGGAGGGTCCCATTTTGGCATCTGCAGTTCCAGACGGGTTTTTGATGATACACTGCCAGAGAGTGTACCATCAGGGCAGGGGGTTGCAGTCTGTTTTAGGCAGGAACTGGAGTTGCCAGTAGGGACTACCAAGTCCTTTGAGTGAATAGTGGGTGCAGGTGCAGGTTTCAGGATCTTTCTCATCTACTGTCCGCCAGGAGATAGGAGGGTTTTCCTGAAGAAGGTAATGGACTTCATCATCGTGAGGGTGTTTGAGGCCCCTAGATGGTTGATTCTGGGGGACTTCAATGCTTGGGTCAATGATGAACTATTACTTTTTGGACAAAACCTCCTCCAGTTGATGGAGTCATTGGGCCTGACATTGGTCATTACTATCGCAACACATGGAGGAGGGGCACTTGTTGGACTTGGTGTTCCACCTGGGGATGGAAATCTTTGAGATGGAGGCGGATCCTATCAGGTGGACTGACCATCATACTCTGAGATTCAGTTCCATGGCCCCTCAAAGTAGGCCAGCCCCAAAGAAAATAGGACAGTATTGTCCTTTAAGAGGAGTTACCTTGGAAGGCCTAATGAGGGTACTGGACTTTTTGGGAACTACAATAGATAGAGATGACCCAGGTTCCATGGTGCTAGCCTATAATAGGGCAGTGACCGGGGCCATTGATGCCACTGTTACAGTGCTTGTTCACCCTGTTCCTTCGCCCAGGTGCCCCATGGTTTGATGGAACACTACGGAAGTTGAAGAGGCAAGGGCAAATGTTGGAGAGACACTGGCAGAAAACTCACCTGGAAAAGGACAGACTTAGGTTCTTGGACCATTATAAGGGCTTCCAATCAGCAATTTCCCAAAAGGAGGCAGAGTTCCGGTCCAGGGAAATTGCTGCAGTGAAAAATAGACCAGATCAGCTCTTCTGGACTGTGGACAGACTGCACTATCCAGCCTGTCTTCTGTTAGGTTAAGCATTGTCACAAGGAAAGTGTGAGGAGTTTGCACAGTTTTTCATCGATAAGGTGTCCACTATCAGGGCGGAGATCAACCAGTGCCTCCCCATTGGTCCTTGCATTGACCAGCCAGGTAGTACAAATGCCCAGATGACCTGAGCTACCTTCAGCCAACTGGCAGTCATGGATATAGTGAGGATGATCCAGACTCTGTGGCCAATTTGCTGTAGTTTGGATCCAGTCCCAACTCACCTTCTTGTAGGGTGTGTTGAGGTCATTGTCCAGGTACTAGCTGGGATCGTGGGGATTTCATTGGAGAGAGAAATCTTTCCTGATCCCTTAAAGGAGGCAGTGGTGTGGCCACTCCTGAAAAAGCCCTCCCTTGACCCAGACTGCCAAGCTAACTACAGACTAGTCTCGAGCTTACCTTTTACAGGTAAAGTAATTGAGAAAGTGGTCGCTCTGCAGCTGGAGGATCATTTATCCATTCACAATATCTATGACAATCTCCAGTTGGGCTTCAGAAAAAGGCATAGCACTGAGACTGCCCTAGCTCAGGTAATAAATTATCTTCTGGTTGCGAGAGACTGGAGAGCCTATTCGATCTTGGCTCTCCTTGATCTCTCAGTGACGTTTGACACCGTGGACTATGGGGTGCTGCTCAAGCACCTGCGGTTTTCCAGTAGACATAGGGGGCAGTCCTCAGAAGGTTTCATTCTTTCCTTGTGGCAGATCTCAGAGAGTGGTGTCAGGGATCTATTCCTCAGCCCCTCGGAGTCTGCCCTGTGGGGTGCCGCAGGGCTCAGTGCTGTTCCTCATGTTGTTTGCAGTGTACATGCTGCCATTAGGGGACATTATAAGATGGGACGAGTTAAGTTTTCACTGCTATACAGATGATTCTCAGCTATATAGGTCTTTTGTGCCTGACCAGGGATTAAATACGGCCTTGGTGTTTAATAACTGCATATCAGAGATACAAGACTGGGTGAGTGCTAGCTGGTTGAGGTTAAACCAGGGAAACACTGAGGTATTGATAGTGGACCCTGATCATAGCACAGACAGGACATGTGTAGGAAAACCATCCAGTTTACAACTTGGAGGTACCCCACTGAATGCCTCGGGCCAGGTAAGGAACCTAGGAATTATATTTGATGAAGGCCTAATCCTGAAGGCACAGGTGTCAGCTGTGGTCAGATCTTCCTTTTACCATCTAAGGAGTATCACCAGGGAAAACATGTTGTTCCATCCTAAGATCTGCTTACCTTGGTCCACACCATTGTTACCACTCATATTGATTACTGCAGTGCCCTCTACCTTGGGCTAAAGGGGGTGAATATCTGCCGATTGCAGCTAGTGCAGAATGTGACAGCCAGGTTCTTAAATGGAACTCCTAGATCCAGCCATATAACCACTGTTCTGCATGCACTGTACTGGCTGCTGGTACAGTGGTGGATCACCTTCAAGGTTGCTTTGCTGATCTATAAAGCACTACATGCCCTGGGACCCCAGTACCTGCATGATCTTCTGTTTCCCTACTGCCACTCCCACTCACTCCGATGCTCTGACAAGGGATTGCTAGAGATTCCCAGGGTACGTTTGAAAACATCTGGAAGACGATCATTTGCCTTTATGGCTCCTACCCTGTGGAATTCTATACCTTGTTGGATATGATATAGCCTGACCGTAGGAGGTTTTAAAAGCTCTCTTAAGACCTATCTGTTCCAAAAGGCCTTTGATGGCACCTGGGAAGATTAATACTGAAGCCCACAAGATTTTAAATTTTTAAGTACTGTATTATTCTGTTTTAAGATTATGTATATGTTGTTTTATGTAAATTGTAAAGGTGACCTGAGCTTGGGAAGGGCACCTAATAATAAATAAAGCTTTACTTTACTTACCTACTTTACCTATGGATGCCATTATGCAAAACTGGAAGCACAGGGCATTACTGTGAAATGTCTCTAGGCTTATGTAAGGTGGGAGCACAGGGCCCAGAGGTCCTGTGCTCCCAACTATGGATACCATTTTGCAAAACTGGCAGCACAGGGCCCTCCTGTGATATGTTTCTATGCTTATGGGTAGATTGGAGAGCAGGGCTAAGACAGCCAGTGCTCCCACATACAGAATGGATATGAGTAATAGTACACATTCTCAAAAAGAAGGGAACTTTTGACAGCTAACGAAAAGGGATTTGGCTCACGAAAAGGGATTTTGACAGCTTACAAAATGGAATTTTTAGTTTTCTGTTCCTTTCCCACTTTACTGCAAAGAAATGGTTTGGAATTTTGGCCTCAAATTTACAGGGTACAAAGGGGTTGCCCCACAGATGTGACTCATGCAGGTTTGGTGAAAAAATTTACATCAGTTTGTGGTTATAACATTCCAAAATATGGAAATTTCCTGTTGGATATCATTATGGCGGCACTTTGTGCATTAATAACTTTGCAGCTGTTCTTGCAATTTACATCAAATTTGGAATGTTCCCTCAAACATAAATTTTCTCTTGATAGCCAATTTTCAGGTTTATTGGGAGTGCATCTCTGGAGATATACTGTCCCAAAATGTGTACATTCCCAATTTTTGTCAAATTCTTTCTTCGATTGTTTCACTATCTGCATTATTAACTTTAGAGTTGTTCATACAATTTACATCAACTGTGGCATGTATCATCCAAGACCAATATACTAAGTTTCATTTTGATTGGGAGTGCACTTCTGGAGATTTGCAGTCCCTAAATGTGTACATCCCCATTTGTTATCAAATGCTTTCCACGATTGTTGCACTTTGTGCATTAATAACTTCACAGCTGTTATTACACTTTGCATGAAAATTGGTATGTACCCTCATAGACTAATGAAACATAGAATCTGACGGCAGATAAGGACCGCTTGGCCCACCCAGTCTGCCCATTTCCCCTACCTACTGGATAAGTTGCAGATCCTATTTAACTAGCAGCCTACTTCTTTCTACCCCCAACCCCTAGAATTGCCTTATGACTGTCCCATGCATGCTTGAATTCAACCACTGTTTTTGACTCCACAACCTCCTCTGGAAGGCCGCTCCATGCATCCACAACCCTCTCTGTGAAAAAATGCTTAATTACATTACCTCTGATCCGACCCCCCCTCAATCTTCAAATTGTGCCCCCTTGATCTTGCACACCTCTTTTTTTGAAAGATGCTACCCTCTTGGACTTTGTTGATTCCCTTGAGGTACTTAAAAGTTTCTATCATGTCCCCCCTCTCCCTCCTTTCCTGGAGGCTATACATATTAAGCTCCTTTAGTCTTTCTTTATATGTCTTCCGGTGCAGATCCTGCACCATTTTAGTTGCCCTCCTCTGGACAGCTTCCCTCCTGTTTATGTCCTTGTGGAGCTTGAGTCTCCAGAACTGTACAAAGTACTCCAGATGGGATCTCACCAGTTGTCTGTACAGAGGGATAACAACTTCCTGTTTTCTATTGGTGATGCCTCTCCCTTTGCATCCCAGTATCCCCCCAGCCCTCCTTACTGCCCTCTCACATTGCTTGCCCACCTTTAAGTCATCTGATATGACTACCCCCAGGTCCCTTTCCATTTTTGTTTTGTTAGTATCTCACCCCCATTGTGTACTCTTCCCTGGGTTTTGTTTCCCAGGTGCATTACCTTGCACTTCTTAGCATTGAATCTAAGCTGCCATACATTTGACCATTCCTCTAACCTTGCCAAGTCCTTCTCATCCTTTCCACCCCACCTTGTGGATCAACTCTGTTGCAGATCTTTGTGTCATCTGCAAAGAGACATACTTTTCTTCCAGTCCCTCTGCAATGTCACTTATAAAGACATTGAAGAGGACCGGTCCTAATACTGAACCCTACGGTACCCCACTAGTAACCCCCTTTTCTTCAGAGTGGACTCCATTTACTACTACCCTCTGTGTCCTATTCTCCAGCCAATTCTTTACCCAGGCTATCATCTTGGGACCCACTCCCAGGCTGGTTAACTTTATATCAATCTTTGTGTGGGACTGTGTCAAATGCTTTGCTAAAGTCTAGGTAGGCCATGTCCACAGCCCCTCCCTGATCTACTACTTTTGTCACCCAGTCAAAGAAATCTATTAGATTCTTCTGGCATGACCTTCCCACTGTGAATCCATGCTGCCTTGGGTCCTGTGCCCCTCTGGCCTCTAGGTACTCGACAATTTTTTCATTCAGAAGTGATTCTATCATTTTCCCTATCACTGAGGTTAAACTAACAGGTCTGAAGTTTCCTGCTTCTGCCCTGCTGGCCTCAGATTTATGGGGTACAAAGGGGTTGCCCCCTTTGTACCCTGGCCTCTTGATATGCCAACTTTGATTTTGATTGGGAGTGCAAATTTTGAATTATGCAGTCCCAAAATGCGTACATCACTTTTTGTTTAAATAAATTCTTTCTTTAACATTTTGCACTTTAATAACTTCATAGAATTTCTTATAATTAGCATATTTGGCATGCACCCTCAAGAACAAATGGTCTCTTGACATGCCAAGTTTCATTTTGATTGAGTGTGCACCTCTGAACAATGCAGTCCCAAAATGTGTAGATCACCATTTGTTGTTAAATTCTTTCTTCACTTTTATGTTAAGCTTAATAGTTTGTGGTTCAATAACTTTGAAAAAGTTTAGGTGATTTACATGAAATTTACCATGCCCCATCATGAAGCAGACATCTTATGAAGTTGTAAGTTTTGTTTTAGTTGCATCTGAGGGCATGGAGATATAGTGTCCCAAATTGTGTAAATCACCATTTTGTTTTATTGTTCTAGCTGCATGGTAGTGCAGCTATAGTTAAGGTTGCATGGCCACTTTTATGTTAAGCCTATATTTATGCACTTTATTAACTTTGCAATCTTTTAAATGATTTGCCTGAAATTTGGCATGTCCTTTCTTCTGCCATAGATCTCAGGATCTGGCAAGATTTGTTCTGGCGGGATGTGCAGTTGCAGAGCTGTAGAGTGCCAAAACAAGTGTAAAACAACACTTTTTTGACCATTTTTGGCAAATTCTTTGCTCATCTCCACAGTCCAAATAGTTTGCTTGTCTGGTTTGAAGTGTTCTGGATTTATGGGGACAGGGTCAGGCAAGTGCCTTTTGAAGGTTTGGTGAAAAAATATTAATCCATTCAAAAGTTATTAAAGTTTCAAGCTTCCCATTATAACCTAAGGGAAAAATATATGTTCCCCTTGAAAGTACTTTTAACTTTCAAGAAAGCAGTGTTTAGTGTCGTGCTTGGCTTTTTACTTTCATGCTGCCACCATCTTGTTTTCAGTTGGCGAGGCACAAACAGCATTGTAATTCAAAAAATACTGCCCCAGGTAAACACCAACACTTGCGTTTACCTACACTGGACTTTAGGAACACAGCCATGACATTAGTTTTTCTCCAGGATGCCCAGAAATATGTTTTTTAAGTTTTTACACCATATTAGCCATGATCCTTTCATGAAAGTTCCATGGACTATCATGAAAGATCCTTGGGTGCTTGCATAAAAGTCCTGCATCAATAATTGTAGGACTTTCATGAAGGTTCCACAGTACTTACTGTACATGAAAGCTCCCCATGTAAACCAATGGGACTTTCACGAAATTACGCGGAACATTCACGGATTTTTCACAGTTCAACAGCCCCCTAACACCAGTTCCTTTGCCACTTCATAGCAAGACAACGGTTAGTACTTTTGGGCTGAAATTTGCAGAGTAGCAAGTCCTTCCCCACAGATGTGCCTTTTGTTAGTCTGGTGAACAAATTTACACCAGTTCCACATTTACAGCATTTCAAAATTATAAATTTTCCCATAGGATAACATTGCGGTAGTCGCAGCACCTTTCCGTACATATATCTCAAAAATGGATCGAGATGCAGATTTTTTGCTAAACACATCTTAGGATGGAATACACCTTTAGGTGTACTAAGCTTGCATGGAGGTAGCTAGGTCATGAATACAAATGTGAAAAATGTTTTTTCTGCTGTTGCTATAGTTACTGAGATATTGCCAAATAAGTGTTACAGGGTTTACTTAGAATGCCTCTAGGCCTGTGCTATGTGTCTGTACTTATCAGAAGGTGGGAGAGCAGGGCTAGATGGCCTGCTTTCCCACCTATGCATACTATTTATGCTAAACTAGGAACACTGGGCCCTTCTGCACTATGCCTGTACACTCATGGGTGAGTGGGAACCCAGGGCCCAGAAGGCCTGCGCTTACACCTATGGATATGATTATGCAAAACTAAAAGCACAGGGCCCTCATGTGCCATGTCTCTATACTTATAGGTAGGTGGGATTGCAGGGCCAAGAGGGTCTGTGCTCCCACCCATGTGTACCATCTTGTAATAATGGGAGTACAGGGCCCCCAGGTGCCATGTCTCTACATTTATGGGTGGTTAGAAGTGCAGGGCCCAGAGAACCATTCTCCAACATATGCATCCCATTATGCAACAATGGGAGCACAGTGCCCTCCTGTGCTATGCCTCTACACTGATAGGTGTGTTGGAGCACAGGGCCCAGAGGGCCCACGCTCCCACCTATGGATACCATATGAGTAACATTTCACTTTCTCAAAAAGAAGGGACATTTCAAAAACACTCAGTTAATGCATCAGTTAGGGTTGATTCAATGCCAACTAAATTCTAGAAATTCAATGTTAGGGTTACCAACCCTATCCCCCTCCTACGTCCACCAGCCACATTCCACAGACCAAAAGGCTTTGGGTGTGCCTTGGAGCCATTGGGCCTAACTCTCACCCAATTCTCCTATACTGCACCATCTCAGCATCTTTACACAAGGAATGGGGTGAGTGTTAGGGTCCTGTAGGGCCACTATGGTTAGGGTTGATTAAGTGCTTTAATGTTAAATTCAAAATTTTGCACTTTAATAC
Organism: Neoceratodus forsteri; assembly: GCA_016271365.2. Taxonomy (NCBI): domain Eukaryota; kingdom Metazoa; phylum Chordata; order Ceratodontiformes; family Ceratodontidae; genus Neoceratodus; species Neoceratodus forsteri. The sequence goes on from CM057453.1 coordinate 243,650,742, forward strand.
ATTTGAAAGCATTTGTCAAATTCCCTTGAAATTTTGCATGTGCGATGTGGTGGCATAGATCTCTGGATCTGGAATGTTTCATTCCCATTAGATTTGTGGTTGTAGAGCTGTGGAGTGAGAAAAGTGTGACAAAATACTCAATTTAGAGGAATTATTTGCTCATCTCCACAGCCCGAACTATTTCTCCATCTGGTATGAAATTTTCAGGGTGTATGGGGACTGAGTCAGGGAAATGCCTTTGGAAGGTTTGATGAAAAAATATTAAACTTTTTTGTTTCCCATTATAGCCTATGGAAACAAATTATGTGCACAATGAAAGGTTTCTCGACATTCTGCATTACTTTCTCAAAAGTACCATTGGTTTACATGGGGGATTTTCATGAAATTTTGTATTACTTTCATGAAAATACCATTGGTTTACATGGAGAGCTTTCACAAAATTCCTCATTACTTTCCCAGCAAAAGTATGATTGGTTTACATGGGGGACTTTGATGAAATTCTGCATTACTTTCATGAAAGTATTCCAGTACATTTGTAAAAGCTGTGCCATGTAAACCAATGGTGCTTCCATGAAAGTCCTGCGCTCCCACTTATGGATATGGAGTGCAGGGCCTAGAGGACCCACACTTCCACCCATGGATACCATCTTGCAATACTGGGAGAAGAGGGTCCTCAGGCACTATGTCTCTACACTTATGGTTGGGTGGGAGAACAGGGTACAGAGGACAGCATTCTGAAATATGCATCATATTATGCAAAACTGGAAGCACAGGGCCCTCCTGCGCTATGCCTCTATACTGATGTGTGGATTGGAGAACAGGGCCAGGGGGGCCTGCACTACCACCTATGGATATCATATAAGTAACATTTCAATTTCTCAAAAAAAAGTGAAATTCATTGCACAATACTCTGTTAATTCCACACCAACAAAAGTCTGGAAATTAGATGTTAGGTTTACCAACCCTACCACCCCACACACATACCCATCATCCACAGACCAACAGGTGCTGGGGTGTGACTTGGGATCATTATGTCTGACACCCTATTCTCCTATACTGTACCATCTCAGCTTGTTTACACATGGAATGGAGTGAGAGTTAGAGCAGTAGCACCAGTATATTAGTATTGAGTGCAAACATCTATGTTAAAGCCACATTTTTGAACATTAATAACTTTGAAACTGTTCAACGGATTTGCATGAAATGTGGCATACATAATTTATTTTGGTACATCTATTGACATGGCAAACTTCATGTGAATCTGCTAATACACACAATCAGCAGCTGGCCATGGAGGTGAGAGGTGGGCTGTGCCAGTTGCAGGCTGGGTAAGGGTGGGGGTGGTGCTGGGTGGGCTGGCATGACTGGGTGGGGGCCTCTAGGCTACCAGGGAATTGGAGATCATAATGTATTTTATGATGATCAGGGGGTCATTAGACTACCAGGAATAAGGACAACAATATTAATTTTTATACAGATCGGGGGGAACACTAGACTACCAGGGATATACAAAGCATTATTTATTAAATACACATTGGGGGGACACTAGACTACCAGGGATACAGACAACATTATTTCTTAAATGCACATTGGGGGGATGCTAGACTACCAGGGAAATGCAGAACATTATTTTTTTTTTTACAGATTGGGGGGAGGCCATTAGACTACCAGGGATATTGAAAACATGATTTATTTTATTCAGATCGGGCAGAAGAGATCTATGTTCCATGCCTGCCAACTTTCAAACAAATCTGTCATATGGTGGCAAAGTTATTAAGATGCAAAATTTCACACTTTAACCATAAATGGGATACTCAACCATAACTATAGTGGCACGGTATATATATATATATATATATATATATATATATATATATATCTACAGTCAATTCCACTTGTATGCCGCTGCTGCAGACAACTGAAAAATGGGCATATATCCGAAACGGCATACAAGCGGGAGAATGAATTTCGAATAGCTGCTAGTATGCATGACAATCAGCTGCACATTATTTTAATCGTTAATTTCATTTATTTATGCAGAAGCCAACCTCGATGAGTAAAAATAAGAACTGCAATAATTAAGTACAGTGCAGTAGTTTAAGTAATTTAAAAAAGATCACAAGTCAATGCAGTTTGTGCTTACAGCAGTGTCATTTTCCGCGACAGCGTCTGCTTCTGTGCAATGCTTGAGCCACTTATCTATTGATTGCTGTTTGGCTCCATGATTTGCTAACATTTCAAGTCATTTTTCAAAAGTGTAAAACCACTCATATTCCTTAATTTCCCTCGCAGTAGCATAGTGCTGAATGGCTCGTACCATCTGCAATACCTCTCTCGTGGTGGCCACTGGCTCCTGCTCCCCCTCCTCATCTTCCTCTTCTGCTGTGTGTGTTTTGTGTCAGGATTTCATTACAGATTTCTTCATCTGTCACAACACCAGAAGTTGGCTCCTCTGTGTCCATGGTAATGTAATCCACAAAGTCAGACTCCTGCATTCCGGTTGGTGGATGCATTCCGGTTGGTGGATCAATTTCGTCTGTACCCTGGGTCTCTCCATGAATGACCCCGGCTTTAATAAAGCAGTTCTGGATAGTTTGGGGTTTAACTTCTTTCCACGCATAGTGGATAAGGTGTATTGCATCGAGAATTTACATTTTTCATGCTTTGTCATTAAACATGTCCATGGATCCATCAATGTCATCCAGCAGACGATTAACAATCGATTTTCGGTAATGGACCTTTAGGTTGTGTATCACCCCTTGATCCATAGGTCGGATCAGGGCAGTGCAGTTAGGAGGAAGGAAAATTAAATTGATATCGGACAGGTTAATTGCTTTATGGGCAGGACAGTTGTCAACTAGCATAGCGATTTTTTCCTTTTCTAAACCTCATTTTTTTGTTAAGGTCTTTTAGCCGTTCATGGAAAATATCAGCCGTCATCCAGGCATTTGAGTTGGCATGATAGTGAACTGGTGGTGCCTCTACATTTATGCTTTTAAAACATCTGGGTTTTTTAGAGCATCTGATTACAAGGAGTGGGAGCTTTTCTGTACCAGTGCAGTTTGAACACACCATTATGGACACGCGGTCCTTTGCTTTCTTGTAACCGGCTGGTGTTTGTGTACGAAAGGACAGTGTGCCATCAGGAGTCACTCTGAAAAATAAGGCTGTCTGATCACCATTAAAAATGTCAGTAGAGGCATATTACTGTAGTAGGGTGGGCAGAACAGTACGGATCCACTCCTCGGCACCTGCGGTATCATTCTCAGCCTTTTCGCCATGGATCCATCTGTAACAGATGTTGTTACACTCTTTCCACCTGGAGAGCCAGCCTGTAGTTGGCTCAAACTGTACACCTAGTGTTAGTGACATGATGCGGGCTTTTTCCATCAACATTATGCCAGACACAAGAACACCACAGTTGTTGGAGGCAGTAAACCAACTGAGGAGCACCTCTTCCACCTGAGGATCCTTGCCATCTCTTTTTCTTTTTCGGTTTGTGTTGCCACTTCGACTCCACTCATGCAGGATCTGATCTCGGGACCGCATAAAACGCCCAACACTGGAAATGTCCACGCCAAATTCGGCTGCTAAATCCTTTCTTGTAACACCAGACAATTCAGATTTTTCAAGAAGCTCAGCTTTACGAGCAAGAGATAGCACATTTCTTTTGTTCTTCTCCATTGCTGCATGAGGTGTTAGTGGTAAGCGGCTATATTTAACAGGAACCGCTAAAGGCAATTACCTGTAATTAACCGATTAACACATACTCAGGTAATCTGGAGCTTCATTTAGAGCTTCATTTAGACACAGCTGCAGTAAACAAAACAGGCATACAACCGAAATGGTCACGGCATACATCAGGACAGTTTTATATTGCGGGAATAGGAAGGGGATTGAGACTTTGATAAAACGGGCATATAACTGAAAATGGCATATGTCAGAAAGGCATACAAGTGGAATTAAGTGTATATATATATATATATATATATATGTAGCTAAGAGGCAAGAAACTCTGTTTAATGCATCAGTTAGGGTTGTTCCACATTGACAAAAGCAAGGAAATTCGTTATTAGGGTTGAAAGCCCCCTTGGACACCCCCAGCCCACCCCAAATGGCATTGGGGTTTGCATTGGGGTCATCGGCCCTAACTCTCACCCCATCACAGGTGTAAAGAAGCTGAGGTATAGGAGAATGGGGTGAGAGTTAGGACCAATGACCCCAACGCCCACCTCGATGCCATTTGGGGGTGTGGGCTGAGGGATCCAAGGGGGGGCCTTCAACTCTAACACTGAATTTCCTCACTTTTGTCACTGTGGAACAACTCTAACTGATGCATTAAACAGATTTTTTTGCCTCTAATTTCCCTTCTTTTTGAGAATGAGGACGATAAATAGCGAATGTAATGCAGTGGCAGGAGCGCAGGGCCCCCTCACTCCCACCATGTGATGTCTTGTCACATAGTAACAGGAACAGCAATGCAAACACAAGCACCAACAGTTACGTACATGGTAACGCAAACGTAAATGGTAAAGCAAACATTAATAGAAACACAAGCGCAAAGTGATGCCAAAGTGAACAGTGATGCAAACAGACACACAAGTGCATATGAAAACACAACTGGTAACATGCACAGTGATGGCACTGGTATGTTAAATGTTAATGTTAAGTGTTACAACAAAAATAAAGGCAAAAGGAACAGAAATGGAAACGCAAATGCAAGTGCGCATGTAAATGCAAACCATAACATGCACGGGCACAGTACTGCAATTGTAGACACAAATGGTAAAGTTAATATGAAGAAAAATGCCAAAAGAAACAGAAACAGAAATGGGAACAGAAGCGCATATGCAAACACAAACTGTAAAATGAAGGGGCACAGTACTACAATTGTAAATGCAAATGGTGAAGTTAACATGAAGAATAACCCCAAAGGAAACAGAAACAGAAATGGGAACGAAAGTGCATACGGAAATGCAAACCTTAACACTCATGGTCTCGTTACCTCATTTGTAAATAGAAATGTTAATGGTAACAGCAACAATAATGCCAAAGGAAACAGAAACACGAAAGGAATTGCAAGCGCATATGGAAACGCAAACCATGACATGCCCAGTCACAGTACGGCAATTGGAAGCACAAATGGTAATGTTAACAGCAGAAATAATGACAAAGTAAAGAGAAACAGAAATGCGGATGCAAGTGCGCATGCAAACAAGAAAGTAAAAGGTAATGCACACGGTGGTGTACACTGGAATGGTAACATAAACGCACACGGAAACACAAGTGGTAATAGTAACTGTAACAGTAATGGAAGCGCACACCCTGTTTTTGCCCAACAGCTGCATAGGGATACACAGTGTGTACAAAGAATGTATGCATAATAATGGGCCTCAGAGCAGAAAATGAGCTGTTGGAATACTAAATTGCTTATATCTCAGTAACCGTACGATGTAGAAAAAAAAATTCACATGATTCATGAGTTTCCTGGCTACATTTTTGCTGAATGTACATTGTCGCAACAAAAATTTCGTATTTCGCACCGTTTTCGAGATACGAGCCCCGAATGGCACGGCGTATGCCACCATGTTAGTCTATGGGAAAAAAACACCAACTTTGGAGTATTGTAACTTTGCAGTCATGCACTATTTTTTCACCAAACCACCAAAAGGCACATCTGTGAGATGTTGGTTGCCTTCCCTTCAAACTTCAGCTCAAAAGAACAAACTGTTCTTTTGTAGCAGGGTGGCAAAGAACTCCTGTCATTTAGGCCATAGTCTGAAAAAGTAGTGTTGTGATTTGCAAAAGCTTTCACAAACATTTGCGAAAGTGTTGCAGGTTCGACACTATTTTGCGACACTACTATTTCCATAAATTTGAAAAACATATTTCTGGGATGTTTAACCCCAAAATAAAGACATGCCTAGCATCCTCAGAGCTCGACCAGGTAAACACAGAAAGTATTGTGTCCCTAGATGGTCCCAACTTTAATTGTCAAGCATTTTTTTGAACACCAACTGAAAACAAAATGGTGGATTTGTGACACTACTAGGGCTATTTGCGACGCTAAAAAGAGCATTTGTGACACATTTTGAACTTGTTAACTTTTCTCATTGACTTATCATGGGAACTTGTTTTTTGAATAACTTTTGAACCGTTTAATATTTTTTCACGAAATCTTCAAAAGGTACATCAGGGACCCTGGCTGCAAGTTACCTGACATTTTCGAAATGGTCACTCAAACAATGCTACCTGTAGGCAAGAACAAAGAAATCGTAAAAAAACGTAATTGCTCATTCAGATGTTGCTTAATAACTCCACAACCGTATAATTGACTGGTATAAAATCTTGCATATCACAAGATCTACCATGCCCAACCAAGCCTGCCAAATTTCAGACATATCCATTGACCAGTGGCAAAGTTATTAAGGTGCAAAATGTCACCCTTTAACCTTAAAAGTGCTACTCTACCATAATATATATATATATATATATATATATATATATATATAATGATAGAGTAGCACTTTTAATATAATATATATCTATATATATGTGTATGTGTGTGTGTGTATGTATATATATATATGTATATATATAGATATATAGCTAGAGTATATATATATATATATATATATATATATATATATATATATATATATATACTGAAAAATGCAAAATTATCCATTTCTGGAGTCAGCTTTTGGGATTTTGTATATAGCCCTTTGCAGCTGTTGTGTGGTGTGCCACTATGTGAGATGGTTCATTTGAAAGAGCTTTGTTGGCCGAACATGTCGTTTTTTGTTTGGTGAAAACATATTAAGGTATTCAAAAGTTATGCCACTTTTAAGTTCCCATTATAAGTCAATGAAACAAGTTATATGTATGTTTTGCGAACAAAGAATGGGGTTTGGCCTTCTCATCCAACCTGGTGGTCAAAGAATTTGCAACCTCGTGGTTCAAGAATCTTCGTCCCCAAGAATTCTTTGATCGTGAGGTCCGCCATCTTGTTTTTAGATTTCTAATGATAAAAACAAAAATATCTCAGCTCAGGGGTCACTCCTGAAGTAAAACTTGGATGTTTTTTACTCAGAGGGCTCTGATCTATCAAGCCATGCCTTTAGTTTCTTTCAAAATGGTCAGAAAATAGAGTTATAAGGTTTTAAAATCTTTGATCGCAGCTCGCTAACAATCTTTGATTGTGAGCCTGCAAATTCTTTGATTGTTAGATTCTTTGATCGCGATCATGCATCACGAGTAAGGGACAAGATGGCCGAATTAAAAAATCTATTTTCTAAGCCCAGGGGTGCCCTAGGAAGTCAAATGAGGGTGGGTCTTGCTCAGGGGGCTTCGTTCTGTCGAACCATGGTGGTGGGTTACCGCAATTCCTTTACATTTTTGATTTACACCATCCACGTTAGTTTCTCACATTGTGATTGGTGGTTCCAGCAGGAAGATTTGTGCAACACATCATAGGATTTGAATGGGATCTCCAAACTGTTACCGATCCCACACACCAGACTGAACACACTTATTTGAATGAAGCAGTACCACTACTTGAGGGGAAGGGCAACACAAAGAGGTAACAGCAGGGCATGCATATCTGTAATAGCCCTTACTCCAGAAATTACTGGTGAAACAGCACTAACAGGCAATGAAAGATGCAATGTGATGGCAAAGTAAACTCCTCCCTCAAACTTCATCTGAATCTGGAATAAAGTTCAAGAAATAAGTAGAAATATACTCATGCTGGGATTGTGGTGTGAGGGTAAAGTAAAGTAAACCCTCCGCCTTAACATCTTTACTCTTAGATGTCATCTTCCTTTCCCTTCCTCTCCCTCTCCCCTGATTGCCTGATCCCCTGCTTCAAACATAAGAACCTCCATATAGAAGGCAGAGAATGTGCACCAGATTAAGTAATTTGGCTGGAGGGTGGGGGCAGGCAGAAGCGTGATATGACTAGCTGTAGATCTGGATGGGCTTAATTAGTCCAGTGTCAGGTGGACAAAGGACAGTGACTGGATAATTATGGTAAGAAAAAACACTAAGTCATTAGTTATGATGGGGTCCTCTGAGCTGGTGTTGCATTCAGCAGACTTAACACATATCTGTGAAAGGTGATGTGTTAACTGTTATTAAGTGCTCCCTTATGCATAAAACATATGTGGATGTTGCACTGTTTCTTTTTGAATTGATTATTAAAATAATTTACATGAAAACATGTTTCCGGTATCTATTTTTTTGAATAGTAGTCCCTTTACCTTTTAGGTCTGAGTGGAGTGGATGGAGGTGCGAAGCGAGCAGCTGTCTACAAGTTGACCATGCAATAAACACATCACAGCCTCTGTTTGTACTGTACCACCTGTGTTCACCTCAGCTCTGTAGCTAAAAAGTTGACAGCTGGTTTCCTTGAAGCTCCTCTATCACAGTACTGAATAAATTGAGTAGAGTTCTTCACTCATTGCTACATTTTTTTTTAAAACAGGGCAGTTTTTATTACTTGTATGCATTTCTAAGCATGCTGATTTGATGGCTGTCAGGTAGAAGAGTAGAAGAGGAAATGATGTATTTCGCTCACCTTTTCTGTGTCAGGAAAAGAGAGAACTATCATTTTAGGTAGTAAATGAAACAGCTGACATTTGACATGGTTTGTTTTATTGCACTGATAATTCAGTACGTGGCCATGTCTGAAGTCAAGTTGGTAGACATTTACGTTAGTGCACTGCAGATAGTGAAAATATCCAGTTTTTAATGTAAACTCAGTGATCTCCTGAAAGGTTGTTATCAGTCATTTCATGAATATCAGCTTGCTAAAATTTTCTTTTTCTTATTTGTGTTTCAGTTCAATTAACAAAGGGTGTCTATGATAATAATGGATATTTATGAAAGTATGTAAACTCTTTCTCGCACACACAAATAAAAAAAAGTTACACTTCATTAGAGGCAATCATCAGAATGAACTCTCATATCATTGCAGCCTGCTTAGAAATATGAAAACAGAATGGCCACTTCACAACCGAACCGTGCCAGGCTAGATATACAGCAGCAGAAAACCAGCAACAGTCATGGATTCTGCATTAATCAAATGTATTAACTGCGAGGCAGAACACAATGACAGTGCAGAACGTACATGCAAAATACAAGTGCAAAAACTCAGACAGCAGCAGCAGGTGAGGGATCAGATGCAAAATCCCTGTCAGGCAGTTCTGTTTTTTGTCGAATCCTTCATCTACTGCTGCTGTCTGAGATTTTGCACTTGTATTTTGAATATATGTTCCGTACTTGCAGTTCATTCCACTTTGTATTTAATACATTTCATTAATGCAGAATCCTTGTTTAGAAATATGAATTCATATAGATGTAACCCCCCCAAATAAAAAAAAGATTCTCAAGCTGGCTCAACACACTTATGTCTTATCTTTCAAGACAGGCATAGCATGTAAAAACATGTCAGTCAAGCAAATCCATCTATAAAATAGTACGTAGAAAAAGTCTGAGAAATAAATGAGGAACGAAAAGGCAAGCAATTCTCTATGCTTTCTTTGCATTCAAAATATCAGTTTGATAATGCTCTTTTTTCATAAAATTAGATCTAAAGACTTGCTGAAAAAGAGCCACAAATCAGATAAAAAGCCCAACCATTGTTCTACGAGGTTTACATTACTAAAAGATTCACGCAATCATGATTAATTTTCAAGAAAATCAACTATATTTATGAAAGCTGTATAAACCATGCTTGACAATACAAGACCGACACAATCTGGACATTATGATATTGTACAGGGTTTGTTGCTATAGACTGTAATTTCAGACAAGTTCCGAAAAGTGTCATACATTTCAAATTGTGTATCTTACTTCATTATTATTGAATAAACCAAGTTTCTAAATACTCCAGACACAATGTAGTGTTAAAGGTGTGGCACAGTAACCCTTTTCCCTTACCACTGCTTTAGACTAGCTTTTTTGTCCACTTAAACTCACAAGCTGTGATGTGGTGTCATTTCTTTCCTATCTGTCACAGTGGTAGTTGCGTCATCACTGTCATGGGCTGAATAGCGCTCAGCTGCAAAAACTGAAACTGCAGCTCTGTGTCGTGATGGTGTAAATCATTAGAAGTCACTAATTACATCAAATTAACTTAACTAGATTTTGACTATGGGTCGCTCACAACTGCAAACAGATGCCATATCTGAATTCAAGATATCTAAATATGAATTATCACACATTTCACCTTGAAGGATGCAGCATGGGAGGTGGACAGCAAAGAAACTACGAGGAGGCCCAACTTGCAGTAATCCTCATCCCAGGAATTACCTATCAGACAGTACCAACAGCCATCCACAATACAACAAGGCCTGACAACTCTGGGGGCCTTCCCATATGGCGACAGGCATGCCCAGACAGGGGAGATTACAGAGGGAAAAATCCATTGGGGAGAGTGCCAGCCAACTCCCAAAATACATGAAATAAAGTCCTCTGTAAAAAGCTCACCCATACCTCTCAGCTTTCTCTATCTACAAGGAAGTCCTTTGCTCAGACCCTCTTAAGGACTCTGTTCCTCACTCATCCTTCATGGAGGGGGTGCTTCTCACACAGTGGAGGAACGGCAGTTTTAGACTCTAAAACAGGAAGTCATAACATTCTAAGCTGTTAAACCAAAATATAAGATTCACAAGTAAACACAACTATATCCAGTGTTCTGAGCTTGCATCTGCATGTCTAGGGAGAAACCCCTCACTGTGGGGACAGTGCCCCTTACAATTCCACATTATAAATTCCTATGAATGGGGAAGGGCAATGAGAGGGTGGGGGTGCCACTAGACAGCAGGAAAAGGATTTTTCCCCTCATGAAAAAGGATTGTTCATGACTCACGATACAAAAAAAAGCTGCAGATGTGTGCACGGAGCAAGACTCTGGAAACTGGACTGTGAACCTCCTTAACAAAGCCGTATAGTGGTACGATGCCAGTCAGATGCCACAAGGAACATATGTAGTAGTTGTTTAAGAGCAATCACAATCCTGGATGTTCAGCATGTGAGTAGCAGATCTGCACCCTGCACCATAATTTGTGAAGTGGCATTGTGAATTGTTATAAACTACTGGCTCTCTATATTAGTAATACTGCTATGTGGCCTTACTGAGCTGTTAGAAAGGTTACTTGCTGTGGAGGAGACGCCGGTGACCGCTGTGCCATATGTAATTGTGAAAAGGGCATTGTGCAAGATAATATGTTGTGCCAGTTTGAAATCCAGCAAAATAATGTGTCTATCTGTCAGTTATGCTGTCCGGCAGTGTAGAGACACATACACTAAATATTGTAGGCACAGTGTGTTTTCAACAATGTTTCAGTGTTAGCTAAAAAAAAGACAGAATACAGACAACAGAAAGTGCTCCGGTGAACAGTAGTGCAGCGTGAAAAGATATCAGAAAACCACAACAAAGCTACACCCTCCAACAGATGCTGTATTAAATAATTACTATAAAACAAAGTAAATGCCATCAAAAATCATGCACAGCAGTCCAGTGCTACTAACCCCTAAGAAAAAAATAATGCATAGTGGTACACCAGGAGAGATACAGCACTAGGTGACGATCTATTTCAGAAAGCAGAAATAAAACTTCTGTGCCCCTTGATACTGCTACTATGTGACCCTGTTTGCTGCAGAAAGTAATGTAGGAAGCATTATTTTCCTGTGGCAGAACACACATGCATGTGGTACTGCGGCCAAAATTAGTGGAAGACCACTAAGTAGTCCCTATATTATCTGTCCTGTAAATCCTCAACTGTTGTCACATTTCTCTCCATATGTGGCCCATGTTATAAGTGCAATAACCCACTCCAGGGTGTGTGTTTATTGGGGTTTAATCAACACCCCGGGTGCTGTGAGGACACTCGGCCTGCGGCCTCATGCCTCACAACGCACCCGGGGTGTTGATTAATCCCCAATAAATGCACACCCTGTCATGGGTTATTGCTTACATATCTTGGAAATAGTTTGGTCTTTTTAATTGAAATTTGGATGGTGTTTATGGCATGTCCTGTAGATGTAAATTATGGTGTTTACATGTTGGTAAATATTTTTTTGTGGAGATATTGCATGGAGCAGTTTATGTTCTGTGGACAGCATTTTGCATTGCGGTGGTGGCTTGAAATTGATAGGATACCTATGCTTAGTGTCAAGGATGTAGTTTTCAGTCATTGTGTCTATTAAATGTCAACAGGTGTGGAACTGTATCAGTCTGATGAATAAATATCTCGAACTTTAAAATGTTATATCTCGACACAGTTTGGTCTTTTGCATTGAAATTTGGAGGGTGTTTGTGGCATGTCCTGCAGATGTGAATTATGGTGTTTACGTGCCGGAGAAATTTTTTTTTGCAGAGATATTGTGTGATGCAATTTACGTTTTGTGGACAGTGTTTTGCATTGTGCTGGTGCTTGAAATTCATCGGGTACATAGCCTAAGTGTCATGGATGTAATTTTCAGTCATTTTGCCTGTAAAATGCTAACAGGTGTGGAATTCTGCATCTCTGACAACTGAAAATCTCAAACTTTAACATGCTATATCTCGGACATGGTTTGGTGTTTTATATTGAAATTTGGATGGTGTTGATAGTACGCACATGTTTCCAAGTTGGTGGGAGTGTACAGCACGAAGGACTCGCACTCCCACCACCTTCTTCAGGTCCATGGGAGCACAGAGCCTGAAGGGCCTGTGTCCCACAAAGTTCCATAGGTTGGTGGGAGCACAGGGCCCACTCTCCCACCATGTTCGGCACCAACTTGCGCAAGTTCTTAGTTTTTTATTCTTTCTCAAAAGGTGACATTTAGCCCTCACAACCCCAATGATACACCCCATCAGCTGTCAATTTTGGGATGAGGGGTGGGTCTGGGGGGAAGGGTAACACTAAAGATTTTTAATTTTCTGACTTTTTGTGTTTTAGACCTAAATGATGCATTAAAGAAGTTTTCTTCATAGAATATATATATATATATAACACACACACACACACACACACACACACACACACACACACACACACACACTGTGGAATCACTGCATGAATTGCTTATTGATATATTAAAGTATGATAAGGAATTCCACAGAACTTTCATTCTGATAGATTCCCATGACAGTTAGGTTCAGGAGGAACTCCTCCTCAATGCATGAAGTGAGCCAATGACTGGACCAGCTGTACTCCTCCACCTCAGGTGTGCTGCTAACTCACACCATGGCATTCACTTGGCGGCATGCAGAGAAAGTAGAATGGGAAGGTAAAGTCAGGAGAACTTTTTTAAACTTTGGCTTTACAATGCCATCCAAAGAATGGCCTCATTTAGCACCTTTGCCAGGCAAAAATTTTCAGTGCTAAGAAGCAGCAACACAACTCAGGGCATCTACCTGGAGAGCACAAGGTGGAGACTCTAGGGCTGTGAATCAGGGAGAAAAAATAAGCATAATATCAGTGATAGGCTCTGTAGGAATCAATGATTCAAGATCTGGAAACAGGCAGAGAGGAGGCCTTGACTAGTACGCGGCCCCTAAATTCATGCATGAGTAAAAATGATGAAGTAGAAAATGAGGTAACAACAGCGCTGAGTGCTTTAGAAGAGAACTCTCACCAAGTGATAAACAATTAACTACCTTCCCAGAAAGTTTCAGAAGAACTTGATGGAAAAAAGGCTATGGAGAAGCAACTGCAGAAAAAAGATAAAGCTGAAGAAAGTACTATGAGCAATGGGCCTGCACCTGTCGAGAGAGGAGATGTGAGAGAGTTTAACAGAGATGCATCATAAGGTAATGGATCAAATTTTCACTTTTTCTATGGTCAAACTATATGAGAGGGCTGAAAAAATGGGACATTAAGTGATGATATACAGGGACCAAATGAAATGGTTAAAAACCCATGTGAAATAATGGGAGACTATACTAAAGAGAAACATCATGGCCATAAAGAAAGAAATGACTTGTGTGTGAGTCCACAGAATGATAAAGAAAAGGACCCTGTGAAACATGTTGGGCAAAATTCTGACCCAGTAGCATACACCAGTCCAGCTAAAAGCAAAGAAGTGATTGTGCATGTTTCTAATAATGACTTGGACATAGAATCAGATTATCATGAGGCCCAAACAGTTACTGAAGGTAGTGAGCAGGAAGGAGCAAGACTCCCTTCATGGGTCAATCAAATTGTGGCACAATTATCCATCTTAAATAAAGACATGAAGAAAATGCAAAATTTGGAAACCAAAATAGCTAAACTACAAAGCACTATAAACTCTCCACTGGAAGAGAACCAACTAATTAAGAACAGTATTCAGACTTCACAAAAAAAGGGTGCTGGACATTGGGGACTACTGTGTCCCTATGCAGAGACAAGTAAAATATTTGGAATCATTAAATAAAGACCTAAAGGAAGAAACACTTTTGAGGTTAGATCAAGGAAAAAGAATATAAGAGTGTTGGGTTTAACAGAAGATTGGGACAGCAAAAATGGCTTTAAAGATCCACTTAACTTGGTGTTTGCTTCTTATTTGGAGATGGGTGTGACAAAAGAGGACATAGGTATTAACAGAGCACATAGAATTTGGAGACCACGAGAAACATTTAACCAAAATGTTCCAGACCAGTGATGGTCAAATTTCTAAAATCTGAGGACAAAGAGGCATTAATCACTGAAGTGTGCAAAAAAAAAAAATATATAATGGGCTCTAGTATTAACATATTTCACAAATTTCCATCTGAAATAATACAAGAAAGGAAAAAATACTACCTCTTAAAAAAGAAATTATGGGCAAAAGGTGTTAAAGCTATTGAGATTTAACCCTCTAAATTGAAAGTGATTTATGATGGGACATGTTTGGTTTACTCTTCACTAAAAGAGGCAGAGAAGGACTTGAGACTGAAAATACCTAATTTGTTTGACTAAAAATGCATAACTAGCTTCTCTCCTTTTTTTTCTTGTTTATTTTGTGCTTTTACTTTCCTTTTTTTTCATCTGCGCAAATAGATTAAGAACTAATTCTCTGTGTATGCGAGTGAAACCGGGGTGGGGTATCTTTTCTAAAAAGAGCTACAAACATAATGTTTAGAAGAGAGATCCTATTGGATCTTGAGCTGTAGTGTATAAGTTTTTTGAATAGGGAATGTTTAGGTGATAAAGGGATGAGAAGTGGGTTTTCCTTTTTAATTACTATTGCAGATGGGTACAGAGTTGGTTTAAGGAGTTCCAAAGGGATTGGTTAGCGATGAAGGGAAAAAAAAACATTTAACTAATGGATATGTATGATCTTAAGTTTCTTTCACTTAATGTAAACAGTATCCACTCACCCAAAAAAAAGAACAAGATTACATTCCATGCGTAAAAAAACAGATGCATTTTACATAGTACTCCAAGAAACCCATTTAGATTCCAAGGAAATTAAAAAAATGTAACAAAAATGGATTACCCATCTGTTGTTTTCTGAAGGAAGAAAACAAGTGCAGGAGTGGCTTTGCTGTTCAGGAAAAATGTATTGATGGAAATTTTACAAACCTACAAAGATAACCAGAGTAGAATTTTGTTAGCAAAAATAAAAGAAAGATGAATTATATTAACAATAGGTTTGGTGTACGCACCTTTAAACAACTATTCAGAATTTCTGGCTGACATTACACAAGCCTTAACAGAGATTGCTGCACAGAATATGACACTTATGGGGGATTATAATGCCTTACTTGATCCTAAGATCGATAAAACTTTAAAAGTGATGTCTGGAAATAATTATGCATCTAAATTGTTAAATCAGTGTATCCAGTTTCATGACTTAGTGGATAGTTGGAGAATATTAAACCTCCAACACAGAGAGCATACTTATCATGATAAAAAAAATAGTTGGGTTTCCTAGAATCAATTATATTTTTATATCTATAACTACCATGTTATTTTTGAAAAGGGCAGAGATAAATTATTTTCTCTTATCTGATCATGCAACAATTTACAAAGAATTATCATTACAAGACCAAAATAGGTTGATATCTAATCAGCGTAGAATGAACAATACATTATTGGCTGATCATGATTTAAAAAAATAAATAAATAAAGACAGCCATAAAATAATATTGGCAATTTAATTATGATGGTGCACAATCTGTATCTAAGTGACTGGATGCTTTTAAAGCAGTAATTAGGGAAGTAATTCTGTTCAATTAAGGCCTTGTTCAACAAACAAAATAGGGAAAAAAATAAGATTACTGGATAGACAACTAAAAGAATTGGATACATTTGTTACCCAGGACTATAAGAAATATCCTAAGGATTGATATAAAATTAAATTAGAAAAGAATGAGATCAATAATAAAGACATAGCATCTAATTTGAATACAGTGAAAAAAGCTAAATACCTACAGGGTGATAAGTCAGGTAAAATGTTAGCATATTTATTAAAAAAGCAAAAAGGAAAAAACATGATACAATGCTTACAAGACAAGAATGGTAAAAGAATGTTGAAGCATGAAGAGATGGAAGTTATTCTCCAACAAGTCTATAAGGAGATTTATCAGATGAAACTTCAGACAAATCAACTGACGGTGACAGAATTTTTATAAGAAGTTAATATGCCCAGGTTAATCTGTAGTAAGGATTACTTTACTATACAAGAAATTAAAGAAGTAATAGTTAAGATGCCAAAAAATAAAAGTCCTGGCCTAGACGGATTAACCATGGAATTTTATAATACATTTTCTGAAGAGTTACTACTGTGGATTAGTCTGCTTATCCAGGAAATAATGGACATGAGGAAGTATTTACCTTCATCTATGGAAGAAACAAAAGTAATAATAATTCCAAAAGAGGGAAAATATCCCCTTCTAGTGGAAAGTTATAGACCTATAGCACTTTTGAAAAGTGACTACAAAATATTGACTAAATTAATAATTAATAGAATTAAGGAGGATTTAGGGAGAGTAATTCATCCAGATCAATCTGGATTCATTTCTGGGTGTACAATTTCAAATGCAAATAGGAAAATACAAACACAAATTAGTTATGCACAAAAGAATAACATAGTATCCCATGCCCTTGCAATAGGTGCTTCAAATACTTTTGACCTTTTGGATAGGAATTATATGTTGGAGGCTTTAAAATAATGAGGAATTCCTGAAAATTTGGTGAAAGTAATTTCTTTACTCTATAAAAAAAAATCCGTGAGATTTATGGTAAATGCTTATTTGGGGGCAACCCTTTAAAATGACAAACAGGTCAGACAAGGCTCTTCCCTATCCCCTGTAGATTTTATATTGGCACTAGATCCTTTTCTAAGCACTATTAGGAACAATGGA
Organism: Neoceratodus forsteri; assembly: GCA_016271365.2. Classification (NCBI taxonomy): domain Eukaryota; kingdom Metazoa; phylum Chordata; order Ceratodontiformes; family Ceratodontidae; genus Neoceratodus; species Neoceratodus forsteri. The sequence goes on from CM057453.1 coordinate 243,668,062, forward strand.
AGTATAGAAGGGATTATAATTAAGAGTACAGAAACAAATATAAATGCTTTTACTGACGATATCATGCAAATCATTTAAGATATTAGTAAGTTATTATCTTCGAGGAAATTGAAAGATACAAGGCCCTCTCCGGATATACACTTCACAAATCCAAATCAGTCATTTTGGAAATATATGCTGCAATTATATACTAGATAGTCCAGCTATACAGGATGTTACAGTTATTAAACAATGTCAATATCTGGGAATTATACTTACCAAAGATCAAACAGAAACCATTAAAATAAATTACAATAATGTAGAAAATACAATGGGGGCACAATTAGATGGGAAAAAATGTCATTATCACTATGGAGAAGAGTGGAAACAGTAAAAATGATGTTCCTTCCACATGTGGTCTATGCCATTCAAAATGTAATCAGTTTTCCCTCAGAAACATGGTTCAATAATATTTGCAGGAAGTGTGTCAAGTTTCTTTGGAGAAGTGGGAAGCCCAGAATACCTTGGACATGCATGATATATCCTAGGAAACAAGGTGGATATAGTTGCCCAGATCTGTTGTTATATGCTGTGGCCTTCTAAACTAAGACACTCTGGGAATGGGCTTTTTTACCAAATAAAGGGAGCTATAATGAACCTTTCTGCGGTAGAAAATAGACAAATTAAGTATGATAATATGATATAGGAAATTACTTCTAGTACTAAGATTCCAGAGATTTTTCAATGGATTAAGAGAGAATTCAATATAGCTATAACTAAAATTAAGGAGAATAACATATTTCCTTGGAGTTACTTAAATCTGTGGGGAAGTACAACTACTAAGGGAGTGAAAATGTAAAAGAGAATGAAATATGTAAACAATTTGGATCAATTAACGTGGGCTCAATTAATAGAAGATGAGAAATGTATCTCATTTAACAAATTTTACTCATTTCCTAAAACAAAAAGTGCTAACTTTTTGTAGTATAATTTCTTAGATAACTTATTTAAGAAACAGATGTTTGAGTGAGATCAATTTAAATTATAAAGGAAAGTGATAGATCATGAGAAAATAATTCAGAAAGGTCCAACCAAGTTATCAAAACAGATTTATATGATATTGCTTTCTGGTGAAGAGAATACATGGATCAAAATTAGGAAAAAATGGGAAAAGGAAACTAAATTATCCTATTCTGCCCAGTAATGGATGAATTTAAGGATTAGAATCAATAAGGATTATGTATATGCTAAAAATAGGATTATTCAAAAGGCATATTTAACCCCACAGATACTAGGGAATATTAAATAAGGAAGGAAAAAAGAATGTTGGCATGGCTGTGGAAAAATGGGGGACTTATTTCACTGCCTGTGAGAATGTGAATATATCCTAGATTGATGGTCTAAGACAAATGAATTGTTGATAATTTGCTTTGGCATAAAACTTCCTTTGAGCTTTGGGAATATGATTCTGAATGATGTACAGGAAGCTGAAATGTCTATTTCGCCAAAAATGATTTACCATTTAGCAACCATGGCTACTAAGAGACTGATATTAGCCAAATGGAATGTAGAGAAGGTAGAAATGTTTGACTAATATAAATGAGCTTATTGGCTACAAGAAGCAATACAGATTGAGCAATTATGGGACCTATATGAGGATGAGAAAAAAGAAATAGATATAACTTGGAATGAACTTCAGGAAATGCTATCTCCATTGTTAATAACTGGAAGTAAACCCATCTGAATATGTTCTTGGGAAGGGAGAGGGGAAGGAACATAACAATGGATTTATGTAAGAAATATAATTGTTACTCTTTCTATTGTATGAATGGAAAAACTATTCTGAATGTAGTATTATGATTATGAAAATCAAAAATATATAAAAAAAGAACTGTCACTCTGATATTCATGTACAGTATATCATGATGTTATTTAGCCAGAAAATGTCACAGACTGGGGCAAAAATGTGTGCAACACATTAAGAGGATTTGGATTTCGCCAAAGATAGAATTTATGAAAACTGCACAAAATTTGTGAAATTCCTTAATATGTTCATGAAATCAAAATTTGGAGTTTCGTCTAGCCCTACTCAGCATATTTGGGGAAAAGAATGGAAATATCTTGTGATGTCCATCCATTATCAGGTGTTTCTTTTAACTGTGCTTGTTTGTCATGTCCAAGAAAGTGCACAAAAAGTAATGCATCCAAAGAGCTGGTGCAGGTTATAGACTAGGACAGCCAGTCCTACACATAATCTGAGGGAAACAAACAAGGCTGCTCTCCAGGAGATGTGTGACATTAATAATGCATTTAACAAAAGTAAATGCTGCAGGATAGCACATTTTCATGGTGAACAAAAAAACAACAAAGTGCAAGATGCTGGCAAACAGTCACAGCACTTTGACCACAGGGGGGCTTTGTCAGACATCACGGCTGATGCAGGGATCCAGCCAGATAAATAGTATGCACTTAAAGATATTCAGTTAATTACTTGTACTACTAAGGGCAACAATGGAGGAAAAAATCTGGTAATCCAAAGCATTAGTGTTAACTATGAATACAGATGACACAACCTATGTAACATTATTCATTTACACCCTTAATGAATAACCAAAATTTAACAGAAGTGCAGAAATGTCATATCATGAACACTTTCCCATATACAGTATGTATCGCTGATACCAGAGACAATTAGCATTTCAATTAATGCCTGGCATAAACAGTGTCCATTTCATCTGTAAGGATGTTTTTGAGTAGGCTGATTAGGCAGAGATAACGTGATAATGAGTAAATGATTAAACAAAGACGGACTCAACAATTAACACAGAAACAGTGATTATGGCTCACTTTTACATTTTTAATGTGAGTTGTGATTTTTGTCAAGAACTTTAGTTAATCAAAGTTTGAATTCAAAATTTCTTTAAAAACAGTACATACTGTACTGTGTATTATGACCATTTCTATCTGGAGATTATGTAGCCTGTTATTTCTGCTTGCTTGTGTGGTGCCTGTGTGCAACTTCTCCACCCAGCTTTGTTTTTTTGACAGCAGACCCCATTCAGGGGGAATGTCTTTGTGTTATTCTATGGCTCTCTGCAGGGTTAGTAGGGCATTCCTAACATCAGCCAGCATAACTTCAACTTCCTCAGTATAGTCAGCATCTTCATCCTTGTCTCCTGCTTCTGTGTCCTCCTCCAGTTGCTAAACTCCTCATCTGGCACTCTGTCAACACTTGTCTCGTTTGTCAGGAATCTGTACTTTCATTTTCAGAATGATTTCTGTTTCTTTAGACATACTGTCAAATCACAAACACTGTCTGTCATTCTTGCTCACAACAAACAAATGGGGTGGAGAAATGATCAGCTGAAGAACGGCCATATAAATACATGCATAATGCTGTATAATTAGCACCTTCAGCTAGTGGAGTAGCAGCAGTTAGCAGTCCTTGTGGCTGTGATAAACAGGTCAGGTATGGTGTAACTTTTAATACATGGTGCATACATAATGGATTTTGTCAATAAAGATTTGCACGCTATAAGCAGCGGACTGGACTATTTGTGTCTGTTGTAATTGGTGCATACTCTATTGAAATTTCAGAACAGTAATTGATCATGCACTTAGTTTAATATCAACCTCAAGTACCTCTATTAAAGACAAATGTAGGTATAAGGCCTATAAAGATGACACAGCAAAAAAAGGGGGGAGGGGTTGTGGAGGGATAAGTGAACAACGGTGAAGTTAAAATAACTTATATTAAATTTTAGCTGAAGACATTTCTTCCAAGAAGGAGAACAGAGTGACAAGAGTGTAAGCCTTAGAAACTGATTAATTAATTGGATTTAGTTTTAAAAGTGCTTATGCAAGGGAAGTCCACAAAATATTAAGGGTACTCTCATCAATAAATGAAGCTGCCTGTTAGGACAAAGACATGTATTGTCTACACTTTAAATAAATTAAAGAAAGAGAATAATTCAAAATGTACTTGATATATTAACAGAATTATAAAGAAGGAAGGAACGAGGAAAAATGGAATGATGTTGGAATGAATGGCCCCGAATATAAGAAACTTCCTCTTTCACATACAAACTCATGAAATACGGATAAAGCAAATGAATGTTCTGGTTCTCATGCTGAAAGCCATGTCAGGCCAAAGTATAAAAATGTCAAATTTCAGGAAACCTACAGTGGCTAACTCTCTGACGCATGTGGAGTGTTACCATCTAGATGACTCATGAATTCAATACCATTTGGGAAACTTTTTTTGTTTCCAATTGTATCCCTTAACTGAACAGATGGGAAGCTTGGTTCTCAAGAAAGGATAAGGATAGGCTGGAGAAAGTGCAGTGCAGAGCAGATCCAATGAGGAGTGCCTCAAGGCACTAAATATGTACTCACTGGAGACTAGAAGGGAAAGGGGAGATATGATAGAGACCTTCAAGTTCCTTGAAAGAATTAACAAAGTGGACTTCTAAGAACTATTTAGCCTGAACAGTAATTTGCAGTCACATGGACATGAATGGAAATTAATAGAAGGTAGGTTCAGGAGAGATGTGAGGAAGTATTACTTTATGGAAAGGGTGGTGGAATCTTGGAACAGTCTGTCAGCTGAAGTGGTGAGTGCAAAAATAGTCAAGGGATTCAAGCAGGGTTTGGACATAATTAAGGGAATATTGGTTAACGGGGGTGATAGGACCAAGGAGAAGAATAGAGAGAGGATGGGGAAGGGTAGTACCCTGGAGGAACAGTAGATTCCAGGAACTGAGTACTGCCAGTCCGATAATCCCAGTGGAAGGATGCCTTTCCTATCTTCTTCTTTTTCCTACTGAAATCTGTTGCGTAACAGTATCTTCCTGTACTGTACTTTACCTTTTTCTGCCACGGGCTATGTTGGCCTACTATGTCTAACTTTTCTTTCTCTCACTAAACTTTTTTTCCTACTATCTTTATTTCTAATTTCCATATTTTAATCTGTCACCAAGAACTCCCTAAAATAATGCACCAGGCTAAGGCCAGCTGGCAAGAATGAAATAAGGTGCACATATGGTATTAAATGCCAAAGATATAAAGTGCCTTTAAAGAAATATAAGGTGCTGGATGAAAAAAGTGCATAGACTGAATAAAGTGCAGTAATATAAAGTGCATTTTGTGCCTTATTATGAGTTTAAAGTGCTGTAGTGCTTAATTAAGTTAATGCTTATGTCATTTTTATGTATATAGAAACATAGAAGTTGTCGGCAGATGGGGATCGTATGATCTACCAAGTCTGCCATTGGTTTCTAATCCTCCCCTTACTTACAGTAGCTGCCTGCTTGAGTACCCCACATTGTCTGTCCCATGCCTGCTTGAATTCTCCCACCATCTTGACACCCACCACCCCCTCCGGCAGGCTATTCCATGGTTCCACAATGCACTCTGTGAAGAAGAATTTCCTCATGTTGCTCTTGAACTTTCCTCCCTTAAGTCTAGGGTCATGCCCTCTAGCCCTATTGTAGTCTTTTAACTGAAAGAGGTTCTGCATGTTCACCCTGTTGTTGCCTTTAAGGTATTTACTTGTTTTGATCCTGTCCCCATGATTCCTGCATTGCTCTAGGGAGTATAATTTGAGGTCGTCTAGTCTTGCCTTGTACGGTTTCTGATGAAAACCCTGGCACCTTCTTTGTTGCTCTTCTCCGTACTGTCTCCATCTTATCTATGTCCTTCCTGAGGTGTGGCCTCCAGAACTGGACACAGTACTCCAGGTGAGGCCTTACCATGGACTGATACAGGGGCATGATTACTTCATGCTTTCTGCTTGTGATGTCCCTCCCTATTAATCCCAGGATGCCACTAGCTTTTAGCACTGCCTTTTCACATTGTTTATTGACCTTGAGGTCATCTAATATGATCACCCCAGGTCTGACTCCTGCCTAGTAGCCACCAGCTGTTCTCATCCCATTGAGTACAATTTCCCTGGATTACATTTTCCCAGGTGCATGACCTTGCATTTTTTGGCATTGAATTTAAATTGCCAGGTCCTGGACCACTCCTACAGGTTTCGGAGATCAGCTTCCATGCTATGCTGTCCCTCTGGTGTGTCCACCCTGTTGCTGATTTGGGTGTCATCTCTAAACAGGCACACCTTTCCCTTCAGTCCATCTACAATGTCACTGATGAATATGTTGAAGAGGATCGGCCCCAGAACTGAGCCCTGTGGGACCCACTAGTCACCCTCCCCTCTTCTGACAGAGTGCCATTCACTAACACTCTGAGTTCTCCCACATAACCAGTTTCTGAACAACTTCATTAGCTCAGGCCTGACTGCCATGTTCTCCAATTTTTTGATTAGTCTCCTGTGCGGAACGGAGTCAAAAGCTTTGCTGAAGTTCTGGCAAACCACATCCACTGCCCCACCCTGATCCACTTTTTTGGTGAGCAAATTAAAAAATTCAACCAGATTTGTCTGGCAGGACCTTTCTGCCATGAAACCATGTTGATTTTTGTCAAGCTGACTAGTTTGCTCCAAAAAAGCTACAATTCTTTCTTTCAGCAGGGACGCCATCAGTTTTCCCATGACTGACATTAAACTAACAATGTGGTAGATTCCTGGCTGTTCCTTGCTTCCACTCTTGTGAAGTGATACTACTGTTGCTCTCTTCCAATCCTCCTGCACCTCCCAGCTCAATGATTTATTGAAGAGCACTGCTAAGGGGGCTGCCAGTACTCTCCCAATTTCTTTAAGTATTTTTGGGTGTATCCCATCTGGCCCCATTGTTTTATCTACCTTTAGCTTATCTATTTCTTCTTGGGCCCTTTCCTCTCTGAAGAAAACCATGTCTATCCCTTCATCTGGACACTTCTTTATGCCTATTGTTGGTCTGTTTCCATCTGCTTCCTATGTGAAGACTGAGCAGAAGTACTCACTGAGTGCATCTGCCTTCTCCCTATCTCTCTCTGTGGGTTGTCAGTTCATTTTTGTGATTGTAACAATGTCCCCTTTGGTCTTCTTTTTTCTTGTATGTACCTGTAGAAGGTTTTGTTACCCTTTTTGACTTCCTGAGATATCCTAACCTCTGTCAGAGCCTTTGCATTTCTTATCAACAGGGACTCTGGAAAACTGAAGAAAATTTTACATCCCCACTGCCCCCAATAAATCTTTTATTGTCTGCTGCAGCATGTATTGATCACATGAATTGTTAGACAAACATATTGCCTCTTGTAAATGCTTTTAATATGAAGAAAGGTGTGTTTCTGAAATGCACTGCAAATGAATCATTATGTAGCATATCCTCTAAAAATTAAAAGACATCTAACTCATGTAGTGCTAACTAGATTTTATTTAGTAATTCACAGTCTGTCCATATTGAATAAATCTTGAAACAACATATTTTTTGCCAGTTTCTAGATATTAAATAATGAAGCCTATTTAATAATTACTTGCTTGGGTTCAAGAAAAAATAAACAAACAGATAACCAGGGTGCATAATACAGTTCTAGTAAAAAAAAATGTTTATTTTGTTAAAATAATTAGTGTTCTTTATCAGCACTGTAGGTACATTTCAAAATCACATGACAAAAGTATTAAATCATACCAATAGTTTTTCATTACATCGCACAATAGTTTTTAATACATGGTACTTTTGTTCTACTTGGTTTGCAGTGATTTTACTTGGGTTGCAGTTGTTTTGTCTATTTGAAGGTAACTGTTTAAATATACAGTACTTAACCTGTTCAGTATGTTGTCAGAAATGTTTGTAGGCTTTGAATGTCAGTATGCATTTGTGGCAGACATATAAGAAATCACTGTCAACAACCCTCTCAGAAGCACATTCAAGTTTATAATCAGCAGGGCCATCCAAGCTCCTCACACATCTGAATAAAAATCCTTCCAGAATGAAAGTATTTATACAAGGAAAACCTACCCTACCATTCAAAAGTAGACATTGTGGTCAATGCTTCATTTAATTGAATGGGGCACTTTGCACTTCTTCCCACACCTATTGTTTCAGTCTCTGTGTCAGCAAAAAGTTCTGTGATAGTCTGCTTTAACACAGATTTTAAGTGTTCAAGTGTACATTTGCATAGCCTGAGGATTTTGAAACCAAAACAGGGAAGTGCATCACATAAAACAGAATCACACTGTATCCCTTTTCACCTCAGACTGCATTGTTTTGGTCATATACTAGTCTGTGTACTAAATTGTTAGCATATCTGAGTAGATTTCCTTGAGCATTTAAATATGTGTATACAATTTCAGTCAAAAATTCAATAACTACATCTCTAAATGGATAAAAACAACATCCAATTTAAATAGCACTGTTTACAAAGATATTTGTGATATCCTTCCTGACTACTCTGTCAATGCTAAAAACAGATGGAGTACTTTGCTACAATATAATATCACCAATGCACAATGGTCCAGATGTTGGCTCTCCTGTCACAAATCTTTTAATGATAAACGCAGTTCCCTCATTCAAACCAAGATCCTTCATTTGTGGTACAGAACTCCTGTTGTATTACAAAAAATGGGTTTATTGAACAATAACAATTGCTGGCACTGCAGTTCCCCCAGTGGGGATTTATTGCACATCTTATGGCACTGTCCCCTCATACAAAAGATTTGGCACTGTACTCACAGATTTGCAATGAAAGTGGTAGGTCAACCTTTTACACTAGACCCTAAACATTGCATTCTTGGTATTTTTAATCACCGTTCTTATAAAATTTCATATTCATGAGCAGATGGTTAAATATACTCTTCCTTCAAGTTAAACACAATCCTCATGCATTGAGATCCAACATAATCCCTACCCTTCCGTATCATTAACCAACTATTGCAATATACCTCTCTGGACCGTATGACATATATCTTGACTGACCGACTCATGTTATATAACAATTGTTGGCAGGGCTTTTTTAATTTTTTGGAATCATCTAAATCTTCCAACACCAATGTATGGACTTAATATATATGGATTTTCCCCTTTTACTGATACATCATTGTAGTCTCACTTTTTTCCCCTTTTTTCTAGTTTCCCTCTCTCTCTTCTTAACTTTCTTATATATCTTTTCTTTCCTATACTCTGTTCTCAATCATTCTTTATTACTCCACAATCCTTTTACGAATGTACTTTTTTCCCTTTTGCAGCATCATATATAATTATGTAACATTTTAATATAAACCGTATCTAATCATACTATTCACTTTAAGTTCACTACAAATGTCAATTATATGCTAATTACATGACCTGTATTGTTTACTATATTTTAAACCAAAATCTCCTTGTATTATTGTAGCAATGTTCTTATTATATGCTGCCTCAATTTCTTTAAAAAAAATCCTCACATTGTACTGTACTGTAAGAGGTTTGTCTGTATATCTTGTGAAAAATTAATAAAAAAGTTTAACTCCAAAAAAAAAATTCAATAACTGCAAGAAATTGCAAGAAATTGTGGATTTTGTGTGGAGAAGGGTGAAAATTGCAGAAATTACGGAAAAATTGTCTGTGCAATTTTGCAGTGGCCCTGCTTATCACTTTTTCTATTTTAGTTTCTGTTTTTATTCTGTTTTGTCCACCTCGTTCTCTGACTCCTTGTACTTTCTGAAGGCTATGTGCTTCTCTTTCACCATGATTGTCACCTCCTTGGAAAACCATAGTGGGTTTTTCCTCCTTTTGTTCTTACTAACTTGACATGCACACTGTGATGTGACCATGGTTATTACATCCTTCAACCTGTCCCACATTCCTCAATGCTCCCTTCTGTTGTGTTACTAAGGTTGTCCCTCAGGCAGGCCTTCATTTTTGTGAAGTCTGCCCTCCTGAAGTCAAGGACCTTCAGTTTGGAGTGTGTAGAGTCTTCAGTCCTTTTTACCCTCAACCATACCATGTTATGGTCACTGTTGCCCAGGTGGTTCCCTACTTTGATGCCCAGAACCTTATTGCTATTTGTGAATACCAGATATAGAATTGCATTACCCCTTGTGGGTGATGTTACTTGTTGACTTAGGTCTGTTTCCTGTAGTGTGACTAGGAATTCTCTACTTTTTTATATATGATGCAGTAATGTTTAGAAATGTTTAAAATGACACTTACATGCAAAATAATGTTCACTCTGAAAGGTGGAATATGAGTATAATGGAGTAGCATTATGTCTCCCTTGTTTAAATTATTTTGCTGCCACTCAGTTGTTATGTAGAATGGTATGACAAAGAAGTCCTGCATCGAAGCAGGTACTATTTGAATCGAGTGGCAAACTTTCACTTTTGCTGTGACTTGGTATCTGTGTAAACGTAAAAGCTATAGCCAGCAGAAAAAGAAATAGAAAGAGGCTTACCAAAGCTATACAGAGCCCCAAATCAGAGTGGCTAGATAAGAATTGTCTAGTAATCTGCCACAACACAGAAAACAAATGATTTAAAGGGACAGGAACATCCCTATGTATGTGAAAATGCTATACAGTTGAAGTGGTCCTCAGAATAAGGAGAGGGCTGCAAAATAATCTAAACACAATAAAGAAATTAATCAAGTTAAAGAATAAAGAGACACTGCAGGTCTCTAAAGGTGACCCATTATTTATACAGCCGTTAGATATAAATTAAAAGGCTAGTGTCCATATGCTATAAACAATACAGCATATGTATAAATACAATAAATGCCTGCACTGTTTGCACATATGGAAAATAAGGTGCTGGCCTGTTAGCAAGACCCCAGGAAGGGGATTTTCTATAGAGGGACTTCCCATAATAAAACCTCTTATGCTATAGAGGAGGGGTTTCCCTATTTAGGGACTATTCTAGAACTAATTTGATGTTATGGGAGGGACTTTCCCATAAGTGGGAGGGCTATATAAGCCCTCATCAAACATGAAGAGTCAGATTAGCTGGCTAGCCAGTCTCACTTACCTGAAGGAAGGTAAGTAGAAGGACCTGTACCTGAACATGAATTTTATCTCTAACAGCAGGAAAGCTGATGAATTGTTTTGAGATATTTGATGTAAGATGAAATAGCCTTGAGCTATTGTTTATTATCTTGTTCTGTCTGAACTGTTTTATTTCTATTTATTTATTTTTTCTCTTTTTGTATAAAGTAAAACACACTGTGGGTGTGTTGTACCCAATTACTGTGTCCAGTGTTATCTTTATACCCATGTACCAGTGACACTTGGGCAGACTGGATGGACCTCTGGTCTTTTTCTGCTGTCATTGTCTATATTTCTGTGTTCCTAACTGTGGCTTATTTTGTAAACTGACCCCATGATGCAACAAAACATATGAAGTGTCCCTAGAGTTACATTTAGAAAAGGGTGAAGCATTGGTGATCTTTTGACAGCTAGTCACTTTACATCATTAGTCACACCTAAGCCTTTTCTGAACTGTCTACCAAATCATCCAAATGGAGTCTTTAAATGGCGGGCTTGCAGTGTACACAGAAACTAAAAACAAGATAGCACCCTCTCTGTAAGGTAAATGAAACTGGAAATAAAACAGTTTACAACATGTGTCATTGCATTAGCAGGTTATGTAGCATGATGCCTGTGTGAACAAAATTATACTGGCCACACAATAAGAAGACCCCCTGTAGCTGAAGCTTTGGGCTGAGTCACCATCTTTACATTGTTGTTGTTCGCCAATAATATATGCTATTCTGCAGCAGTTACTTTTGTTAAGTGAATTATTAATGCAACAGGTCTCATGAATTGAACCCATGTGTGTTTCCTTTGTCAACCCCATGTCTTGCAACCAGACTGCTTGTGCAAAACAAGGTGCATGGCAGAAATGCCCATCAGTCATGACCTTCAGCATGTGATTCACTGTCTGTTACAAACATGCCACCTTTTGATTGTGAAGATGTGTCTAGCTGTCTAGTAGTGATTAGTTAACAGGTATAATAATTTCACCACTGTGCTTCCCCTCTTCATCTATTAGTCTGCCTCTGTGTAGCTGTCTGCTAAAGTATAACTTTTTAGGGTCTGCTGGTGGCAGAGGTACTGTAAGATGGGAGCTGCTGCTTGATTTATATGGAACACAATGGGCAGTGAGGTTAAAGAAGCTTTGTTTGACAATACTGTTTCAGATATTGCTAGTGAAATACCCACAGCACCCCTGAGCCTCCTTAGTAAGTGTCACTGCCTCCATGCAAACTGCCTCATACATAATGGAAAAAACATGTCAAGAAAATATAAAGCAGTATGGGATGTTATATTTGGGGTTCAGTTTACACAACAGGTTTTAAGAGCAATTACCTTCTGCCATGGTGAATGGATAAAAATCAATGGCTATACTCTCCACAATTAGTTGGGTGATTCATATGGAATGTGGTTGAGTATGTAGGTAGAAGCTTGCAATGGAATTGTGATGTCTCTGGCAAAGTAGCTGGCTTTAAGAGCAGTACTGATGGGGTGCACATTGGGCATCCCTTTGGCTGTTGGTGGTTGGACTGCTTTTGAAATAGTGGTGATATCTGGGCATGCATCAGTTTACTACTACAGAGGTGGCTCAATTACCTGGATGATCAGATCAGTCACGGGATCATAATGTCGTGGTCTAAACTAGTCACCGCAACAGAGCAGCATGCAAAACAGTGTGTAGCAAAATAACATAGGTACCACATGCCAACCACCCCATTAAAACTGCACACTGGAGAAATGTATTCTTTTTGCATGGGGCTCAGCCCCCTTCACTGCCGAGACTAATTATAATAATCTTTGGGTGATCGTGGGCTTTCAGGGGGAAGAAACTCAGAGCAGGAACGTTTTTCATTTTTTATTTTAAAAAAAGCCACTGCAGAGTGGGACCTGGGAAGAACAGAACCACAGCCCCAGGTCCCTGACGCTGTCAGAGGCAGGTTCTCTACCCACTCTGCCACAGGAGCAGCTCAGCCAGACACTGCCCTGGTGGCATCCTTCAACTTTCTACTGGTAGCCTACAGTGACAGGGGTAGTAGTTCTTACCACATGCTGAAAAAACCCTGTGACTGTAGAACTATCAGTGCTTCTTACACTGCTGTACTTCATGTGTGGTTTTATCCAAGCTATGTTGACCTGGTACTGATCAGTCTTATCCCATCACTTCCCATCCCTGATTGTTCTTAATGTTCTGGTCAGTCTGATCTTAGTGGGGACTGGGGATGGACATGGCTGTTTAAAATATATCATGTTCACATTTTGAAAGATCAGCAAGAAGACTGGTTCCCAATATTTGAGTTGACTAGCCCAACTGACCTTTCTACCACACTGATTACAATCTACTTTCATTGGACATGTGGTGTTACTTGTAAAATACTCCCACACTGCAAAATATAATTTTGTTTTTTTAACTTCATGGCAGGGGGACTTCACAAGGAATCGGGTAGAAAGAGTGAGAAGATTTCTTTTGAACTTCCATTGTGGAATGACATGGCTGGGAATGGGAAAGCAGGGCAGCAGCAGGTGGTACAGAACAATGGGACGATCATGCTGTGGGGGGCTGGTGATAGGGCTTGTCTGTAGATTGACCTGCCTGAGAAAATCACTTTCTTGCATTTTTTTTGTTTTTCATTATCTTTTTCAATTGTTTTGTTCCCTCCAGTGATGGCTTCCATTCTTCAGTATGACACTTATCACCACAGTTCTGTGGTGTAACTGAAGTCAAACGTTTTAAGCTCCTGTTGTTCTGCATTCTTCATGCCACTCCTCTCCATCTTCATCACCTGCTCCTCTTCTCAAACTTCTTCCCTCTCTTCCTCCTTCTTTTGTACTGCTCCCCTGTCCTCCTTCCCTCCTTAAGTCATGCTTCTTCATTCCCCTGCCCCTTGTTCCTTCCTTTCACATGGATCATTAGCTGACTTCTGTCTTTTTGTCTGTTCTTCTTGTGATACCCTCACCTCTACCACTTTAATCTCATGTCCCTGTTCCGACAGGTCCACTTGCATATCCTCTTCATTGGTGCCCTCCATTCACTCTGCTTTGGAGGAAGTGCTACTTTAGCCTTTGTACAATTGAGGGGGGTATACTTTTCATGGTCCTTTTAAACCTATGCCCATGAACATCTGTACTTTTTTTCTCTAGTGATAAGATAACAGTAGAGTCAGTGCCAAACCCACATTCAGTGCCACCTGTCTCCTTCAATGAATGAGCTAAAGCACTGATCTATGCTGCTGCATGATCTGGCATGATCTGGGATCTGACAAGACCATTATACAGTGATTTAAGACACACTAACAATTATCAATCACACACATAGTGTTGTTGCAGATGTTGTCATGTTGTTCATACAAGATGAACAGTTGGTGGGCATGCCTTTACTTTCTTCATGGATCACTTGTATCCCAGGTAGGCAAACTGAAACCACTAGAAGGAGAAATAGGTGGAAGCTGGTGTGATTCTGGACACCTCTCAATGGTTTAATCACCAGATATACTCGAGTACTGGCTGGGATGGTTGATTACAATAGGAGTGAAAACAGTGGACTTATGGGTACTAATGAACAATGGTTCTTTTGGCTGCACCATCATGCACCTAGTCATAGACCTTACAGCACCATGACTATAATCAATGAATTTTAGATGCTCACTTAACAAATAAGAACAATGCACACAGATGCTACAGGTCCATATGATGTGCATGATGACAAGGAAGAGCGGTACACCCAGACCAAACACTCGGACTGCACTGACAGACCTGGACAATGGCCCTCTGAGAGTTACAGAGAGACCTAGGGTAGCATTGTAATTAACTAATGTCTAGATTACATTTCTTATTTTGTAAACAATTAGACATAAGAGAAAAATCTAGTCAATGTTTTTATAACTCAAACTTAATTTTGTCCACTTTTCAAAGTTCAGATATATGGTATTTGTTGCTGTACACAAATAACAGAGCAAGTGTGACCTGGTCAGTCATTTACATCTATATGTAGGCATCTTGTGTTTAAACTAGAATGTGAATTACATGTATCATACAACAGCTTGAAGAGCTGTAGATATGTACAACAATTAAAAATAGCTTTAATGAGACAAAACATGGTCTAGTCATAGTGGGTCAATTCCTGGCATTGACATAACTAGGATTTATACCCATTTTACATCTTTTGAAAATTTTGACCATAATATTTTCTTCTGACAATCTGTCTACTGTACTCTACAATATTTAGGTGATTTGTCTACCAGTGAGGGCCAAAGTTGACCTATAAAATGAGCACTTGTTGCCCACAGGCCTACTAGATAGATAGATAGATAGACAGACAGACAGACAGGCTGACAGACAATTGTATAAATGTAGTTAGCTCTGAAAATGTTGTTAATACTGGATCTGGTTTTCCAAACAATTACCTGTGGAAAAGCTATTTTATTTTACAATTAGGTTCATCCCTTAAGCTAACCCTAAAAATGACATTTCTTAATGAGGGTCTTCTCCTAATCATTTAGCCATCTGGCCATTTGTAGTGCAGTCTCATAAACTGAAGAGCTTTGAACAATACCCATCTTTTTCTGCCAGCTGTCTTGTGTCATGGGGAGATGTGAGCTTGAAGGAAAGACATGTCACAACCAATTTTCATACTTTGAATAAGGTTAGTTTTATTTTTAAATATTCATTAAAAGAGTGGTAGAGTTCACTAAAAAATAGTAGATGTAGCATTCATACATTCTATTATTCATTCAGCTGTTGTCAGAATTTGGTCATTTGAAGTACTTTGTAATGACAGACAGGTTGGTTTACATTATAGGCAATAATAAGTCTGTTGCAGTTACAGAACAGGTCAGCTATAAAAGTCTCTTAGTTCTGTATATTTGCTAAAAAAGAGCATGTTCTCTGCTACCTTAAAGGTTTATTAAGAAATTCTTACAGTATTCATCTTTGCAGCAGAACCAGGATCCTCTCACCTCTGATGACCAATATGACTCTGAGCAAACCTTATGGACTGTTTGTAGCCTCCTTCCATAATGTCACGTGGCCTTGTGCAATTACCAATTGCTTATGCACAAGGGCAAAACCAGTTGTAACAAAACATTCAGTTATGCTTTAAAACTTACCCAGTCCTGTAAATGCATAAGTGAGTGGAAATGTTGTTTAAAGCTATGAAATTTGAAATGTCAAAATTTGGGGGGGAGGTCATGTCAAACAAATCTGATTGTCTTGTTTGACTGAGCCACTAAAACAGTGGATGGGGCCACATGGTGGACATCTTTTACCTGGACTTCAGCAAGACCTTAGACACTGTACTCCACATGAGGTTGATCAGGAAGTTGGCAGATCAAGAGATTGATGAGAAGTTGAGTGACTGGGTGGAAAATTGAGTAAGGTGTAGGACCAGAGCATGGTGGTGGGAGGTGAGCTCTCTAGCACCAAGGAGGTCACCAGTGGGGTCCTACAAGGCTTGGTGCTCATACTGATGCTTTTCACTGTTTTCAAAAATGATGTAGAGTATGGCATTAAGGGCAAAATGTAGTTATCTGCAGATGACACCAAGCTCTGTGGGAGGGTAATCTCAGTGGAAGGATGCAAGACCAGAAAGAAAATCTGGAAAAGCTAGCAAGGTGGTTTGAGATTTGGCAACCTGGCTTTAAGGAAAATAAATGCAAAATTATACATATTGGAGCCAATAACCCAAGGACTGAGTACAGCCTAGAAGGGGTCCAGGTATCTGCATCAGAGGAAGAGAAGGACCTGGGAGTGGTGATCACTTGTGATTTGAAAAACTCCATTCAATGTAGGAAAGCAGCATTAAAGGCAAACAAAAATTTTGCCAGGGGGATCAGCAGCAGGCAGGAGGAGGTAATACTACCCTTGTGCAGTTCATTAGTGAGGCCACATCTGGAATACAGTGCACAGTACTGTTGACCATATCTTAAAAAGGACACAGACCTGCTGGAGACTGTCTAAAGGAGGGTGAGTAAGATGATCATGGACCAACAGGGTAGGATGTATGAGGAGGGGTTGGAGGGGTTGGAGGAACTGAACATGTACTTCCTGGAGGAGAGGAGAGATAGAGGGACATGATTAAGACCTTCAGCTATTTGAAAGAAATAAACAGGGTGGACAAGGAGGATCTCTTCAAGCTTAGATGTAATGGAAACACAAGGGGACACAGTCTCAAACTGTAGTGGGGGGAAGTTTAGGAGAAAGGCTAGGAGATACTTCTTCATAGAGAGAGTGGTGGTGGTTTGGAATGGGCTTCATAAAGAGCTGGTTTTATTGAATGTGGTATGTAGCTGTAAGAGATGCTGGGATAGAGTTAAGGTGAAAATAAGGGTTAAGGGAGGGGAGCATGGAGAAGGGTGGGTTGGGAGGAATGGGTCATTAGTTGATGCAGAGAACCCAGCAATATGAACTGACTCAACAGACCTAATGGCCTTCTTCTGCTGCTTTGTTATATGTTTGTAATGTTCTATGCTCAGCCTTATTCAAAATAGCTACCACAAAATGAAAGAGTTTCTAAGAACCAAACTGACATCAGTGCAAAATATTCCATAGCTCACTTAATAAACAGAAAACATACTTAAATAGCCAGAAAAAAAAATCACTTTCCAGCCACCTGCCCCACTTCTGTCACAGACAAGCAAAGCAGTGGTATTTTTATTAATGAAGTAACCACAGATGGAAGCGATCTGCCAGGAAGAACATTAGTGAACCTTTTGTGTTCCTGTGGGTTTGATTGCTGAAATGTAATTACTTACTGGTGCTGCTTAGTGGTTTGTTTGTTTTAGTGGTGAGAGGCTGTCTTAATAACACCATCAGTGAAAGTTTACAAAAAGATACTGACACAAAATTCTACCCTCAGCCCCATTTATGTACATTGTCTTTTAGCACTTCAGTGTAACAGATATTGGCTTGAGGAAGACTTACTCACATGGGTCTTTCAGTGCAACAGAAATACAGTATGTACCCAGTGAGATCCCAAAGTTTAAAATATATTTTCAGGTGTGACTAGCAGGCAATACTTTCAGGTATTACTTATATCATTATATACCTTATGCTGGCAAAAGTAAATCCTTGACAATTTTACAGTTCAATGTTGCATATGTACTTAATTAGAAGGGATCATAATTTGTCCCCAACAAGATGGCCAGCTGATCCCTTTAACTTCCTGATACCTCTGGCATGCCCCCCCACACACAATTATGTGAAGCAAGGAAGAGCATAGGAGTTAGTCCCATAGAAGTCTAATTACTATTTAATTTATAATGATGGCCAACTGGAGATTAAAGAAGCCCACTGATCAACTAAGAAGGGCCTTGTTAGCTGATTGGTGGCCCTCTTTAATCACCAGCTGGCCATCACTATAAATTAAATAGTAATGAAATTCAACCTCAATTGACTTTAATGGGGTTCACCCCCCCCCACTTCATGTCATTATATACTGAGAGCTGGGGCATGCCAGAGGAATCAGGAAGTGGACGGAATTGGTTGGTCACTTTGTCAGAGCAAAATTACAATCCTTCTGATTAGTACAGATGCAATATTGAACTGTAAAAAGGTCAAAGATTTATTTTTGCCAGCATAAGGTATCTAATAATGTAAGTGATGTTGGAAACTGAGAAAATCAGTTTAAGTTCTTGTTAATAGCAAAGTCTTTAAAACTTTTATGGGCAAAATGTACAATGACATATAAATGCACAGTGCTTAAACTGTTGAAAAAAATGAATCCTCACTAATATGTATTCACTAATTTATGGGCTTAATTACTTCACATTCAGCGATGTTTCAACATTGCCTCATTCAGATCAGTAAAATGCCTTCACATGTTCTCTTAAAGCATCTAATTTTGAAGAAGATCTCAACTTTTTCTCATTTTTTTTTGAGTCAGCTATTCATACTTTTAGAGAGCATTTACAAATTTACAGTACCAGAGCATGACATTTTTTTTCATGGCAAGTGTTACTGTGGTTTGATTTCAGCAGGGTGAGTTGTGAGGTTTTTCTGTTGTTGTTGTTGTTGTTGTTGTTTGACTTTAGCAGGGTAAGTTGCAAGGATTCTTTGCTGCTGTGTGTTGCCAAGGTTAATTTATCTGTATGTTTTCTTTCTAAATCTTTTTCCTGCCAGGGGTATTTTACAGTCCTGTGCCATGGTATATTTGTTATTTTGTTCCATAATACTTAATGTCTATCTATCCTATCTATCAATCTAGAATATCTGTCTATCTGTCTGTCTGTCCATCCGTCCGTCCATCTATCTATCTATCTATCTATCTATCTATCTATCTATCTATCTATCTATCTATCTATCTGTCTGTCTGTCTGTCTGTCTGTCTGTCTGTCTATCTATCTATCTATCTATCTATCTATCTATCTATCTATCTATCTATCTATCCTCTACTTATGGAACAGTAGATAAACCTTGAATGATTTCATAAGAGTATTCTGACCTTTTATACAAAGTAAATGTTTTTCAAGTATTTGGTCATGTAACAATCAATCACAGCCCAAACTGTAAATAAAAAAGCATTTCCTACTTGAATATTTTATAGGAAATATGCCCTGAAACCCTATTTATTAGACAAACGTGGAAGCTACAGTATATGATGCTGAACTTCTCCCTAATCATACTACATATGCAACTGAGAAAAAAATATTTTGTGTATGCAGAAACATGTTACAGCAGTGGTACTATAGTTAATTTCTACAAAATGAACATTAAATAAATGTCAATGTGAACCATTGATTTATTATAGTTTAGTAACTTGTTAGTGATTATTAACTGTGGGCAGAAGCTGCCAAACTCTTTTATACATGAGTGATTATACCTGGCCATGTATAATCACCTCTGTATAACAGAGTTTGATTATATGCATATGTGTATAACCACCCATGTATACTGGAGTTTGATTAAGCACCTTTTGGAAAAATGCTAAAATCACTGTCATGCTAGCGCTACTGGCTCCTCGCCCTGTCAGCCCAGACTGTCAACTTGATTACTCTAACCTCAATGAAACCGCTGAGCAGGAATGTAACTTACGTGTGATTGAAGAAAGATACATTTATCATGGAAACAAAATATAAACAACGGTCTACTAACGTCAGTCCACCCTCCTAAAAAATGGCACATTCATCACCATTTCAGCAACCTAGTGATCTAGAAAGACAAAAATTCATAGAACAGCAAGAAAAAAAAACACTGTAAGAAAAACCAAGACAGACTTTAGGCTGTTCAACAAGCTACTCTCCGACAAAAGACTCAAAGGAACTAGTTACTGTATTATAAAAAATAAAACATGGGGAAGTGTGTGCCAACTTGTATTTATGCACTCCTTCAGTGTGCATAAAATCCTCATTACACACACTTTCCCATGGATTTTTCTGTATTTTCTATATGGGAAAATCAGGTACGGTACAGTATAAATCTAGGGCCTGGATTTTCAAAAATCTGAATGCAACACTTGAATCAGTTGTACAGTCACTGCTGCATCTGTGTAAATATGCACAAATGTCTGTGGGCAATTTTCTAACATTCTGATGCATTTACAACATTTTGAACAATGTATGACTGAAAAGCTATTCATGCATGAAATATTTGACACATGTATCATTTCTGGTGTACAGCATATGTCACTTGTGACAAGAAGATATACCCCATTTTCTTTTTTTTTTTTTTGCAATTAAATTCACTTTATTAGTATTTCATATAGAAGGACAAAACACCAGATCCAATAAAATAACAGGGAAAACTGCACTAATTACCAGTGTCAATAAATATCAGAAACAGACGTCAAACAACATAAACAGCTACTATAAAAGAAATGCAACAAACCCCACCCACCCCAACCCACCCTTGGTGTTGCATGCATTGATATGAAGGGAGAATTACCTAACTTGGAACAACAGGGCAAGTATTATCATAAATAACCTGAACTGCTACACAACAGTGTAGCTAATGCCTATAGCAACTCATTGTGTGCAAGGGAGTAGAAGGACATCCAACAATCATGGAATATCTGCCACATTGCATTACAAACAGCCACAGCACATTCAGCATTCAAGACAGTAATAAATTCTTGATGCCATTCAATGTACGATGGTGTCCAGTTCCCCCTCCAGTGCCATAATGTGAATAATTTTGTAACTAAGGCAATCATGGTCATACATAGATGCTGCTTCAATACAGGGATGGCTGAGTAATCCCCCAGTAGACATACCTCCTTAGTGAAGTATACGGCTAAATCAAACAAGCATTTGTCAATGCCGAATGTTGTCGTGCTGGCATTGGCATTGGCAGTGGTAGAGCTAGAGATGCATAATAGGAATGGCAGTGAAGTATTGAAGTGACGCCAACCCCACCCCCACCCTCTAGAAAGCGACAGGCATTGGGGTGTGCCTTTGAGTTGTCAGCTATAATGGTCATGCCATTGTACCTCACCCTACCCTCTAGACACTGACAAGTGTCATAGTGCGCTTTGGGGTCTTTGGGCATTATACTTACCCCATTCCATAAGGAAATATGCTGACGTGTGTGCAGTATAGGAATGTGGGGTGAAATTTGTGGACGAAGAGTGCAAGACACACCACGATGCCTGTCAGTGGTTGCAGGGTGGGCACGGGGGGTGGAATGGCGTAAGCATTACATCCGATGATCCCAAGTCACAGCCCTGACGCCTGTCAGTCCGTACCGGGTGGGGTGCTACAGTTGGAAACCCTAACACCATAGGCGTGTAGTGATAGTTTCACTCTACATTTCCAACATGGGCTGCTTGTCAGGCCACCTCATGAAAAGCGGCACAATCACTTTGTTAGCTGAAAGGTGGTTTTGCACAGTGGCTGTGGCATTTGTTGACAGAGAGATGAAAACACAGTTTTGGGCAGGATGTGGACAATGACAACTGTATTGTTCATAAGGAGGCATAAAAAATGGCATTGCTGAAAATCTGGAGTGGCAATATGAAATACTGGTGAAGCAATGAACATGCATACAAACTGTGCAGCTGACGTACGCAACCCAATTTTTTAGCCACATTTTCAACATAGGTATTTTGGGACCTCCCTTCATGAACAGTGGTGCTGTGATTTTGTTACTGTGTCCCAAAAGGTGATTTCCCACAACAAGCATGCCATTGTGTGCCACAGTTGCGGGAACGTGTTTTGGGCAGGCTGTGAAAAATGTCAGCTGCATTGTTGATAAGGAGGTGTCCACAAATGCCAGTGGTGAAAATCTGGCATGAAAATATTGCAAATGTATGAAGCGACAAGCCTGTGTGGAAACTGCGCAATGCACGCTTGCAGCACAGTCATTTTATGGACTTGCAGCACCAAATTTTCAACACTGGCATTTTAGGATCTCTGCTCATGAACAGTGTCATCGTCATTTCCTCAAACTGCCCTGAAAACTGATTTCGCACAGCGACCATGCAATTCTGCGTCGGACATGCGAAAACACATTTCAGCCACGATATGTAAAATGACAGCTGCACTGTTCATAAGGAGGTGTGTAAAAATGCCAATTTTGAACATGTGGAGTGAAAATATTACAAATGCACGAAGTCATGAGCGTGTGTGTAAACTGCGCAATGCACTCTCATAAAACACTAATTTTATGGACTTTTGGCCTCTCATTTTCAACACAGGCATTATAGAACCTCTGCTAATGAACAATGTCACTGTCATTTTGATAATGTGTCTCAGACATGGACTTTCCACAGCAACTGTGCTATTCTGCGCCGGAACCGCGAAAACACATTTTGGTCAGGATGTGAAAAATGGCAGTTGTACTGTTCATAAGGAGGTGCAGAACAATGGCAATGTTGAAAATCTGGAGTGAAAATATTATACATTTGCAAACTTATGAGGGTGCGTGCAAACTGCGCAACACACGCTCATAACACAGTCACATTATGGAGTATCGTCACCAAATTTTCAGCACAGGCATTTTAGGACCTTTGCACATGAACAGTGCAACTGTCATTTTCATAATTTGTCCCGAACACTGATTTCCCACATCGACAGTGCTATTCAGCACCGGAAGTGCGAAAACACATTTCAGGCAGGATGTGAAAATGACAGCAGTACGGTTCACAAGAAGGTGTGGAAAAATGCCAATGCTGAACATGTGGCATGAAAATATTGCAAATTCGCTAAGTTACTAGCATGCATAGTACCTGCACAATGCACACTTGTAAAACAGTCATTTTTTTGATTTTTCACACCAAATTTGCAACATAGGCTTTTTTGAGAACCCCACTCATGAACACTGGCACTGTTGCTTCATTCCTCACTCACCAAAGGTGATTCTGCTCAGTGACTGTGAAATCACCTTTTGGGACTGAATAATGCCATGACAGTGTGATAATTCATGAGGAGGGGTCCCAAAAACCCCATGCTGAAAATTTGGTGCCAAAATTCCAAGAAATGCCTGAGATATGCACCTTAGTTGAAAAAACCCTATTTATTCCATTATACAGCTTACTGGCATTTCCTCAGTTTGTGGTCAGCTTTTAAGAATGCAGACATATTCCAGGGCCACCGAAGAGTGTTGCACTAGACTCCAGAGGTAAGTATGGGGTGGGGGGGTGTGTGGGGAGGCAGGGTGCACAGTGGGTAGGTGCGGATGGAGGTAGGGAGATTACGAGGGACTGTTTTTGTGTTACAGGGTGTAAAAAAACAAAAAAACATCGGGGACAGTTTTGTTTCTCTCAGGGGATTTGGCATGCTGGGGTGGGCTCCCTTCATGTCACCTAACTGTCTGGGGGGATGCTGCAGCCGACGGGGGATTGGGCACCCTCTTCGGCACACAAAAATGGGGGGGTGTTAATTTATGCTGAAGGGGATTGGGCATCTCCGTTGGCATATAACACATTGGAGGAGTGATTTATGCTGATGGGGAGTGGACTCCCCTGTTGGCACATAATTGGGGCCACAGTAAGCAGGCAGGGGGATTGGGCACCCCTGAAGTTGGCAGTTGGGTGGCCGCCCGTCATGCTAACAATGTGGCCGAACATGTAGGGAGGGTCCGCTGCATCTGACGAGCTTTGCTCAGATTGCAGTGGACCTTTCCTTAGATGTGCTCGCCACATTAGTATGCATGGTGTGGCGCTGGCATGCAGGCTGATTGGGGAATGAGGGACGCACCTACTGATGCGTGCCCTGCATTCGCCCAACAGCTACCGCACCTCCAAATTTCCACTGCTGCAAGATGTTGGCTGCGCAAGCGCACCAATATAAAAAGGAAGACACTTCCCTTTTTATTATATGCCAGAAGGATTGCACTCTAGGGCAAGACCAAAGTTATGATATAAAGTACCTTCTCCCTGCCTATATACCTCACACATTGAAGCCAAAACCCTCCCCATTTTGTATAATCTCAAGGGTGAATAACATAAATTGTGCTTGATGTTGAACTGTATTAATCGCAACCAATCTTGCTTTACCATTCTATAATAACCAGCTTCCCCATTTTCCCATAGGAAACCATGGTGTAATTTGCCATAATAAAGGAGTGTTTATTATGGCAAACACGAGCATGGTTTCCACTCACTCTGCACATGTGCCTGCAGTAGTTCCTTGAATCCTGATTGCTCTCTGCTAGCATTGTCGCTGAAACCAACCGCCCGTGGAAATCGGTGACAAATTTTTTTCCAAAACTGGGCACATTTCCAACATTTACCAAGACAGAAAAAAAGAAAACATTATGAGACATTTTAAAATTGTGGGGGTTACACATTTCGGAACCGACTGAAAACTAAACTGAACCACAACTGCACGGGAGACACTGCTATTTTATATCATTGTTGAGGCAAAAAAGGGAAACACAGCAATTTTATAAAATAAAGTATAGGGTTCTGTGTGCAAAATTGAAGTTTACACCCCCCCCCCGGTGTTAGATGCTTGAATAAACCCTTCACGCTTCACTTTCCGGGTTTATGTAGCATCTTACACCTCTGGGGGGTGTAAACTTCTTGTTACACACACCATCCCATACTTTATTCTATATATAAATGCTTTTCCAAATTGTCTGCTAATGTTTATCCACAGAGCTCACCGGAGCTCCAAGAGATGTTGGGGGACAGCTACAGCTCAGAGGAGGTGAATTTTAACTTTTTCTGCAGCTGGACTGCATCTGGAGCTCATTGGAGCTTGATTTCTTTAAGCCGGGCCAGTTGTGTTGTAATGAGGATGGCAAGGGACCACTTCAGCTCAGTGAAGCTGAATGTAAACCTTTTCTTCTGTCGGACTGTGCCTGGAGCTCATCCAAGCTCAATTTAATTTAAAACTGTGCCAGTTGGCCTCCACAGCTCCACAGAGCTAATTTCCCAACTAGTGTTTCCACTTCTGGGCACAAGAAAAATGGTGCCAGATTTGAACAAAGACTCCTGGCTGCCTATTTAAAAGTGGCTGCCTCCCCATTGCTGGTGGACAGAGCTCACTGGAGCTCCAAGAGGACATCAGGGGACTGCTTCAGCAAAGTGGAGCTGAATTTAAACTTTTTCTGCTGCTGGACTGCATCTGGAGTTCATCAGAGCCCAATTTCTTTAAGCCAGGCCAGTCGAGTCATAGTGAGGACATCGGGGTACTGCTTCAGCTCAGCGGAGCTGAATGTAAACCTTTTCTTCTTCCGGACTGCACCTGGAGCTCATCGGAGCTCAATTTAGTTTAAAACTGTGCCAGTCAGGCTGCACAGCTCCATGGAGCTAATTTCCTAACTAATGTTTCCTCTGCTTGGTGCAAGAAAAAAGGCACCGAATTCGAACTGAGACTCATGATTGCTTATTTAAAAATGGCTGCTCCAAGCATAAGGAGAATGAAGGTTCAGATCTTATTGAGGTAGAATGCTGATAGTGAAATTAACAGTATCACAAATTGACTCCTTGTCCTCTACTAAATGATTGTTAACTTCCCCTTAACCTTTTGTAGCAGATCTTCATAATTACTCACTGATTGCTTGTTGATTGTATTGTACAGGAACTCAGGCAAGTGCTAATATTCCAGGGAAAACAAGTGAATTATGCTGATATTTCCCCCTAAAGATATATCAGAAGTGTGAAAAATGGCTAGCAGGAGCATTTTCCTAGTCCTTATATATATTCTAGCTATTAAAGGGGCTGACTATCTACTGGGAAATAAAGAAAGACCAGAGCCCTACAGGGCGCCACTAGACAAGTTACACCTAGACCTGTGCTACTCTCCTCAAACCAATTCTGAGGGTACATTAATTATATTGCTTGGTCAAACTCACAGAGGTTCCTTCTATTTAATGTTCCACAACATCAATCCCAATGCTGTTTGGAACCTAACCTAATCAGCATGAAATGTGCTGCATATGATCTCCTTACTATTAATCCTATTCTCCAGCAATGTTCAAATCAACCCTGCCCCCCCCAACAACAAATTTTACTATTGGCTCCCCGTCATGACCCAAACTGAGTATCTCCAAAAGGATTATGAATAGTCCATAGGAATTATGCAGCCTTTGACCCAACACACAAAGTAGACCTCCTAGGTTTCTCTCTGCACAGAAAAGGCAGGGTAGGTAAAAAAGAGGAGGGATACTTATCTATACCAGGGATGCACTATGTTTATCTCATGCTTCCCTACCCCCCATAGACTGCACAGGCAGTGAATCAATATTTGTCAAGCTATCACTAGGCAATTCCAAGACACTCCTGATAGGAGGTCTGTACAACCCACCCAAAGTAGCCAGTCAGGCACTTGAGACCTTAACCAAGATGTTGGTGGACCATGCCCCCTCTGAGGTACTCCTTCTATGAGACTTAAATGTCCACTGGGTACCTGACTCTGAACTGGGCTATAATACTTGGTTGCTAGATGCTCATCTGACCCAGATCATCACTGAATTCACTAGGCACAATGTCAAAACAGGAAACCACTCAACTATTGACTGGGTGCTAGTCACCAACCCCCTTAATATACAGGCATCAGGCACTCTGTCTGATGCACTGAGTGATCACTCTACCATATTTTATATGTGGAAGA
This sequence comes from Neoceratodus forsteri, assembly GCA_016271365.2. Lineage (NCBI taxonomy): Eukaryota > Metazoa > Chordata > Ceratodontiformes > Ceratodontidae > Neoceratodus > Neoceratodus forsteri. Next base: position 243,694,911 of record CM057453.1, read on the forward strand.
CTAGGGCTTCCAAAATAACTCCTTGGTTCTTCACTGCCAGGGACTTCTCAAACTTTTCAGCTTCAGCTTTCCAGTCCCATCTCTCCAGCTTTGACTGGATCCCTATCCTGCATCTCCCAACAATTGACATAGCTCTGGAATACTTCCAGAACTGCTTCACGTTGGCCAACAACAAACATAATCTATTACAAAAGCTTGGGGTCAAGGGGCAATGCCACAAATGGATTTCTCCTGAGCTCAAGACTCTCATGAAGAACTGGGATAAGGCCTGGGTGGCTTATAAGAAGTCTGGTACACCTGCAGATTGGGCTGCCTACAGGGAGCTGAGAAACAAAAGCTAAAAATGTGCAGCTCCACCAAACATGAATATGTGAAAAGCCTACAGCAGTCCAATCTAACTGATCCCAGATGTTTTTGGTAGCAGATCAATGGTTTGATGAAGGGTACTGTAGCAGCAAATCTCCCCAGGGACCAATTGTCCACAAGGGCCAAACCATTGGTGACAGTCAAAAAGCATCTAATGCCTTCAACAGTTTTTACACTGACCTAGATGCATACAAGGCGAAATTCACCTCTCAAAGCATCTGGTCCCCCAGTACTTCTAGAACAGAATCAAGATATCTAGAATTCCATTTAAAAAGAGTAAGGAGAGCAGACGTGCTCTCTCTACTTCAGAAAATAAAGGTGAGAGGCTCTGCAGGGACCTGACAGGATGCCCCCCAGATTACTAAAAGATGCTACCCCTGCTATAGCCACCCCACTCACCTGGCTAATCAATAGATCCTTTCAAGAAGGAGTTGTTCAGTCCAAATGGAAGAAGGCCAATGTAGTTCCTTTATGTAAGGCTGGTCCTAAGGAACATCTGAAAACTATAGATCAATCTTGCTCCTATGTATTCTGTCCAAGATACAGGAGTGACTTGTATACAACCAACTCCATGACTACCTGGAGAGGCACCAACTGCTAACACCCAATCAGCATGGCATCCGATGGAACCTCAGAACTGACACGGTGCTTATCAAATTCGATACTGAGACCCTCAAGGCCCTTGATGATGGTGCCACCACTGGTACCATATTTATAGACCTAACCAAGGCCTTTGATCTGGTCGACCACAACCTCCTAATAGACAAGCTAAAAATTACTGGACTTGACCACCATTCTCTGATCTAGTTCAAAAGCTACCTGTCCCACAGGACCCAGCAGGTTAAGTGGCAGGCAACCTTTTCAGATCTACTTAGCATCATGGAGTGAGTACACCAAGGTTCCATCCAGGGCCCCTCCTTTTCACTCTGTTCGTGAATGACCTCAGCAATAACTGTGGTGGGAGTTCAGTAATTCAGTATGCTGATGATGATGCTGCGTTGTACAGATCCTCAGACAGTGCACCGACCCTTGGGCCTCTGCTACAGGAGGACTTCATAACCCTAGAAAAGTGTCTGTTGGATAACAGGTTACTGCTAAATGATAAGAAAACAAAAGCTATGTTGTATGGTCCCAGAACCTTGGGCTGGCCAGGACCCACATGCTCCCACTAGTATCCGCAGCAGGCACACCCACAGAAGTTGTGAGCTCTTTCAAATACTTAGGCCTTATTCTGGACCAAGGTCTCACTCTCAAGTTCCACGTGGATCATGTCACCAGATGGATACATCAAAAGCTAGGTATTCTGTACATAATGAATTCCCATCTCCTCCCCAAAACCAGGGAAGCCATCACAGATTGCATCCTTCCCCCCAAACTGACCTATGCTGCCCCAGTTATACAGTTCCTCTCTGGCAGGGAACTGGGGAAAGGTGCAAATACTTCATAACAAGCTAGCACAATTTGCAGCCAGATCCCACCTGAGGCATCACCACTGCGAGGTGCTTGACTCTCTAAACTGGCCACCTCTCTCCCAAAGGCTCCAATACCCACTCCTGTGCACCACCTAAAAACTAATAAATGGCCCCAGCCCTGCAGGCCTAGCCAGGCTGGTAGCCACCAGGTGCCCAGGCAAGCTGCTCTGAACCTCTTCCTGAAGCTCCTATAGGTTCCCAGGGTGAGGACTACAGCTGGAAAGAAGTCCTTCTCCCATGCTGCCCTGACGCTATGGAACAGCCTCCATGACCAGCTGCATAATGCCAGCACACTAGTCTCCTTTAAAAAAAGGCTCCAAGCTTACCTAATTGAAAACAATGCATGTTCGTACCAGAGGTGACCCTACTTATACTTGAACTTTACAGTATGAAAAAGGACTGTTGTAGCTTGTTGTCCTGTGCTTGTATCCATAGTAACCTGTAATAACACTGTTGTAACAAATCTCACTGTTTAACTTATGTGAATACAGCTACCCATGTGTACTCTACTAGAGGAAAAGTCATGGGGAATTTCTGTTATGTTTTACAGTTATTGTCCAACAGTTGTTATTCCAAAACTATTTATGTCATCAGTATGTATTTATATAGGGGGCATGGCTTGGATGCCAATGAAGATGGCCACCTAGAACCATAGCTCGATCCCCAGCGAAGCGAATCCAGAGCAATACGTGGGCATCCAAGGGAAAATCTTCTTTAAATGCATCACACAAGCATCTGGAGTCGAAACCGGACTAACCAATGAGGAAATTGTGCGATCGGGATGTGGTACATTGCAGCATAGCTCCGGTCCCATATGCGACTTGACTTGAGAACCAGTGGTGCACAGGCTGGGGATACTCAACCCGTTAGTGCATGTCGGGGCAGCGAGAAACATATAGAAGCAGCTCACTCACAAACTGGATCCCCCGCTGCTCATAAGCCGGGCTGCTATCTGATCGGTTACAATACGCACTGGCATTGGATAAACCTTGCTCCTACATGGCCTCCTCCATGCGGCAGATAAAGGCCCCAGCTGCGGCGGCCCTGCAACCTATTACCCAGCTGCCTGATGTTAGTAGCTCATTGCAGCACATAACAACCCTGCTCGAAACGCTGCTCAGTAGAGTTGACACTATTTCTTCTACCTTGGCTGGGACTGTTGCCGAGGTGCATATACTAAATGACAGAGTGAATGTGATTGAACAGAAGTCTGAAAGCCTGGAAGAAAGTCAGACCAGAATACTACAATGGGTCCAAGATCATGAAGAAAAGTTTGCTATTCTCTGGCGTAGGGCTGAGGATCAAGAAAATCGTGGAAGGTGCAACAATATTAGAATTCTTGGCATACCAGAGGGACTAGAAGGAACCAATACTGAAAGATTCCTGAATGGAGAAATCCCAGTAATGTTGGGGGAGAGATGGCATGGATCAATTGAGGTGGAAAGGGTGCATAAGATACCAGTGGGATCACGTCCCAGGGACTCACCACCACAACCTATCATCGCTTACTTACTCAGGTACTCCACGAAAGAAAGGGTGCTTCAAGCAGCTAGAGACCTGGGGGAAGTTATATGGAGGGGGGGGGTAAAGGTCTCATTCTTCATACATTTTTCAGCAAAGGTTGCAGCCCATAGGAAGGCCTTTATCCCAATTAAGAAATACCTGGCACAACACAACTTTAAATATAGCTTTCGCCAACTAGCCTACTTGTCCGTATCCAAGGAAGGGAAAGACATTGTGGCTGAGTCCCCTCAAGAGGTGGAGATGTGGCTAGCTAAGTATTGGCAGAGGCTACCCCCACAAACTACATCTCCCAGAAAGCTCTGGCACCCAGGACACAGGTAGAATTACAGAGGGAACCAATCTTTCAGTAGCAATACACAGAGAGACCAGAATAACAGCTGGGCGGTCTCACAGAAAAATGGTTCCCCCAGGTCACTTCAGCACCCTCAAGAGACAGCTATGCAAGTGAGCAATCCTAACAGACAACGAGGGTCATCCCAAGTCCCTTCGACACCCAGACCTCAGTGGGGACCCTTTCCCACCACCAGAATAAGACAGACATCTAATAGTGACTTGGATTCATGCCCTGGTGGGCTCGAGATAGAACCTCCAGCTAAGTTAACTAAAGATGGAGTCATAACAGAACTAATGGATTCCACGGAAATACCCGATGAATTACTAATGGAAGCGGCAGTTATAGATTCTTGGGCAGACCTATCCCCTGAAGCTGATGACTCTTCAGCAACCATGATGCTGCCAACCAGACTGGGACTAATGACTTTTGCAGAAGCCCTCTACAGGGACAGACAGGGTGCACAGAGCAATGTGCCTGAATTTACCTTGCAGGAGGAAGCTACTCCTCAAGGTTGAGAAACCTTAGCGCCTCCCCTGCAGCTCTTCCTTCTTAAGGATTGTGGCAACCCCCCCCCTCACAATATGCAGGCCTTTTATCTGCTCATGTGAGGATAACAGTGGGCTTGTGGGAATGGCTGTATGCCTATCTTTCTGGCTTTAGCTCTCATTACTCAGCCAGTACCAAGGTTTAGAAATGATGGGGAACAGCTGCTGTGCTCAGCCGATGTGTTGCACTTCATTCTCCCCCCTTCCCCTGGTACCTCGTCGCCCCTCCCCCTCTCTTCCATCCAATAATCCCTCTAATAGGTGCTACCTTAGTCCCCACGACTCTTAGACCCCCCACATTCCTTCACTTGCTATAGAACCTGGATGCCCCACCTGACTGTGTTAGGTGGTGCAACAGCTTATAATTGCGCATGTGAAGCTGGGAAGAGAGTCAGAGGTCACTGATTGGCGAGACTTCTTTTCCCCCTGTGTGGGCTCTTGGTTAGCATGGCTAGCGCTCCCCCTCATCATTGGCGAAGGGGCTGTGACATTGTGCTTATACCAAAACTCCACTAGGTTATTGCTTAAACTGGTTGTATAATATCCTGGTTCAATTTAGGTATTAGAGATTTATTAATCAGTTTACTACTCCTACAGCCTAGTAGGCGTGGGTGTTAACTTGTTCAAGTTTGATTGTTGATGTTTACACTTGTGTTCTCTTTTTCCTTCTCTTGCTATCAGGTCACTCCTACTGTATCACTCTCTAGTGAAACCTTCCTGACCTATCCTGTTGAATAGATATCGTAGGCACATTGTCTGCACACCTTACCTTATTGCCTAGGGACCCAGTGGGTAAATACCTTATCTTTTTTTCACTCTTTAGTACAGCAGAGTTTTTTTTTCAAAATGAGGTTAAAACTCATATCATGGAATGTGAAAGGTCTAAATCACCCCACCAAATGGACCATGGTCCTTAAACATCTTCACTCTCTGCAGGCAGACATAGTGCTTCTTCAAGAGATGCACCTGATTGCAAAGAATGTAAGATGCTCAAAGAAATGTGGGTTGGGGAAGTAATTGCCAACTTGGCAGCCAAAAAGTCCAAGGGTGTGGCCATCCTGATTAAGAAAACATGTCCCTGGACAATAGATAAGGTTGCCATGGACACCCAGGGCTGATGGATAGTAGCCAGGCTATCTTATCTAGGAGGGCATGCAGTTCTGGCCAATGTCTATGGCCCCAACATGGACTCGCCTGAGCTCTTCCTGATTCTTAATCATGCTCTAGAGTCCCTGACAGAGGGATATCACAACATCCCTATAATGATAAGGGGAAAGAGCTTAACCTAACTCTGGACATCTTTGTTGACAAGTCTCAGCCTACCCTGCAAACCCACCCTAAGGCAATGGGTATACTACAGAAAATTACCAAAGAATGGGGTCTGGTGGATATTTGGTGATGTGACCACCCCACTGGGAGGGACTATTCCTTTTTTTCATCAGTCCATGCAACCTACAGTCACATTGATTTCTGGCTCACAAATATGTCGGCAGCACAGGGCATAGTATCCTCCAACATACATAATATTCTGTCCTCAGATCACGCCCCTGTCTCTTGTGCATACTCACCTACTGGGCAAATAGGCACAGGCACCAGATGGCGCTGCAACCCCCTACTCCTTACAGATCCCTCCTTCCAATGTATGGTCAAAAAGGTGTCTCAGGACTACTTCAGGAACAATAAGCCCAGTGACACCTCCGCAGCCATGATTTGGGAAGCATACAAAGCTGTGCTCAGAGGGCATAGCATCTCCTTTTTGGCCCATAGGAACAAGGAGAGGAGAGAGGATCTCACCAAACTCCAATCCAATCTGTCGAAGCTTGAGGCCGATTTCAAGGCTTCCACGACTGGATGTCCAGGCACGGCCCGGCTCCGAGTGATAGCAGGCCTAAAATACCACATTAATGCAATGCTTCATCAACAAGCAGAATGAACCATGATGAGGACTAAACACCTGTACTGGGGGGGAGGGACAAGGGTGGGAGGCTGTTGGCCTATCAGCTAAAGAAACAACAAGCAGCTTCCCGCATTCACACCCTTAGAAATGATAAGGAACAGGTGGTCAAGGGCCCCAAGCAGATCAATGAGTGCATGAAGCAATTTTACCAGCAGTTGTAAAGGTCGCATCTGTCCCCAGAACAAAGCCAAATAGGCCCCCTATTAAGGGGATTCTTCTCCGAGGCTCACATCCCCCAACTCCCAGAGACAGTAATGAAGGCACTGGACAAGCCCATCACTGAGGCCGAGCTTACCCTGGTGCTGTCTCAGCTGGCTAAAGGTAAATCCCCCATGCCAGAAGGTATGATCACTGAATTGTACCAGTTAGTTAGTCCAGAAATCAGCGCTCCACTTTTAGCCACCCTCCAAGAGGCACATTCGGCCGGCATTCTTCCACCAACTATGAGGGAAGCCCTTATCACCCTCATCCCCAAGAAATCAGATGACCACCTGAACTGCGCAAATTTCCACCCCATATCATTAATCTCAGTGGACACCAAGATAGTGGCCAAAATCTTGGCCAACCGAATGCTAGAGGTAATACCTTTACTAGTGCATCCATCCCAGACGGGGTTTACCAAAGGCAGATCGGTAATAGACAACATTCGGCTTATACTGAATCTGAAATGGCTAGCTCTCTGCTCTCCCACTTCCTTTGCTGCAATTGTGGTAGATTTCTCCAATGCCTTTGATTCAGTGGAATGGCCCTACCTACATGAAATCCTTAATCTGTATGGCTTTGGCCCATATTTCAGACAATGGATTCAGGTTCTCTATAATATGTCCACAGCTAAAATACCTACTAATAAAGACATCTCCTCATCCTTTACCCTGCAGTGTGGCACTAGAGAAGGATGCCCACTCTTGCCATTATTATTCCTGCTGGCATTGGATACCCTTATTAGAGTGCTTCAGGTCAATAAAGTGATCAAAGGTGTTCAGGTGGGGGAACACACATACTTAGCAAACGCATATGCAGACGACCTACTCCTTACACTCGCCCACCCATGGCACTCTCTCCCCCTGGTCCTGGACACCCTACAGACCTTTGCATATATTTTCAGCCTCCAAGTGAATCATAAGAAAACCAAAGTCACTCCGCTGAATGCAGTCTGCACCAAGGATTGCCTGCAGGGTCTAGGGTTATCTTGGGCTCCCCACACGCTGTCATACCTGGGAATCCAAATACCCTTTGAATGTGGACAGCTTGAGGCTCGGAACTTCACACCACTATTCAGCCAGCTTGAGATTGAAATGTTGTGATGGCGATGCCTTAACCTCTCCCTCTCAGGGAATGTTGTGGCAATCAAAATGCTCCTGCTCCCCAGGGTAACCTATCTTCTGAATAATTTACCAATAGCCTTATCGGACAAAGTCTTCTGTTTTTTAGATAAGCTGATCTCAGGCTTTCTGTGGGAAGGCAAAAGACCAAGGTGGGGGGACCACAAATTATGAGCTCACTGATCTCGAGGGGGACTGGGCCTACCATGGTTAAGTGGCTACCACTGGTTCTTCCTCGCAGCTCAGGCTACCAAATGTTTCTCACCTATCACTACCCCCCCTGCACCATGGGTATGACTAGATGGGCAAGTACTGCAGCACGCCCCTCTTAGTCTACTTCTAACCAATATCCCCGTCCCATCTCCCTAGCTTACTCCAGTCATGGCTGAAACCAGGAGAGTGTGGTTCCGTCTCATGAAGGCAGCTAAGACCCAGAACAAGAGTGCAAACCTACATTTCTGGTACCTTGGCTTGTGGCACAACCCACTCCTAATGGTGGACAATAAACCCCTACACTGCCCTACGTGGGAGAATAATTGGATATGTCTAGCAGAAGATCTGTACTTGCCAGGTACTGCCACAATTTTATCATTTGAACAACTTAGAGAGCCAGTTACTCCTTGCAGTCCCATGATTTCTGGAAGTATCTGCAGGTCCACAACACTGTTCGGTCCCTGGACTGGAAAGCTTTGAAGGACTCCAAATGGCACTGACTATCCTCTCTACACCTCCAAACATCCTCGCGGGACATGGTGGGTCACTTCTACACCACCTTGCGGGAGGCACAACCTGACTACACTGCTTCCAGTAAGGAGGCATTGGAGCAAGAACCTGGGATTCCCCATAACACCTGATTCCTGGTCTCGCTGTCTTCGCCTGGCACACTCCACTTACAAAGACTCCAAGAGCCAGTTAATCCAACTCAAGATCCTCCTGCGTCAGTATCGAACCCCGGCCATGTTGCACAAGTGGGGGATTCTCCCACATGTACAATGCTGGAGATGTAAGCAAGCCCCTGCTAACATTCTACATCTTTTGTGGCAATGTCCGGACTTAGTCCCCTTCTGGTCTACTGGACTGCTCTGGAGTGTTATCACAATCTATAAATATTTCCCATCCCATGCTACTAGGGGCCCCTGACCCCTTGACACACCTAAATTGGCAACAGCAGAACTGGGTGCTAGTGGTTCTGATGGAGGCTAAAAGGCTCCTCTTGATGCATTGGAGACATCCCCAACCTCTCTCTCCTTCTCTCTGGCACTTGGCTGTATCCAGATTGGCCACCTTTGAGAGACTTACCTATGTGAGTAGAGGACAACTTAATATCTTCAACAACAGATGGGGAGCTTATCTCAACTCAACATTATGTAGAGCATCCCTCCCAAGACTCTCTCACACTGGTAACGACTAAAAGGACTTTTGACTCCCAGTCCAGCCCGAGAGATGAAGCACCAAACTAGACCTATGTAGTGTAATATGAACACCACCCCCAATACCCCAGTATCTCTGCTGTACTGAGGACCTATTATACTTCTCTTCTCCCTTTCTGTCATCTTTCTACTTGAATGACATGGGAACCCCCCCATGGCGAACCTAAGTGGTTTGACAATGACAGTTATAGTTATTGTGTTAGTCAAACTAGGAATTGTTGAACTGTTTGACCTGAACTATTTTTTTTTCTTTTTCTTTTTTTCTTTAGTTGGAATGGCAGGTTGAGCAGGAAAGTTCTATTTCAAAAACTCAGATAACGTATAAAACTGCAGCTGCCTAACTTTTCTTACTTTTTGATGCTATTATAACTATGTCAATAGTGTATGTTCCTTACGATATCTCACCATACTACCTGTTTAGCATGGTTTGGCCTGTATGTTACCGAAATGTTACAGCATAACAAAATGGAAAACAATAAAATCTTTTCAATGATAAGAAGTATGTATTAATGTTATCTGTATTATGTATCATTGATGTCTCCTGCATCCTTTTTTTTCTGTGTAACTAAATCCAGGTCACCCCTGAAAAAGGGACCATTTGGGCCCAGTGGGCTTACCCGGTCAACAAAATGAAATAAATAAATAAATAAATAAAATAGTGTAAGCCCCAGTTGATTTCTCCAGAGTGAACTTATACCAGGAGAGTGAACAAATGCTTTTATAGAGATTAGAGCTGGGCTTATTCTTGATCATGGTTGAGTGGGGTGTTTGGAAGAGATCACTAGCTGATTGTGACCATGGTGCTGGGCCCAAACATTGATAAACACAATGTCTTATCTGAAGGAGCTTAAAATAACCCTGAGGCTTAGTAGAGAAATGTTGCATAATACCCTCCTCCGGGAGGAGTTTCTTGCCATCCACCAATTGTCCCAATGAAGAAATAGGTATAGATAGCCATTGTCTCAGAATCTACGGACAACCCAATATATTTTTTTCTGTTAATTTGTTTTTCTCCTTGGTCCCTGGCAGCCGTTCCTTCCGTCGGTCTCCCAGCCCCGTCCCCCACTTGCAGCTCAACCCCCGGTTACCCCATGGCTTTCCCCCCATGGTGGGGTGGCGGGGATCCCTCAACCCGCCTCACACTAGGATTCAATGCCGGAGGTGTGTTGCTGCTGGTCGCAGGGGGGTGATGCCTTCAGGGACCTACCATCATGAAGCATGCAGGACCATTTTTTCCACTTTTCCCCCCAAACCGAGGATGTGCAATGATGTCCAAGGAGTGAACGCGCATGCTCCCATACATGTTCCTCTGAACATCTGTCTCAGCTTCCCCTATTGTTGCCTTCTGCGCCCCTAGCTCCCAGCTGTCGCTAGCAGCCAGTAGTGCACCGAGACCCGGTATCCCCTCTCCCCGGAGAAGGAGCGCTCTCCTAAGGATGCTCTATCCTTCTCCTCCCTGCTGACCCCCAGCGGCCCATGCTCATTCTTGAACACGGGTCACCAGCGTGGCGTGAGGTAAGGCATCCAGTGCCTCAGCCCTCAGTGCCACTGGGCCTGCGGACAACCCAATATATGACAATTAAAATTCTCATATAAGGGTTGACCCAAATCTCTAATGCACTGAATATTCAGTTCCCTAAATAACTGGTCAAGGGCTTTCAAATCCCACCCTATGGGAGTTTCTCTCAAGCCTGTGGGCAAACTCTTAATAGAAGTGTAAAGTAAAGAGGGCAACAAACAACCATAATATCTCCCTAGATTTACATCTAATTCCAGCCAACTACGGTGCATGTCCTCCCTCTCATCATTTTGGTACCATCGGATACATCTGGCAACATGAATTGCCAAGTAATAATAAAAGAATTGCATAGCTGGAGATCTCCCCTTTTTCTTAGTCTACATAACTTCCTGTAAGCCCTCCTTAGGGGTTTTTCCTGCCATAAGAAAGAAGAACAGAGTGAGGGTACTTTATTAAACCAAACTTCAGGTAATGCTACAGTATATTTAACATATTCAGAGGGTAAAATGATTTAGGCAAAACTATCATCTTTATTACACTCACCCTGCCCAAATTAAATGATTTCAGCTGGGAATAATCATTTGTAAGTTGCAATCTGAAGTAGGTAAGGGACCCACCCTTCCAGCACATCTCTAGTTCTAGTACCTCCAGTTTGGTACAAAAGAGGGAATGTGGAAAAAACATTGTTTTGTGGGTATTCAACTTGTAGCCTGAGAACTCTCTGAACTACTCTATTATTTGTAGATCTGCTGGAACTGATGTCCTCCAGTTGAAAAGATGGAGAAGGATATCATCTGCAAAAGATGACAGTTTACATTCCATCCCTGTAGCTGTAAGACCTACCACCTGCTTTGCCTGGTTCAACCTATGGACTAAGGGCTCTATATACAAGTTTAAAAGTAAGGGGGAGAGGAGACAACCGTGTCTCATTCCAGAGGCTAACCAAAATTGCTCCAAGAGCTCATTATTACATAAGACCCTCACCGAAGGGCGCTGACAGAGCACTTGAATTTTGCCTATAAACTCCAATGGGAGCCCATATCTTTTAAGCACATGGAAGAGACAAGGACAGGCAACACTATTGAATGCTTTCTCTGCATCCAGGGACACCAGAACCGCCTAAAGCTCTGGGTCCCTAGTAGAGTTGGGTGAAATTGGAAAATTTCACCCAGCGAAATATTTCACGGAATTAGCTCATTACGTAAAATATTTTGCCAGGCGAAATGTGAATTTTCACCCGCAGTTGTAAGCAAAATTTCACCCTCAAGATGACTGGTCAAATTTCACCACCCACGGGCAAAATTTTGCCATTGGAACTGGCCTCCTCATATGGAAAAAATGAGGCAAAATTTCGCTGCATTTTCGTGAAACATTTTGCGGGGTGAAATTGCCAATTTTGCTGCAATTTCACCAGCTAAATTTAATTTCACTGCACCTCCAGTCCCTAGATGTAGAGAGGAGGTAGAATAGTTTGTGAAAATGGTCACTGGCATTTCGGCCAGCAACAAATCCTGCCTGCTTCAGACCCAAGAGGGAATGCCATACCTTTGCTAAGAAGGTGGCTAAGATCTTGGCATAAAATTTAACTCTGTATTCAGGAGAGAAATGGATCTATAGCCACCCACCTGCATAGGGTCTTTGCCCAGTTTAGGCAGAACCACTATTCAAGCTTCAATTAAGGAATTCTCTTTAAGGGGAGAGGAAGACCAGGAATTAAAAAGATGTGTTAAATGTAGAATTAGTTCCTTTTTATAGGTCTTATAGACTATGGCTGGAAAGTCATCAGGCTCTGAAGCCTTTTCTAAGAGGTGGGATACTATAGCTTGTCTCACCATGGACTTTGTAATGGGACCTTCTACAGTAGCTGTGCACTCTGTTTTGGAGTTAAATATGGGAGATTGGACTGGTTCAAGAAAGTGATCATAGCCTCCATATGGGTCGGGGACAATGCAGGGGAAGAGTACAGTTGTTGGTAATAAGCTTTAAATATTCCAGCCATCTCATTAGCACTGCTGACCAAAACATCGGAGATGGGCTCCCGAATGGCCAAAATCCACTTGGCCTCCCTCCACTGCTTCAGTTGTATTGCAAGGAGTTTCCCAGCCTTCTCACCCTGTTCAATATAGCTTGTCTTAAGCCTGGAAGTGGCTTTGTTGACTTTTTCCAACATGTAGGCCAAATAGTCTGCCCTCAGCTGAGCCAGTTTTATCCTGTCCTCCTCTTGCATATAGGTGGTTAGTGTTGTTTCCAAAATAATTTCTGTGAGCCACTTAGCGACCTGGGTCTGCTGTCACCACTTCCGAACCATTGCCAGTCTTTTTAACTCCACTCTTCACACTGCTTTAAGTGCAGCCCAAAGTGTATCCTCAGAGGAAATTGAGCCCTTATTACAATGAATGGAAATTACAAAGAAATCTCAAAATATAGGTATCAAATTAGGGTCCGTCAACAATAAGGAGTTCAGGGACCATGTGTGCGATCTTATTGTCAGTTGGGGAAACTCCATAGTAAGTAGAACAGGAGAGTGGCCCAACAGGACCTGGGCTTGAAGTTGACACTCAATGACATAGGGAAATAACTGCTTACAAACTAGAAAATAATCAAGTCTATAGAGCACAGCATGTGCTGCCAAATGGAAAATATACTCTCTAGTGGAGAGATTTATTAGGAGCCATGGGTCCACTAGCTCATAGTGTTCCATCAGTTCATGAAAAGCCTTTTGAGTTAGGGATAACCCTACTTTGCACCAATATGATCTATAGAGATCATTGGTGTAAACTATGTACCAGTCCCCACCTATCAGCATAGGAAGATGGCTTATGTGGGCTAGAGCAGAAGCAAGGTTTGTGAAAAAGGAGGGGGAGTCAATGTTAGGCCCATAAAGTACACCAATCACCAATTCAAAATTCCACATCAAACCCCTTTAAAATCAAAACTCTACCTTCTGGGTCACTAATCTCTTGTTGGGGTTAAGAATGGGAAGGGCTTCTCCTCCAGGAGGGCAATACCCCCTCGCCTTGTACTGTTCCCCACCCCCACAGCTGATCTGACCCAAAATTTCTTAAGATGGTTAACCTGTGTGCCAGAGAGATGTGTCTCTTGGAGGATTACTACATGGAGGGAGTATTTCCATAAATGTCTTAAAATTAGGTATTGTTCTTGTTGTCCCTCCATCTGTTTATGTTCCAGGTGGGTATATTAATCCTGCTAGACATTTCCCATGCTATAAAGTATAGGGATTCTACCTACCCCCATTGAATTGGTGCATGCACGTGCCCCACCACCCCAACCCAGTTTAAAAAAAAAACCCTTCCAGGCAAACAACCCAGTATATCATTAACACCTTCATGTGTGTAACCTTGATACCAGTGATCCACCAACCAATTTGCCAGGTCATCTGCCTATGCCACACTTCCTGGCCCATGATGAGCTTCGAGGGAGCTCCCTTCCTACCCACCAACAAAGGAGTATTGATTTTCCATATTGAACCCCCCTTCCCCAACTTAAAACTATCAAAACCATAAGGCTAAACCAAAATACTTAATCAACTACAAAAACACACCACACCTCCATAACCGGAAAGCCAGTATGCCACATAATATCGTTAAGGAAAAATAACAAAGTATAGAAAAGAACAGGGTTCCACCCCATATACAGTCCTGTCTAACATGTTTAGCAGTAAGAAGTACTCACAGCTATGCTCAGCAGTAAAAGAAAATTGCTCAATGCAGTTGTAAAAGTAGTTGACTGTATTGCTCCCCTCTTTTGTATCGACAGGTAAATCAAAGTTAGGAAGTAACCTAGTCAAAACTAAAATACGAGAAGGTGGGAACCCCAGAATAAAACTTGTATCAATAAAAACATTCAATGAGCTAGGCAGCCTGGGTTGGCTGGGGAGGGGGGATTCTAATATAACAATCCAAATGGTGAGGATATTTCCCATCCCACACTTAATAAGATCATATCTTGCTTAGAATAATACAAGAAGAGTATGTTAGTATAAAACAATCTATGTAACTATCACAAAGTAGAACTATAAAAATAAGGTAAATCAATCAGTCAGTAGATAGTGCTTCACATTTTACTTTTTAAATAACCTGCACTGTGCACTGTTCACAGGGAAGGGAGAAAATACTGGAACTTTCTGGCACCTTATTGATAATCATCCGTAGACTTGGGGATAACACTAAATACACTACCACGGCCACCCCTTATGAGTACAAAATCAAAATGAATGAGAAACCTCCAGGCAAGAAGTCAGTCAGATCCAGATAAGGATGTTCAGCAAAGTGATTTAGACAGTTTCAGTCATCCAGGGGTGGCACCAAATATGAATCAAACCACAGAATATTTAACATACTGTAGAATGCCCCCAAGCTCCTAAAACAAATCAAAATTACTCTCTCATCTGTCCAACAAAATACAGAAAAAATGGTCCTGGAGATCTTAGTAAACCCAGATGGGGAAACTGCCTAATTCCCATAGAGCTCCAGGAACAATTTTTTTAAGTTCAGCTCTAGCTTGGTCCACCATTTCAAACGTATAGGTGCCCAATGGATCTCCCACTTCCAGTCTCACTGGATAAAGCAGCCTATGCTTTATATAGGCAGTCCATAACTTTGATGTGAAGGGTCAATAGATAGCCCTCACTTGCCATACCTTTAGTGTTAGATCTGGAGTCAGACATAGTTTCTTCCCCTCCCATAGCAAACTGTCAAGTTTCCGAACTTCTCTCAGGATAAAATCGCTGTCTAGGAAATTCAAAAGTTTAAAGATAAAAAGACAGGAGGGGCTTTCCAGGCAAGGACTTTGCATGTAGGGTTCTGTGTGCCATTTCAACTATATAATTAGGACCATTAAGACATGGTCCTACCACTTTAGTACAGAAGTTCTGGAGAAAAGAGATTGTATTCTGCCCCTCCGTGCCCTCCGGCAACCCAATGAGGACCAACTTATTTTGCTGATTGCAGCCCTCTAAATCATCTAGTTTCTCCTCCAATTTGCAGACAGATCACTAAAGTTGTATCATCTCAGGGTCAATCTTTTGCTGGTGGTCTTCTAGGGAAGAAATTCAGACCTCCATATCTGTGACTCACCAAGAAAGGTCTTTGAGGACTGGTTTCAGGTCCTTCATGTGCTCAATCAAACCAAAGAGTGCATCTTTAATTGTGTGTAGCTCCAGCACAATGTGAGCAATTGATTGTTCCCCAGAAAGCCAGTTATAGGAGAGGCTGGAAAAGCACTGCACCGATGTCACTTAGCCTCCAACTTGAGGACCATTTCCTCATTGCCTGAAGGATGATCTTGGCCTGGGAGGTCACCCTGAATGGAAAGATCCATTTCTTCACTAGAAGATGAAGCCTGTGGCATCTTAAATGATCGCCAACATGGTAAGTGACAATAGTTAAAGAAAACATATGCAAAATATGGATAAAATGCAGGTGAATGATTGGAGCTCGGTTCTAGCGCTTCTACCCTGACTCGCTCACCACGTGACACCCGGTAGACCCCATTTTCAGTAGTCAATCAATTTTGTTGTAAGTACCACAAGTGCAATCGAATAGTGCAACAATTGACTGAAAATCTAACCCTACATATTTTTAAAATGGCCTGGCATCAGGCTAGTTTACTATTTATGTTTATAAATTATTCCATATGACAGTCCTTGTACTATTGTAGATTGTACAGATATTTTCCAAACATTTTAGAAAACAATCCATTTCTGAGTTGCCATCCAGTACACTTAAACATATGTAAGGGTGCCTGATAAGTAAATATAGTATAATGGTAAAGAGGGAAACTGTACCTATGATAAATATACTGAACATTCCTTTCCAAGTTGCTTGACAGCCTGTACTGTATCTCAGCACAACTGAGAACTGGGACTGCATCCAGTCAGAGCTCTAGAACTCTGAAAGGGGCCATGCAGAGCAAGTTTAAAATCTTGATGGCTGCTAAGTGGTGATGTTCATGGCGGCATGAATGGAGTATGGACAGAATGCAGGAGTCTATAAGGAGTCCAGCATGGAAGCCAGTGGGCTATGGCATGCTGTTTGACTGATGTTGCAAATAAGTATTCATTTCTAACTTTCCTGTTTTGTTTAATGTGCCACTGCTGTTTGGAAATTTTAATTTAGATTAAGTCCATGGTATTAGTAGGCCTTTGGTCTTACAGTAATCATAGGGTAAGCAGGTGGAAGTATGTTGAACCTGCTCATTGTTAGAAGGCACCTTTAATTAGCACTGATTTAATAACTACTGTATACATGTGCAGTAAATGGTTTTCAGCTCAATTGAATTTGCCTTTTAAAATGTTTCAGTTTGGCCTGCCAGCGTAGTGGTAGTGCCACCGCTTGCAATGCCATTGACCCAGGTTCAAGAATGAGACCTGGTGATGGAGGGCCAGTTTAGCGGAGGAGGTTTCAGCATTCAGGGGACCGTTTGCCTTCTCGGGGAGGGAGGGGGGTTGAGAATTGGTGCTTGGCTGGCCTCTGGCAGAGGCCAGAGGTACAACAAGCGTCCAAACCATTCGAGAGGGGTTGGGACATGACAGATGTCAGTGGTTGTGCCTTGATATCTGAGCACATGTCACACTCCCAGAGGACAGGAAAATCAGCTCTTGGAGCACCAGGGAGATGGAGTGCCTGATGCAGACCCTACAGCTTCCACCTGCCTGTCCTGTCCAGTTCCCGATGAGACAAGAAGTATTTTGGGGTGTACAGGCTCCACCTCTTACTGCCTGGGGGTGCAGCCAAGGCTCCATGGGTGTTCACCACCAGCACATTCAGGTAGGTGGACAGAGGGGCATATACCATTAGCAATTCCTGATGAAGCGGTACTCTGAGATTGGGGGGGGAGGTAAATACAAAGTAAAAAAAAGTTTCAGTTTATCTTTAAAAATAATTTTTTAGGTAATCACTGCATTGTCATAGTCACAGCTATGGATAATTTTATGTAGTTTGGGTAGCATCCCTAGTACTTTTACTGGGGGTGCTGCCAAACTTAATGAGTATTGGAAATTTGGATGATGAATTGTAAAACTCTATTGACATTATCTGCATGTTTCTCTTAAGTAAAAAAAAAAGAAAAGTAAAAACATTTCTGTCACAGAAATTTTTTTTTTAGTAACATGTGGAAAGGATATGTTAAGGCTACTGATTTGTAATTCAGCAGTCAGCAAGTACCTTTATGTCTCCAAGAAAAGAGAAGTAACAAGTTGGTAATTTTGTTACTATCCTTATGTGGTGATGCTGAATTTTATCCTGTTCAAAGATCAAGTAATAATCTAATTGTTGGCCACAATAGTACTCAGAGCATTATCAAATAATTAGATACTGTAGTTTTTGCATTTGGTCACACAAATAAGTTTTGTTTTTTTTCTGATTTTATTTCCCTCTGGTTGCTGCACCTTGATCCTCTCTCAGGCATCTGAGTCCATGTCCTGCCCACCAGAGGCCCCCCCCGAGCTGTACCTCCTCTCTTCCACTCCTCCCTGCAACCGGTACCCCTGGTCTAACCCTTCCAGGGTGGGTCACCCTACTCCTCATTGGTGCTCTTACAGACAGACTCCAGCTGCAGGGCAGGACCAGCCATGGAGGACCTGAAGGGTCAGTCAGGGTTGGCCCGGCGGTGGGCATGGGGGACTCAGTGCCATCGCCTATCCAAGGTGCCATTGTTTTCCCTGTTCTTCTACATCCCAGGAACTTGGACGTGCAATGTAATCAAGCCCGGCTGGTGCACACTCCCGCACGCCCCCAATTGATGTCTGCTGCAGCTCCAACCCCAGCAACTTGTGGCCAAGCACTGTAGTGCCTACAGCCTCCGCTAGAGGTCACCAGTGCATAGGCAGGTGGATCCCCCCCCTCCCTGGTGCAGGAGAGGAGTCCTGGGGATGCTCAATCTTTTCCCCTCCCTGCTGACCCCCGATGACCCAAGCTCATTCCTGAACCCAGGTTGCCAGCGTGGCATGCGGTGTGACCCTCAGCGCCACTGGCCCGGCTGACACAAATAAGTTTTAATGTCATTGGGCTGTGAGAAGTATGGTTATATATTTTCAGGGATAACAGTGAAATCCAATTGTAGTGCTATAATACTATCAGATAGCATAGAGTTAAAAGGAGTGGGAGTATAATGCTTTTTTATAAAACTCATCTAGTTCAGTCTAAAATCATGCTGTCTGAAAGTCTGGGTGGAATGGCGTGCTTACTGGTTTGTGTTTATTCTTTGAAGTCAACAATTGGTGTAGTCTACTCACCACCAAGAATAACAATTAATAATTTCGATCCACTAGTGAATAGACTCCGTGAAAAAAATTGGTAGCAAAGAAATTATTCTGACTGGATACTTTAACATTGATTAGAACCAGCCTAGAGGAAACAATTAAAGGCAGTTTGAATATTTGAGGGGTGAAGCAAATTGTTAAGTAACTCAAACAATATGTTTGCACAATTAATATGCATGGTATCAAATCTGATGTTTGCATCATTAAACATAACTGTATTTAAAGGTAAGATGCTACAATTGAATCTTGATGACAGTTACCCTATTAAATGCATTTCTGAGATGACAAAGTCTAAGGTTCCACTGACACCACACATAATGAAAACAAATTTTATGAAATTATATCCAGACCACTTTAGGGATACTCTAAAAGCAGTACATTGAGATCATTATAAACTTATCCCAAAGTCGGATATAGCAGGCCAAGATTTTACCTAAACCTGTTTTTTAGATGTATAATTTTCATGTACCTAACTCTTAAAAATTGTCAAAAAACATCAGCTGCCATTGATCTTGGATCATATTCAAGCTGCTATAAGAACAAACAACAGAACTTGGAAAAGGCATGGCATGCACACATTGATACTGATTGGGGTGTTTTCAAAAAGTGGAGAAATAAATGCAATAAAATACTAAGATTTGACATAATTGAATACGTTAAATCCAAAATAGCCCATAGTAGTAACCAGAAGAATTATGGGAGTTTCATAAAACAGTTGCAGAATACAGAACTTTCCAAACTTCAGAGAGAACTCATGGAAATTGTATTTTGATCAGTGGCTCAATTATGGTAACTGAAACTTTGAATACCTACTTTATAGATTTACCAGATTTGAACCTGGACACCCCAGATGCAGTATACCATGATGGTGACTTTCCAGGCCCAGGATTGAAACTGAGGGACTTAGATAGTAGAAAGTTAAGGAAAGTAGGCATATGCCGTTTTAAGAAATGTGCCTTTTTAGATTCTTTACAATGCATATAAAGGAGATTATTAAAGCATTTAGAGTTTTGAAGACCCATAAAGCCAAGGGACTTGATGGTATTAAGGTAACATTTCTGAAGATGGGAGCTGACATTATCGCTCCTACGTTGACCTACTTCTTTATCTGGAGCCCATAGCACAGAATGTTCCCTGGGTTTTGGAAAACAAGTAAAATAGTACATACAGTATATTTAAGGGTGTTAATCACTCACATATCTCACACTATTGACCCATAGCCTTATTGCTGGCCCTTTCAAAAGTCTTTGAATGCTTGGTGCATCAACAGTTATACCAATACAGAACATCTGTGAGGGTCACTAACATTGGTGCTGGTGCTGGCAAGTCCATACAATTAATGGCAACAACATAGGATTCGGCACATGGTACACATAAGTAAAATGCTCTTCAGACACTGTGGCTCAGTGTTCACAACTAAATGCTTCTATGTAAAATTTAAAACGGAAGTAAACAGCTAGCTGGTTTAGCCCAGCAAGGTCACCCACTATAACCAATGTTTCACACTTACTTCACAAGTGCTTTTTCAATAAAGCATGGGGTGGTGTATTTACTCAAATTTAATATACACCCTTGTTGTGTAATGCTTCAATAAACCCCTCTAACTTTTATCTTGGGGTTTATGGAACACCACACACCTAGGGTGTGTATTAAATTCTCATAACATACACCACCCCATGTATTATTCTATATATATTTGCAAAAAGAGGTTTACCATACCATCGAGCATATTCAAAATATGGTAACCTAATTTAACAGGCCTGTATTGCTGAATCTTGGAACTAACTATTTGCTGTAATGTAGGCCAATACTCACAATGTGAATTCCAAGTGCTATTAAAATCATTCTTATGCCTTCCTGTAATTGCATAAAATGAATACTAGCTCCAAAATGCTTACCTTCTGCACTGTAAATGTATAAACTACTATAAAAAATAAATTTACTATGCCATACATTGCTTTTAGTTGCTACTAATCTGATCATTTTATACATTATCTAAGATTTGTGGGGTTTTTTTGCAATATTTACAATTTACAGGATGATGGTTTTAAATAGAGCTTGTAACTTATCTCTATGCTCCTGGATAAATATACAATTTTCACGGCAGATTGGAGAAATAACTCAAGCACCATATCATCTAGTAATATTTCTAGATCGTTATTTTCCACACGGTGTCAGTACTGTAAATTAATACTTCAGCCAATATTTTGAGGATAATTCCTCTTCCTCAGGGCATACATTTACTATTAAAATTATAAATCAATAGAATTGTGCCAGCCAATCAGCAGTGTTAATTAAGGATGGTGCCAAACACTCATAGCTGTAAGAGTGCTTCACTCGCATCCAGCTTTGACTCCCAAACTCGAACCTCCCAATGCTGAATGGAATGTCCATTCAAATGGCACTTTGATGTTGCTGTGGCAATTTAATCAGCATACACACTCCCAATTCACCTTGAGTGCTTGGAGCTGAAAACTGAAGAAGAATGAAATGCAGGAATGTCCTGGTGTTTGTGTGAGGCTAAAATAAAGGGAAGTATTTTTTTTCTAAGTTTGCTTTAGTTCAAATAGCTTGTACTGGGAAACGGATATGTAGTTGTGTGTTTAAACAGTGCTGTTTGGATAAGGGCTGTATTTTGGGTGTTTAAACAGTGCTGTTGGTTTAGGACTCTGTTTTGGAGTTCAATTCTGTGCCAGTTGAAAGACTGGAAACTGTAGAGGTAGACCTGGGGGATGGGCAGGAGATTAGCCTGGAGCCATTTTAAACTGATTCAGTTTGGAGCTGGAAACTGAAGAAGCATGAACTGTGGGGGGTGTCCAGGTGTTTGAGTGAGGCTAAAATAAAGAGGACTATTTTTTTCCTAAGTTTGCTTTACTTCAAATAGCTTGTACTGGGAAAGGGATATGTATTTTGGTATTTAAACAGTGCTATTTGGATAAGGTCTGTATTTTGGGTGTTTAAACAATGCTGATGGTTTAGGGCTGCATTTTGGAGTTCAATTCTGTGCCAGTTGAAAAACTGGAAACTGCAGAGGTAGACTTGGGGGAGGGGCAGGTGATTAGCAAGGAGCCATTTTAAACTGATTTAGTTTGGAGCTGGAAAATGAAGAAGCATGAACTGCAGGGATGTGTTTGCTCCTGCTGGAGGAAAGGGATTGAGGTGTGCAGTTGTGTAAGAGGTTGATTGACTCACACAGGAGTGCCAGTGGGCCCTAATCTCACCCTCCCCCATCTCTCCCTCTCTCCCCCAGCTTGTCCAAACTTCTTGGGATAATGCTGCATTGGGATTGGTGGAAAACACTACCAGGTGCATCCACTAACATGCCGTAACAGAAGGAATTGTTCTTTGTAATGTTATAGAATGATATGTAGCTCAGGTTAAAGGGGTAAAAGTCAATAACTTATAGATAGTACTGTGTTTTGTACTTAGACGTAGCACCTCAAGCTGTATTTTGCTGGGAAACATATGGATGGTATGGTATCATAGTTAATAGTGTTTTATGCTTCTCTGCTAGTGGAGTTGGTATTGTATTTTTAATCGGGGACTAGACTGGATAGAAACTTATAGGGGAGGTGCTATATTGGGACTGGTGGAAAGCACTACCAGGTGCATCCACTAACATGCCCTAACAGAGGGGATTATTCTTTGTAGGGTACTGGTTAGAAACTTATAGATATAACTGTATTTTGTAGTTGGTACTGGTATCATGGGTAGGATAGTGGGCTGTAATGGATGTGGGGTGGCAATTTGGATTAACATATTGTGGTGGCTAGGAGGGTGTCCAATCTGTATCTGGTTGAGGATGCTGGAGAAGGAAGTGCTGTGGTTTGGTTGAGAGCTGGAAAGGATGAGGGGAAGGGGAAGGGGCCTGGAGGCAGGAGGGTCACATTCAGGAAATAACATGAGGACATCACGGGGTAGGAACAGTGACTCAAGAGAAGTGATAGGGAGGGAGTGCAGGAGCGGAACAAACAAGGGATCTAGCATTAGTGGGAAGGCTAGAGTCAGGAGGAGGGAGTAGAACCACAGCCAGGTAGGAGGGGCAGGAAATAGATTTGCTGTACTAGTAACACTGGTGGAGGAGGAGGGGGGAGTGATCTCCAGGGGAGAGCAGGAGAGAGAGGAAGAGGGAAACCTACAAGGAGCAGGAGTCAGTCAGAGGAGAGCAACAGGGGTGAAGGGGAGAGAAGCACTGCTGATGGGGTGGACAGCAGGTGTGGAGTGGAAATGGGAGGGCCAGGGCAGAGGGGAGGGATGTGGAGGATAGGGAGGGAGTAGTGAAGGGGAAGGGGCAGGATGGGGGAGAAGAGGGAAAGAGCAGTAGGGAGGAAGGGTGGAGTTAGTGATCTGGCATGCTCTAAAATTGGATACCCTGGGAAAGGGTTGGGGACAGGGACAAGGAATGTGCAAGGGAGTGTACTAGTGCTGGGTGATTCCATAATTAAAGGAATCAGATGGGGTGGCAGAGGGGAGATGCATAGAAGAATATGGGTGGAGGCTCTCCCCAGGCTAATGGTGGACAGGGTGGGGCAGGCGGTTCTTATGTGAACAAGGAGGGGTAAGAAGAAACTGCATGTAGTGGTGCATGTGGGCACTAATGACCTGGCAGGGGAGACAGTGGAAGTAGTGAGGAGGAGGTTTGAGGAATTAGGAGGCTAAGTGAGGAAGTGAGGGAATCAGTGGCCTTTTCAGAGGTGCTCCCAGTAATCTGCTTGAGTACAAGAAGGAAAGGCAGGATTGGGGAGTTCAACAAATGGCTGGGAGAATGGTGTCAATCTAAGGGGTATGGGATAGTGGGGGACTGGGGCAGTACCAGGGAAAATAAGGATCTATATGCAGGGTATAGGCTAGGTGGAGGGATGGTGGGAGGACAGCTAGTAGGCAGGGATCCCAAAGGGAGAGCCAAGCATGACTACCCCCAAGCTATCAGAGAGGTATTTGGGGGGGGACATGAGGTGGGATTGGGGGGGAACCAGGGTGAGGGGAGAAAGACACAGGTTGGAGGGTGGTCTCACTGAATTCGAGAAGCTTAGGTAACAAATCAGTTGAACTACAGGCTCTCTTAGATGTGGGGAGGGTGGACATTGCAGCCATCATGGAGACATGGGCCACCCAGAACCATGACATGATGATCCCGGGGTACAGGAATTTCAGAAAGGAAATGAATAGGGGAAAAAGGGGTGGTGTGGTGATCTACGTGAGGGAGGTGATAAGGTGTATGAGAGAGGAGGGGGTGGAGGGCAGGACAGAGGCCCTATGGATGCAGTTTCAAGACTCTAAAAGAAAGACACTGAGGGTGGGGATTGGGTACAGGCCACCAGCTCAGGTGGATGACCCAGATATAGAGTTGGCTGAGCAGATTAGAAAGTCTGTAGGAAAGGGGACACTGTAGTGGTGGGGGACTTCAACATCCCTGGAGTGGACTGAAATTCCCCAACCACCACATGTGCAAAGGAGCAGAGATTACCAGATACATTTCAGGACTGCTTCCTGGTGTAATTGGTCCATGAGCAGTCTAGGGAGGGTAGTACTCTGGACCTGGTATTAACAAATGGAGAGGCTATAAGGGATCTTGAAGAGGAGGACCCCTGACTGGGAGTGACCACCATATGGTTTGGTTCACACTTAATATGAGAAGGGTAAGAGGAGGAACAGGTACCAGGGTGATCAATTTTAAGGGAGCATACTTTAAAAGGGTGGGAGATATTTTGGTTGAGCATATGGTGGGAATTCAGACATGCATGAGTGCCAGCCAAAAATTGAATATCATTTAGAAAGGACTAGCAGAGGCTACTGAGACCTGCACCAGGACATGGAGCAAGAAGGGGAGGGCAAAGAAGACAAACTGACTGACTCAGGAATTAATGGAAGGGGTGAGGGCCAAGAGAAAAGCATTCTAGAGGCTTAGGAAATTGGGAGGGCAAGGGGATAAAGATGAGTACATGAAGAAGTCCAGGGAGGTTACCAGGCTAGTCCAAGTTGCCAAGGCTTCCAGGGAGCTGAGACTGGTACAGGGACTCAACGACTGGGAAAAGGACTTCTTCAGATACATTGGTGAGAGAAGAAGAAACAAAGACCATTTTGTGAGGATTAAGAAAGATGAGGGGTGGGTGGAGAAGGGGGAGTACCAGGCAGAGGTGCTAAATGAATACTTCTGCTCTGTGTTCATGAAGGAAAGGGGGGGCAGATACCTCATGGGAAGGGTGGAGTGGGCAGAGGGGGCTGGGGATGACTGATATCAGAATTACAGAGGATAGGGTGCTGAATGGACTAAGGGCACTGAGGGTGTACATGGCATTCACACTAGGGTACTTATGGAGCTAGTGAAGATCCTGGTGGGACCACTGGCAGACCTATTCAGTATATCACTGGACACAGGATGCATGCCACAGGACTGAAGGATGGCCCACGTGGTGCCCATTTATAAAAGTGGCCCAAAGGATGATCCAGGCAACTACAGACTAGTCACTCTCACTTCAATCATGAGGAAACTCATGGAGTCAATCCTAAAAGAGAGGCTGGTGACCTTTCTGGAAGACAATGGGCTCCAATACGGCCATCAACATGATTTTGTATCAGGCAGATCCTGTCAGACAAACCTAGTTGAGTACTATGACTGGGTTACCAGGGAACTGGACAGTGGCCACACAATGGATGTCCTATAATTGGACTTCAGCAAGGGTTTTGACTCAGTGCCACATGGGAGGCTGGGGGGAACTGGAATACATTGAGGTGGGGACAAAAATGGTTAACTGGATCACCAACTGGCTGAGGGGTAGGCAGCAAAGGGTTGTGGTCGTGGGAGAACTCTCATCATGAAGGGACATTATGAGTGGGGTGTCCCAGTGTTCAGTACTGGGACTGGTGCTGTTTGGGATATCCATAACCGATATCTCAAACGGGATCCAGAGTAGGATCAGTCTGTTCACAGATGATACTTAGGTCAGTGCAGTGGTATATGACAAAGAGGGGTGGAGGGGCCTGCAGGAAGATCTGACCAATCTACAGGAATGGTGGGAGACATGGCAGTTGGGGTTCAACACCAAGAAGTGCAAGGTACTGCACTTTGGATCAATGAACCAGGGGAAGAAATATCAGTTGGTAGGAGTACAGTTGAAAAGCAGAGTGGAGGAAAAGGATCTAGGGGTACTAATAACGGGGAGTATGAACCACTCAGCTCAGTGCAGGAAGGTGGCTGCAAAGGCAAACAAGGTGCTGGGGTGCATGGTGAGGGAACTCTCCTCCAGGCACAGAGAAGTGATCCTACCCCTGTACAGGTAACTGGTAAGGCCACACCTGGAATACTGCATGCAGCAGTGGCATCCATTCCTGAAGAGGGACATCAGATTGCTGGAAGGGGTGCAGCATAGGGCAACAAAGATGATACAGGGACTTGAGGGAAAATCCTATGAGGAGAGGCTGGGAGAGCTGCAATGTATTCCCTGGAAGAGAGGAGGGATGGGGGGATGTGATCAAAACCTGTAAGTACCTAAAGGGTATTAACAGGATTAATACAGAAGGTATTCTTCAGATCAGAAGGGGAGCGACATGAGAAGGCATCAGCTGAGATTGGAGGGGGGAGATTCCGGGAGGAAAATCAGGAGACACTTTTTCATGGAAAGGGTGGTAGATAAGTGGAACACTCTGCCCAAGGAGGTGGTATCATGTAGAATGGTGGGAGGATTTAAGAGAGGGTGGGACAGAATGAGGGCAGTGGTTATGAGTGGGGGAGGGTGGGGCAGCTGCAAATTGAAGGGCTAGCTGCACAATTGAGCAGATTTGATAGACTGTGAGGACTGTTCCTGCTGGCATTTCATATGTATGTTCGTATGAGCGATCGGTATTTCTGGTGACTGTCATTTTTAGGGGTGAGCGAAAGTTACGAATTCCGCTTTTGCAGAACTTCCGTGAAATTTCAGAAATTTCACAGAAGTTTTGGAACGTCTGCCATTGGCGAAACTGGGATTTTACACTGATTTTCGCCGAGTTGCGCTGATTTTTTTTGTGAACTGTGGAAAAATGCATATGAACTACAGAATTTATTCTATCCACAGTTTAGTGCACTGTCAGTGAATGAGCGCCTGCTTGTACAACTATGCGGTCATTCACTGACAAGTCAGTGGGCTACTGGTAGTGGAGGAGAGAGGAGGGCTGCACTGGTGGCCCGCACAGGGGCAGAGTGGGTGGGGGAGTGGTGTAATGGCAGATGAACTGTCAAGTGCAGGGGTGGGGGATCTGCTAGTCACCAGGGAATTGGGATTATTTTTTTATAAAGGATCAGGGATGGGGAGGTCCGCTAGACACCAGGGAACACTGGGAATAGTGGGGGGATGAGTCAGTGGACTGCTGGCTGTTTTTTTGTGGATTAAGGAATCCAAGATAGGGTGGGAGGTCTGCTAGACATCAGGGAAATAAAATGTTTTGGTGGCCATGATCAGTGGGTGGGGGGGCCACTGGAAACCAGGAGGGTCAGAGGAAGGTATTGGAGGTATTTATTTATTCACTGGGACCCCTGATTAGTGGGGGTGGATTAATGAATTCAACTGTGAGTTAAAAACAGCCTCAGAACTGACCACTAGCAGTGATCCTTTCTGCAGATTTTTTCCCCACAGTTTAATGAATTAACCCACAGTTTGTGTATGTATTCCACAGTTTTAAGGTGTAATTTCTGCGAAAGTTCTGAAAATGATTTCCGAACTTTCGCGGAAGCAAAATTCGCACTTTTGCCAAAATTCCTCTGGCAGAACTTTTTTTTTTCGCACACCCCTAGTCATTTTCAGCACCTGTGTGTGCTTGTAGGGGGAGAGTGTTATATATGCGCATATAATAAGATCCAACACTACAAAAGACAATTGTTTGAAAAAAGTGTGAACACAGAAGCACTCCACTCACTCCCTCCCTCATGACAAAGAAAAACAGAAATGAAATAAATCTCTGTTATCATAATCTGCAGTGTGTGTGTTCTTTTGTTCATCTGGGTGTCTTCATGTGTGGTATTTTGCTTAACTATAGCACAAATCTACTTTTCTTAATAAACAGTACACCAGTTAGCTTTGCAACTGCATTACAGATATGGCCCCAGTGCTGCATCATCACAGCTTGTTCATGAGCTGAACTCCATGAGTGGCATCTGTCAGTGAAAGTAAATTGCTTTCCCACTTCAGTGAGAACATACATTTCTGATTGTGAGGACCACCCACACAGTCCACTATAAGGTGAATATTCTTTAATTGCATATAATGATAATGTCATGGTATGACATTCACTGTTCTTTATTTCTATATTTAGTTATTTATTTGTTGTTTGTTAATGTATTTTGTATCAATCTTGCATTCTTAGGACACTAGAACTGCTCACCTCTGGTTTGCAGTTCTCACACCCAAAGAACATCCTAAGAACACACAAGGCAACACTCTTTTCGCCATAAGAAGTTCTCCAAGATTATCAATAAACTTATATTTTAAAAAATCAATTTACAACCGTATTAACTATGAAGTAGACTTTCTTTACCAATGGTTTATTTCAATCCAGTTATAAGCAGAGCACCTCTGATGGTGCCCATCACCATTCGATTTCAAAACATGTTATTCTTATATCACGTTTCCTCATTTTTCTCAAACATTATTATAATCAGGTACTACTTCCAAAAATACTGTCTACAGTGGAATGTCAAGTCTTACTGCTGTGTAACTAGAAATGATAAACTTTGCATACATTTCCCATATGGATTTCTACTACAGATTCTCTTTTTGTGAATAAAATTGTCATCTCATTTATGTTTTGTCTATGAGAACAATAGAAGGACTTGACACTATTTGGCTATTCACTTGTTGCAGTCTCATATAACACTGTATTTAAACTTATGAATTGAATAGACCATTCATTTAAACTAGTGATTATTTTAACTAATCATCAACTATAATACAGGTTGTAATGTTTTTAGACCCACTTTAAACTTCAGAGATCTGTTATCTGCTTAAATATCTATTTGTATTATGAAGAATTAGTGCTACTCCCTTAGTAGACATTAAGGTAGACAACCCTAAGAAAGACCCTACCACTGTTCTGCCAGGACTCCAGAAACCCCACACCCTAATGATTTTTCCTTTTGCTGCTTGGGTGGTGGGGGTGGGGAGTTAGGGTTGGAAACCCTAACGCCACAGTTCATCACTTTTTGCCATTGTATTCAATGGTAACAGGTGTATGTAAGCAGTTTTTTGCAAACTATTTCCTTTGTTTTTGAGATAGTGGAATTGTATCCTCATTTGCCCAGGTCCTGAAGGGACTTCTGTGAATAGATGCTGATGTGAAGGGCCATCTCAGCCTTGCATCTAGGGAAGGCTCTGTCTGCCTATGGAAGTGCAACAATGAATGTAAGGAATTTATGCGGCTATCTGGTGGGCTGCAGAAGTGCAGGCTACCTGGTGGACTGTGGAAGCAGAGGGTTCTCTGGCCCTGTGCTTCCATATGGCTGCAGAAAAAGACACACAAGGCAAAAAGTCCATCTGTCATTCAATGCACAGGGTCATCTGCCACTCAATGGGGCAGACATGTAGGGCAGTATGCCAAGAGAAGAGTTCTCTTTATTATATTGTAACTGGGTCTACAATATGCAGGCAACCCTGCACCTGCTCATCCTTGACTGGGGTGTTTTGTCACATAACAGCACTATGCTGCCAGCCTCATCCCATCCAGTTGACTCACTGAGCCTGCCCCTGAACTGAGCTCACTAGCTCAGAATCACAAAGTACTTCCCACTGAGGTAAAGGCTGGAACTACACACAATGTTTCTCTTTCTAATTTTGCTCGCAACTTTTTGAGATAGTCGTTTTATGATTCCCCCTTATAAAACATAACGTGGTATTTATAGTATAGTGGCATAAACATAATTTCACACAAGTATGAAAATACATCTAGTCCAGTTCTTAAAAAATAATACCTGCCACGTTTATCAGGTGGTGTGAAAAAAATGGCTATGCTGAAAGTTTAGAGTTAAAATATTGAAAATTTGCTAAATTATGAGTGAACATTTTCATGCAGTGACTACAGAATCACCACTGAGGAAGAATTTGGAAATTTTCACCACCCTTGTTCATCAGGTGGCATCTCAAAAAAGCCATGTGGAATATGTTTTTACAGGAAACGCACTTGCTCAATGACGAAACTGATAAGATGAGACGTCAACAGGTGGGACAGATTTTTGCTGCACAAGGCACTACCCAGAGCAGAGGGGCCATGATTCTTTTACATAGATCGATTCCTTTTAGACCTTTCCAAAGTATTTCTGACCCCTTAGGGAGGTTTCTATTCATAAAGGGTATATTGCACACTTTGGACATTGTTCTGGGTAGTGTCTATGGTCCTAACACGGATACTCCAGGGTTTTTTGTCAAAATATTGGAAGTTCTAACTCCATTCCTTGATATCCCTATGATTATAGGAGGTGACTTTAATCTGGTGTTCGATCAGTCTGTAGATAGGTCAGGTCGACCTCGCCAAGGCCTATCTCCCACTCAAAGGGCCTTTAGGGACCTGTTAGACTCAACAGGGCTTTGTGATGTGTGGCGTGTGCTTCATCCCAAAACTAGGGAATACACATTTGTCTCACAAGTACATGGCACCTCTTCACGGATTGATTACATCTTTATTTCCCAAACTCTCCTGCCTGGGGTTTTAGATTCCAGTATTGTCTCAGGTCCACCATCAGACCATTCTGCAGTAACCTGTATATTATCTGTGTCATCTTTACCCAAAAAGGGGGGTAGATGGAAGCTGAATAACCAAGTTTTGAAGGAACCGGATAAGGTTGAATATATAGCACCCCAAATACAGCAGTTTGTGGATCTAAATAACAATTCTATAGGATGACCTGACATGGAATGGGGGGCTCTTAAAGCTTTTTTGAGGGGATTATAATTGGCCTAACTTCGAAAAGGAAAAAGGAACGTGAAAATAAAACTTCCCGTCTTTTGTCCCAAATTAGGAGTATGGAATCCCATCTTTCCCCACCCTCTTCGGAGACTTTTAAGCAAGACTTAGTTAAATTGAGGGATGCTTACCTTGATTTGTTAAGGGAGCAAGCTGAGTTAGCTATTTTAAGAATGAATGCAGTGTATACGGACCAAGGGGAAAAGGCTGGGCGGATGTTAGCAATGCGAGTTAAACAACAAGAGTCTGCCAGATTTATTGCAGCAGTTCATTCTGCAGAGGGTGACTCCCTTAAAACTTTACCTTCAGAGATAGTAGACGAATTTACCAATTATTTCCAGGATCTATATGGTCCCATGGTAAATCCCCCTGCAGAGGAGGAATTGCAAGAATATTTGAGGGATTTACATTTACCCTCTCTCACCAAATCTCAGCAAGTTATATTAGTATCCGCTATTTCTGAAGGTGAAATAGAAAAGGTTATTAAATCTCTTCCGTCCGATAAAACCCCTGGCCCTGATGGGTTTTCTTCTAACTTTCATGAAGTTTTTTCCAAGCAACTGATTCCCATTTTGTTACCACTTTTTCAGTTTCTCCTTTCAGGTCAAGAGTCCGACCCTTCCCTTTTTGAAGCCCTGATTGTTTTATTGCCCAAGCCAGATAAGCCACATGACCTGGTCTCAAGCTACAGACTGATTTCCCTACTTAAACATGATATTAAAATTTTAGCCAAATTACTGGCTGATCGTATGAATACAGTTCTTCCTTCTATAACTGGGGAGGAGCAGGTAGGTTTCATGAAAGGAAGATCATCAGTCGACCACCTGCGAACTCTGGCTCACGTCTTCTCGGTCTCCAGGGATGCCACTTTCCCAATGGCTTTGGTCTCCCTGGATGCCGAAAAGGCCTTTGACAGGGTCTATTGGAATTATTTGTTTGCAGCAATGGAGGCATTTGGTTTTCCCAGGAAATTTCGGAACTGGGTTCACTCATTATACCTACTACCCTCAGCTAGAATTTCCTGCAATGGGGTGATTTCAAATCCAATTAAACTACATGTGGGAACTAGACAAGGGTGTCCCTTGTTCCCGCTGCTTTTTAATATATACCTAGAGCCCCTTATTCGGAGGTTAACAAGAGCCCAGGATATCTCAGGTATTTCCCTAAATGGACATGTAGTTAAGGTGGCAGCATATGCAAATGACCTTCTATTGCAAATAATGAATCCAGTCACATCCATCCCCCCTATTCTCAATATAATAGAGGGTTTTAGTAAAGTTTCTAACTATAAACTTAATATAGGGAACACTTTGTTTTTTCCTCTTAATCATAGGGTCTACAAACAAGAAGTGACCACCTTTGGGGTTGCGTGGAAGTCTGATTCCATCAAATACCTTGGAATTATTCTGATACAGAATACAGTTCGGCTTAAGCAGTTAAATTTAGACTCATTGGTCCATAAAATAGACCAAGATCTTCACAGGTGGACCCTACTTCCTCTCTCTTTATGGGGCAGGATTAATTTAATTAAAATGAATGTTTTTCCCCGCCTTTTTTATCCTCTTAACATGTTGAATATTGGGCTTCTGTTTTCTTGGTTTAAAAAAGTCCATAGTATGATTTCCAACTTTATATGGGGGTACAAAAAGTCAAGAATGGTGTTCCACAAATTAGCCGCACCCAAGGGTAAAGGAGGGTTAAGACACCCGCATATGGGGCTGTACTATTGGGCCAGACAGGCCAATAAATATCTTAGGTGGCTGACTGCAGACCAGTTATCAGCCCAATCCTTATATACCCCGGCATGGCTAACAGTGGAATTAGCCATTATAAAAAAACACGGATACCTTCCCAGCGCGTTGTTGTACACTAAATTAGGATCCCTTCCTACATCATTAAGTAATTCTCCCATAGCGGTATCGATCAAGGCCCACGCTCAGTTGTGTGCGTTTCTTAAATACGAAAATATTAAGGATTTATCTCAACCCATAAGAGGTAACCCTAATTTACAATTAGATAATAAAACCCTATCACTCAGCTGGCTTCCTCAGATAGGAGATTGTCAGCTTGAAGATTTTGTCACAGCTGACAGACAATGGTATTCTTCAGCTGGAATCATGCACAAGTTTATGCTACCTAGTACAAATATTTTTAAGATTTTCCAGCTTTGGCATCTTTTGTTAAAAGTAATTGGAGTAGTTCCACCCCCCGGGGCCCGCATTTGTTTTCAGGCCACCTTAGCGGAGCTGGCCGGTTCACCTCACGCGGTGTCTAAGATATACAGTGTCTTATTTACGTGGGCATATCCTGACAACTTTGCCCCTGTTGCTTATTGGTCTTCTCTTTTTCCAGATAAGGAGCTAGATTGGTCCCTTCTCTGGCATAACTGTCACAAATTTTTGTTACAGGATAGACTTAGGTTAATGCAATTTAAAATTTTACATAATATTTATTATTCCCCACAGAAACTGGTCAGGTTGGGCGTTGTGTCCTCTCCGCTCTGTACAAGATGTAAGTTGCAGCCTGGGGACCTTCTTCATATCTTCTGGAAGTGCCCCAAAGTTGTTCTACTTTGGACCACTATTAAACAAAGGGTTGACCCACTTTTAGGGCTTTCAGATTTCTTCACACCTGAAGTATGTCTTTTGCGGGATTTCTCCTGTATTTCAGTGGTGTGTAGGAAATATCACATGGCATTAATTTCCTTGTCTGTTAAGAAAGTGGTCCTTAAACATTGGAAAGATTCTGATAATTTGACCTATCTCGAGTGGCTCCAGGAGCTCCTCGCTAACCTCAGAATGGAGAGGACCATTGTAAGTCTTTCTAACAAAATTAAGAAGTTCAACATGATATGGGGCCCTCTACAAACCCTGTACTCCTTACAAGTTTGAAACACACAATTGTTATAGTGTATGGTGTAACTTTGTTGGTATGATGCTGCGCTGGGATTTGGGGGGGTTAGGGGGGCAGGGAGAGGGAGGAGGATAGGGAGAGAATGAATCGCTACATTGTTTGAAGTTGTTTTATCTTTACTATGCCAAATGTGTCGTGGATTTGTTCTCTGTATTGAAAACTTTAATAAAAGTTGAATGGAAAAAAAAGCCATGTGGAAAATACGGCTAACATATTCAAAGGGTTGTGCATTGTCCAACAGAGTTGTGCTGCACAACCTGCATATCCCGGTGGGATATTGAAAAGGCTGCCCCACTCAGTGCAAATCCCGAAGTGCCAGGGTGCAACGATAATGTATATGGCACAAATGCAGGGTGGTGTGGCCATGCAAATGCAGCGCATCCTGATATTCAGCCTGGGATGTGCAATGCATATGCTGGTGCAACCCCACATTGCGCCACATGGGGGGCTCAAAGTTGAGCTAGTGAGGGAACAACTCCTGGCCACCCACAGCTGGGCTCCTGTATTGAAGGGTACAACACAGCAGTTGCCAGCCATGGGTGGCCATCCGCCCACCCAGAACACCATCCACAAGCCCCCATGGATCCCTGCTTGTCCAGTGGTACCCCCCTTCCTCCTGATTCCCCAGGATATGTATATGTGCCCATTCCCTGGTGGTCCAGTGGCCCCCCCACTCTCCCAATGCCCCGATCATTGGCATATGTAGCTGTAGACACTCCCTGGTATTCTAGTGGACTCCCCCCACCTGATACCCCAATCGCGGTAAATCACTGCATCATATGTCCCTGGTGATCCAGTGGCACCACCACCCCTCCCAACCACATGGGCCCATATGCCCACCCAGACCCTCTGTCTTCGGCGGGTGGCTGCAGCCCAACCTTATACCACCCTGTCAACTGCCAAATGACAGGTATGGTATGGACTGTAAGGCCAATGGTCTACAGTGGGACCAATGGGCTTGCTGGACATACTGTACTAGACAGTCCCAAATATGTGAATGACTTCATTCACATATTTGGGACTGTTGAATACAGTATGCTCTACAAGCCCATACTGTACCTGTCATTCGACGTGCAGCTGGGTGGTATGCAGGTGGGTTGCAGCCACCTGCCGAAGATGGAGGGAAGCGGAGTGGGCATGGGGGCCTGTGTGGGTGGGAGGGGAGAGGGGTGCCACTGGATCACCAGGGACATATGATGTTGCAAATTACCATGATTGGGGTATTTGGAGGTGGGGGGTTGACTACCAGGGAGTGTCTACAGCTACAGATACCAGCGATCAGGGCATCAGGAGGGCAGGGGGCCACTGGACTACCAGAGAATGGGTAAATATACGTGTCCTGGGGACTTAGGAGGGAAGGGGTACCACTAGACTACCAGGGATGTGTGTTATGGTGGCTTACCGTGATCATGGCTACAGGGTGGGGGATGCCCCGGGACCCCCCGTGCACACCTCATGCTGTGCAGGGTGCCTGGCACAAGTCACTGGGCTGCCCTGTGCAGGGCATGCAAATTGGGCCATAATGACATGCAAATGGCCCCATTTGCACCTTGCATATATTATGTCCTCATTTGCATGCCCTTTGCTGAATACCGTGGGTGCTGCACCTAGTGCAACTACAGTTGTGCTAGTACATCTCCATGCTCCCTATCCATGGCTTGCGCTGGCGCAGTGCCACTGCTCCATGCACAGTCATGGTGCATCACCATTGAATATCACCTGGTCCTGGCCCTGGCACATTCCAGTTGTGCTGTGCCCAGACTTGTGCCACTGCCTGGCACAGTCTGAATATCTGGGCCCATGGTGTACAAATATTTTTAAAAAATGACAAAGTTATGCTTAATAGTCTCCAGTTTCAGCAGCAAGATGTCTTTTCAATCAGAGAGTGTATTTATGGCATGGGACAGTTTTAGGTGAGTGGGTGTGGTGGGAGTGTGGTATTGTGGGTGCTGAGTGTGGGGTCAGGGTGGGGTGGGTGGGGGTTTGGGGTGGCAGCTCAGCAATAGACCATTTTCTTTATTACAGGTTTACTTTAGACAAAAGAAAAGATCAAATTGTTTTCTTTTTTTATTTATTGCAGTGCCCAAGCTGACACTAGGGATTGAGCCTGCCAGTGTTGGGATACTCTTCACTGGCACCAGGTGTGGGCATCCTGGTGCTGCCATCTATTTCTTTTTGAGGGGGCAACCTGGAGGGGAGGGAGGGGTGAAAAAACTGGTACCTGGGGAGGGCATCCCAGTACACTTTTGTAAATTTTAAATATTGGGAACTTGGAGGAGGGGAAGGGGTAGGAAGTAGAGTAGTGGGGATAGACACCCTAGTCTGCTTTAGATAGATAGATAGATAGACAGATAGATAGACAGATAGATAGAGAGATAGACGGACAGACAGATAGACAGACAGACAAACAGATTTTATTTATTTGTTTATAGTCTTGAATTACAATATCTTTGAGCACAAACAGCTGTTTTACAAAGGCTCCACATTAAAGGGAAGGGAGACAAACATACAGGGAGGCAAAAAATACATTGTTCCATAATACAGAAACTCAAAACAGTCAATCAGAGTAAGTAAACAGCTATAACTGTCGAAGAAACATGACTAAAGTGTGAAAAAAGGTGAGGCAGACAGAGGAGGGTAAGCAATGGAAACAGCAAAGATGGAGGAAGCAGCCAGAGGCCCTGTCAAACTAAAATAGAAGGTAAGGGGCAGTGAGAGGGTGGGGGGAAGGGAGGAAGCATGGGGGGAGAAGAGGCAGCCAGATGCTTGTCCAAAGTGGGGAGGAGAATGAGGAAGCTGGGTAGTGAGGATAAGTGGGAGCCCTGCAGGTAGGCCAGTTGCTTGTAAGTAGAAGGGATTAGGTGTAACAGTCACAGGTGCTATTAGAGATGAGATGCTGGTGGAACATGAGTTTGAATGTACCCAGATAAAGTAGTGAAGATATATCACTGCAAAGTGCATTTAATCAGAGAGGAGCCCTGTAGGTAAATGAGCATTGCCCCTGAGTTGTCCGGCATCTTGGCACATGGAGAAGCTGGCTACCAGAGCTTCATGTATGTTGAGAAGTGCAGTGGAGGCTAAGCAGGTTTTTCATACCAGGAAGCAGGAGGCTGAGAAGTGTTTTTTGGCTAAAAGACAGGTATTATATTGAGTCCTTCCACTAATCTGAAGCCAGCCTGTCTGGGCATTGAGTTCACAAGTGTGGGGAGATGTGCAGCACCAATGAGTAGCCTGCATGCCTTATTCAAAGCTGTGGATATTCTCCAGAGGGATGATAAGGATGCTGCGGCATAAATTACCAGACCATAGTCTACAATGGATAAGACAGAGCTCTTAGTGACAAGTCTGAGGGCATCTGGAGTCAGGTGATGTTTGTGCCTGTGAAGTAGGCTGATCTTGATGTTTACAGCCCTGGTGACAGTGTCAGTGTGCTGAGCGTATGTTAGGCAGCTGTCAAGGGTGACCCCCAGGTATTTAAAGTGCTGTACTTGTTCGCGTGGAACACCAAGACGATTTCTGATGATCGGTGAATGAGATTTGTGCTTATTCTGGGTACTGCTGAACATCATGACTTTTGTTTCCTTGTAGTTCAGAATGAATTTGTGTTTGTGGAACCAGACCTCCACTTCCTCAAAGCTATGATGTAGGTGTTGTTCCAGTTGCATTGGGTCAGGGTTGCTGAAGTAGATGATGGTGTCATTCGCACACAGGAGAATCTGTTGGCTGCAGAAATGAGGAAGATAACTGAGAAAAATGCTGAAGAGGAGCGGTCCCAAAATAGAGCCCAGAGGGATTTACTCATTGAGAGCAGTCCTCCAAATAGCTTTTAAACCAAAGATTTGAGTCAGCAGAGAGGCCCATGGAGGAAAGTTGCTGAAGGTGTAGTGAGTGGTGAACAGTATCAAAGGCCTTTGTGAGGTTTATGAAGGTTGCCCCTATTAAAGTGCGTTTATTTAGAGATTGATGAATGAAGTCAGTGAACTCCAATAGTGTTGATAGATAGATTGATAGATAGATAGATAGATAGATAGATAGATAGATAGATAGATAGATAGATAGATAGATAGATAGAGATTACAGAGTGATCAGGGGATCCTCAGGTCCATACATCAAGTGAAGCTGGCAGCATGACTCCAACTGTGGCTTCACAAATAAAGAAAGTACTGCTGTTCTCATACAAAGAATACAGGGGAATGGCTCCTCATTCTAAGCTGGGCATCCATTTTCTGGTTTGTAGAAACAATATTTCCCATTCAATTTTCAAAAAATAAACACCAGAATCTAACTAAACAGTTCCTATTTACCTAGGTTTAGGTGTTTGTTTGTTTTGAAAAGCGATGATAGCTATCATTCACCTGCTGGTACAATTTTCTGCTGGTGCCAGGGGGAGGATAGCTAAACACCGGTATCCTTCGGTGTGAAGACCTGTTGTCTGTGACAGTAGCCTACACCCACAGCAGGCAAAGGAATTGGGAGCGAGCCAGTAGCTATGGGTATTCTTTTTTTTTTTTAGTTGTTTAACCAGGAGTAGCACACTAAGCTGAAAGCTTTTTTACAGGAGAGACCTGGGGGCACAGGGAAGTTAAGTGACTTGCTCACGGTCACACAGTATGTAAGTGGAAGCTGTGGGATTCAAACCCAGGTCTGGTCTGTTGGATGTCACCAGATTTGCAGCTCAGAGCCTTAAACCACTGCACTATACTGCATCTCCTTGGAAGAGAAGACAGAGGTTAGCACTGTTAAAACCCTGCAGTGCCCTCCTGTGCGAGCACTGGGCACAATTGCCACTTGGAAAAGAAAATCAGCCAGTACAACAAGCTCTAATTGACTCAGCTACTGTATTGCTGAGCAGGACCCACTGAACTGGATGTACCTATTGATTAATGGACTGTTTAACAACTGAACGGGTACTGTCTTTATTCAACACATGCACCGCAATTTTCATTTTGTCCTTTGTTCATCTGAGTAACATAGAATATACTCTGGACTGCTTCTAAGCATAACTGCAACCTGTATTATTATCAGCTCGGAACCTAATACCTATTGCAGTTTGTATGTTAATGATTCAACTGATCTTATGTCATTTATAACATTCTGGACACATTTGTTTAAGAGCTCAATATCTACTGCAGTTTGTGTCTCTAGGATTCACCTTGTTAATGGATTCCATGGAACCAATAATTTTTTGGACTTAATTACTGATTTATACTGTGACTATATTTTCACTCCTGGTTCAGAGGCTTGTAGTTTACATATTAATTAATCACTATTATTTTTAGAAAACAGGTGATTCTTGGATTCTAGGGTCAGTTTGTACATCAATTATGCAATTGTTTTTGATAAAGTGATTAATTACACATTTTGGCTTGCTTTTTACTTAAATAGTGATTTTGATGTGGAAAGTTTTTGGCACTGTATTTTTAATTCATGAGCTTGAGAAGCACAACAATTCCTTCTCAAGGTCCTTTATCCATTCTGAATCAATGTTACTAGTGGCAGTAG
Organism: Neoceratodus forsteri; assembly: GCA_016271365.2. Taxonomy (NCBI): domain Eukaryota; kingdom Metazoa; phylum Chordata; order Ceratodontiformes; family Ceratodontidae; genus Neoceratodus; species Neoceratodus forsteri. The sequence goes on from CM057453.1 coordinate 243,734,004, forward strand.
TAGTATTTTGAATCTAATTTTATTTATTTATTTATTTAAAATTGATGACCAGGAAAGGCACACTGAGCTGAGGCTTGTTTCCAGGTGTAACCCGGGTACAAAAGTACACAAAGCAAGACAGAATGCAAGGGTTACAAAACACTATGTACAAAGATTATATACACAAGAAAATGATATATACAAAATACATACTATATGTACAAGTATAAGGCAAGGTTGCATTTGTAGGCTTGAAATTATATTTATGCCTGGTGGGTGAGTGACAGTCCTCTCTGTTGGCTTAGTTCTGTATTATTTATTTTGAGAACACTATAGCTAGGCAGTAGCAGTATCAGGACCTAACAAATTTATCTGAGTTTATTGGGTCAGTGGCAGTTCCCACAGTTGGCTTAGTTTTACATTATCTTTTCTGAGAATATTTTAGCCTCACTGTGGTGGCAACTCGGTGATAAGGAACAACAGAACTGGATACAGCTCTAAAGTGATTCTCTATTTGGCATTTTGACCTCTTTCAGGCTTGTGTTACTACTTTCAAGATTTTTTGTAAATGTTTTACTTAGAGTTTTATTGGGCCTAATGGTATGGGCTGGGCATCATTCATTGTCTAATTATAACTCTTCGTTAGTGGAATTTGTAACGTCTTGGACACCTGTGAATAACTTTTCCAAATTGGGCCATTCTACTCATCTAGGCTGGGAGCCAAGTGATCTTTTAATTTTTTTTTTTTTATTCAGTATACTTTATTAGCACATTAAACGTTACATGAAAAGTGCCAATCTACTCAGTTTTACATATTACACATCAAACAGGACACTTATCGAAAGTACGTAATAATAGAAACTGGCTCGTCCAGGACGAGAACCATAGACATTGCGATGGGACTTAGCCAATTATCCTAGTTAAGTTTACTCACAAAAACCACCCTCCCAACCACCCCATTCCCTAGCAGCATCTACAATCAGGTTGAGGTATATAATACACATCTTCATTATAGGAAAGAAACAATTGTACCGTGAATACGTCAAGCCACAGGAATATTACCAAAGGCCAAGGAGATTAAACTTGCCAGCTGATTAGGACTGCTTCCAATAGTCCCCATTTGGAGCCATAAAATTGGATCCTGTTATTCATTCTGGCTATGTGATATTCTAGTTGTAATGCCATTATAATTTACTTATACCATTCTAGAATTGGTGGAGTGGAAGCGTCCTTCCAATGTCTAAGGATAACTGCCTTGGCCGTAGCTGATATGATAGCCATATATAACTTCCTTTGTCTGATCTCATCTCTTGGGAAGCTATTTAACAGACAAATTTCTGGTGTAAAAAGGAGCTCTAAACCTAATATTGATGGTAATGAGGTGCAAATTGCCCTCCAAAAGGGCTGAATCATAGCACAATCCCACAAAAGGTGGTATAAGTCCCCCCCTCTTTACCTGCACACCTGCCACAATTGGGTGATGACAATTTATCCATCTTGTGCAGTCTGGCTGGGGTATAGTACAAATTATGTATAATGTTAAATTGCTGTAGTTTGTATCTATCCTGCCTGATGTATTTATGGTTGTTGACCCATATCTGCTCCCACTCTCTGTTGTCTACTATCATCTGTAGCCTTTGACTCAGTATGAGCTAACGTTAGCAGGTATGCCAACATCTATCCTCTGTAGCTCACTATAGATTCTCGAGACAGAGTGAGGTTGGTCTGCAATCTTTAGCAGTCTAGACAGTCCAATTCTGTTTTCCTCCCAAATTGTAACACTTCATAGATGGGCTTTGATTGAGTCGAAGACCTGCCGATATTTAAAATAACATCCTTTTAGGTTCAGAAACTGAATACATGCTTGCTCGTATGATAGTAGCTTTCCCAGAGGCACCAAGTCTCCCAGTTGTTACCCATTTATTGGCCTCCAAAATGTGGAAGGAATGGGGACTCGCTGTATTAGAAAGTGAATGTTATGTACCCAAAAATTGCTCAGGCGAAGTCTGCCACTTCACCTTTAGAAGCTTCTGAACCCGATGTAGAACTTTTAGAGTCCATCCTATAGGCGTATTTTTAAGTGACTTAGGGAGGAGTTTTAAAGTGGTATAGGCAATTGATTCTTAATTTAATGCATATTTAAGCACTAAGTCTTTCTCAATAGTGACCCAGGGAGGCACATAAACATTAGATGTCGATGCATCAATCACCTGTTTCCATGATACTACTTTACTAATATGGGAGGCAATATAGTATTTGAAAAAGGAAAGGAGTGCAAGACCTCCTGCTTTCTTTGGTCCTGTAAGTTTCTGGTATGCTCTCCTTACAGCCTTCCCTTTCCATAAAAATACATTGAGTATCCTTTGCAGATTCCCGAACCAGGTTTTGGGCAGGTAACACCCCAACATATTTAGGGGGATAGAGAATCCTTGGTAGTATATTCATTTTAACTGTTTCTATTCTTGCCCAAAGTGACAAGGGGAGTGAACTCCATCTAACCAGATCTTGCCTAATTACCTTGATTAGATTATTAAGGTTTTCTCTTATCATCGAACTAATCTCCCTGGTAACTTTGATGCCAAGATACATCAGCATTTTTGGTTCCCAGCTTAACCCATATTCATTTGCTAAACTAGGATAACATTTATTATTTAAGGGAAAAGCTTAGTCTTAGAAATATTAAGTTTATAATTTAAGACTTTGGAGAATAAAGCGATTTCTTGTAGGATTATTGGTATACCATTCTCCGGGTCCTCTAAATGCAACAACAGATCATCAGCATAGGCTGAGATTAAGTATCGCCCATTCCCTATCTTTATTCCCTTGATATCTTGCGCTGCAAGTAACCTATAAACCAGGGGTTCCAAATACAAGTTGAATAGGAGCGGAGAGAGCGGGCAGCCTTGTCTTGTACCGCAGGATAAAGTGAAAGGATCCGATAATATACCATTGCACCAAATCTGTGCTGTAGGCATACAATATAATACTTGCATCCAATGCAGAAATCTATCAGAAAACCCAAATTTAGCCAGAACAGCAAACAAAAAGTCCCATGATACCCAGTCAAATGTCTTTTCAGCATCCAGTGCAAGTAGAACTACCGGCGTTTGTAAGTTTTGTGCATGTATAATTAGATGGTGGATTTTGCGTATGTGGTCACTAGAGACCCTGCTACTCATAAAGCCTACTTGTACTTTACTTATCAGCTTATTCATTAATGGGCTAAGTTGATTAGCTAAGACTTTAGCCAATATCTTAATGTCTACATTTAACAACGAAATTGGGCGATAGCTACCAGGCAGCACCGGGTCTCATTCCGGCTTTGGTATAAGAGTTATGAGGGCTTTCAAAAAACTTGTTTCCGAGTAACCCTTATCGAACCAGAAGTTGTATACCTTGGTAATTATTGGACAGAACTCATCCTGATATGACTTATATAGGTTAGTGGTAAAACCATCCGGCCCGGGGGACTTATCAATGGCCAATTGAGTAATCGCTTGATTCACCTCCCACTCTTGTATGGGGAGTCCCAGCTGATCCGCCTCCAGATTTGTGATTTTGACCAGAACAACTGAATCTAAGAATTCTTGAATTTCCTCAGAAGTGGCTCTGTTAGCCAACGGGATACAGTATGTACTTTGAAAAATTCCTGAAAGTGCAGCAATTTCTCTAGGGTTGTTAATTAATTTATCTCCCCCATTATTTTGTAAAGCGGCTATAAATCTGTTAGAATCTAGTTGTTTAAGTCTAAGGGCTAAAAGTTTACCCGCTCTATCCCCAGATTCCAACTATCTAATTTTAGTTCTTCGAAGGGCCAGCTCTGCCTTCCGCATCATAATTGAAGAGTATTGAGCTTGTAGCTGATGTAAGCTAATCCAGTCCACATCGGTTGATTGGCGGGATATGTTAGTTTCTCTGGTCTTAATAGCTTTACTAATTTCCTTTAATTGTGACCTGATTTTCTTAGCCCTAGTGGATGTAATTCTGATGCACTCCCCCCCCTTAGCGTACATTTTAGAGCTGCCCACATAATATCTATGCTGGGTACTGAATTGAGGTTCGTCTCAACAAATTGAGATATGAAGTCTCTTAAGTGCCCATAAGTGAAAGAATCCTGCAATAGCTGATTATTAAATCTCCATAGGGGATCTCTCATTATACTAGGATTGGGTGCAAATAAAATAGAAACTGGGGAGTGATCTGATATGATCCTAGTATGTATCTTTGCATCTACAACAAAGGAGAACGCATTAATGCTGACAAGAAAGTAATCAATTCTGGAACAAGTTTTGTGTGGCATGAAAAAAAAAAGGTATACTGCCTGACTCCCATATTGTTCATCCTCCAAATGTCAACCAGACCTAAACTCTCCATTAGTTCCTATAGAGCCCTCTGAGCGGGCGATAGCCCTACTCGCCTATTGTCAGATCTATCAATGAGCAATTGAGGGGTTATGTTCCAGTCACCCCATATTAATAATGTCCTGGATGCATAGATATTTAGCACATCTAGGAATTGCATAAAAAATTGTGTGGTATCCACGTTAGGGCCATAAATGGACCCAATAACCACTTTATTTGCTACCAGAGTCCCAACTAAAAAGAGATACCGGCCCTGTATGTCCCATATTTCCTTTTCTAACTGAAAAGGTGTTTTTTTGTGAAATAAAATTACAACACCCTCCCCTAGAGGAAGAACCTGCACCATATGCCTGACCAACCCAATATCTCATAAATAGTTTGACGTCTTCTCTGTAAAGATGTGTTTCCTGTAAGCAGGCTATCTCACAATTTAATGCAGCGAGATGTTTCAACACTACCTGTCTTTTACATCTGTCCCGAGCTCCTTTAATATTCCAGCTGAAGAAATTAATACCCTTCAATACTATCCTTTAGCTTCTGATACTAACTTGCTCTGGTATCCTCCACGAGTGTATTCAGGCTTGTTATCAAGTGCAATTTTGTTTCTCTCTAACCGAACATGTTGATGCTGCCCCTCCCATCTCCCACCCCCCAAAAACCTCTCTAACCCCTCCAAATTACAACTGCTACCCCCAGTTCTAACAACTGAACTATCTAACCACCTCGTCATGTGATGTAACCTCCAGCCCAGATGTATGCGAAATCACTTCCCAGCCCAGCTCTGTTCCCTATCATTGTCATTATTCCTAAATATCTAACCTCTTAATGAAAAAACATAACTGATCCTACTATTCTGAGAACTTTCTATCTTCCCATTTTGATTCCAATAACGGAAAATTATCATGACCTACTCAGTAAATAAATATAGCAATAAGCAGTGATATCAGCTCTTCCAGTCTATTTCAGCGCTCTCCATTCCGTGGGAATCGCACCTCTTAATATGGAGAAAGAAATCATTCCACTGTCTTTGTCTCCCTCTTGTGGGGAAAGAGTGAAGTACTTTAAATTGCAAAAGAAAACTGAAAGGAGGGCTCTAATATAGCGAACAGCTCCATTCCATTAAAATTACACAGTAACTCAGACTGACAGCGTTCGCTCTCTATGACGTCAGGATTAGCCCCCATTAGCCAGAAACCAAATGCTCTTCTCAATCAGTAGATACCTCTGTTTTGAAAATAACCACCAACTGACCACGAAGCCCGTTCTCAGTAATCAAAGTTAAGCCGCGATGTTACCGCAGTCAGCACGTCCAAGTTGTCAAGCATTTGGAACCCTAACACCAGTCCCTTTCAGCACTGGATCTGCTTTAAAAAGCAATATCAGAATGAAGCATAGACAAAGCTGTGCAGCTCATCTGATTCGGCAATACCATCTGAAAACCATCATTGTCACTTTGTTTCCAAGCCATACTCCCCTCATCTATAAGCGATGGATATAGCCTTTATAAGTATGATCCTCTTCCAGAATACTCTTGTAAACGAATATGAGCACTGTATGCTTCATTCCAAGTCTAACCAATCATCCACATTCGCCGTAATTAGTGATCACACTGAGATTCGCTTTGTCTCCCTTCAAATGCTATTTTACAGGTGCTGATCGATGCAGTGTTAGCCAGTCCCTAAAAAGCATTAGCCTGCCTACAACTCTTGCGCTTTAGGAAAGCTTGATTGCATTTACGACAACCAGGGCAGTGAACCCTCAGACTATTATTGAACCTTTCATATACCTTGAGACATCGTGTCAGTCGGAGACAAAGGAAATTAAATCAGGCTATGAGAGCAGTAGAGAGTCGCTTTCCCGGCTCAGGATCCATTACTATCTTCAGCCTTATTCAACTATATGCTCTGCCTTATATCGCAAGCCATTCCCTTATTTAAATAACTCTGGCATTACACTTTTGAGCTCTTGCTGCGCTGCCTCTGAATTTTCATATGATAGCCACTGATCTTTGATCTTGACTTGGAGTGTCGCTGGGTATTTTACCCTCTACTGTATTCCCACAGCAATCAATTTGGAGATGATGGGATGTAACTCTCGGCGCTTGAAACGCACTGATTGAGGCAAGTCATGAGTTATCCTAATCTTCTTGCCCTCCCATGAAACTTCCTGCAAGGCTCTGATTTTACTTAAGATATGCTGTTTATCCAGATAATTCAACATTTTACAAATTATCGGCCGTGGCTGCGCTCCGGGGGAGGATGGAGAGATCTGTGTGCTCGCTCAATAATATAAGATTCATTGTTAGGAGATGGGCCTGCAGTCTTTTCAAGGAGTTTTTGAATAAACTGTATAGTTGTTGTTCCCTCTTCCTTCTCTGGAATTCCGATGATAATCAGATTGTTTCTTCTGCTTCTCCCCTTCAGATCTTCGAGTTTATCTTCTATTTTTTTAATTTGTTTGTTGAGGGAGACACGCTCTAGGTCTTGCTTGTCTAATTTCTTTTCAACCGATTTTATTTTAATTTCATTGTCTCCCACTCTAGTGCCGAGAGATTCTAGTGCTGATTTAAAACAATGAATTTCATCCGAGATCTCGTTGATCGATGCTTGCATTGGGGCAATTATTTCCAAAAAGCACTCTTCCGTTAAAGCTGAGGGCCCCGAAGTAGATTTATTGGAGCCCTGCCGAGGACGTTTTGCGGCCTGCTCTTTCTCCGGTGAAGGAGGTGGTGTATGCTTGGGAGGTTGTTTCTTCATGAAGGCTTCCATTTTATAAAAGATCCCCAGTCTAAACAGGTTCTCCAATGCTTCTTAGAGACTTTTCAGATAAAAGTTCCACGAATTTTTGCTGATAAGAGCTGTAATTTGGGTTGAGAACAGAGCTGAGTGCAAAGGCTGCTTTCTCTAGGCTGCCATCACGTGATGTGATCTTTTAATTTAGTGTTACTTTACCCTTCAACACATTGAGCTTAATTCCTTTTGTACAAAAATCTACAGCAGGAAACGTATAACTTGGCAGACTTAAAAACAATACTTATTTTCAGTAAAACAGGAACCTTATAGGTATACTAAAGCGGCTCCCCAAAAGTTTGAAGAATGAGCCTAGATTTTGAAGAGAATTTTGATTCTCTTATTACTTACATCTGGTTCCATACATTCCAACTACGGACACATACTCAACTTACAAGCCATCAGTCCATTTCTCTAGGCCCTCAATAAATCTCAAACATTTAAATGTGCGAAGTCTTTTGGCCAAATGGGATAATTTCATGGCTTGGACATACGAATATTAATTTGATCTGATCGCACTTTCTGAAATGTGGTTAACTAATAAGATTCCAAACTCAGTGATTAATCTGGAGGGATACAACATCTTCTGTTGTGACAGATCTGGCCATAGAGGTGGAGGTTGCCTGTTCTTTGCAAAGAAAAATGTTTGAGTGACTCAGGATAGGCCACCTGATAGTTCCTTGTCCTATCTTTTTCTGGACCCCCAAAAATGTTATCACTAGTAGTCATTTATGCCCGACCTTGATAGCACAAAGAAAGTTAAGACTTAATGCAAGGCCATAGAAGAACCATTCACATAAGCCATAAACTAATTAATTTAGGGGATCTGAATCTAAATTAGTTTAGGAAAAATGTCACAAAGTAAAAAGATGTCTTAGTTAACCATATATTTACACAGATAATAAATGGTCCTACAAGGGTCCACTACAGGACAAGCTCCTCAACAGCAATAGACTGGATCATTTCTGACACCTCTAAAATGGTACAAGCAGACATACTACCTGAAAGTGTCAGTGACCATATCCAGATGTAATGCTGTTGGAGTGCCAAAGAGAAATTGTTTCCACCAGTATACATTAACATACTAACATACTATTTGCCAGCAGATTAGGCCTTACGGTGTATCGAGTCTGCTCGAACCTTGGATCCTTAGTTGGGTGCCGAGGCCCTCCCATCCCTTGTGCTCCAGAAACCCCTATCATCCATCCCCACCCCCCTGGGACAGGCCATCATCTGACACATCCACTTTCTGTGTCTGTCCTACCCTCTCTTGAAGCCCTCCACTGTGGATCTCTGAACCAGCTCGCCAGACAGTGCATTCCAAGGGTCCACCACCCTCTCAGTGAAAAACCTCCTCTTCTCCCCCCTCACCCTTCCACCTTCCAACTTCAAACCATGCCCTCAGGTGATACCTTCCTGCTTTAGTCTAAAGATCCCCTCCATGTTTACCCTATTTATTCCCTTGAGGTACTTGAAGACTTCAATCATGTCCCCCCTGTCTCTCCTCTCCTCCAATGAAAACAGGCAGAGCTCCTCAAGTCTGTCCTCATATGTCAAATCCCCTAGCCCTCGTATCATCTTAGTTGCCCTCCTCTGTACCCTCTCCAGGAGCTGTATGTCCCTCTTCAAGTGTGGTCTCCAGTACTGTACACAGTACTCAAGGTGTGGTCTAACCAGTCCATTGTACAACGGTAGAATCACTTCCTTGTTCCTAGAGGTGATCCCTCTTACGATGCATCCCAACATCCTGTTTGCCTTGCTAGCTACTCTCCTGCACTGCTCAGAGTTATTCATACATGCATCCACCATGCTCCTAGGTCTTTTTTCCCTATTGAGGCCTCCAGCACCTCCCCTCCCAGGGTGTACCTGTGTTTAGGATTTCCCCGACCAAGATGCAACAGCTTGCACTTGGTGATATTGAAACTTAATTTCCATGTGTGAGCCCAGCTTTCCAGGGTGTCCAGGTCCCCTTGCAGGGCCAACCTCCCCTCTTCTCCCTCAACTACTGCTCCCATCTTGGAGTCATCCGCGAAGAGACTCATTTCATTGATTAAAGAAACATTAAAAATTGTGTGGTGCAAACTTTTGTGAGGCTCTATCATCCACTGATTAGTCCTTTTTGGATAAGGATGAAGCAAAATTAAATTTTGCTGGCAAAATTCTGATGAAATTGCCAATTTCATAGCGTGAAATGTTTTGCATAACTGTGGCAAAATTTCGAGATAACGCCCGCAATTTTGGCAGTCCACCAGTCCAGCATAGATGGTGAAATTTTGCCCACGAGTGGCGTAACTCCACCAGCAGTGGCAAAATGTTGCCCACAGTGGTGAAATTTCACCTGCAGGTGAAATTTCTCTGGCTTGGGGGTGAAATTCTGCTCACAACCATGGGTAAAATTTCGCAATTCGCCAAGCAAAATATTTTGCATAATTCGTTTATTACGCAAAATATTTCTCTCGGTAAACTATTCCAGTTTCACACAACACTATTTTTGGACCACACAACAGATGTGAATGCTGCATTAAAAGCATTCTGCTCTTGTTTCAAGTCCATATGTAATACATTTGTTCCTTTGAAAAGGTTAAGGATCAAGAGAAACAAACAAGAACGGGTCACCCCTAAGTTACTTCAATTTATGAGAAATAGGGATGAAAACAGAAGGCTTATGGGAAGACCTTGGAAACGACAACCCTCATAGCCTACAAATAAGCATGTAGTAAATCTAAATTTATGATTAAAAAAATGAAATGGCAATTTTTTATTGATAAAAGCAATTTGTTGGGAGAAATATGTCAGTCACCTGGGATCTAATACATTATTTGTTAGGCAAAAAATGAAGTCCTGTTCTCCAAATGTTAAACACTACAGCTGAGATACTTAATGGTCCTCTATCCATAGCCACATAATTTAGCACCTTTTTTCTGATCTAAGTAATTATATATCCAGAGATGAAGCTGATTATTTAAAGACCAACGATAATGATACAAACACTCTTTTAACATTCACACACACACAAAGTTCTATTTCAGGGTACTTATCTCAGGTGAGGTTTTAATTTATCTTTCAAAACTTCACCCCCAACCTGTAGTAGGCACAGTTGTGTTGGATTTGAGGTTCATGAGGATCACTGTGGATGTCATTTGTTATCTTTTAACAAAAATGTTTAATTTGTCACTCTGTACAGGCCATGTCCCAGAATTCTGGAAAGGTGCCATTGTTGTCCCCATTTACAAATCTGGAAATACAGTTAATGTTCAAAATTATCATCCCATCCCCCTGCTGTCACCCCCCCATCCAAGGTATTAGAATGAATAGTTTTTGACCAGATGATTGAGATTCTGTTTAAGTGTGGGATTCTGAAGCCAGCTTAAGATGAGCTTTGCCCTTGACACAGCATGGTGACAGCCTTGGTGGGGTTCACACATGCCGTACATGAGGCTTTGGATAAGGTTCACTTTAAAAACAGTTCTTTTTGTGGACCTCACAAAGGTCTTCAGCATCATGAATCACAACCTGTTACTGACTACCCTTCAGAAACTGGGCATATATATGGATGCTGTTGGCTGGGGACAGAACTACCTTTTTTGATGAACGCATACTACAAAAATTAGAGGTTATCTATCCCCATACCCTATTTCACTGGACACATTACTATATCTTTGCAAAACCACAAAGATGTTCCTTTATGCTGAAGATGCAGTTGTCCTCACAAGTAACACTAATCACCCACTATTCGGGATCAACTGGCATCAGATTTTGATGATTTACAAAACTGTTTTATTTCAAACAAACTGGACTTAAATACAAAAAGAAAACAGTGCTACAGTATTCCATTATCCAAAAAAACAAATTGCTCGCTGAACCCATTCATTCTCTTTGCACCTGAAAGATAGTTAAATTGAACAGGTAAAGGAATTTAAATATCTTGGCCTTACCCTGGACAGTTCTCTCTTCTACCCAGGGCATTAGGGTTGCCAACTGTAATGCCCCACCCTGTACAGACTGACAGGTGATGGGAGGTGGCTTGGAGTCATCAGCCATAGTGCTCATGCCATTCCACCCCCACCCTGCAGCTACTGACCAGCATTGAGGTGTGCCTTGGGGTCTTTGGCCCTGATGTTCACCCTATTCTCCTATACTGCACCTATCTCAGATTATTTCCTCATGAAATGGGGTGAGCATAAGAGGCCAAAGACCCCAAGGCACACCGTGACACCTGTCAGTGTCTGCAGGGTGGGGTGAGGTGGAAAGGCATGAGCTTTATGGCTGACACCTAAAGGCACACTCCAGTACCTGTCAGTCTCTGCAGGGAGGCATTGGGGGTTGGCATTAGTTCAGTACTTCACTGCCATTCCTATTATGCATCTCTATAACTCCTGCAGTACCAATACCAATACCAGCAAACAAACATTCGGCATTGACTAATGCTTGTTTATCTTGCTAATTGTCAATGTATATGCTTCTCATAACTGATTTATTTGTTTTTGTAACTGTATATTTACATGGTTATTTCATCTGTCACATATATGTTTTGCACATTTATTGTACTGTATGTTATTATCACCCTTGTAAACAGGTCTTTGGCCCAAGGTCTTACCAGATTTAAATAAACAACACAAACCAACAGACCAAAGTAGTAGACCAGGGAGGGGCTGCGGATATGGCCTACCTAGACTTTAGCAAGGCATTTGACACAATCCCACACAAAAGATTAATAGTCAAATTAACCAGCCTTGGAGTGGGTCCCAGGGTGGTAGCCTAGGTAAAACATTGGCTGGGCAACAGGACACAAAAGGTAATTGTAAATGGAGTCCACTCTGAAGAAAGAGGGGTTACTAGTGGGGTACCACAGGGTTCAGTACTGGGTTCAGTCCTTTTTAATGTCTTTTAAAGTGACATTGCAGAGGGACTGGAAGGAAAAGTATGCCTCTTTGCAGTTGACACAAAGATCTGCAACATGGCTGATACACAAGGAGGCATGGAAAGGATGAGAAGGGACATGGCAAGGTTGGAGGAATGGTCAGAAGTATGGCAGCTTGGATTCAATGCAAAGAAGTGCAAAATAATGCACCTGGGAAAGAAAACCTAGGGAAGATTACACAATGGGAGGAGGTAGTAACAACAACAAAAATGGAAAGGGACTTGGGGTAATCATATCAGATGACCTTAAGGTTAGCAAGCAATGTGAGAAGGCAGTAGGGAGGGCTGGGGGGATACTGGGATGTATAGGGAGAGGCATCACCAGCAGAAAACAGGAAGTTGTTATCCCTCTGTACAGACAGTTGGTGAGACCCCATCTGGAGTACTGAATCCAATTTTGGAGACCCCATCTCCGCAAGAGCATAGACAGGATAGAGGAAGTCCAGAGGACGGCAACTAAAATGGTGCAGGGTTTGCAAGAGAAGCCATACTAAGAGAAAGACTTAAGGAGCTTAATAAGTATACCCTTGAGGAAAGGAGGGAGAGGGGGAACATGATAGAAACTTTTACGTATCTCAGTGGAATCAACAAAGTCCAAGAGGGTAGCATCTTTCAGAAAAACAGATGTGCAAGAACAAGGGGAAACAATTTGAAGATAGAGGGGGGCAGTTCAGGGGCAATGTGAGGAAGTATTTTTTGGTATTTGGATAGTGGATGCATGGAACAGCCTTCCTGAGGAGGTTGTGGGGTCTAAAATTGTGGGAGAATTCAAGAATGCAAGGGACAGACATAAGGCAATTTTTGTGGGAGGTAGGAAGAAATAGGCTGTTGGTTAACTAGGATCTGCAGCTTATCTGGTAGGTAGGGAAATGGGCAGACTAGGAGGGCCAAGCAGTCCTTATCTGCCATCTAAGTCTATGTTTCTATGTTTCAAAACAAAATACATCATTTTTCAAGAATTTTCTGTGTTTTATTAGTTAAAGAAAGCAAGATGGCAGCCAGGACAATCAATAATTTTTTCTCACAACGAATATATCATGAAAAATAAACCCTCATGATCAATATTTTTTTTTAATATTCATTTCAGATCAAAAACTCATAGTGGACATGCTCAGGAAAAAAAAATCCTAATAACTCTGTAACCATTTAATATTTTTTTCACAAAACCTTTAAAAGGCACTACCTTTGCACAGTTCCCTTCTACCCTGCAAGTTTCATGAAAACATTTCCCTACTGTCTACACTGTATGAGACAACAAAAAAAGCATATGTTAAGTATGGGAAAAAATGTTTTAACACATTTGGCACTTCACACTGTATCTCAGAATCTGCACAAGATACCATTACACAACTTTTTACATCTTGACATCCAGCAAGCCAGTCCATGCATGGCAATGTTTAGGCTATTTTGCCTAACAACACCAAAGTTATTAATTGTAAAATTTTGGGGTTTACAATTAAACACCTCACTCAACTCTAACTATACTGGCACTACCATGCCAGTATAATACACATAGCTATATATATATTCATTGCAAAAAACTTTGTTAATGCATCAGTTATGGTTGATAGCACAGTGATAAAAGTACGGAAATGTGATGTTAGGGTTACCCCCCCTACCACCTCACTCCACCTCCTCCAACCTCCACACACCAACAGACATCAGGGTGTGCCACGGGGTCATCAGGCACAACTGTCACCCCATTTCATGTGTAAGCAAGTTGACATGCTACAGTATAGGAGAATGGGGTGAGAGTTAGGCCTGATGACCCCATTGTGCACCCCGATGTCTGTTGGTTTGTGGAGAGTGGAGGGCTGGGGGTGGTGTCGTAGGGGGGTAACCCTAACATCACATTTCCATACTTTTGCCACCATGCTATCAATGCTAACTGAGGCATTAATGAAGTGCATTGCAGTGAATATTGCTTCTTTTTGAGAAAGTGTAATGTAACTGGTAGCTGGTATATGTTTGCGGGAGTGCAGACCCTCAGGGCCCTGCACTCCCTTCATGTTCCCCATTTTGTTTTGCATAATGGTATGCATATGTGGGAATTCAGGCCATCTGGGCCCTGCGCTCCCACTTACACATAAGTATGGAGCCATACAGCAGCCCCATAATACTGAAAAGGAACCTTTGTAACACTTGTTTTGCAATATCTCAGTAACCACAGCAACTATGAAAAAAGTTCCACTGCAGTTGTAATCGTGACTTCAAAATCTCCATGAAAGCTTAGTCCACCAAAATGTGGACTAAGCAGCTGGGAGCAAAAATCTGTATCTCAAATCGTTTTTGAGATAGGGATGCTGAAAGGTGCCACGGGTGCCATAATGTTATCCTATAGGAAATTTCTCTTCTTCAGAGTGCTGTAACTATTGAACATTGCAAATGTTTTCAACAAACCAGTGAAGGCACATTTGTGGGTCAAGGGTTTACCACCCTGAAAATTTCAGCCCCAAACCACTAACCGTTTATTTGCTATGAAGTGGCAAAGAATCAGAAGTTTTTGGGGTGGTACTTTCGATAATTTGCTATACTTTCACAAATGTACTTACGCAAAAGTATTGTACTTTTGCAAATTTGTGAACAACTTGGATTCATTTTCACAAGCAATGATTCATTTTCAAAAATGGCCATTAATTTTACGTTTGTTTGACAGTCTGTATCTCAAAAACCACACAACCCATCCACCCAAAATTTGGCATGTCAAGATAACTGCCACTACAGATTAGGACTGCCAAATTTGTGCAAATCGATTTACCAGTTCATAGTTATTAACGTTCAAAATGTAAACAACTTAGTTAAATTTTTGCAAGCAATGATTAATTTTCTAAAGTGGCCATTCATTTTTCATTTTTTGGACAGTTCATATCTCAAAAACCACAAAACCCATCCACACAAAATTGGGCATGTCAAGACACCTACTCATAGAGATAATACATGCCAAACTTCGTGCAAATCCATTTAACAGCTCCAGAGTGATTAACATTCAAAAAGTAAACAACTTGGTTCCATTTTCACAAGCAGACTCATTTTTACAAATGGTCTATTTTCATGTTAAACACTTAACTTTTCCCATAGGAAATAATGGGAAATGTAAAACTTTAATAACTTTTGAATGGATTAATATTTTTTTGCCAAATCTGCAAAAGGCAAATCTATGACCGAAGGGCTTTCTACCCTAAAAATGTTAGCCCACAACATAAAGCTGTTTCTGATAATCCAGGATGGCAAATGTCAGAAAATCCAGATGTTTATGTTTTTCTTTACACTTCGTACCTCAGAAAACACTTGACAGATTCCCACCAAGTTTGACAGGTCAAAAGACCAACCCATAGAGATTATTTGTGCCAAATGTCATGCAAATTTGTTTAACACTTCCAAAGTTATTAACCCTCAAAGTTTGAACTTTAACAGAGAAGTGCACTTTCACCCTAACTACACTGGCTCGACCACACCATTATTATTTATGCATATATATATATATATATATATATATATATATATATATATATATATATTAGCAGCAAAAACTCCATTTAATGCATTAGTTAGGGTTGTTTCACACTGGAAAAAGTGAGGAAATTCAGTGTTAGGGTTGAAAGCCCCCCTTGGCCCCCCTGCCCATACCCCCAACCGGCATCGGGGTGCACATTACGGTTAACAGCCATAACTCTCACCCCATCACATTTGTAAAGAAGCAGAGGTGTAGAAGAATGGGGTGACATGACCGACAACTCCTAATGTGCACCCCGATGCTGGTTGGGGTGTGGGAGCAGGGGCTATAAGCTTTCAACCCTAACACTGAATTTCCTCAATTTTGTCGTGTGGAAGCAACCTCAACTAATGTATTAAATGGAGCTGTTTGCCTCTAATTTCCTTTCTTTTGAGAATGATAACAATAAATAGTAAATGGGACAGGATAACGGGCCCGGGCCCTACTCATATCCCCTACATGATGTCTTGTCAATAACATTGTGCCCGCAAACACAAATAGTAATGCGCATGGTGACACAAAGTGAAACAGAAAGAGAAACAGTAGTGTAGACAGAAATGTTAAAAACAGTGCAAAAGCAAGCACAAATGAAAATGCAAAGGGTAACGCACGTGGCGTAGACGTGAACGGTAAGTGAAATGGGAATGGAACCGCAAGTGAAAATGGTAACAGTTATGTAAGCGCACAGGCTGGTTTTCCCCAAAAGCTGTATAAAGAAAGACAGTGAGTACAAAGAACGTATGCATAATAATGGTTCTCAGAGCAGAAAATGAGGAGTTGGAATACTAAATTGCATATAACTCAGAAACCGTACTACGTAGAAAAAAAAAATAACAAGTCATATGATTTATGACTTTCCAGGCTAGTTTTGTACTTAGTCCCAAGTAGGGGGCTAAGTATTTTTCTAATGAAAAGTCCATATCTCGCACTGTTTCTGAGATACAGGCCCTGAAAGGTGCAGCGAACGCTGTAATGTTATCCTATGGGAAAACAAGAGAAGTTCTCAGTACCATAACTTTGGCTCCCTGTAATATTTTTTCACCAAACCACAAAAAGGCACATCTGTGGGATGTTGGCTGTGCTCCCTTCAAATTTCAGCCCAAAAGACCAAACCATTATTTTGCAGCAGGGCGCCAAAGGATTCCTGAAATGCGTCGAATGCCGTAATGTTATCCTATGGGAAAAAGCATCAACTTTAGAGTACCGTAACTTTGCCGCCATGTAATATCTTTTCAACAAAATACTGAAATTCACATCTGTGAGATGTCGGCTGCGTTCCCTCCAGATTTTAGGCCAAAATACAAAACTGTTCTTTTACAGCAGGGTGCCAAAGAATTGCTGTCATTTTCCCATAGCCTAGAAAAGTACTATCGAAGTTTGTGAAAGCTTTCGCAAATTCATTAGACAGTGTCGCAAGTACGACAGTACTTTGTGAAAGAACTTTTTCCAGAAATTTTAAAAACATATTTCTGGGGTGTTTTACCCCAAAATAAAGACATGGTTAGCATCCTCAGGGTTCGACTAGGTGAATACAAAAAGAATTGGGTTGCTAGAGGGTCCAAATTTTAAATGCCAAGCATTTTTCTGATCACTAACTTAAAACAAAATGGCAGATTTGTGACAGTAAAAGGGCCATTTGTGAAAGTAAAAACTGCATTTGCTACACTGTCGAACTTTTTGTTAACTTTTCCCATTGACTTATAATGGGAACTTGGTTTTTGAATAACTTTTGAACCGTTTAATATTTTTTCACAAAATCTTCAAAAGGCACATCGGGGACCCCAGCCGCATGTTTCCTGAAGATTTTGGACCAGCCGCGCAAACCATGTGACCTATAGAAACGACAGTAAAATTCCAGAAAAGCGTAAATGTGCACGCAGATCATGCTTAATAACTCCACAGCCGTATAAATGACCAGTACAAAACTTTGCAGATCCCAAGGCATGTGGGTCTTGATCATGTATTCCAAATTTCAGGTAAATCCATCAGACGACTGCAAAGTTATTAAGGTGCAAAATGTGGGGATTAACATGTAAATGGCTTCTCAACCCTAACCCCCCTTGGCCCCCCTAGCCCAGCCCCCAACCAGCATTGGGTGCACGTTGGGGTCATTGGTCCTAACTCTCACCACATTCTCCTATACCTCTGCTTCTTTACACATGTGATGGGGTGAGGATTGGGGCCGGCGACCTGGCACGCACCCGATGCTGAGACGAAATGAGAGCTAAGCTCAAAGGGTTTCAACCTAACACCACCTCCTCACTTTTGTCACTGTGGAACAACCCTAACTGATGCATTAAATGGAGTTTTGCCTCTAATTTCCTTCTTTTGAGAATGATGATGACAAATAGTGAAAGACAGTAGCGGTGGGAGCGGCTAGCCCTTGTGCCCGCCAAGACCCCACCATGTGATGTCTTGTGACATAGTAACAGGAACAGCAACACAAACAGAAGTGCCAACAGTGGCACACATGGTAATGGAAACATAAATGGTAAAGGAAACGTTAATAGAAATGCAAGAGCAAAGTGACGCCAAAGCAAACAGTGACGCAAACGGACATTGACACGCATACAAAAACACAACTGGTAACATGAACAGTGATGGCAGCAGTATTTTAAATGGAAATGTTAAGTGTCACAACAAAAAGAATGCGAAAAGGAACAGAAATAGAAACTCGAACATGAGTGCACAGGTAAACGCAAACTGTAACGTGCACAGCCACTGTACAGCAATAGTAAACACAAATGGTAAAGTTAACATGAAGAATAATGCCAAAGGAAACAAAAACGGGAGTGGGAACAGAGGCACATACAGAAACTCAAACCGTAATGTGCATAGTCACGGAACCGCAATTGTTAATGCAAATGGTAATGGTAACAGCAACAATAACGCCAAAGGAAAGAGAAATGCAAATGCAGGTGAGTACAGAAACACAAACCATTATGCACATGGTGCAATTGTAAATGCAAATGGTAACAATAACAGCAAAAATAACGCCAAAGGAAACAGAAACGAAACAGAAATACAAGCACGTATGAAAACGCAAACCGTAACGCACATGGATGGTACCACAATTGCAAATGAAACTGGTAATGGTAACAGCAACAATAATGTCAAATGACACAGAAATGTAAACACCAGCAAAAACACAAACGTAACGTACACGGTGGCATAGATGGTAATGGTGCCACAAACGGTAACGGAAACGCAACTGGAAATGCTAACTGGCACAGTAACAAAAGGGCACACCCTTCTTTTCCAGCAAAAATGCATTGGAAAATACAGTGGAAACAAAGAATGTATACATAACAATGGGCCTCGGAACAGAAAATGAGGACTTGGAATAACAAATTGCTTATATCTCAGGGAACTGTACGATGTAGAAATAAATGTAAATTTCATATGAATTAGGACATTCCTGGCTAGTTTTGTACTTAACCCCTGTTAGGGGGCTAAGCATTTTTGTGATGAAAAGTCCGTATCTCGCACCGTTTCCGAGATACGGGCCCCGAAAGGTGTGATTGGCTCCTTAATGTTATCCAATGGGAAAAAGCATTAACTTCGGAGTGCCGTCACTGTGCCGCCCTGTAATATTTTTTCACCAAACTACTAAAAGGCACATCAGTGAGATGTTGACTTTCTTCCCTTCAAATTTCAGCCCAAAAGACCAAACTGTTATTTTGTAGCAGGGCGGCAAATGATTCCAGTAATGTGGCGGATGCCGTAATGTTATCCTATGGGAAAAAGTGTCAACTTTGGAGTGCTGTAACTTTGCTGCCCTGTAAAATTTTTTCAACAAAAGACTGAATGGCACATCTGTGAGATGTTGACTGTGTTTCCTCCAAATTTCAGCCCAAAAGACCAAACCATTCTTTTGCAGCAGGGTGGCAAAGAATTGCTGTCATTTTGCCATAGCCTGGAAAAGTAGTGTCGCAATTTGCAAAAGCTTTCGCAAAAATTTGCAACACTTTTGTGAGTGCGACACTACTTTGTGTAAGTACTTTTTCCATAAACTTGAAAAACATATTTCTAGCATGTTTAACCTCAAAATAAAGACATGCCTAGCAACTTCAGGGTCCGACTAGGTAAAGACAAAAAGAATTGCGTTGCTAGAGGGTCCCAAATTTAAATGCCAAGCATTTTTCTGATCACCAACTGAAAACAAAATGGTGGATTTGCAAAAGTAAAAGGGCCATTTGCAAAAGTAAAAAATGCATTTGTGAAAGTGTTGAACTTTTTGTTAACTTTTCCCATTGACTTATAATGGGAATTTGTTTTTTAAATAACTTTTGAACCGTTTAATATTTTTTCATGAAATCTTCAAAAGGCACATTGGGTAATGTGGCTGCATGTTCACTGATGTTTTGGCCAATTTGCACAAACCGTGAGACCTGTAGGTGAGAGCAAAGAAATATCAAAAAAGCATAATTGCGCAATTGGTTGTCACTTAATAACTCCGTAGCCATATATCTGACTGGTACAAGACTTGGCAGATCCCAAGAACTACCATGCCCAATCAAGCATACCAAATTTCAGGCAAATCCATTGAGAGTGTAAAAGTTATTAAGGTGCAAATTTGACCTTTAACCTTAAAATGGCTCCTCTACCATAATATATATATATATATATATATATATATATATATGTATATATATATAGACAAAAATCACCAGATAATGGATCTGGATGATTTTAAGATACAGTCTGAGTGGGTCAGATTAAAGTCAGGTCGAATACCGTGGTTCTGTGTGATAACGGCGAAAGCCTATAGGCGATCGCCGTTATCACGCAGTCAGAGTGCCAAAAACATTTTCAGCACTCTGACACCCAGGCACACAGGACAACAGCACCGGGGGCATAAATTTCAATGCTTTCTGTGGGGGGCTGTGCCCCCCACCCCCCCAAGCGGTGGACTTCGCCCCCCCTGCACTCCCCTAGTAAAGGATTCTCAACTCCAGGGAGTGCATGTCAGGGGGGTGAAAACTTGTATAATGAAAGATTTGGTCAGAGTGCAATAAAATCGCACCAGCTCCTGGACCCTAACCTGGTACCTCACCCACCTCAACCACAGGCCAACCCCCGATGCCACGATGCAGCTCAGCAACCCATGACAGGGCCACCCCCTACAGCTCTTTCACCCCATCCCAGCCCATGCTCACCGTGCTTGTCCCCCCGTGTGTGTACATATTGTGACATCCTGTCACCCATTTCACCACCCTGCCATCCAGTCACCCTACCCTCCCATTGTCGTGAGGTATTTTGCTGGGAACAACTCACCATTATGGATGGCGCCCTTCCCCATGCACCCACCTCACAGGATACCGGATACCACCATTTAAAAAACTATTAAAAAAAAAGGCATGACATCACTAATCAAAGTTCTATTAAAGTTCAGTACACCATAGCCACCACATAACAGTACACTGAAAAGGTACAGTTGAATATATTTCAAAGCTTTACAAACAAGCACCTCCACAAACATTGAAAAATGTAGCATTCCCCCCAACCCACATGCCGATTTCCAGTCCGTACAGTCCACAGAGTATTTCCATTTCTCAATTCATATGTGCAAAGCAGGTGTCTCAAATCAAGCACCCACACCAGACTCTTATTAGCCATGATGAAAGAACAATAAAACTGTTGGAGGCTCTCACCTTGGCTTCTGTAAAGCTTATGTAAAAGTTTAACACTTGTGGCAAGCACATTAACATGCACTGTTAGCTGTTCATTACAAATGCATTAAGAACTTAAAGACTTATTACTGGCCAAGCAGCTACAGGCATTCAGCAATCCAACCTGCACTCAGGGCAGAAATCCAACTGGACCGGTTCAAGGCTCACACCCTAATGTACCAATCAGGTCATGACGTTGGATGTGGAATTGGCCTTTGCTAATATCTTGCTTCCCTGGCCTTATAAAAACTCAGAACATTATGTTAGCATAGGAAAAGTATATTTTCTTTATTTTTTTTTTTATTTGTGACATATTTTATCAGGTAGGACAGCAGGGTCCTGACAGGCTTATTTCCAACTGTAAGCTGGAGAGGTGGGCAGATATCAACAAAGAGTTACAATGCAAGCATTCCAGTAAGAAGTAATACACAGTCATCTGTAGACTGTCACAAAGTACATTTGGCATGAAAATAATTGCCATTGAATGGAACAAAGGAGTCTATAAACAAGCCCCTGGAGGGTGCTGATAACACATCACAAGTGTTACAACACAAGTGAAGAATC
Organism: Neoceratodus forsteri; assembly: GCA_016271365.2. Taxonomy (NCBI): domain Eukaryota; kingdom Metazoa; phylum Chordata; order Ceratodontiformes; family Ceratodontidae; genus Neoceratodus; species Neoceratodus forsteri. Next base: position 243,755,782 of record CM057453.1, read on the forward strand.
ATAACTACATACAGACATCACAATATACAGTGGAGACATCATAAATGCCCTGGAATTATACATATGGACTATGCACACAGTACCAAAGGGGCAGAATGACAATGCCATCACACCATGATTACTCTAAAGCAATGTTTACATGCCTGCAGTGCTCTGACATTTGCACCACTCCGCTCCTGTTCCAATCTCATCAGTGGGGTCAATTGACTCTTTACACAGCCCTCCCATGTTCTGATGCAGATTGCACCAGAGAGGGGCTGGGAGCCAGGCTGGGAGCAGTGGAAGAGCCTGGGAGCAGCAGCTTTTCATTAGAGTGATCACTGCAGCACATTTACATCTCCACATTATACATTCATGCTGATAAATGTACCCACCCTCTTCGCTGGTGCAAAAAAGGATCTCACATGCACCTAGCATTGACGGGAAAGCGTCCACACTGCCGACTTTGCAGTGCATCAACCTGTGCACACAGTTTGATATGCTGCAAAAGTGGCAGTACAAATGTGCCTTCAGATAGAGCAAGTTAGACCATGCAACCAAACCATAGCTAGTAATAAAAATGCTTTGTAGGGAACCCATCTCCAATGCAAGGTCAGATCACGATTACACCAAAGACATGTCTAACACTCTAGAGACCCACAACAGAAAATTAAGGGACACCTTTAGGGCAGTTGTGACAAGTCAGACAGGGCTTGAAGAACTCCTTGAGATTAGTCTTCACAAACTGGAGACTGGAACTGGTACTGAGTAATGTGGAAGACTGTTCCATGTGTGAGCAAGTCTGTGCCTGACAGAGGCTTGTCCTGCATTGTGTCTGCATCAAGGAATTTGGAGTCTATTTCTATCATTTGACTGTAAAGAAGATGAGGAGTTGGAGGATTTGTGAATAAATCACAGAAGTAACAAAAAACCCACAAAGGTAGCACTTTAATAGAATTGAAAACGTAGATGTAGTAAACTTACAAAATCAAGCCACCTGGTCATTGATAAGTTCAGAGATAATCCACAGCAGTGACCCCAGCACTTGATGTCATTAGCAGGATGCTTCATCGGGGGTGTGGCTATGGTGTTGAGTCCTCTGCTTTTTAAATCACTGAGCTAACCTGGTGAGTTATCCAACCAGTTTTTGCACCTACCTGGGATGCATGGAAAGAATGCCTCATAGGAGAAGAAGCCAACTCTAGCTCTTTGTACATAGCGCAATTGTGGGTTTAGGGGAGGACAGGCCAAAACAGATCTACACAGGGTGTTGAAAATGGGAGGCGAGATTGCAAAAGGCAATATTGGAAGCCCCAGAGAATATCATATCCCTGTAGTCTAGCAGGGGAAGAGCAGGGGCACGTATTCAAAAAAGGGCAATGCAGAGCGCAAAACTTTGCACTGTGCCTTAGAATTGCCTGGGAGCCCGAGGATGCCATATTCAGTAGAATAGTGTACCGGTGCTATTCAACTAAATATCGGGATGTGTTGGTACAGCACTAAGTCATGTAGCACTGCCTTAACATGGATCCCAAAGTACACCACCACACTGGATAGTAGCAGAGCGCTATCTGCAGTATTCAAAGGGACCCATGCAAATGAGCTCATTTGGCATGCAAGGCACAAAGAGGTCATTTGCACACCCATGTTGGGCTCATTTGCATGGGTAGCAAGACAGGTTAGTGCTGAACACCCCCCCCCAAAATTGCTGAGTGCCAGATGTGTATAAACCGCTGGTGCTAGTTGTTCACCCCATGATCACTGGCCCATACTGTAAAACAAAAACATACCTGGTGCTAGTGGCCCCCTCCCTCTGAATGCCAGCCTGTACTGTGATATAATGAAATCCTTAGTGCTACTGGCCCCCTCTCCAATTGCCAGCCCACACTGTGATAAAATAAAATCCCTGCTTCCAGTGGCCCCCCTCACTATGATCATTGACCCATACTGTGATAATATGAAATCTGTGGTGCTAGTCGTCCCCCCACCTTCTATTAGCCAGCACATAGGACAATGAAAATCATTCCCAGGCATCCAGTTGTTCTCCCTGGTACCAGTCCATGGTATGTGCCCCCTTCTGAAGCACCAAATACCCCCCAACCCCAGTTACCTTCCCAGGTCTCTTGGTGCCACAGGTGCATCCTATAAATAAGAGACACCCTCCCTGCCTGGTCATACGGTGGCTAGCTGAGGGTATGTGAGGAAGGCTACATCAGTTGCCATATGTACCCATGACAGTGAGGGGAATGAGAAGGTGGCTGAGATGGTGGTTGTTCATTGCCATGGTGGGGGGGCCCTAGATGCCAGGGATTATGGAATTGTGAGTGGCAGTACTGCAGATCAGTTCCATGGGGAACCACTGAATGCCAGGGATGGTTTTCTGTTGTCCTACAGGCTGGCAATCAGAGGGAGGGGGGATCACTAGCAAAAGGGATATCATTTTATCAACGTACAGGTCAGTAACTGGAGGGGTGGACCACTAAAAGCAGGGATTTTTTTTTTTAAGTACTGGTCAACAAGTGGTGGGGAAGGGGACCACAAGACCAGGGAGATTTATTTGTACAGTAGGAGCAGGTGATCATTGGGGGGGGAGGGGTGCCAGGAACCACAGGGGACGATTTTGCTCCAGCATTGGCCAGCTGGCTAGGTGGATGCATTTCCTTTGGCAGCCACTTAGGTTGCCCTGAGTAAGTTGGGTATTCTGCAGTATGTGCAAACTTGTATGTATATGCATACCACTTTAAAGGATTTTACAGAGCGTATTGGTCTCACATCTACTATAATTGTGTATCTTACCACAGAGGTCAGGGGTGCCATTTACAGCTAGCCAGGGGTTATAGTTGAGACCACTATGATTCCTTTGTGGTCCCTGTGATGTCCCTTGCAACCCCAGGGAATCTATCAACCAGGTTTTCCTATCATTTATTTATGCAAAATGTGGTGGGTACAGGAGGTTTAAAACCCCTGTGATTCTACTGAAATTGGCTTTTGCCACACCTGTGATTGTGATTTAATGATGCCACTGACAGAGGTCTGGTAGAAATAAGTTCTAAACACATAGGGGCCAAATTACAAATGTGCCAAGAATGCCACATGACAGAGGTCTGGTAGAAATAAGCTCTAAACACATAGGGGCCAATTCACAAATGTGCTAAGAATGTCACAAGCCCTGGGTGTACTAAACATATGACATACAGGTCTAGTGGCATTCCCCAGCCATTGATCGGGATTCTTCATCCAGTGCAATGATTGTCACAAGTTAGACAAGTTTTTTCTGGTCAAACTTATGGCAGTCTCAAGCACCCTTTTTACTGAGCGCATGCCTAATATTTGGTGCAAGCTCCTGTGAAACAGGAAAACTGTCACAAGTGCACATGATCATCTTTAATCGGGCACATTCTGTGGCAGATATTGGCACAGCTAACCCAACCACACGGTCTGACGCAGGGCTTGGTGCAAGCCCCTAATCGCCATTTCTGAATCAGGGCCATAGGGTTCCTATAGTATTTCAAAGGAGTAACATTTGAGTGCATGATGTAAAATGCACAGCACTGATTCTCTGACCTGCTGGTATCTGGAGCTTAATGCTGCCACTAGAAAAAGTATATATTTTCTGAAAAAGCATAGAATACTAGTTTTAAACATGCATAACACTGCCCACTACACCAAGGTTAGCTACCCATAATCCTATTCTACATTTGGAGCAACTATGAAAAATAATAGACATTTGCATAACTGTCACACATTAGCAAACCAAATCTCTATGAAATATTGGTTACTGGTACATGAACACCTTATGTTTGGGTTTCAGTGACAGAGCTGGTTACACCAGTACTTTTATGTATTTTTACCACACAGCTGAGTTACAAAAAAGTTCCAATACATGAGTTGCTAAGTGTATTTTAAATGGGGAATTATCTGAGTCTGATGGAAAATCCACAGAATTAGGTCTCTGGCCTGTAGAAACCCAGGATATTATTTTGTCATAGGAAAAGTATACATTTCCTGTAACAGCAAGAAGTCATTGTTCTAGACTTAGGCAACATAACTCCCATACAAAGGTTTGATAGCAACCTCCCTCCTCTGAATTAGGCACAATAATGTAAAACACATAAAAAAGTGAGATGGTTACACCATTTCAACATGCATGTTGGGTAATTTTACACTGCATGGGTAAAATCACCCAGTTTCTTATTTGTCCAGAGTATTCTGGTAACATGAGCACTGAACACATATAATCTTACTATGGGACTCTATTCACACTTGCAAATTACCATATGCCTATGCATTAAACTTTGGCATGTGGTACCTCCCTGCTCACGTTTCCCACACCCCAGAATACACATTACATAACTCTGGAAATTATTTTGTTTTTAAGGTGTCCAAAATGAGGACTTCAGGAGTTTATAAGAAAGCTGCCTTGCCAAATGTGTGCTATCCATACTTCTTCTTTGAGTTAGGCCTCACAGTTAAAAATAGAGAAAAAAAACATTTTTGCCATTTGCAACCTAATTACCTGGTTGTCTAGTTTTACACGTGCAAAATCATCCCATGTTGGACTTTTCCAGGGATCACTGGATGCAGGGGCCAAAAATGTGTACCTCTACCAAAGGGTTCTTGGAGCAACATGACCCAAACCTGTTTTCACTGCATGTCCCTAGCAGGTGAGATTGTTCTACAGAAATGTCTTCCAGCCAGTATGGCTGCACATTCAGTTCATTCCATTTCAAGTATTTCTGTTTAATCAAATAGGAGACTTGAGAGTACGCTAATGTGGAACTCGATGAAGAATTTAGGTGCGTTTGTCCAGTTCAGGACAAAAGCATTGTACATACCCAGCTGAAATAGGCTAACAGCTAATTTCTTGTACCAAGCCATGCTGTTCAAGTTGCATCATAGGGCACTAGCATCTGGTCCATCTTGTCCACAGCAGACATGTGCTTGTTATAGTAAAGGACACATTGAGGTTTAGATATTAATTTGTCCTGACGATGAACTGGAACTGCTGCTGTAGATTAATCATAAAGTCTACTCAAGTAGTGCACATCGTTTTTATCTGTGAAATTTAGAGCCAGGAGTTCTCCACATCAGAGAGCACTGGTCTCACCATGTTTCTGCTTTCTGGCTAGAAAGTCTTTGGGAATTCCCCATCTGTTGGTGTTGATAGTGCCACAAGCTACTGTATCTAACTGATACAAGACATTAAACAGATGCAACCCTGTGTAGAACTTATTTATGTAGGGGTAATAGCCAGAGCTTAGCAAGAGAGGAATGAATTCTCACACAATTTTCTCATTGACAGACATTGGGCATCCTGAAACCTTGTGTGTGTTACCTTTTCCTATGAAGATTCTGAAATAGTTTGTGTACCCATTGGAAATGTTACAGAGTTTGTCCAATTTTATTCCACACTGGGCATGTTTCAGAGGAAGGTACTATTTAAGTAATAATGCATGACAGGGTGTGTGTTGTGCTGGGATAACGTCACGCCCACAGTGATTAGGCAACAAGCCAGAGACCGAGTGCAACTAATCACCCCAGAAGTGACGTTATCCCAGCACAACACACACCCTGGAGTGCATTATTGCGATTATACAATGGCTCCTTTGTAAAATTAAATAAAAAAATAAATTGGAAATTTGTTTAAAATGTGTTTTATTCTTGATTTTTTCATTGAGTAAGAATACATAATGAAAAAAGTAGTGCAGTTCTATTGTTTGCTCAGTAGGTGGTGGTGCTGCATTTGCTTTTTCAGTTCAACACCCCCACACACACACACACACTTGTTTCTTTTTCTGTTTTTTTCTTTTTTTGCCATCAGGTTTAACTGAGCCGGTTCTGCAGTCTTGCATGTACCGGCTGAGGATTTTTATTTTTAATATATTGCTGCATGTGTGTGATAGGGGCTCAAGAGAAGGACGTAGATGTGCACTTCCTGTTTTTCTAGTTAAGATTGTGTGTCTCTTGAAGGAAAGGAGAGGTTTACCTTGCTGTTTTTTAAGGTAAAAGCTATTTTAGCCCTTGGGGACAGCAGCTGTACTGTGAGGAACTGAGAGGCATCAGTAAATCGCACGATCAACAGTTACGGTCTCTGCGGGCACTGAAGCCGACTGTTTGGGGAAGAAATGATGCAGAAGTAGAATTTTTCTCCAAGTTCTGTGTTGGTGAACTAAATGGTGACTAAATGGTGATTTGTTGGGTAGGAGGTTTGAACTTTCAGGTGTTACATGTAGGGAACGGCTTCAGAGTGGGAATGAGAGAAACAGACTCACCGGCAGTGATGACGACTGAACCGGGCAGTGGTGCAATGATTCTAGCAGTGGTTCATGAGGTCATCTGTGTACTGGGACTAGAGCCGTGATGTTGTATTGGGATAATATCATGGCTCCAGTCCCAGATGGACCAATAAGTGTCAGAGATTATTTTATGCCATTGTGTAATTAAATATTATTCTTCCCATAAATAGGAGAAGGGATTCATACACTGTAATGTTTTGTGATGGTGCGTACATTTCAGAAAATATTTTAAAGAGATGGTTAGTAAACATCAGGCATTAATTAAAAGAAGGCTATCTTTTTCTGGATGATCCTTTGGCAAAGGCTCAGTGATGTGTCAGTGTAGTGTATAAACCACAGAAGAAGCTGGAACTGGTTTCAGTATAACCATTTCCAGTGTCAATCCTCAAAGCCTTTTTTATTTCAAATAAATTTGTGGGAGTTCACTAAAGACCTTTGTATATGGTTTTACATTGTCCCCCATGTAGCGACAAAACAAATCTGCATATATATTAGTTTGATTCACCACATGAGTCAGTGTTCCAACACTAGAAATTATTTCAAAATACTGTATTGGGTTAACTCAGTTGTGTCAGTATGGACCCCTGCATTACCAGTAAATTGAGGAACACGTTGTTTTTCTTATATGGGGGATTTCATTGATGAAATGGAGTATAAGCACAGTGGTGCCTCTGGTAGAATATAACTAGTACTAGGACAGCTGTCTCAGAATTAGGCTTTGCAAACAGGTCAGAAGGCAGATTTTCAAATGGTCTGACATGGCCCATGGACTAAATCCTATGCACAACTCCCTGGTGCAGGGATAACTCCCTGCAATGTCAGACATTCTATTTTCAGCATTCTGTACACCAAAATCATTTTTTATTTTTTTTTTTCAGCAGCTGCAGAAGAATTGGTATGCCTGGTAATACCAGGCATAGTACTTTTTCACAGTTGGGCAAAAACAAATTATGCGCAAGCTGATTTAAATTGTGGAAGCAGTTGCAAAAAGGCAACTTTTTTGAAAATTGAACACATACAGAAACATTTGCAGTTGCATAAAGAAACCCTCCCTTTCTTACATTTTCACAGTCTTTCCACTTGTAAAAATCTGGCACCAGATGTATTCGAGAAAGTGGCACCACACTTAGTTAGGACTCTAACAGACTGTCCTGCTCAGACAGTATATTAGGCATGACGAGTGCATCATACTTAAGTTGTTTGCTTCCCTAAGGTAAAGCAACAGATTTTGGTAGGCTGTCAGGCACAGTGCCAGGTTATATCAGGGCATCATACTCAAGAAGGACATCATGTATGAGTTGGGCATCTGGCTTGCAGAGGTGGTCATGTATAGGCAGGGCCTGTAGCTCAGACAGAGCACAAGGTTTGGCCAAGGAATCATGCTTGAGCACAATATCATGCTCAGGCACGGTATCATGCTTAGGCAGGGGATCATGTTTGGGCAGACTATCTGGCTCAGGTAGGTAGTCAGGCACATGTAGCTGCCTGCATTTCAGTTTTTTTTTTTTTTGTCTGGGGCTGTGCTTAGGTTGTAGCAGATGAATGTGCTTTTTTTTTTTTTTTGGCCCTCTTTGCATCTGCCCTCATTCTTTATGTCAGGCTCATAGATACATAGAAACAGACATATTGTCAGCAGAAAAGGACCGTTTGACCCACGTGTCATGAGCCCACTCCTGAAGGTCAGGTCCACTGAGCTCACAGTGCTCACCCCTAACTGCAATCCATGACAGGTAGGGGGAAGCAGGGGATACCCTCTTCACATTCTTCTATAGTGCTCGCTGTGTTCACAAATGAACACTCACCACAAAGTCCCAGGATCCCCTATTTACTCTGGATCAGGGTACAATACTAATCTTGAGTCTTGTAGCCAAATATGTACCCTTCTTGATTGTTACACAAAGGGAGGAGATCCAGGCATTACAACCTCTTCCGGATAGCGTTGTAACCCTGATTCTGCCTTCTCCCACAAGGCATGCAACAACCTGGTTCAAATCCCCACAGACCCTTTCTTGAAACTTTGGTATTCCCCTTATCTTTATCCAGACTTTCCCCTTTTTAGACCCTTTGTTCAATTTGGTAACTTATGATGGTACTCCTTAGTAATAACAGTTTAGTCACAGATTATTACTGAAACAACCCACAATCACACACACACAATACATAAATCTTGCTCAGGCAAGTTTCTTAAACAAAATTAAATGTCTTTACTAAATAATTAAATAATCATCATATTTTACAATACAAAGGTTTAATCAGTTTGATCACAGAATAACACAAATTAAAAGTGGATATGTACATAAATTTCAGTTTCCTTCGATAGCAGTCTTGCTTCTTGTGTGTCAGGAGAAGAGTGTCCCTTGAAGACACTCAGCAAAATGAGTGAGAGAGAGACCCTGGTTTTCAAAATCCCTGGTCTGTCCTAACATTTATTCCAGTAGATGTCACTCAGGTGCTTTCCCAACAACACAATTTTCTGGCTACCATCGGATGTCATACTTCCCTGACAATTATGACACCTATAAGAGAATTTGCAGTAGCATGATAGAATGGATATTTCTGTCCTTTCCATTCATCTCAAGAAAGGCAATATATCATGACAGTTTCCTGGTACCAAAGCATCCTGCCTTTGAGGTGTAAAAAGACTATCTCCTGAACATTTTATTTACCTCTGTTTCCCTCAGTTAGTTAACCAGGGAAATATCCTTTGATCAGCTACCCCCAAGCCTTTGTCAAATAATTGTCATCTTCCTGGCAAGCAAGCTGGTTCCTGTCAGGTTAGAGGAAGGTCAAACATTTTAAAAGAAATCCAGTCTCTCTTATTATCCTATAAGACCTTTCCTTAACGTTGGCATTCTTGTAGCATATGCAAAATGTAACAGAATATAACACCATATATATATATATATATATATATATATATACACCTGACTGGCAGTGGCATAGCTCACGACATTCCTCCCTGCTAGACTGAATTTGTGTGAACGCGCCCCCTACCACATAGTAAGGTTTTCACAAATTTGGTTACTGTTCTAACTATCAAGATAGGCCATCTGGGTTGACATTGGCAGTTCCAGTCCTGTGGGTAATTATCATGTGGTAGGTCTTTAGGGTTTTACTTCCACCTTAAGAGATGACCATTTGTTTTACCCATCTGATTTAGCCACACCAAGGTGTTAGGATCGGTCTGTACCTTGAAGCATCTCCCATAGAGATATGGCTCTAATTTCTTCAGGGCCCATATCAGTGCAAGGTATTCCTTTTCCACTGTGGAATATGCCTGCTCCCAAGGAAGTAACTTTTTGCTAAGGTACACTATTGGGTGATCTTTCCCTTGATTAGAGGTCTGACTGAGGACTGCTCCAATCCCCACATCTGAGACATCTGTCTATACAACAAACTGCTTATTGTAAACTGGACTGGCTAACACAGGGGCACTGCACAGTGCCTCTTTTAGCCATATGAAGGCTCATTCACAGGCTGGCTCCCAGTCTATCATTTTGGGCTTTCTTATTAGCAGGCCAGATAGGGGAGTTCCAGGGTACTGAAATTTAGTTCAAACTTTCGATAATACCCTGCAGTCCCTAGGAAGCTCTTAACTTGCTTCTGGGTTTCAAGTGTAGGCCACACCTCTACTGCCTCAAACTTTGCTTTATTAGGGTGAAGCTACCCCCGCCCCACTACATGGCCTAGGTATGCACCTCTGCCATAGCCATCTGGCACTTTTCAGTCTTGGCAGTGAACCTTGCCCTCTGTATCCTGCCCAACACTTCCTTCAGGTGGGACAGGTGTTCCTTCCAGCTGGTACCGAAGATGGCAATATCATCCAGATACACTGCAGTGTACTCTTCAGTACCATGTAATACCTCATTGACCAACCTTTGGAAGGCGGCAGGGGCAATCTTCATTCCAAAAGGCATCACCTGGAATTCAAATAACCCTATTGAAGTAATGAAGGCTGACTGTTCCCTAGCTCTGGTCAGTTTACTCTGCCTGCCAATACCCTTTTGTCAAGTCAATTGTGATAAGGTATATCGCCCCTTCCAACTTGTTTAGTAGTTCATCTGTCCAAGGCTTTGGGTTAGTGTCTGACTTTGCAACTGCACTGAGTCCCCAATAGTCCACACAAAAGCAAGTAGAGCCATCCAGCTTCAGAACGAGGACTACTGCTGAGGCATAGACACTGTGGAATTTCTGGATTACCACTAAATCCAGCATTTCCTCCACCTCCCTCTTAATGTCCTTTTGGATGGCCTCAGACACCTGGTAGGCTGTCTGTCGTATGGGCGCTTGTGTCCCTGTGTCTACATCATGTGTCACTCAGGGGATTCATCCAGGTTTGACTGTAAGCAAAGGGGCAAAGTCCTCTAAAACCTCCCTCACTTCCTGGGATTGTTATAGGGTCTACTGGGGTGACAGTTTGATTGCCTCCACAGATGATTTCCACTTGCTTTCCTCCAGCAAGTTCAATAGGGGGTCCTCTTTGTCCGTCCTCTCCCCAGCACTACACACTGCAAATACCATGTCAGCCCTATTTGCATATGGCTTCATCATGTTGACATGGTACATCCTATGGTTATGTCTCCTAACAGGCAGTTCTACAATATAATTCATGTCATTTACCTGTTGGACTACATTATATGATCCTGCCCACTTGGTCTGCAGCTTGTCCTTCCAGACTGGGATTAGGACCATGACTTCCTGACCTGCACTGTATGAGTGAGATCTGACTCCTCAGTCGTACCAGACTTTTTGCCTCTGTTGGGCAGCTGGCAGTTTTCTTTGAGCTGCCCAACAGAAGCTCCTTCAGTTTCTCCCAATACTAAAGGACATTCTCCACTACAGGAATTCCCAGGGTGGCTTGCTTGCTTTGCCAGTCTTCCAGGTTCAAGTCTAGGGGACCACACACCCCACGTCCATATAAGAGTTTGAAGGGGGAGAACCCTGTCAACTCTTGGGGCACCTCCCTGTATGCGAACAACAGGTGAAGAAGGTATTTCTCCCAGTCCCTCCCACAGTGTTCAGCAAATGCTTGGAACATCAATTTTAGGGTACCATTAAACCTTTCCACAAGCCCATTGGCTTGTGGGTGATAAGGAGTTGTGCACCTCTGCACTACCCCACACTTCTCCCACAAACACTTCATCGGGTCTGACATGAAGGTACCCTCTTGATCATTGATAACCTCCTGCAGAATCCTGACATGGGAGAAAATCCCTAGCAAGGCGTCTGCCACTTTGTCTGTCCTAAGTGAGGAGAAGGTGATCACTTCTGGGTATCAGGTGGTGTAATAAACCATCGTCAGGATAAACTTCTTCCCAGAGGAGCTTGGGGTATTCAAAGGACCCACAATATCCATTCCAACCTTCTGGAATGGGTCTTCCACAATGGGCAAGGGAATCAGGGCAGCTTTGGTTTTATTACCTGCCTTCCCTATTTGTTGACACCGGTGACAAGACCTACAATATTCCTTCATCTGCTGGGTGAAGTTGGGCCAATAGAAATTCTGGCCCAATCACTGTGTGGTGCATGTGATACCCAGATCTCCAGACATGGGGATATCATGAACGGTCTTGAGCAACTGTTCACAGTACCCCTGGGGAACAGCAAACTGCCTGCCCATCACCCCTCACTCTGTACTTACGTTCTGTGTATACAACAGTCCACTTTACCAAAATAATCTGTATCTTCTGTCACCTGCCTGTGTCCCATCAGATTCTGCACAAGCCATCAGCCTCTCCAAATTAGGGTCTGCTCTCTGAGTAGCTGCAAAATCTTCACATTTTCCCAAGGTATAGGACATGTCCCACTCAAATCCTAAAATGGGGTCCATAGCTCTAGCATCAGGGCATTCAGGATCACTGACATCCCTAACCTTCTGATTATTTGTTACCCCTCCCTCCTCGGAGTAACCTTTTGCAGTTGTTTTGTGAACTGCTACTTGGGGAAGTCCTACCTCCCTTTCAATACTCTCCATTTCAGGAGACACAGGCTGGGGAACCAGTCTCCCATTTATTTTCCACAGGGACATCTATGGGGTTTAGGGAACTACAATTAGCCTCTGTTGTCTGCCTGTGAGTAACCATACACATCACCCCCTTCTGGAGATTGTTCTCTATAATCACATCCAGGGTGAGGTTGTCTTCCACTGCCACTTTTTGCACCATCTCTCTTGTCTCTCCCCAGTCCAAGAGAATGCTAGCAAGTGGCAGAGTTTTCTCCTCGACAGTGAATCCCCTTACCATTACAAACTGATTAGGTATATGCTGTTTAGCATGGGTGTAGGCAGGCATACTCCAAGCACTCCATGGTGTGCAATTTTATTTAAGGGGGGTAGCAAATAGGCTCTGAACTGCTTCCTTTTTTCCATGAAAACTAACAAAGAAAATACTGAACCTCTTTAATTTTATTTATAGGAGTCAAAACTAGAAGAATTGGTCAATAATACTCTTCGCATCCCAAGAATAATACAACTTTACAGGCTCTGGGCTGGCATGTGTGTGTCTTAGTGAACAATGCATGGCATTTGTATTTACCCATGCATGGCAACAACCACTGTCATGAAATACAAAAGATGTATTTATTGTGCCAAATGAGGGAACAAACATGGTCCTGGTGTACATTTGTATATTGTCTTGCTACTCTCGGGGGAGGTGGTAGCAGTGAGTCCACTTGGTGTGCAAAGCTGAAATCCCTGGCTACACCCCTGCTGTTTAGGCCCAATAAAATCCCCTTTTACTAAGGGAAGAGATGACCCCGTGTCCTTTAACCCATGGATCTGCACCCCATTTACAGTAACCGGGTGCAAGTGCACCCTCATGTTTACAGGCAAGCTTTCAGGGAAACACAGTGCACCCAACTCTGTTCAAGCTCCACCTTGTCCACTTTGTGTCTTTTTAGGACACTGTCTAGCAAGATGATCTTGCTGTTTACAAAACCAACAGTCATCATTTATTTTATCCGATAAATCCTTTTTTTTTTTTTGTAACCTGGGGCTTGCCCCTTTCTGCAGAGTCTGTGAAGGTTTTAGCTTCCCTGAAGTTGCACTTTTCCCTTTCAGTCCTGCCACACCTGCTCCACTTCCTGTAAGAGCAGGTCTGCTCCTGGCATAGCAATTCGAGAGCTCAGCAGCTGTCTGTGCTGTTTTTGGATCTCAGTCCTCTAGCCAGGTTTTCAGCTCTGCTGGGCAAGCCCAAAAGAACTGCTCTAAATGTACAAAGTCCTCAATTTTCCCCACAGAATTTGCTTCACCCCCTCCCAGCAACGCTTTAAAAACTGCAGTTGCTTTGTGACTAGTTCGTCAAAGCTCATGTAAGGCCTTTTTTGGAGTTTACAGAATTGAATCCTTTAGGCCTCAGGAGTCAGCTTGCACTTTTTAAGTAAAGCAGCTTTAGGCTTCTTATAGTCTTGGCTATCATTATTATCCAGTTGGCCTAGTGCCTCATGCCCTTTACCCGTAGGCAGTGGGTAGCTGGAAGCTCCAGGACTCCCTGAATACTTTGGCCTGGATACAGACCTATTCAAATGAGTTCAAAAATGCATCCATATCTTCCCCCTCTTTAAATTCTGCTATTAATTTGAAACTTAATTTATATCCCAGCCCTGGAGTTTTAGGTCTATCCCTGCCACTTACCTCTTCTGGCACTTGTCTTTGGAGTCTTAACCTCTCCAGTTCAAATTCCATCTGGTTCTCTTTTTCCCCTCTCTCAGCCTCTCTCTGAATCTGCTTTCCTCTATCCTTGGCCTCTATCTGGAGCTGCCTTTCCTGCATCTCCAGTTCAAACCTCTTCTGCTCTTTTTCCTGCTGGGCTTTGAACTTTTTCTGCTCCAGCTCCAATTTCCTCAGCTCAAACTGTAGCATGATCCCTTCTAGCTCCAGTTCTGTGGTGACCTTCCCCTGCTGCTGTGGCTCTGGGTTCCTTCTGGTCTGGCTGTCCTCCTCCCTGGGACTAGACCTATGATGGACCATGGCACCCCCCTGCCCAGACTCCATTCCTTTTCAGTCACTGGCAGTGACTTAAGGTCCTGGGCAGCCATTAGCTCATCAGCTGCCACAAGAGACTCCATGAGCTTCTTTTTTGATTTATCCCTCATACTGGACCCTTCTTTCTTTCCTCACATTCCTTTTAGAATCTCCCTCTTCAAGCTTCACTTCATGCCCTCTGGTCCCTGTTGCTTTTTTGCATTGGAAAGACTCCTCTCCTGTACCATGTCACTGCCGTAAAAGTGCTTGAGGGCTATATCATGTCCCCTCTCGCTGTCCTCCATTCTAGGGTATACATGTTTAGATCCCTCTCTCCTCATAGAGTTTGTGATGCAACTCCTGCACTATTTTAGCTGCCCTCCTCTTCACTGCCTCCAACCCATGTCCTTTCTGAGGTGTAGACTCTAGAACTGAACACAATACTTAAAGTGGAGTCTCACCAGTGAGCGATTCAGTGATAACACCACTTCCCTTCTCCTGTTGGTGATACCTCTATTTATGCATCCCAGCATACTACTGGTCCTAGCCACTGCTTTGTCACATTGTTACTGTCACTCATTTGGACATGCATGCTCCCATGGGGCCTGATGATCAGGCAGCATTTAAGGCACAAGCACGAGCATGTGCCTGTGTATGTGTTTGTATTTTTATGGCTACACTCAGCTGCAGGCTTAAAATGTGCTTCTTGTTCAGGCAAACTATCTGGCTAATGCAAATGCTCAGTAAAATCCATGAATTTATATTTGTGCTTTTTGTGCTTGATCAGACTTGCAGCTGCAAGCTGAAAATGGAATTCTATTTCAGGCTCAGGCAATGTCTCTGGCTACAAATGCTTATACTTGCATGTTTTGCAACTACCCTCAGCTTTCATTACTACTTCCATCCCAAACACAGCTGCTAACAAATAAGGGCCTTCTTGTAGGCTGTCACAGTGGCACAGGGCATTAATGTGCCTGGCACCTTTACTGCTGATGCACCAGTGGCCCAGGTTCATGAACAGACTCAGGTTGCTGAGGGTCAGTCAGTAATGAGAGGATTGAGCATTTGACGGTCTGCTCTCCTATCCTGGGAGGGAGGGCATCCTGGCTCCACTGAACTACTTCCACCAGGAGGAAGACAGGTGTCAGCACAGGACAGGAGAGGCATCAGAAGGGAGGGAGCTGCAAGACTATGTAGAGCATGCATGCCTGCACATGTATGATCTGACATGTGCACCCCAGCTAGGATAGTGAGAAAAACAGGAGGAAAATGGACAGCAAGGAAGACATGTATAACATTCTTATCCTCCATCCACAAAACTACCAGCACCCTGACAAAACAGATCTGGATACAGTAGTAGCCACAGACTTTGCCAGCTATTTCCCAAAATTTCTGTGATATTTCTAGAGCAATCTCCTGCTTTCTGCATTTCCACAGTAGGGGCAGCAGAGAGAAACTCTTCAGAAATTTTGCACAATATCTGGAAATAGCTGGCAATGTCTGTGGCTACTATGTTTGTATGTGACTTGGGGCAGGGGACAGCCCTCCTTCTGCCCCTGCCATTGGGGAAATCGGTGGGGAAATGGAGATCAGAAAAGGTAAGACCTGGGGAGGTAGTTGCTGGTGGGGGATGACTGGGATAGGGCAAAGGGGAATCTGCCTCAGCCAAGGAGCATAAACCTTGCTGAAAAAAAATGGAAAAAAAAAGATTTCTTGTGCTGGCAGAGTCTCAAAATCAGACAGGCACTTACACTTATATTTACACTTTTTGTGACTCCTCTCAGCCTTTCCCAGACCATGATGCTTCAGTTTTTAAGGACTGGTTGCTTACTTGGGCTGTTATTCATGCATATTTCTTTGTTTCTGCTTTTTCATGGCTGCAGTAGGTGAACCCTGCAGCCATTTTGCTGCAGCTGAGAAAACAGGATACTGAAGAGCAGAACTTTTGGAACTGCATTATGCTTCCATAACTCCAAAATTGCTCTGCTAATCCCATACAATTCAATGGATCACCCCCCCGGGGTGCACTACTTTTCCAGCCATCTCTGGCTTCACTAGCAGACATAACAGTGGAACGTGGCACAATCATCTATATACAAGATGTCCGCTGAACTCTATTGTGCATTTGTGAGTATTTGTGCATGGCCAACACAGTTCAGCTGCCATCTTGGACACAGCGGACTGTGTGTGTTCCACCGTGGCCTCCATGAGCTCGGATGCAGCAGTATCGGCTCTGGTCAGGCTCAGTGGTGGAATTCAAGCATGCATGGGACAGTCATAAGGCAATTCTAGAGGGTGGGGGTAGGAAGAAGTAGGCTGCTGGTTAACTAGGATCTGCAGCTTATCCAGTAGGTAGGGAAATGGGCAGACTGGGTGCGCCAAGTGGTCCTTATCTGCCGTCAAATTCTGTTTCTATGTTTCTTTCTAGACATAGAATATTGCTTAGGCTGGAGCTCACTACTGGACAAATACAGGACATGTGGTTACATCCACATAGGTTCTTAGAATTGGCCATATGGCTGTACTGCAGTGGATCATCCTCATCGGCATCACTCATTCCTGTTTTATCAGAGGGATTATTGTTTTAGCTGGGGTCACTACCAGACTCTATATTATACAAATCATCAAAGTTTGACTCAGAGCTATTTGCATATCTTAAGATCTCCTTTGCAGTATATTTCATGCCATTGATAACAAAGAGTATTGCATAACAGTGTAAAACTGAATTAGGAGCCCCAGGACCGAATCTCACTACTGCAATTTACAATGTGGCTCAGCACAAGTCCCTGTTTAACATCTCTGTGATGGCTCACAAATATATTACTTCAGTATTTGAACCTATCTGTTCAGCTAGTTGCAGACAATGTTCTCTTTCCCTTTGGACTGTAAGGTGCCTTAGGCTTGTTTGTATGAAAGACACTCTATAAAACCACCAACGTTTTGACCTAGTGGTTTAAGCACACAGAATAAAACCTGAGGCCCCGGATTTTAATCCCACAACTGTTATTTACTCACTGTGTGACTAAGCAAGTCTATTCTTATTCTCTGTAATCTGTATCTTTGCTGCTTGCATCTCCCTGACTTGATGGCATAAATGCTCTCCCCATCTCCAGGCCTGTAAACCACTTTAGGATAGTGTAAATAAAAGACACTCATGCTTTTGTGTAATGACCAGATCACAAAGGTAAGAAGTTGGTGCTTCAGTTTTGAACCCCACTACTGTCACTCAGAATATAAGCAAGCCAGTGCTTAACCTAGCTATAATAGTTCTCTAATCTGCCACTTTACTGCTTGTATCTCCAGGAGAAGCTGCATGGCAGAAACACTCTCTTCCTTCCCTCTCCTGGATTGTAAGGCACATTTGACCTATGCATGAATGTGGTGGAGGTACATGAAAAATGTGCATACCCTGCCCACTTGGGTCCACACCCATGGATGGGTGCATGCTGGCTGGTATGCACTACTAGCAGCCACATGTCCAAGGCCCCATCCCCCATTATGCAGGACTCTGTAGGGAAGTTGGGGGCAGAGTTGCAGTCCCGGGTAGGCATCCAATGGGATGCCTGACAAAGGCCCAGAGTAGATCTCTCATGCCCCTGGGGTGGTAGTGAATGTGCAGTGCCTAAGCATGGCACAGTGCTCATGGCACCATTGGCTGGGAACACTCCCAGATGGCTGCCCCTGTGCCCACTCTTTGGCCCTGTAGGCAGTGCAGCTCTGGTGGGTTGCTTCCCATCTCTGGGGACATCCATGGGGCATGCACCTGGTTACGGCAGAGTTCCAGCTGCCATAACCTGCACCCCTGCACCTGGCACCGTGCACGATTGTGAATGGGGCTTACTGCAGCCACCCCCCCAATACACATCCCTGCCCACCCCTGGTGCATTGCTGTCTGTGCACCAAGGGGATCGGTCATTTTAGAGCAGCATGTCCCCTCTATGAATGCTGTGCAGGGTCTGCAGGACCCCACTCCATGGCATTCAGTCATAGTGATGCCAATGCACCTGGTTTCTGTGGCGTGTTGGCATCATGTATAGGGCCAATTGGGACAGAGTAAGTAAACAGTACTAAAGTTTTTCTAGCACTCAGCTCATGCAGTTGAGAACCTGAAGCCCTAGGTCTTAATCCCACTACTACCACTTACTCACAGTGTGCTGGGCATACATACCCTCTGTATCCTATCTGACTAATTTATCTTTGCTACATAGAAACATAGAAACATAGAATTTGATGGCAGATAAGGACCACTTGGCCCACCCAGTCTGCCCATTTCCCTACCTAATGGATAAGCTGCAGATCCTAGTTAACCAGCAGCCTACTTCTTCCTACCCCCACCCCCCCCAAAATTACAGTTTTGGAATCTCCCTATGTGCCTAAATCACAGCAGTGCAGAGCTTTGAACATGGGGAATCTGTTAGTAAATCACATTAATGACGCTTTCTTCTGGTATCACTCAGCAGCAATACCCTCTTCCCTTCTTTGCCTGGATTGCAAAGTACTTTGGGATTGAGTAAATAAAAGTCAATATAGAAAGTAGGGCTGGGAGGACTCAGTGAAGTTCTGACCCTTATTAAATAAGAACTGGAACACAGTGAAGTTCTGATTTTTTCTGAATTCTGATTAGTTCTGATTTTTTGACAAATATTTGAAAAAATGTGAAAAAATGCATAAAAATGGCTAAAGCCAGTCACATTTGACACAGAGGCCCAAATGAAATAATTTAATGGATTATTTGTGTAAAAATTATTGTAAACTGCTAAATAAAAAAGTAATCACTCACTACTAGCCCCTTCATGGCTGGCCTGTAATGGTGGTATATCCTACCTGAGTCCATGACATGAATGTGCTGAGAGAGACAGAGAGACAGACAGATGCAAATACCTATATCATTAGTATTCTAACCTGTAAAAAAACTAAGATCCCTCTAACTAATGGGATGTCCTTCTGATGACTTCCACCCATACCCACAGGCCAGGGACAAATTTACTGTCATGACTTGTGACTGTACACAGCACACAGATAGCACAGCAGTCCACCACCACTTCTTTCCAAGATTAACTGACTGACTCCTACAGTACAGTTGCTGTTAAGTGACCAAATTCAGCAACTGTTAAATGTGCCTCAGAATCTGAATTAGAGATGCAGCAGATGGTGCACCGCCGCACGCAGCACAGTCCCACACTGGGGTTGGTTAATGCTTATATGTAATGTATCACTTTATACTACAAAACTAATGATAATAAGGAGAAATAATGGGGAATGAGGAATGATGATTATGACACTTGTCTGTAGTTGTAGTTTACTTGTGTTGTAGTGTAAACAGCCTGCTATGAGTCACAAAGTAAAATTTTATCCCCTGGGCCACTCACAGCAAGCAGCACAGACACATCCAATAGTATGTTTTTTGCCTGAACAGTATTTTTCTTTTTTATACATGAAATCATGAATAAACTTTAACAAGTGATTGTGATTGGATGGCATAAGTCAAAGATTTATTTTGCCAGCCTGCTGCCCCTGCCCTGTATACACAGCCACACTGAAGCCAAGAAAATAAAAATATTTGGGATTTCTGGGACTGTTACACTTATTGTGGGCCACCCTGCAGTCTCTCCCTGTCTCTTTCCTCTCTGGATGTTACAAGTCATAAATTAATTTTGCCACCCTGTTTCCCTTGCCCTGTACACACAGCCACACTGAAACCAGGAAAAAAAAATATTTGGGATTTCTGGGATTGTTACATTTATCATGGGCCCCCTGCTGTCTTTCTCTCTCCCCCTCTGGACAGCACAAGTCAAAGATTTATTTTACCACCCTGCTGCCCTTGCCCTGTACACATAGCCACACTGAAGCCAGGAAACAAAATTTTATTTGGGATTTCTGGGACTGTTACATTTATTGTTGGCCTCCTGCAGTATTTATCTTGCTCCACTCTGGATGAGATCGTGAATAAATGTTAACAAGTGACTGTGATTCATGATTGGATGGCACAATTCAAATATTTATTTTTCCACCCTGCTGCCCTTGCACTGTACACACAACCACACTGAAGACAGGAAAAAAAAATTGTGATTTTATGTAACAGTAAAATTTATCTTGGATCCCCAGTAGTCTTTCAGTCTCTCCTCTGGATCAGGAATGGCACAAGTGAAAGATGTTGCCAGCTTGCCATTTCTCATTTACATAGTCGGCAGCACTGTTTGAGGCCAACAAAAGAAAAAAAAACTTTTATTTGGGATTTTCTGTAACTACAAAAATCTCTCTTGGGCCCCCAGTATCTCTTCCTCTCTCTTCTGGATCTGGAATGGTACAAGTCAAAGATTTTGTCAGCCTGTCCTTTTTCATTTACACACAGCTACTAGAGATACAATGAAATTTAATTTTTCAAGTGAAGCAGAGGAAAAGTGTCCCACTCCATCTCGACATACAGCTACGCGCAGCGGTGTAGCCAGAAATTTCCGTTTTGTACACAATTCTCCAAAAGTTACACCCCCCATTAAAAAATGTACACATCCTTTCCAAATGGCACCCCCTTCCAGACAAGTCTGATTGTTGTCAAATGATTCCTCTAATCTCTAAAGAGGTTATACATGTATCTGTCTCCTAAACAACAGAAGTTTAAACAGAGACACTCCTCAGTGGCCTACACCAATCCAAATATTACAGATTAGAATGAAAATGTTAACAGAAAGGCATATGGTTTGTGACAGGCATGCAGCAAAACTGTACACAAATGTGTACAGTGAGTATGCCTGTCTACACCCATGGCTACGCGAAGTGCCCATTGAAATGTGGTACTTCGCCACTTCGCATCACAATGACTTTGTGTTATGATGACTGCATTACTTTTCTTTATTTTTTTAAAGACGGAGTGAGTGAACATTCAGCTCACAGATCACATGGCTCACAGTCTGCAGGTCACATGTTTCAATCAGGAAGTTAATCATGCAAGAGAGTGAAAGACTTTCAATTTTTCCTTACCTAATGTGGGAGAAATAGGTGTGTTTGAGAGGAGACAAAGAGATAGCAAAAAATATAAACCCCATTTTGAGAGGAGACAGAGAGATGGCAAAAAATATAAAACACACATTTTAACCAGAGCACATTCTGGGCTAGTGTTCCCCTCCCTGAAGCAGGAGGTACTGCTGCCATGGAAGCACCACCTCTTGTGGCACCCTACCAGTGCCCCCCCACCAGTGCCACCACCTGCCATGACCCCTGTGCCAGTGGCTCAGCAGGAAGTGAGGAAGGAGCAACAGCAGTCACAGCCGCAGCAGCAGCAGCAGTTGTCCCCACCCCTGGCTCCACCTGAGAACCAGCAGTAGCCAGAAACAACATCTGGGCCCCCCGCCTGTTCCTGGTCCTCCCTGAAGCTCATTAGTGTGGGAGTTCTTCGCTACACTGCCTGCGGACCCCAGTGTAGTGAAATGCAATTTGTGTGGTGAGGTGCTGCGCTGTGGCCCCAAGGAAAGTCATCTGGGCATAGGTGCTCAGTGCACCCACCTATACAACCATCACCTTGCAGATTGGCAGGTCAGGCTTGCTGAATAGGATAGGAATGCACTTGCTTGCTGGCCCTGCTAGGCAGCAGGTGGCAGCACGACCTCCACCTGCACATGGTGTCAAGCAGGGGTGGGCCATGGAGCAAGCGTCTGCTCCACAACCTGCAGGTGATGGTGGCAACCCTGCATGAATACCTGCCACACATGCCGATTTGGTTCTGATGTGGAGTGAGTTGGACCAAGTGAACCACCGGACTGACAATGTGTAACAGCAGTCGGAGCACATGGAGGTGCACCAACTCCAAATAATGGGCATACATCAACTGCTGCTCTCACACCATAAGACTGATCATTAGTTTTTGTTTGTCCTTGCACCCACCACCCTCTCCATGAAAAAATAGTTCCAGATGTTGCCCCCTGTATCCATCCCATAGAAACATAAAAACATAGAAGCTGATGGCAGAAAAGGACTGCAAGGCCCATCCAGTCTGCCCATTTCTTTTTCTACCTTATGAATGTGCCATTGGCCTTTGCTCTATCAATGGCTTATCTATTCATACTTATCTGTATTGCTCCCTTATGCCTATCCCATGCATGTTTGAAGCCTTGCACTGTATTCATATCCACCACTTCCTGAGGTAGGCCATTCCATGCGACAATCACCCTTTCTGTGAAAAAGAACTTCCTCACATTACCCCTTAATCAGCCTCCCTCTAATCTCATGCTGTGTCCTCTTGTCCTGCTATTTTTCTTATATTGAAACATGTTAGACTCTTTCACCTTGTTAATGCCCTTAAGGTGTTTGAATGTTTCAATCATATTGCTTCTCTCCCTCCTTTGCTCTAGGGTATACATATTGAGTTCAGTTAATCTGTCCTCATATGTTTTCTGATGCAGTCCCTGCACCATTTTGGTTGCCTTTCTCTGGACTACCTCAGTTTGGTTAATGTCCTTTTGAAGGTGTGGCCTCCAGTACTGCATGCAGTACTCCAGATGAGACCTAACCAGTGTCTTGTAAAGAGGGATTATTACCTCCCTCTTCTGACTTGTGATACCTCTACTAATACACCCCAACATTCTTCTAGCTTTACCTACTGCTTTAGAGATCTGCTTGGATGAATTCAGTTCATTGGTGATGATGACGCTCAAGTCTCTTTCTTCCCTTGTGACTGCCTGCAACTCCCCTCCCAACCTATAGGTGGCTTCAGGGTTTCTCTTTCCTATGTACATGATCTTGCACTTCTTTGCATTAAACACCAGTTGCCACTCTTCTGAACATTTTGCTAGTTTAACCAGATCTCTTATCATTCTGCCCACACCATCTGGATCATCTACTCTGTTGCAGATCTTGGTGTCATCTGCAAACAGACAAACTTTACCCTCCTTTCCATCTGCAAAGTCATTGATGAAGGTATTGAAGAGGACTGGCCCCAGGACTGATCCCTGAGGTAACCCACTTGTGATTTGCATCTCTTCTGACTATTTACCATTTACCACCACTCTCTGTTTTCAGCCCGTCAACCAGTTTGCCACCCAGTTGACCAACGTCTGACCCACTCCAAGCCTACCCAGCTTATTAATCAATCTTCTATGTGGAACAGTATTGAAAGCTTTCCTGAAGTCAAGGTAGGCAACATAAACTGCTCCCCCTTGGTCCACCACTCTGGTTACCCAGTCAAAGAAATCTATGAAATCAGTTTGACAGGACCTTCCTTTTGTAAACCCATGCTGTCTTGGATCTTGTGCTCCTATGGATTCCAGGTGTTGCACTATCATTTCCTTAAGGAGTGTCTCCATAATCTTGCCCACTACTGAGGTAAGTCTGACTGTTCTGTAGTTCCCTGCCTCCTCCCTGCTACCAGTCTTGTGGAGCGGGATCACATGAGCCTTTCTCCTTTCTTCTGGGGCCCTCTCCTGTGCTCAGAGACTCACTAAACAGTTCTGATAATGGCTCTGCTAGTTCCACCCTTAGCTCCTTTAGTACCCTGGGATGTATGCCATCAGGTCTCCTTGCCTTGCCCAACCTGAGCTTATCGAGCTCTTGTAGGACCCTTTCTTTTGTGAAGGGACTAGTGCACACCTCCCTCCCTCCTGTGTCCATTGTGTAGAGCTGTGGGCCCTGCCCTACCTTCTCTTCAGTAAATACTGAGCAGAAGTATCTATTTAGGATAGATGCTTTTACATGGTCCTCCTCCTTGCATGCCCCCTTATCTCCTTTGATTTTAGCAATACCCCCTCTGAACTTTCTCCTTTCACTAATGTATCTATAGAAAGTCTTGTCCCCTTCTTTTACTGTTCTTGCTAGTGTTTCCTTGGTTTGGACCTTTGCCTGTCTTACTGCCCTCCCTGCTTCCCTTAGGGAAGTTTGGTATGCCTTCCTATCTTCATCCTGCTGCATTCTTTTATATTTCCTGAAGTCAAGCCTTTTGGCTTTGACCTTTTCTGCTACTGTGTTTGAGAACCAAAGTGGATCCTTCTTCTTTCGCATTTCCTCTCACTGACACAATGGGATGTTGCTTCAAGTATTGCATCTTTAATGCTTGCCCACTTTGCCTGTACCCCCTCACTTGTATTTCTTTTTGCCAGGGCTAGCTTAACTCTGTTGGGCATCTTATCAAAGTCAGCTCCTCTGAAGTCCCATATTTTTACCTTGGAACAGGATGATTTTGTTCTAGTGGCCAAATTGAACCATGCCATGTGATGGTCATTGGCCCCCAGGTGACATTCTACCTGGAGATCTATGATCCTTTCCTAGTTAGTCAGTACAAGATCTAGGATAGCCCTGTCTCTTGTGGGTTGTTGTACCAGTTGTTTGAGGCCTTCCCCCTGCAGGGAATCCACCATGTGTCTAGTTATGGCAGATGTCCCTGCTGATATTGACCAATTTGTATCTGGCATGTTGAAGTCTCCCATTATCAGAACCTCTCCTTTAGCTGTCATGTTTTGTATATCTTCTAACAGTAATGTGTCTATGTCCTCCCCCTGGTCTGGAGGCCTGTAGACAACCCCAGTTCATATGGCTGTCCCATTTACTGTTTCCAGGGTGATCCACAGTTCTTCTGGCTCCTTATGTGTATTCTGAATTTCTGTAGCTTTGATATTTTCATTGACATAAAGGGCCACTCCCCCCCCCCCCTTTTTGTACCTCGGTCTCTTCTGCACAGTACATAGCCAGGTACTGAAATCTCCCAACTGTGGTTACTGGTAAACTATGTCTCGCTAATGGCTACTATGTCCAGTTTAGCCTCTATCATTATTGCCTGCAGGTCCGGAATCTTATTTCCCAGACTGCAAACATTTGGGTACGTGATTTTCCATTGGTCAGATTTCGGTGTGTTAGTTGTTGGGCGAGGTCCGTCATTTCCCCTGTGCATCATATGGGGAGCTGGACCTTTTTCTTTATCTGGTGATGCAAATGAACTACAAACATGCTGAACTCTTGTGTGACCACTAGCTGAGGGGGGAGGGGTGTTCTTCCCATTCGACATTTCAGGTGCTGCACCCCTCTCCCCCATTTGCTAGTTAAAATATTCTGCAAATACATCAAACTTCTGCCCCAATGCACTAACTCCCTCCTTAGTCAAATGCAGTCTATCAAATTTAAAGAAATTTCTCTCCCAAAACTGTTTCCACTTCCCTACAAATTTGTGTCCTTTTTCCTGGCACCAGCCCTTGAGTCACATGTGTAGCTCCCCTATCTTCCCTTCTCTGACCTTCCATCCATCTGTTCCCCTCTCCCAGACTGGCAGGATCTCAGAGAAGGAGATGCCAGATGAAATGGACGATAGTTTGTCCCCCAGCCTGGTTAGGTGTTACTTGGTCTCCACAACTGACCAGCTGGCGAGATCGTTAGTCCCTATTTGTACCAGGACATCAATGTTTTCTCCTGCTTCCTGAAAAATTTTAGCAATACAGTCAGTGTCTCTCCACACTGATGTACCTGGGAGACATCTGACCATTAGCCCTGGCTGGAGATACGTATCAACTCCCTGAATCATGGAGTCTGCTATGATCAGAAGTTTTTGGGATTTACTTTTTGATTTTTTTGTTTTGGTTCCTGTTTTGGGCGTTTTTTGTTGTGATATATCCTTTGCTGTAGTGTCCTGCTCTGCAGTGTCCTCTGCTCCTTTGTGTTTGATTTTGGATATAAAGGCAGATACCTGTTTGTAGTTTTTATATGGTTTGTGGAGGTAATATGTTGGAGAGCACCGAGTGATGGGGCACCTGATTTGCCCCTTCTAACCACCTGCCAACCTCCCGGACCAATTACCCTCTGTGGTCAAGGTGCTTCTGTTGGATGTTGGGGAAATGGCGGGCAGTTCTTACAATACATTTCCTCTTGAATATGTAATTTGAGGTGTGCAATCTCTGCCCATGCTGCCTGGAGCTGAGCCCTTAGATCTCCAATGGTCCAGCATGTACGATAGCGTCCTAAGTCCTATAAAACTGCCCTTCTGAAAAGTGTTCCACAGTACCTGCAGTTAATGATGTCCATTCCAGGTAAGTTGCTGGGTTTATGACTGGGTCAGAGTAATTAGAAGGAAGGAAATGACAGCAAAAGTTTAATTTTGTGTTTTGGTTGGTTGTCTTTGTATAACTTGTTATAACAAGTTAAATTACTAGTGCCCCTGTAAATGAGGGCACTGTGTGGATACTCCCTGATCCACCCCTTCCTGCTTTGTTACAGGAAATGTCCCCCTCTATCTTCAAATTTTGCCCCCTTATTCATGCACACCTCTTTTTCTGAAACTACCCTCTTGTACGTTGTTGATTCCATTTCGGTACTTCATACTTTCTATAATGCCCCCCCTTCCTTGTGGTTATACATTTTAAGCTTTAGGCTCCACAATATTTGGGAAACTAGTTAACTTGTTGCCATGGGTTGAAATTGGGGCAATACTCATGCCTTCAGCAACTTCACTAGGCAAGGCAAGGCAAGGCAAATTTTATTTAAGAAGATGCCCATCCTGGAGGCTCTGGGCGCCGTACATCAATCAAATAAAAACAACACAGCACAATAACAATTAATAAAATATAAAACTCCAAACAGTTAAAACGTAGTTTACTACACAATTTGTTTCATTCTCTAAAACTAAAATAAGCCTTAAGAAATTAGACAATATAAACTGTGAAACATAGTCCAGGAATGCCTGATCGTACAAAAATGCCATGAGTCGGGCCTTAAAAACCTCAACAGACGGGGCCTCCCTAACAACTAAAGGAAGTGAATTCCACAGGACGGGAGCGGCGACACTAAATGCTCTGTCGCCTGCAGTTCTTAGCCTTGTCCTGGGAATCGCAAGGAGGCCCCTAGAAGAGGAACATAGGGAATGGACCAAGACAGCAGGTGTACGGAGGTCACTTAGGTAGCCAGGGCCCAGGCTGTATAGGGCCTTAAAGGTGAGCAAACCCACCTTAAAGAGGACCCTCCACCTAACCGGCAGTCAGTGCAGATGACGCAGCACCGGGGTAATATGACAGTATTCAGATTGTCCTGTCAACAACCTCACCGCCACATTCTGCACCAGCTGCAGTCAGTGCAGGGTACCCCCAGAGACCTTGAGATAGAGTGTATTACAGTAGTCAAGCCTGGACATCAAAAAGGCATGCACCAAAGTGGGGAGGTCCAGAGGCGGAACTGAGGGCTTGATCCTGGAGATATTCCTCAGATGATAAAAGCTAGTGTGGACAACGGAAGACACCTGAAATTCAAGTGTCAAACCATTGTCAAGAATAACATCCAGATCACGCACAATAGAGGAGGCCTTCAATGGTACAGAGCCAAGGCAAAGTCCTGTCTCTGCACCAGAGGCCAACCTATCACGTCCTCTGTTTGACTCGACCACCAGTACCTCCGTCCTACTGGGGTTAAGTCACAACCAGCTAGAGACCATCCAGTCATTGATTTCAGCAAGGCAGCTGTTAAGCACTTCTACTGCACAGGATGTTCTGGGGCAAAGGAAAAGTACAGCTGGATATCATCAGCATAGCAGTGAAAACCCAAGCTGTACTTCCTAATGAGCTCTCCCAGGGGTAGCTTGTACACGGCAAACAACATCGGTGACAAGACCAAACCCTGGGGAACTCCGCACAACAGGTGGTCAGGGGAGGAGGAGAAATTCCCCATCACTACCCTCTGCCTCCTGTTGGATAAAAAAGACTCAAACCAGTGGAAGACAGAGCCAGCGAGTCCACAGAATTCCCTTAGGTGGTCAAGTAACACTCGATGGTCCACAGTGTCAAATGCTGAGGAGAGATCGAGGAGAACAAGAATTGTCCCCTCCCCTTGATCTCTAGCCCTAAGGAGGTCATTGTGCACCCATACTAGTGCAGTTTCTGTGCTATGCCTTGCACGAAACCCAGACTGGAGTGGTTCATAAAGATTATGGGTCACGAGATGCTTCTCAAGCTGAAGCGCCACCACCTTCTCAACAATCTTACCTAAGAATGGAAGATTGGAGATAGGATGGTAATTTGCCTTGACGTCAGTGTCCAACGATGTTTTTTTCAGAAGGGTCTCACTAATGCCTCCCTTCAGAGATATCAGGAAAGACCCCTCTGACAAGGAACACCGGACAATCAAGGCAAACACCCGGGCCAACAGAGTCAAACATCTCATTAAGAAGTGAGTTGGCACTGGTCCAGTTACAAAAGTGTGCCAAGCTTGAGGCAATCTCAATGACCTCAGCCACCTCCACCAGTCTAAACTCACCCCAAACAGGCAGAGTGCTCTCCGGCAGCACATGGTGACCACTGTCAGCCAGATTCTGGTCCACTAGCGGAACCCTGTGCCTGATGGCAGACACCCTGTCCGAGAAGAACTGAGCAAACCCATCGCACAATGCATTCGTAAAAGCTACTTTTGGCTGTAGACAGGAAGGATGAAGAAGCCTGTCCACAGTCTGAAAGAGCAAGGTTGGTCAGTTCCTCCTGGCAGCAATCTCCCTGGACAGGAATTCTGCCTTCTTATGGTTGATTGACCCCTGGTATGCACCATAGTCCATACGTAGGGCCAGTTTGTCTACCCCCAGGCCAGACTTCTGCCAGCAGTACTCTAATCTCCGACCCAAGGTCTTCATCTCCTTGAGCTCCCCATAAAACCAAGGGGACCTCAAGTGAGAAGACCTGGGTTGTACACAGGCTGGTGCGAGGGAGTCAAGTGCACCAGAAAGTGCCTTATTATAGGCATCCACTACTGTGCACACACACCCCCCGCATACATTGTCCACACTAGATAGGTCAGCCACCCCAAAAAAACCCTTGGGGGTTAGCCCCCTCAAATTGTGGTAGCTGACCATCTCTGCAGGGGGAGGGCTACCGAGGGGGGCCCCAAACCAGAACTTCACCGTGCAATGATCCGACCAAACGACCCTATCAACACTGAGACTATTTATCTCAAGCCCCAGTGAGAACACCAAATCCAACATGTGGCCACCCTGATGAGTCACGGAACAAACTCCCTGCTCAAAGCCCAGAGAAGACATCATCTGGAGGAAGTTATGACCAAGCTGGGAAGATTCAACCTTGGCCCAAACATTGAAGTCCCCCAGCACTAAACATCTGGGGGCCTCCAATGTTTCACCGATGATGAAATTGGCCACTTCCTGCAGGATCTCCGTCACCCCAGAAGGGTATTGCGTCAGGAGGACGAAGCAACCTGCGCCAGGTCCCCCACGGATGGCCACACACTCAAATGAATGTGGTGCTCTCACTGGGTGCACGGTGAAGCCCAGCTCAGATCTAAAACAGATGGCAACCCCCCCAGCCCTGCGTTCCACTCTGAGGCAGTGCACTACAGTATACCCGGACAGGATGGCAGCCTCTAAAACTGGGCCAGCATCATCACCAATCCAGGTCTCCATAATGCAAGCCAGATCAGCCAAAGAAACCAAGTCCGCTGTAATTGCAGTCTTGTTTCTGACCGATCTGGCATTGCAAAGCACAGCCCTCAGGGGATTGGTGGACAATGCAGCCCTTCTGGCTACCTGCCCACTCGGTCTGGTGGGAACCCTGGTGACAGGAACTAAGCACGTCGGGCCTCTCCTCAAGTCCTGTCTAATCCCAGGGTGCCTTCTGCACTCCACCACCTTGATCCTACCACCCATAGTGCAAGGGGCACCCAGCCCTGATCGAATCCTATGACTCCTCTCAATTCCAACCTCCCTACAGCGCCTTGCTGTAGTATCTGATCACAGGGGACTGGAAAAGGGCCAAAGATCAAGCAGCTGGGATGCCTCATTCACTATCCTGGCCCAACCCAGGTCTGTATGCATTCCCAGACACATCCTCTCCAACTACGTAATCCCAAAAACAGAACAAAACTCAATACCACACCACCACATTCACAGACACAAAAACACACACACACACACACACACACACACACACCACACACACACACACACAAATCAAATAACCAATAAGGGGTCAGTACCAAGGATGGGGCCCTAGCTAAAGGGGACCCACAGAGAGCCTCTGGAGGCAGGGGTACTATTACAAGGGGGGAGGATGGTGGTGTGGGGGAAGGGGAAACCATCAGGGCCAGGATAAATGGTTCAGATAAGAGAGGTTAAAAGGGGACACCTATTCAGAGGGGTTTGAGTTAAGTGGGCAAAATAGCACAAGGGAGGCAGGGAGGAGGGTGGCAAGGGGGTCTCTAATAAGGCAGGAAGACTCCCATGAAACTGAGTATCATGAATAAAGGTAGAAGGGGGCTGAGAGGCCTTTACAGGTACATAAGGAAAAAAAAGAAGGACAAGGAGGGATAGTTAGACTGAAGGGGAGGTGGGCTATGTGGTGGGTGACAACAGTAAAGCTGACATATTGAACAGGTATTTCTGTCTGGGCCCTACTCAAGGAAGAGGGGGTAATGGGTCCGAAGGGAGTACAAGGGGCGAGAATGGTGCAGAAATGGGACACAAGTCCCTTTACACCCAGAAAGGAACCCGAAGGAACTGGAAGTAATAAGAGTTGACAAAGTAATGGGGCCAGATGGGGTGCACCCCAGGGTCCTTAAAGAACTAAGAGAGGTGGTGGTTGAACCTCTGGCTATCTGTCCAGCCAATCACTGGAAACAGCGTGGGTACCCAAAGACTGAGGACAGCTGTGAGTCCCCTGCCAAAAGTGGGAACAAAGAGGAAGCCAGGGAACTACAGACCAGTCAGCCTCACCTCGGTAGTGGGAAGATCATGGAAGCACTACTGAAGGAGAGATTGGTGGAACATCTGGTTGTCAATGGACTACAGGACCCAAGGCATGAGCCCAGGGAATGCGTCAGACCAACCCTTACTGAATTTTGACTGTGACTAGGAGGTGGATCAGGGGAGGGTGACAAGGCCTATCTGGACTTCAGCAAGGCCTTTGACACTGTGCCACATAAGGAAGACTATTACACAAACCGGGGAGGTGTGGCGGGTGACAGTAGTGTGGTGGGTAAGGTAACTGGTTGCAGGACACAGAGGGTGGTGGTAAATTGCTGTCACTCCACAGAGGGAAGAGTGACCAGTGGGGTACCACAGGGATCAGTGCTGGGACTGGTTCTATTCAACATCTTCATCTGTGACATTGCACACTATATAGAAGGCAGAATTTCATTGTTCTGCTGATGACACAAAGCTCTGACACACCAGAGGGTGTAGACAGAATGAGAAGGGAACGGCAGAAACTTGGAAGAATGGTCAAGGGTTTGGCAGTTGAAATTCAATGCAAAGAAGTGCAAGATAATGCATATAACGTACAAAACCCTGGCACAATATATCAGTTGGGGGTGAGGAGTAGCATGCACCAAGCAGGAAGGGATCTTGGGGTTGTCATCTCTGATGACCCCAAGGTAGGAAACAGTGTGACAAGGCATCAGGTAAAGCAAATAGGGATGCTGGGATGGTAGGCAGGGGCACACAGGAAAAGGGAGGTCGACTCCACCACATACGACACTAGTGAGTGTCCCACCTGGCGTCTAGGTAGAGTACAGTTCTGAGACCATACCTGCATGGATTACATAGACAGGGTAGAGAAGTGTCTGGAGGAGGGCAAACAAAGATGCTATGCATGGGTTGCATCACAAATCCCATGAAGACAGGTTGAAGGAACTTGACCATACTCCCCTGGAGGAGAGGGAGAGAGGGATATGGATGAGACATACACGTATCTCACAGGAGGAACAGGGTGCAGGAAAACACTATTTTAAGCGAAAAGATGTTTCAGGACCAGAGGGCATGGGATGAAGTTGGAGGGAGTGATTTATCTGAGGAAACATGAGAAAGAATTTCTTCACTGAACGGGTGGTGGACAAGTGGAACACCCTGCCAGAGGAAGTGGTGGGGGCTGAAACAATCACATGGTTTGGTAATGCATGGATAGACATAAAGGAATTTAGAGTCAGGGGTAGTGGGAAGTGGACTTCAGGAAAACAAACTGAACTTACAAGCTCAAATGGGCAGACTAGGTGGGCCATAGGCCCTTATCTGCCGACACTGTCTATGTATCTATGTATCTATGTATCTATGTATGTGTACACATGGCCAGCACCCCTACATTGCACAGGTGTGCTAGCCACCCTGTGCAGGCACCATGAATCTGTATGCCACCAGCATGCTGCCGGAGCACAAGTGACAGACACTGGAGCACATCCCCTGCAACAGACACAAGCGACAGCATGGATAGTGGACAACAACAGTGGAGGCAACAGTGCCACTGGAGGCAGATGTGCACCATACTGGTGATGGCGGTCAACCTGGCATTGTGCCGGGTACAGTTGTTATCCAGCATGGACAGCCACCACTGACATGCCAGCAGACCGTGCATATCACAGACATGCAAGGGTGTCAGCTGCACAGGCCATGGATGGTCTGACAGGGGTACCATGCACACAGAGCAGGCCCTGTGGACCACTGCACACAGGCATGCAGTGCACAGAGTACAACATACAAACCACAGACAGTGACTGATCCCCTGTGTCCACACCATAGGTGGTTCACCTCTACACGCACACACACACACACACACACCGCAGCGCTAAATTTTCCTGACACCATGCACACCACTGCAGCTGAGCACCTGTAGCCCACTGCAAATCAGAGACCACCACAGTTGTTATAACAAAATGTATATATTGAAACTATGTATAGTAAAACTATATACAAAACTATATACAATAGTGGGGAAGGGGCCACATAACAGGTGGGGGTGGGTAAGGGGCAGGTGAACATATGGGAGAGGGAAGAAGGGGTGTGAGGGTGGGGTCAAAGTGGGGGAAGGTGGTAGTTAGGCATGGGACTTCACTGGCCGCCCTGGTCCTCTTCCCTCCTGGCACCAATGAGATCTCTACCTCCTCCTTCTCACCCCATGGCGGTGGATGTGTCACAGGAGCTCTAAGGACTCCTTCTGACCCACAGCAGCTCCTGAATGTCTCACTGGATCTGCAGGAGTGTCCGCCACCTAGGGACGAGGGAGCAGAGTCCAATAGGTGTGACTGTCCATTCCCTGCAGCCCACCCAATGTGCATGGCATACAACCATGTAACATGCCCTTGTGAGTGGTGTCGACCACCCACAGTGACCGTGTCCACAAGACCTGCCCACCCACGCAGCCACAGCCATGGACCACTGCACACCCACCGCCCATGTCCTGCACAGCACCATCATGGCCGTGCAGTGACTTAGTTGTCGGTATGAAGGCAGTGCCACAGCCTATGCCCGGTGCACGATGGACCACCATTGATGCACTATCAGACATGCAGTGCCACTGGACAGTGCTGACTGTAACAAGTTGCGTGAATGGCAGTGGTGTTAATGGATGGTGGCCATGCCCACTGCCCACCAAGTTATACAGCATGCAATAGTAATCATGGATGTGGCACTCACCATCAGCAGGCTGGTCCATGCACCACAGACTACCCTCATCCCTCCCGTCCCTCTGCTCTAGCATGCAGCACCTCCCTCTCTGTTGCGCCTCCGTTCTTCTGGCACTAAGGTGCAAACATGGAGAGAGGAACATCAGTACAATCCGGTAGCAATGTTCCCCCACCCCATGTGTGTGCAATCACACAGCCAGACCCACCAACCCACACCTATACACCACCACGGCCAACACTGGACAGCCCCCCCATGTGCCGGACACATGCAACCGTGATACATGTGTGGACGATAAAAGTGTATGGATGTTGCACCTACCTGGCCATGGCACTGTGCCCCTCCTGGCATGTGTCTGCAGGTGGGCAAGCAGGTCCGGGTTCCTGTGCCTCAGGTCTCCATAACGGTAGTGGTACTGCTCCGCCATCCAACCCATATCGGTGGCCTCCTCCAGGGCATCGGCCACCTCCTGCCATACCACACTCCTGGCCCTGTCCAAGGGTGCCTCCCCAAACAAAGCCCCAACATGGGGCTCAACTATGGCCACAAGGTTTGCCAGCTCGATCTGGCTCCACTGCACAGCATGCCTCTGTGCCATCTCTGCTGCCCGGTTCAAGCAAAATGGCGCTGTGCAGCATGGTCCTGCCATGTGCAGATGCTGTGCAGTACAGTGCTGCCATTCCCTATTGCGCTGTCACTGAACAGAACGATAGTGGTGCGCCCATGCCTGATGCATGGCGCCTAGGGGCAAAGGTCAGGCACAGGGTCAAGGGTCTCTGGCACACGAACAGTCACAGCACGATTGGAACCCAATGCATGTAGCACAACTGGGTGCCTGTGTGCCACCTCCTGTAGCGGCCTACAGCGCTGTTGCCCCAGTGTGCCTACGATGCCCCAGTGTCACAGTGCCATATAGGTGAATAGCACCGTAGCACCACTGGCGCAACGGTGGCCATGCCCTGCATTGCCTCCTGCACTCAGCACATCAGCAGAGTGGCAGGTGCCTGTGTCACCAACCCGGGCATGCTTAGTTAGTTGTGTACTGCGCATGTCACAGAACTGCACCCTTGGCCCAGCACATTCAATACGTGCGCAAAGCGCAACAGCATGATATTCAGCCAGCATATGCAAATCATCTAATCAGCCATTCAATGGCGCAGTCACTGCATTTGCATCCACTTACAGATGCGTCTCACCTCATTTGCATGGGTTGCACTATAAAAGTGTGACATTGGGCTGCATTGGCCATAGTCGGTTACTGCAGTCTATTGCAGTGAGTTGCATGCTGTTTGGAAGTGTGGACTGTGGTGTTTGGGACATGCATGGGACTGCACAGTCACAGGTAACACCTGTTATTCTCACAGGATGAATCATGACTGAGCATGTGGTGGAGGAAGAGGAACAGAGTCGTGGGAGGAAGAGGAGGCCAAATTTCACTAAAGCTGAGACAGATGTCCTGTTAGAGGCCTACGTAGACCAGGAGCCACTTCTCAGCGGACGCCAGAGAACACCACAGGCCCATGCTGCTGAATGGGAGGAGGTGGCGAATGCTGTAAACCTGCATGGTAGCCACCAGCGCTCCTTGCAGGAGTGCAAAAAGAAGATGGGCATGAACAGGCAGAGGATTAAAGAGAAGGTGGCTGCCATCAGGGCAGCACAGTCTGTGACCGGTGGGGGACAGCCGCAGGTGCTACCCCGGACCCCACAGGAAGAGCAGGTTGCTGGTAGCATGCAGTATTGCGCCAGTGAGGGTGTTCCAGGTGGTGGATTCCAGATGGGTGGTAGCCCGTCACTGCATGGTAGGTCATGGTCTGTCTATTGGGGGGGGCAGGGTAGGTCACATGCAGTAACGCTACTTTTTTTCCCTTACAGCTCCTGAGTGTCTGCATGGGTCAGCGGTGGTGGGCTTCTCCACTGAAGCCAGTCACATGGAGATGGAGGAGGGCCCATCCACCTCCACAGGAAATAGGGGGTCAGGGTGACAGTGGGCCCGCCTGGACGTCCAGACTGATGTGGTGGAGCAGGTGTGGAGGAGGCCCTGTCCATGTCCCAGCATGCCAGTGTCCATGGATGCCAGCATGCTGAGACTAGTACTGGTGCCAGATCCATCATCGATGATGATGTAGCTAACATCATGGGCAGTGACACATGTGTGCCACAGGATTGCCACACAGCAGGTGACATTGCGGCCATGGCTGTGGGTGATACCGCCATGGAGGCCTGTGTGTCATCATAGTCCCAGCCTGTGACTGTCTGCACCAGTGGGGCAGCACTGGTGTGTGTCCAGGACAGAGGGACTGTTGCAGCCACTGCGGCGGCACCATTGAGCCTGGGAAGCAGCAGCCAGAGGGGCAGCATCAGCAGTCAGCCAATGGCCATGGGGGTACAGTGTCAGGGGGCAGCATCAGTGCACCACCTGTGGACATGCCCAGGCCTGGCCCTGGTGTGCAGTGCCCACCCTCAAGGGGTGATGAGCATCAGGGCCGTGAACACCTGAGGGACAGCATGCTGATCAGGCAGATGACCTCTTGGAGGAGCACACCCGCATATTGCAAACATCAGTCAATCAACAGATGCAGCTTGTGACGGCGGTGGATGCACTGAGTGCAGCTCTGAGCCAGGCAGAGGACCGTCGCAGCAGAGACACCGCTCTGTTCCTGGCAGGGATGGACCGGTTGTGGGAGGATGTGACCACTGCCATTGACAGGCAGACACAGGCATTCACTGCTGTCATGGCCACAATGGGCACACAGTTATTTGCCCATGCGTCACAGATACCATGCAGTGCAATTTCCACCCCCATTCCCAGCGTCATGCGACAGCATCCTTGTTGACACCGGGTTCAGCTGTGGGCATCCCAAGCTGGTGCAGGCATGTTCAGTGTGCTGCTGACCCCTGCGTGAGCACGGTCATGTTCATGCAGTGGAACCCCTGGGGGACCATCGGTGCCACCCCATGAGGCCAGTGGTCAGCCTGTCACTGCTGGCGGGTCTCAGTGGGGCTGCCCAAGCATCCGTGGCAGCTGTGGCACTGTGGCACGTGACTGACCTGTCTCCCAGTACAGCTACTGTTTGATGCTGCCCTGTGTGCATTGTGTCATTCAGCAGGCAATGCACGGGTGGGTACCCAGCCCTGCACGCACACACACAGTCCATCTGCACACCCTCCCAGCTGCTGTCCACAGTTACATATGCATGATGATGCCTGTGTTGCACTGTACACCACTGTGCAATGGTGCCCAGTGTCTGACACATGCACAATGACAGGCAGTGGGCATGGTGGTCTCTGGACATGTGTGTGGCTAGGGGTGGCAGTCTGGGTCGGCGTGCCTCCTACTTTATGTGCATGTCTGGTGAGGTGTGTGTGTGTGTGTGTGTGTGTGTGTGTGTGTGTGTATGACCATGTGCTATGTTAGACCTTGCCCATCCCTGGCGGTGTGTGTGTTCCATGCCTGGCCACTTCCCTTGGTGGCATGCACCCTTGGTGTGTGTCCATGCATGTTTGTGGGTTGTGCCTTTGCCACTGGTGGTTGCACAAGGCCCCATGACTTACCTGGGTTGGCTGAAGTGCTCCTCCGTGATGGTGTCCCAGTGCAGCTGTGCCAGCCGGAGCAGTCGGGGGTCCCGTCGCCCAAGAGGGGCTGCCCATCACCATCATCACCGGTGTCCTCATTGTCCCCATCGCTGTCCCCCTCTTCAACCTGTATGGCTATCCCACATTTGTTGGCCATGTTGTGCAGGATGCAACAGGCCAAGATTAGCCCACAGGCCTTTGAGGGACTGTACTGTAGGGCACCACCGGAGGTGTCCAGGCAACGGAAATGTGCCTTTGGCATCCTGAACACCTGCTCGATGACATTGCATGTGGTGGCATCTGCCTCATTGTAGCATTGCTTTGATGGGGTCACGGGCCACCGGTATGGTGTAAGCAACCAGGGATGGAGTGGGTATCCACTGTCACCTGTGTGTAGAGGGTGGAGGTTAGTTTGGTGATCAGCATCACCCTGCCTCAGGCCATGTAGGCCACTACCCATGTCACCTCTGACCATGCCCCTCTCAAGCTCTATTTTTGTCCATGTGGTTTGCATACTCACCCACTAAGTGGCCATTGGGGATGTCCCCATTCTCGAATCTGTGGCACAGTGCTGACTGATGCCAGATGAAGGCATCATGTGCTTCCCAGGGTAGATGGCACAGACATTGATTATGCACCTCCGGCATCGCACACCACCTGGCAGTTGATGCTAGCATAGCCCTTCTGATTAATATGTGCGGCCCCCTCGGGGCCAGGTGGTGTGCGGATGGCCACATGGGTGCAGTCTATTGCCCCTAGCATGCCAGGCATACATGCTACCCTGTGGAACTCCTGTATGTTTGCTGTGCACTCCGCGCCGGTGTGCTGGGGAAATGGATGTACTCCGCAGCATGTGGCAGCAGTGCACTGAGGAATTGAGTGAGGTGGTGTGACGTGGCCGACTGGGTTATGCCTGTGGTGTCCTCTGTTAGTCTCTGGAAGGTACCCGTGGTGAGCAAACACATGCAAGCTGTCACTTTGGTCTCCACTGACAGAGCATGGCTCCGTCGTGTGGGTGCCTGCATCACATCACTGCACAGCTCACAGAGCCGCCTCAGAATTGCCCGATTCAGGCGGTACTGGCCCATGATCTCAGTATTGCTGTACAGCTCGAAGCTGGTGTGGGCTCAGTACTGCCTGTTGGGGGCATACTGCTAACGGGCCCTTCCACAGCCGCGCCCCCCTGCTGCCTGCCTTCTCACCGCTTCATTACTGCCTCCATCTGGATGGTGGCACTGGCCATGTCCCTGGCTTGTGTTAAACCCCCCGGCAGCTGTTTCTGGGTTCCCTCTGCTGTCCTGGCTGCTACTTCCCCTGCACCGGGAACACCTTTCTGTGGTGGCCTCTGTGCTGTGTGGCACTTCCCCCTTCTGCACTGGCTGTGGCTCCCCACACCTTCCCTGTGCCTCTCTGTTCAGGGTGCCCTTTCCCTGGCCTGCCCTGTGTGTCCCTCCTGCCCTGTTTGTGTTGCTATAATTCAGCCTCATGTGCCTTCCCTGTAGTGTTCTTGTGCCTCTCCCTTGTTCCTTTTTATTTTGGCTCATTTCCGGAATAGCACAACTTCCACTTGCTCCCCTATTGCTCATGGCGCATGTTGTTGAATATCGCACTGTGCCATTTATGCTTGGTTCCTCCCCCTTTAGTTGTGCATACATTCATTATCATTGCACTATTGCTCAGTGTGATTTGGGGGGCACATCTGCCTCCCGC
Source organism: Neoceratodus forsteri (assembly GCA_016271365.2). Taxonomy (NCBI): domain Eukaryota; kingdom Metazoa; phylum Chordata; order Ceratodontiformes; family Ceratodontidae; genus Neoceratodus; species Neoceratodus forsteri. The sequence goes on from CM057453.1 coordinate 243,794,648, forward strand.
TGAATATCGCAGAATGGAGCATTTTCGGACTTGCGCTGGAGCAACCCTATTGCGCATGGCGCAACCCTTTTGAATAACCGGGCCATAGTGTTTTGCCTACTATAGTATCATTGCCTTGCTTTTCCTTTTTTTACTTTCCACCCCCAGCTTGTTTTGCATTACTAGGATTAGCCTCATTCTTCTTAATTTTGTCAGTACAGCATTATATAATATGGTTGGTAGTTCCATTATTGAGTTAGGGGCATAAAGTGATAGCGATGGGAAATCTCTTTGGTATATCTCTGAGCTGTGGTTGAGTATTGGGGGGATGGTCTATAGGATGTAGCTGCTGGAGTTAGCTGGGGTATAAAATGTCATGGGCTGGGAAGTTTTTGGAGGTAGGTCAGATGGACTGGGGTGGTGATTTTTCGTTTTTGATCAATTTGGGGAGGGATAGTTTGTGGGGTGGGTTCAAATATTTGGGTATTAGTTAGTGGGGGAGGAGTACAGAGAAGCGTCTCTATGCTGAATATTGGATTATTTTTAGACCTTATATGGCTAGGTTTGGTTTTAGCCCCCATGTTGCTACCCAGGTTGATTACTTTTTTACGGATGGGGGATCATTGAGGGGAATGAGTTTTGTGTCTGGGGAGAGGGAGGAGGTTGGGGTGGGTTTCTATATAGCGGTATATGTTTTTGAATTTAATATTTCCCAGTGTGCTTTTTTCCTTGCTTTAGAATCCTGTACTGCTATTGTCTCAGTACTAATTCTAGATGGCTATGAATGTTAGATATGATTGCTGGAATGTTATGGGTACGCGCTCCAGGGTTAAACAATATCAAATATCAAACATATTAAACAGCTATGTTGCAACATTATTTTTCTACAAGAACCCCACCTGCTTGCTTTTGAGGGATCTCTCTTCTGGAGGCAAGTGGCTGGGCAGGTGTTCACAGCAGGTAATAGTATTAGTAAAAAAGGAGTAGCTCTCCTAATTACCATAGAAGTTAAATTCCAATATTTGCAGTGTCTTGAGGATCAACAAGGGAGATACATATTCATTTGAGGGCTTTTACATCATACCAAGGTTTTGATAGGTGGTATTTATGGTCCCAATGCAGATACCCCCTCCTTTTTTATTGCTCTGTCTACCCTCTTGGTCCCTTTTCTCTCCCTTCCTATTATTTTGGGAGGGGATTGGAATGTTAAAATTAGCCAAGACCCAGACAGATCTTACCAATCACATGCCGGGTTGTCTCCTGCTCAGCAATCCCTCCGTGACATGATATATAATATGGCTTTGCAGCTCAATGGCATATCCTGTTTACATCTGTATGGGACTATACCTATTATTCACCAGCGCATGGCTCATACTCACATAAACTTCTTCTTGATAAGCAGGAATGTCATGGGAGGTGTGCTGTGCAGTGAGATTGCCCATGGGTTCTGTCAGGTACATTCCTTAATCCAGCTAGAACACAAAATTTCCACTAAGTCTCAGTGGGATATGGCTTGGAAGCTAAATAATCAACTTCTAAAATATGCAGAAATAGTTGCTAAAAATCAAAGGTTCGATAGAACTCTTTGTTACTCAAAATAGGGATACTGTAATGCAACAAGACATGGAGTGGAGTGCACTTAAGTGCTATCTCCATGGTGAATTTATTAGGATGGCCACCGCAGGAAATGAAATAGAGAAGCTGAACTGTCAAATTTACTTTGGCATATTAGGGAGTTGGAAAAACTGCTGTCCCCTATGATGTCAGAAGAGGAATGAATGAAATTATTTACTCTGTGGGACAAATATAACAAGTGTCTCCAAGAAAATGTGTAGTATTCTATTTTTAAAATGTGTTCTGTATACATAGATAAGAGGAGAAGGTGGGCTGCCTTCTCCTTTGCATCTTTTGCTGACAGGAGGCATCCCATATTGTCACCTCTATTACTTCTCAAATGGATGGTGTATCTAAACTTTCTCCTAGAGTTATCACTGGGGAATTTGAATCTTATTACAGGATCTTTATGCCTCCTTCTAAATCTCCTTCTGAGGATGAGCTACAGGACTGTTTGGAAACTATTACTATTCCTCAGTTAATGCCCATTCAGCAATCCTTCCTAGATTGATCGATTTCTCAAGAAGACATTTTAGAGTCCATTCAGTCTCTCCATGTTGACAAGGCACCAGGCCCAGATGGCTTTTCATCCAATTTTGACAAAGTTTTTTCTTTAGAATTAGTCTGTTTGTTGCATCGTCTCTATTCATGTATATATATATATATATATAGATACATATATATATATATATATATATATATAGATATAGATATATATATATATATATATATATATGTATATATGTATATATATATATATATATATATATATATATATATAGATATATATATATATATATATATATATATATATATATATATATATATATATATGTATATATATATATATATATATATATATATATATATATATATATATACAATTCTGGCATGTCGGATGCTTTCCTAATTGAGGACAGGATTGTGGTTTTACCTAAACTGGATAGGCCTCAGGACAGATTACCAACTATAGGCTTATTTCCCTAATGAATTATGATATTACTATTCTAGCCAAAATTTTGGCCACTACGATTAATAAAGTATGGGAGAGCATTGAACAGGTGGGTTTTATGCAATTCCGTTCCTCTGATGACAATTTTTGGAAACTGTCCCACCAGTTCTCTATGTCTCGGGAGGCTGGAGCTCCTATTGATCTGATCTCTCTGGACACAAAGAAAGCATTCAACAGCGTGAATTGAACCTTTTTGTTTGCCACCCTTGCTAAATTTGGTTTTCCATCTACATTTTTTGGTTGGATTAGGACCCTTTATTCCTGCCCCAGTGCAAATTTTTATTGTAATGGTGTTTTTGTCTTCCACTTTTCCCATTTGTTCTGGCACCAGGCAGGGATGTCCTATGTCTCCCCTATAATTTAACCTTTATTTAGAACCTTTACTGCTTAAGCTTAAGGGGTCTCCATCTATGACTGGAGTATGAGTGGGCAAGTTTGGCTTGCAGCTCTCTTTATACGCAGATGATATTTTGCTCCATGTAACTTACCCCAAAGATCTCCATTCCCATGACCTTGTCAATTATTGAGGAATTCAGAAAGTGTTCTCATTACAAGCTTAATATTGACAAGACCACAGTGATGCCCTTCACTCCTGAGGTCTCGCTAAAGCTGACATTATAGGTATGTGCTTGACTTGGTCACCTATGTGGCTCAAATATCTCACAATAACCCTTACAAAGAGTGCTGCATTACTTAAAAAGTTGAACTTAGGTGAATTGTTGACTAATATTCAGCAACATCTCAGGAGATGGGCATCCCTGTTGCTTACTCATTGGGGCTGAATAAATATAGTAAAAATGAATGTTCTACCCTGCTTGTTTTATCCCCTCAATGCTATGAATGTAATTCTCCCTTCAGCTTGGTTCAGGTGTCTACACAGAGTCATCTCCAGTTTTATACGGCAAAATACGCCTTCCAGATGGGCCTACAATAGATTATTAACACCTAAGGCTCTGGGAGGACTTTGGGTACCCAACTTCTTTCTTTACTTTCTTGCTAGCCACATCAGCAAGTTTTTCTGGTGGCCATCCCAGCTTTTAAACAGTGGGAATAGTCCTTATGTTCTCATTTGGTTAGAGTCGAAGAGGGGTCTGATTACTGATGCTGGACTATCACACTTTACTCTGTTCCATATTCCCTTTAAATCTCTGCCGGTGGGACTTTGGGACTCTGTGATTGGAATGTCTTTCGAATGTATACTCAACTTTGTAAACATGTCTGATATAATCTCCTTATGGATGTATACCAACTGATCCTCCATAACCCTAACTTTACTATAGGAGGGCAGTTTTGATGGAGGTTTTGTTACCCAGTTGTTGGGAAGGGTTTGTGTCACCAGCTTAAAGATGGTTACATTATGTCCTGTCAAGAAATATTAGATTTGCTTCAGTTAGATGGACACTTGTCTTTAAGGTGTTTCAGTTATGCCATGTGCTACTTCACTGGTTCAGTCCTATGCCTTGAACTTGTGACCATAGTGTCTTGTTGCAGTCTCCCATGGACTTGGTGATGCAGCTGCACACTCTGTCCTGTATTTTGGTTTTCCTCTTTCTCATGCTTTTTCCCAATATTAATGGACACTAATTTCATACATTGAGTGGATGCAAGAACTCTGTCTAATTTACAGATAGAGAAGATGATAGCTAGTATCCATAACAGGAAAGATATGATAAGAGAAGAGCAAGTTGCACATCCTATAGTCCATTACTTCTCCTGGAGTGACACCAGCTGATTAATATATTAATGGTTTTTCATCTTATGTTAATGTTATTTTATTATTCTAGTAGGATTCCCTTTTTATTTTCTCTCTTATTCTAGTAAATTTTTGGTCACTGGCATGCTATTGCATCTGTTTTTCTCGCTGTTTATCCTGCTTATAGAGGGTGGTGGTGGGTTTGTGGGAGGGGTTCTTTTATGTTATGAACTTGTTTTGATGTTTGTTGTAGGCCACTTTGAATTTTAATAAAGTATACTGAATTTCAAAAAACATATAACATGCCCTGTAATCTATTGCGTCTCCCACTGCTGCCTACTGAACTGATGTTAATTGCAGGAGATTCTGGGAACTGCAGTAAAAGAAGATGTCAGCCTACAACTATGAACAGTGAGTCTGATATAATCTGCTATACTACAGTAAACAGTAAGTAAGCCAAAATGCTTTTGCCCACAAAGTGCACATTGGTACCAGCCCCACACGTGTGTGTGGAGCCCCTAGTGGCTGCTGTTCCCCTTTAAATTCACTATCTGCCAGTTGTCTCTAGTGTACTATCTGGTCCTGTACTGATATATGGATGAGACAAAGTTTTTTCTGAGGCTAAAACAAATATAGAGTGGAGTCCTTTCTGCAGACTCTTTCCTGTTAAAATTCTCCCTTTTTCCAGTGTCCCCCAATGTAATGAATGGTGAGCTTTAATGAACACATGTAATGGCTCCCATTTCATTCATAATAGCAAGGGAGCACTGTAGCTCGTGAGTCTCACCATGAATTTTCACCATACATTCTTGTTAGGAGAACTGAGCCCTGTGAACATCTCACATGTAGAGCATTCTGCCAGCCTTCGAAATATGAGACTTTGTGAAGGAAGTAGATAAAATGACTGCCTGATTTAAGTGAAGCTCAGCAAATACCTTGGGCAAGAATTTCACATGGGTGTATAGGGCAAACTTGTTCTTGTGGAAAAATCAGGTATGTAACACCCCCTGAGCAGCTCGTTGGAGTAAAGCACCGGGGTGGTGAACTGGAGTTTATGTTAATTGTTTCTTTACTTGTGTTAGCCCTGTTTTCAATACTGATGCTGGATTTATACTGCTGCTACAATCTGCAATCTGTCTTTCAGATACTGTGGCTAATAAACACTGGGGTGATTGGCACAAATGATTCCAACATCCTTTTTACAATATCCTTACCCAGAGTGGATGCATGAAATCAGACCCTGTTTGCAAAAGTTTCTTGAGCAGGCCACCACATAGGGAGCCCTGCTTCATGTCATTTGTGTGAGCATCATCATCTAGAGATTTAACCATGCCTAGGAACATTGAAATAGCTCTTATGAAGTTACACCAGTTGTTACATTTTTTTAAAGTATATGTTATGTTTGTTTTTTTAACAAACCCTGCTGGTGTACAATAAGAAGGCTGACTATGAGCCTACCAAACAGATGGATGAATGGCCAGAAAACAAAAACAATGGCCAAATCACAAGTTGAGGTTATGCTTATGCTTTATGTGCTACAGAACATTCTGATTCTCATTACTTTTTTATTATAAGTTCATTTTCCCTGATTTTGCCCTTTGGATCCCCAATACTGGGGGCTACCTTGTTTGCACTTTTCCTTCATCTTATAGGGCAGGTGAGCAGCTACCTTCATATTGAATGCCAATGCCCCTCCTTGGTCTGTCAGTGGGTAGATATACCCCCATTCCCAGGAGCTGAGTATTTTCCCTCTGATGAACCAGGCTCCCAGCTGGTTTCTGGTGTGGGATTCTAGGGCTTGAACATAAACTCCTGACTCCAAAGTGTTATTGCAACAAGCTGCTGCTGGGCCACATAACCAGCCTGCTTACCTCTTTTATCCTCTGCTGGTTTGATGAATTTATTGAAATTTACTGCACCTCTCAACTCTATTATTTTAGATGCCAAAAGCCAGTCTCTACAAAGCAATGTCATCTGGTACTGAAAGCTGTGAACAGAATCAAAACAGTACTAAATCATTGCATAGATCTCTCTTGGTTGTCAGTAGGATCACATGTCTAAAGTCAAAGGAGTTCTCTGACTTCTCAGTTAGGGGATATTTCCATTTCACTGAAAGGTTAGAGCTGCTGTTTTTGGGACAATGCATCTAACATTTGATTCCAGGCAAGACTGGAGGAGTGTCTGCCCAAGCTGAGGGAACAGACATACAACAGCACTTGTTTCTGGTGGGACTACTTCTAATGATCTGCTCCTGGCCTGCCTCTGTACTGGTGGTACACTACTGCTGGTAGTAGTCCCTTTCTTCTGGCTCTACACCTAGACCACTTTAGTGCTAGTCATACCCTTCTGCTGACCGTAGTGTCCCTGACCCTTTGGCTTAGCCCCTGACCCACATTGGTTCTGTTTGGACACTTCTATTTGTAGTGACCCTGCCTCCCCTGGTCATTACCTGGCAAGCTAAACTTGGTACTGGGGATGTTACATCTGGCTATAATAAATCTGGCCCTCTTCGACTGCAACTGGCTCTGAGTTTGGCTGATCACTGAACCACTGAATCTCATATCTGCCACTGTCATTTGTGGGTTTTTTTTCTGTCAGAAACTGTTTCTACTGATTGGGTTTCCTAACCTTGATTAGCACTGACTCTGTTTTCCTCAGATTCCCCATGCCATGGGTAAAAACTGTAAATGATGATGCTCAGAAAGTTTGAGTATGACATGTACTTACTGTTTCCTTTATGTTTTAAAACTATTCTCAGTAGCCTCACCATCTCTAACATTTAGCACACAATTCTCCCACTATGAGAGACACAGCATACAGTAGCTCAGTTATGACAGTCCTGCTGACCATGTGGGTGTCACAGCCAGAGTAATAATAACCACATGACTGTTCAAACAAACTCTGGTCAGAATCAACAGGGCTGTTCAGAATGGTGAGTCTGAGTCTGAGTGAAAGTACTCAGAGCTCCAACAATGGCTAACTCCATAATTACACTGTACCTGCACATGTGCAGTGACTGATAATCACTGTGCATGTGTGAGAAAGAGCACACCATGCCCAAGATGGCTGCCATGACAGAAGTGTGCTTGCAAAATACTCGAATATGCACAATGAGCTCACGGTGGCCATTTTTTGCATGGTGGGCTCTTTAGTTTCACCCTTAACTGTGGAAGTGATGGGCGGAAACAAAATAGTACCCCCATGGAGATGAGGGGTTGTGTGGCCCGCAGAGGGGAGGAGCAATGGAGAACTAAACTCCCTGCATTGATGGCAGCACTGTGGACATGGGACCATAGCACTGTGTAAGCTCAGAGCTAAGGTATCCAGTCACGTGCTTCCAAAGTCCCTTTTCACCTTCCTAGTGAAGCAGCTGCAGGGATCCACCCATGCAGCCATAAAAAGGATACTTCTACTCAGATAGCAATGTTTCATTTTGAGATGTGGCTTAACTTATGAATCAATTACCAGCCATCTCTTCCAAATTGCTGACAGTATTACCCATGAAGAAAGCAGATTAATATGTACTGTCCTTACAGCTTGCCAATTATGAACATGAGTTTGGGAGGTAGTTTTGTCAGCCTTTCACTATGCATTTAATTAGATGCTACCTTTGGACTTGATTTTATAAAAGTGTGAACTGTGATTAAATTCCATGTAACTGTAGTGCAGAATTGGACTTCACAATTATAAATAGATTACAGATTTAAAAGGGAGTTAGTGAGAAATCCAGCACCATCTGTCTGTTTCTGTAAGAAATAACACTCACAGTACAGTGTGGCACCATTGCAATGAAACTCTTCCAGTTGCATTAGTGCATATTGAAAGGAGTGTCTTCAAAAATCTTCAGGATGAGGTTGCTAATAAAGAGCTACTAGTAATTTGTCTTTTACAATCCAAATGTAAGCTGAACAACATTTATGTATATGGTAATGCGCCTGTAAACAGATGACAAAAGAGTTTGATTCACAGAATGTTAACACATCCATCAAAAACTCATTATTTTAATGTTGTTTTTATTTTTTTTTATTTGCAGTAAGAAAAGGAAAGGATCAACATACACTCATCATTTCATTACAGACATAAGAGCTGTTACAATCTTGGTGAGTTACAACAGATCAAAATCAAAGGAAACTTACACCACTATAAACAAAATTAACAATATTAACCAAGTGTGTGTCTGGCAGCAGCATAGTAACAATGAAATGTCACACAGAATTGAGCATTCTCCTTCCAGTGCATATACCTACTATTGGGTTCTGGGCCCTGGGATGCAGCAAAAGCCCCCATAGTACCAATACTGTGGCCCTTACCCTGTGTTCAGCTGTGATTACCTCCACCATCTCTATTCCCTTCACACTGGGAGTATCCATCTTCAGTGGCCTTTGCAGGAGGCCATAGCTTTCAGAATAGTTGTACTTGACCATTGGCAGAAAGTTTTTTTTCCCAATGTTAGGCACATTTAATATTCTGTACCCACTGTGAGATGATGGGAGCTACTGGAGCCATCTAATGGTGTGCCACTGTTTTCTTGGCATTCACTAGAGGTATGGACCATAATGGATGCATTCTCCACCCCGCCCCAACCCCACTCAAATCTGCTCCAGTGGGGTCTTAGCAGGAGCAACCCCCAATACTTCTGACATGATACGGTGGATGTTGTGCCAGAAGGGAGCTACTTTGGGGCAATTTAGAGCTAGATATATAAATTCTACACCATCCTCCCTATTTTGGGCATGTGTCTGGAAGTTTGGGGTTAATGCGATGCAGCTTCTTGGGGGTCATGTACTGTATTCATGTACATGAAGTTTAGGGGGATCTGGCAAAGCTTATTGCTCCAGGAATAGGACTGGAGCTGCTTAGCCACATTTTTCAAGTGTTATTATTAATTATTACAACCAGCACTTGCTCCCATTTCTCTTTTATGTCATCCCAAGGATAGTTCTTGTCACCCTGTAGAATTCAATAATATGTAGCCAAGGGCTTGATATGAGGCTGTGGGATATAAACACCTTCCTCAAAAGGGGATGGCCATCCCCATCCATCATCCCCCTCCATTGTTATTTCCACACTCCTTCTAACACATGCATAAATGAAGCAGTAACTTGCTGGTGTTCCCCACTCATGCCTCAGTTCAGATAATTCCTTCACCCTACCCCTCTAAGCAGTTGCATTATTGATTTCAGTGCCAGTTTCTGCCACATCAAGAGCCTTTGCAACAGTCAGATAGTATAGAAGCTCCACTTTTCACCGCACCAGAAATGCTGTCCCAGGGTGAAGGCTTTTTGGGTGGTCCATGCTCTTATGAACCTCTACCCACACCTTATTCATAGTGTTTGTGAAGGGTTATTTACAGGCTGACTGTGGTCACTTGAGAGAGAGAGACAGATAAGTAATCATGATATCAGTCTCCCTGCAGTTCCTCTTCTTCCATCAAAACCAGAATGGCTTCAGCTCTATATTTATTTATTAATTTTATTTATTTAGTTTTTGTTGACTGGGTAAATGCACTAGACAAATCCTGCCTATTTTTAGGACTACCTGTGGGGGAGGGAATACAGATGAATGCCAACTGACTTTGAACCAGATTAAGCTGTTGGTGGTATTTTTTAGTGAATGAGGTAAATTTGGCCAGAATACCGGGGAAATTCCCCTACTGCTTTGCTGGCAGTAGGGGGGAGCTGTTGCCGTTCATCTTCGTTTGGTCAGATTGTTTCTTACCAGCTATGGAGCAGGACACTCTGTTGTGCTCTCCAGAGCACAGTATGGAAATAGGAGATGTTTCAGAGACTGGCTTACCTCAGGCTGTGGAAGAAAAAATAATTGTTCGGATGATTCAGGATGTTCATCGGTCTTCGCAGGAGTTTACTGGTACGACTCCAGTATTTGAGACTGAAGCCTTTGCTCCACCTGTTACAGTGACTGTTGGTTCTCAGGAACCTTTATTGCAGCAGCCAGTTTCTCTTCACTCTGACACATGGAGCACTCTTTCAGGTGATGCTGTAGGGGAGGAGCAGAAAGAACTTCCGGGTGTTCAGCGAGAGGGGATGCAGGATGGAGAGCCAATTTGGATTGACCTAGACTTCTGCGGACTTTCTCACCTCAGACTGGTTGGCAGATGATGCTCTTCATGATTCTGGATGGCCTGGACCTCTACAGGACAATGGATTCCCGATCCAGGCTGGCAAGGAGCCTCCTCAGGGAACAGGATCGTCACAAAGCATGCCACCATTGATAAACTCCTGAGCTCAGGTACTGACTTGATTAATGGACAGGGTTCTCATGATAAAGCTGTGCAGCATCTAGGAGAACATGCCTCGGCCTTGTCTAGTCCGAGTACGTCCTCAGCAGGGGATGTGAATGTTTCCACTCAGCAGGCAGGCTCTGGAAGGGATAATTCTGATACTGGGGTTAATCAACATAAAACTCATGTACCCATGTCTGAACTATTCAAAATATGTTAGAACAGGCCACAGACTAAATGCAGTTAGGCTGCATTATAGAAGAGGGTTAACTGAACATCCAGATAGATATTACATTGCTAATCTTTATTGAAAGGATCCATGCATTTCCTTCCTGCAGATATTTTCATTTTAATTCACATCTCAGGGGAGGATTCTTTTGATATTAGCTTTAAATCCACACATGGTTTAGAAAAATTCTGGGATAAATATTCCACTTTAAAATCCACCCCACTTTGGACTCCCTTTTATGCAATCCCTCTTACTAACCCACAGATTAGATATATTACCATCATGTTTAGAAATTAGGGGTTAGTGTCAGTAATATCTATAGTTGGTGACAGAACCGCTGTGATATGTTGGATCCCCTGACGCTATATCGGATTTGGAAGGAATATGGATGGGAAGCTGGCGGTTTAAGGTAAAATTGTTTCAGGTGAATAGTGACATCATTCATCTTCCCAATAGTTTATTTCTGGGTACAGACAGAGGATATGCTTTTATGGGGTCATCCTTGGGCCTGCTATAAATGTGGAGCAAAGACTCATATGAGCAGTTCATGTGATTTGTTGAAATGTTCTTTATGTGGGGATATGGACACCTGTGGATTTGTGGAAATATATTTCAGTTCAATATTTGTGATGAGAAAGGGCATGCTTTTCATCAATGCCCTTGGCCAAACATAATTGAATGGGGGATGGGATCAGGATGATTTGGTGAACAAAGCACAAGAAAAAAAGAAGGGATATTAATCCTTTCACTCCTACAAACCCTCCAGAGGAGGAGGTACCTCAGGGAGAAGATTTAGGGGCTGACCCTGATGTAGCAGATATATCTCCTTCAGTGAATGGTCCTGAGCTTTCTTCTCAGCAAGATTCTGATGCTCCCTCTACTGCTGTTTCTTCTATAGAACAGAGGCCTGTCATCACATCTATGCCTCCTCCTTTTGAAACTGTTAAAAACCAAAGGTTTACCAGGGCCTCTCTCAAACAAACAGTACCTAATCCTGTTCCAGTGGAGAATTTCTTTTCTCCTTTACAGGGTGAAGGTGGAGGTTCCGATTTGGAATTGGACAATTCACATCGGTCTAACTTAGTTACTGAAGATGAGGAGCGTAGAACCACTGAATTAGCTAAAAAGAAAAAAGGGAAAAAAGGGAAAAAAAGGAAAGCCTGTTTTAGTCAAAATAGTGGGCATTGACACTAATTTTTGATGGCTGCTTTAAAGATAGTCTCCTATAATGTCTGCAGTCTTAAAAATTTCAAGAAAAGGCTCTCTCTTTTTTCCTTTTTTGATACTCTTCAGGCAGATATTCTTCTCTTTCAGGAAACTAGATTGTCTTCTCTTGCTGAAATAGATCAGGCAAAAAACGATGGGTCTGGGGTCCTTCCTTTGGACTTTTGGCCCTGAATCTGCAGATGGGATTGGGATCTTGTTTAAGTCCATTTGTTTTTTAAATTTCAAAACTGGTAGATATTAGTCCTGGATGTTCTTTAGTGCTTGATTGTTCCCTTCAAGATTTTGATTTTCGAGTTATAAACATTTATGCTCCACAAGTCAAAACTGTCTGGATTGAGTTATTTAAGGAAATCAAGCCTTTCCTCTATACTAGGAGGCATATCATTTGGGGGGGGGGGGATTTCAATTGTGACATTGATTTAAAATTTATGGTAGAGGTACAGAAAAAAATGTACTGCAACTCTCATGCTTTAAAACAGATAGTCATAGATGCAGGCCGCTCTGATGCTTACAGAGTTTTACATAGTAAAGGGGCTGCTGCCTATCATAGAAATATTTATGCCACAAGTATAGATTTAATATTTGTTCCCAAATATGTTAAGCTTTACTTGAGTATGATTAAGCCAACTGAATTTTCAGATCACCAGATCTTACTATTTCATTTTAGTCTTGCTGGGGCTCCACCTAAGGTGTATTCAACCATTCGAAGATGGAGGCTAAACTTGCCTCTTCTGGAGTCCCTTGACTGTGTGCATGGCTTAGAGGTTTTATTTGAAGCTAGGAATTCCACAGTATGTTTTTATGATAATCTGCATGACTGGTGGTGGTGGGATACTAAAACTGAGGTTAGGTCTTTTCTGCTTACGATGGGGAGGCAGAAAGCTAATTCTCATTATTTAAAAAATTTACAATTTGGGAATCAAATATATAAATTAATGTCCTTTCCTCCATGTGATAAAATACAATTTAAGTTGCAAATTTCTGAACTTAAAAAACAAATGTCTGTTTACCAATATAATAGAGCAAATTCTTTGGATATGGAGCTTTGATATGGGTTAAAAATGTAACTTGCTTCTGACCCATACAAAGCTTGTAAGCAGAGACTGGATAAGACCCTTATGACAGGTTTAATGTCCATTACTGGTAAAATTGTGGCCACAGATTTGGAGATGTTATCTGTTGTGCAGAGCTTTGTTACTGATTTATTTAGTGAGGATACAGGGCCTGCTGAGGTTTTGCTGGATGAGTTTACGGCATCACTTCCTTTAGTAGATAAATCACTTAGACAACTTCTAATGGTGCCCATTTCATCACAAGAAGTAGAAGAGGTGATAAACACTTTAAATGTAAAGACATCTCCAGGCTTAGATGGTATACCAAATGATTTTTATAAAAAGTTTCTTCCCTATATATGTCATTTTTTGTCTTTTGTTTTTAATTTTATGTTAACTTCAGATTTAATATTTCTAGACTTTAGTATTTTGCTGCTTAAATTCATCCACAAAAAAGGTAATCCAACTTTATTGACAAATTGGAAGCTTATTAGCTTACTTAACAGCGATTATAAAATGGTCTCTAAAATTATTACTAACAGATTATTACAGGTTTCGGATTTCATTATTCATCCAGCACAGACCTGTGCAATTTCTCATCATAAGATTCAACACAATCTTTATCTTTTACAAGAATTATTTGAGGGTAGTAATTCAGGACATGGTTCTGGTTATGTAGTTGCCCTGGATTAAGTTAAAGCCTTTGATCGGGTTAGACATAACTATCTTTTTGATTTATTATTGCGTTATGGTATTCCTCGTCCATTTGTGAAATGGATTGCTATGTTATATTCTGATGCTAAAGTACTTCCTATGGTTAATGGTTTATTTGGGTCTGAGCTTAGGTTTGATAAAGGGGTGAGGCAGGGATGTCCCTTAAGTCCCCTATTGTACACTTTTGTTTTAGACCCAGTAATTAGATGTATTCACAGGGATCAGTGGATTGTGGGGCTAGCCCCGATCCTTCTTTGCCGCCAGAAAATGTCACAGCATATTCTGATGATGTTACATTATTAGTGAAAGACGTGACTTCACTTATGACTGCTCTTGATATTTTTAAAGTTTGGGGTCAATTTTCTGGTGCACAGATAAATATGGACAAGAGTTTTATTTTTTCCTTGGATCCTGACAGGGTTGAAAATTTAGAGATTATGGGCATTCCTCTGGTTACTACTCCTCAGAAAATTTTGGGTATTAGGTTTGGGCCAGGATATTTGGCTAGTTTTAATTGAGAACAACAGTTAATAATAGGGGAAGGTAAAGTCAACATGTGGAAACACTGGAAATTTGGAAAAAAAGTATTTTAATTATTAAGAAATTTCTATTGCCTGCTTTCCTTTATTTGAGTTACCTTTACCAGACCCCAGTTAATTTAGAAACTAAGTTATACAGTATTTTGTTTTCAAATGTTATGGGGTAATAGACTGAATCTGGTTAGAAGGGATATTACCTATTTGCCAGTGAAACAGGGTGGGTTAGCTATGATAAATCCAATTGTGTTTTATCATTCGATATTTTTGTTTAACTCCTTTAGCTATTTATCAGGGACAGTTACTTTGCCATAATAGGTATGGTAACATTTCATGTGGGCTCATTATTTTCAGAAATGGAACTTTTTGGCCCCTAAAATATTAGTCCAGGATCATTTACCACGTTATCGGATTTCGGCTCTTAAAAAATGTCAACAGTGGAAGTTGCTATTTCAAAATGTTATTTCTCGTAATAGAAAATCATTTTATGCCTACTTAGTTTTTGATGTACAAAGGGTTTTTCTACTTTTTCCAGAATGTGTTCTGTCAAAAATGACTCTGGCTCTTCACAAATTGATGGATTTTCGACTCCCTGCTTTTGTATGGGACATAGTGTGGATGTCAGCTCAAGGAAGGTTAGGGGTTTGAGGAAATCTTAAATATAAACCTTTAGCAGATAGATATTGTCCAAGGATTTCGTGTGCCAATGAGGATGAAAGTTTATTACATTTCTTTATTACTTGTTCCTTTAGTAAGATTTTCTGGTGTGAGGCAGCCACTCACTAGAATATGCCCTTTCTTTCCCGTATTACATATAATACATTGATTCTAGGGGATTATTCAGGAGTTTGAAGTAGTTACCATAGCAGTACTTTGAATGTGTTCTTTGCTTTTCTTCAATTTTACTTATGGCAAGCACGTTGTCAATTTATTTTCAACAAGTATTGAATACTACTATATTCTCTCAGATAGAAGATGGATTATTAAACATTAAAGACAAAGATAGTCAGAGGTTTACACAAGTAAAGTTTTTTCTCTTTGGAAAATGTATTTTTGTAAGTATGTTTTGTATGAAATCACTGTTCTATATATGTCTGTATACTTATATGCTTGGATGATGTTTACTTGTGTTATATTGTAAGATATTTTCTGTTATTATATTTTTTTGTTTAATAAACTTCCCCTACTCTTTTCAATAAGTGCCATGGGATCTTTAACATCTGCTTGAACTACCACCAATCCAGGCAGATGGGACCTCGGTTTAACATCTCATCTGAAAGACGGCACCTCAGAAGTGCAGCATCCCTCTCATGCTGCACTACAGTGTCAGTACTGAGATATTAACCCGAGTGCCAGATGTGGAAACTGAATCCACAGCCCTCTGATCTCCTGGCCTCAGAGGTGAGTGTGCTACCTTCTGAGCCACTGACACTGCTATATTCACCCCAGACAAGATGGCCAGCTGTGCTTCCCAATAGAAATGAAGGAAATTAGGGTGCTCCAAACCACCCACCGAACCTGGAAGCTGCAGGTACACTCACTTAATGTGCGCAGATTTCCTCTCCATAGTAATTCATGAACAATAGAGTTGATACGCTTGAAATGAGCTATTGGAATGTGAATAGGAAGGGACTGGTATAGATACAGGAGTCTGGGCAGCAAAATCATTTTAACAGTGTTGGTACGCCCCAATAGGGACAGGAGGAGAGCCTGCCATCTTTCACATTCCTCCCAAATCTTAAAGGTCAAAGGTTTAACATTTTTAACATGTGAGATGTGAACCTTGGCAGGAATACATATCCCCATGTATTTTATTTGATTTACCAGTTTGAGGCCCCTAAGTTTGCAATAAGTTTATCCCTGTCACTGGTACGTCGTACTGGCTCATAATGTCATATGCTTAAGATCGCATGCCATTATGCTGAAATCTGGAACTGTGCACTCTCCATGTTGGACCCCCTGGAGTTAGAATCCTTAGAGCTGCCCCTCATAATGGGGGGTTTGGGGGACAGAGCCCCCCACAGAAAAAAGATAACACTGAAACACGCAACGCGATTATTCCCCAAGACATTCTTTTTTTCTGATTGACTATATTTTATTGTTAGGAAGATTTTACATATCGTACATTACAGACATTTAACAGAGAAGATTGCATGTTTCATTACCACAAGCCAGCAGTGTAAATTGGAGAACTTCTGCAATGTTAAGTAATCACATAAAAAACTGACAAGATGATAATTATTACTGTAATTCTCTCTACAAATCACTTCAAAGCTTAGGAAACATGCACTTATTTGTCCTCCTATTTCCTCCCATTCTCCTCCTTGAACCCTCTCCCCCCACCCAAAACCCCTCATGTATGCAGTGATATTGGCCTACAGTTTCATAAAACAGGATACAATTACTAGAGAAGACCTAGAGTAATATTGAGATTTTTCTAATAGTGGTTTTAAAATGTGTTATATTTATACCTTATTCCATTAAATAGTTAATAAGGTAAGAGGGCCCTATACTTTCTGGTAATATTGTGGCCTCTTTGTTATTTGGGCAATTGTGCTTTCTGCTTGTAAAGCAAAGAGCATCTCTTTTAACCATTTTGTGTATGTGGGAATGCTCTGATCCAGTCAATGGTGCATGATTACTTTCTTGGTGCATAGAGATACCAATGCCATGTGTTTCATTGATTACCAATCAAAGGTCCGCATACTCCCTATTATACAAATTTCTGGTCTATAGGCTTCAGATAGACCTAATAGGGGATATTTAATGACGGACCAAAAGGGTGTGACTTTATTACATTCCCATAGAATGTGCATTAGTGTGCAGGACATTCCTTGCAATGAGAGCAAAAATTTGAGGGAAGCTTCCCCATTTGGTAAAGTCTGGCAGGAGTATGGTATAGATCATGTATTACATCAAATTGTAGAATGCGGTATCTAATCCATTTCACAACTTGATATAGTTGTGACCAGATTTTAGACCATGGTCGTGGTGTTGGGGATTCTGAGGGTAGTACCTGGTCCCAGACATAGTATGGTGTTCCTCGTAGTTCCTCTATGCCATCCCTTAAGAGGCAGTAGAGAAAAGAGATAAGATGGGCTGAGGGTAAATTAAAATAGCCTGGAGAAATGGGCTTGTTAAGTAGTGTGCCCAAGACCCAGTTCCAAATGTTGTTGAAGCATATGTTGTAGTTGGATGTACTGAAAGCCAAAAGAATTAGGGAAGTTAAACTGTACTCAAGCTGTTTGGAATGACATCAATTTGTGTTCCTGTAATAAGTCTATGACTTTAAGCTGAGTATACCCTGGCCAAAAATTGTATGGAAGGGGCAGACCCCTGATTTTGAAATTGAGATTACCACATCCTTTAGCAAAGATATCTGGAATCTATTGCATAGTTGAGCATGCACATAAAATGTTATCCCTATGGGTAAATTCCTAAAACTTTTAATTAACTTCTTAGAAGAAGAAAAAAATGAGAGTATTGAAAGATATATTATATGGAGAGACAAGGGTCTTTTCTATTTGAAGCCACAAGAGTTGATATTGGGTCTGCTCGGTGAGTGGCCCAGCATTCATCCAGTGTGTAAGAATTGAACATGTAATGGAGAACTGATAAAGAAGCAAATCTGGAAGTTGTAGACCTCCATTTGCTTTGCTCCTCTGCAGTTTATAGAGAGCCCACCGGGGTGTCTTGCCACCCCATAGGAAATTAGATATAAGTTTGTTAATTTACTTAAATCAGATTCTTGGTAGGAAGAGACACGTCAACTGCAAGGGGAGCAGAATTCGTGGAAGAACATTCATTTTTAGTACATTTACATGCCCCCAGAGAGAAAGTGGAAGCATAACCCAATGGGAAAGATCTATTTTGATTTGAGCAATGACTTTGTCAAGATTATATTTTTTCACTTTGACTTCAGAACAAGAGAGATATATCCCCAGATATTTTAGTTTTTCTTTAGTCCAACAAAGCCCTAAATGAGCGACATCTGCTGGGAAAGTGTGGACATTTAAAGGCATTAATTCTGTCTAAGCTATGTTAAGCTTGTAATTAGAAAATTTGCAAAATTCCCTAATAAGTTCAAGCGCTGTAATTATCGATTTTGAGGGTATGTAACATGGAGTAAAATATCATCAGCATACACCGAGATTTTATACTGATTAAATCCAATAGAAATGCCAGAGATGTTGGGGGAATTATTAATTTGTCTAATAAGCGGTTCCAGATATAAATCAAACATAAAGGGGGAAGTGGACATCCCTGTCTGGTACTTTTGCAAATAAAAGATTGTGATAGGTTCCCATTACAAAGTATACTTGTTGATGGTTGAGTATAAAGAATCTTAATCCATTTGATATACTGCGCTGGTATGTTAGCACTGTAACAGGTAAAACAGATACTCCCAGGAGACCCTGTCAAATGCTTTCTCTGCCCAGGGAGACCAAGGCTGATGGAATCGGAACTCCCTGGATGCAGAGATCAAATAGACCAATGAGCGCATGTGATCAGAAGACACCCTGCCTGCAACGAAGCCAACTTGTTCTCTGCTTATGAGACTTTGCCACATTTTAGTCAACCTAGTAGGCAGGAACTTGGTGAGTATTTTCACATCCATGTTGGTTAAAGAGATCGAGCGATAGTAAATAATTTGAAGAGAATCCCTATCGGGTTTAAGAAGAACCACAACTGTGGCTTCAAATAGGGAAAAATCTGAGATACCTTGATTAAACATATAATTGTAAGTATCTAGGAGAACTTTTACTAGTTGTGCTTTAAAAAGTTTAAAAGATTCTACGGTATAACTGTCTGGTCCTGGGGATTTATCTGAAGGAAGGGAATCAATAGCCATGTTTATTTCTTCATGGGAAATAGGTGCCTTAAACAAATTTGCTTGACTATCATTAAGTTGCAGAAGTTGAATTGGTTGTAAAACTGATCTACCATTTCTGGGCAGAAAGGAGAGGAAGACTGGGAATATAAGGTTTTATAATATTCCTGGAAAAGTTTACTATATCTCTAGGGGAAGTAACCACTTGTCCTCTGGGTTTTGAATACTTGAACTATTCTGTCAGAGGTTAGTGCCTTGAGTCGGAAGCCAAAAGTTTTCCTGCCTTATCCTCCTGATTGAAATAGTGAATTTTGGAACGTATAAGGAGATATTCTGCATGTTCAGTTAAGACTGAATTATATCGATCTCTTAGAATTTCTAAGGCCTTAATCTCATCGGTGGTGGAGTCAGTAGAAAGTGCTAGTTCCAAATTCCTGATATCTTGTAACAGAGCAGAGGTTACCTTGGAGGTGTCCCCATGACATTCTGCCATGCACGGTATTGACCCCATGCTCTGGTACATATGGGCAAAATTCATTTTACTCCAGTTTATCTTATGTCCTGAGAGTGTCCTATATTCTTTAAGAAAAGCATTTACCTGTGGCAGGTCCTACCAGGGTTATCCAGATAGAGGAGAAGATTGTCTGCAAACAGGGCTACTTTATGTGTCCATCCCTCCGACATCGCCTTCTATGGTCAAGTATCTACATATAGCTGCTGCCAGTGGCTCAAGGGTCATTATATACAGTACTGGAGACAGAGGGCACTCCTGCCTTGTTCCCCTTTTAGGGTGAAGACCTGGGTGAGGCCTCCAGTTAACACTATCTAGGCCATTGGGGAAGAGTACGTAGTCCAAATCCATTTGACCATCCTTGGGCCTACACAAATTCTCTGTAGAGTTTCAAATATGTAGCCCCTCTCCACATGGTCAAGGACCTTCTCTGCATCAAGATCAAGGACTGCTGCACCATGTATATAGCACTTCTGGGATCACTGATGGATTATGTTCTGGTTCTACACATGTGGTGCTTTCCTGTCTCCCTTGACAAAGCCAGCATGGTCATTGTGTATTATTTATGGAAAATGGGTTCAAGTCTTATTGCAATACCTTTAGCCAGCATTTTGTAATCTGATGTCAGTAGGGAGATAGGTTTGTATGAAGCACTCATAGCAGGATCCTTTTCTGGCTTTGGAAGAACAGTGATGGTGGCCAACCACATGGTGGGACTCTTTTTTTATCACAATTCTACAGATGAACCCCCAAGTACAAATATGGAAAATATCCTTTATAAATGATTGTCTTCTAATTTTAAACATCCGTTTTAAACACAGGCTTAGGTGAACTGAGGGACTTTCATTCCCAGTGAATATGTTGAGGAGGGGTAAAGCATACATTGAAAATGATTGCTCTGTCAATTGTTAGCAGATGCAAATACTTTTTTTAATAATGTTTTTATTTGATTTTGCTTGAATTTAGTAGCAATATACAAATAAAAGATATGTGGACATGTTCTATACTGGAAGTAACATACATTATAAAGTTCGGCCCCTCTCATCTTAGCCTGAAAAATGTCTCAATAAACCTAAGTGCCAGACCGGGGGATACAATTCATTTGGTCATTTGTTAATTCAGAACTAAAATCCATAGAGTGCAAAGTTGTAACACGTACAGTAAAATGATTCTGCTCCCTAAGCATTATTAAAAGACCATTCTGTGTAAATGTTGTACATCAAAAAAGAATTAACTGTCTATGTACCACTAGGTCTACTCAGATTTTGATTAGGGAGAGAGAAGAAATACATTAAAAATAGTCATTATAATTAGATTCTTGAAAAGATAAATCTTTAAAGATTTCCTTAACAAAGTTAATGTTTAAGCCAAGTCTGCCAAATTTGTTTGCAGTATGAAATAATGTAATATGAAAGCTCTAACAATTTAGGATGTGCAGATAGTCATCAAAAACAATACAATAGAACCATATTAACTGCATATCCATGAATCAGTCTCAAACTATTGCCTAAGTTCCATTATTAGTCACATCTTTTTAGAAACAGTTCTTTTCCAAAGACTGAAAAAGCCTGTTCTGTGGCAGTAAGTCATAATCTCATTAATACTATTACTACAAGATTTCACCTGCTACAAGTCACACATGCATACATATATGCACACATACATGATTGACACATGCACAAATGTATACATATTTACATATGTACATATGTATTTAGGGGAAAGGAGACTAGCAGTTCGTTAAGTTCTTTTCTCCCATCAGCTCAGTGGGACTACCCTCTTATCTCATTTTCTTCAAAGTACTTTTGGAGTTTGAGCTTAAAGAATATTCCTGTATCAGTTGGTACAACATGATTGAAAATCTGTTTCAATGTTCACCCCTTATTCTGTGATGTAGTTTCTTCTCATGTTTCCCTTGAATCTTCCTCCCTTCTGTGACTCTGAGATTCTGCATGTCCTTTCTCCTGTGTATTAGGAAAAGCTTGAAAGTGGTCTGATGTTGTTGACTCTTTAACATACTTGTAATCATATCTCCCCCTACTGTTGTCCTTTCCATGAAAAACAATCCCAGTTCTGAGAGCTGATTCTCATAGAGTCTGTTTCATCCCAGATATCAAACATCTTGATTATTCTTCTATGTAAGTTCTCCTTTGTATTGATATTCTTCCTCAGGTACTGTATGGGGACCAGAGCTGCTCACTATATTTGAGAGGGGAAAGACCAAGTGTCCAAACAGTAGCATTATTACATCTCATAATAGTTGTTCCACCTAGTCTGCAGCAGGATTGCAGCATTTGCTGTAGAACTTGACATACTAGAGGTAGGCACTAACCTTCTCTGAAGCAGATCTTAGCATGGGTCAGTGCAGGCAACCACTCCTCTTCTTCTCCAGTAGATGGCTAGGGTCCAGAATGGGGACTTTAGTAGGCAGGGGAGGAAGGGAGACAGGACTGCTGAGGCAGAGTCGGGCCACTGAAGTGGTAACACTGATCTTGCTTGTTCCCCTGTGCAACCCAATAGGTCTAAAATCCCTGAGATGGAGACTGTAACCTCTTACCTTACTGGATACCAGATCTGTCCCAAGGGAGACATCTAAGATGAACTTTGAGTCCCACGGGATGGAAATGCTTAGACAACTTTTAATAATACTGGACTCCATCATTACAGGGACAGAAGCGGTACTGTAGTAGCTGTTAGGGACCAGGAAAGTGGGATGGCAGGTGCCTCCTCAGGGTGTTAGCAGGTAGGGCTAATTCCAAAACAAAAGTCTCCCAAGGTTCCTTTTTTCTTTTAACAAGAAAAGGAGAGATGGGTAAAATGGATATATTCAGAAAATCAGAACAAAGTAACCCTGTCTCAACCCTAAATAATGAATCAAGTCAATAAAATAATTTCTCATTTGTCCTTCTTTTTAATGCTGTTTTCCAACTTTCAAATATTTTCTCTCTTGATATGTTGCTCCAATAAATTTCTTTAGTAATGTTTCAGAACAAAGTTCTTCATCAGACTGTGGAGCATTTCAATTGTTTTTAAATTATACAATACATAAACAAATACTTAGAATGCATACTTCATTATTTTATGTTACAATACTATTGTAAATAATACTAACTAGCAGGTGGAACTGACCTGTGTAAAGACTTGAATAATATCACAATAGTGTGTCTGGGGGTAGGGGTCAATCAAATCCTTAGTGCAAAGTCTCTCTGCATCTATTTCAAAGAAGGAGAGATTTAAGCAATAAACCACGACAGGGTGTTGGTGATGCTGGTTTTACCGCCTGGCGTGGTTTGGTCACGAGGCCGCAGGCCGAGTGACTAAACTTCGTCAGGCGTGGGTAAAACCAGCATCACCAACACTCTGGAGTGGTTTATTGCAATTATACAAATGTTGTGTGTGGTAAAATGTGAATAGTAATTTAATTGTGATACTTTGTTGTGTGTAAAAAGTAAGGAAATAGTGGAATATCCTTCCATGCAAAAAAATAGTCCATACAGTGGGTTTGCTTGTAACATAAAGAAGTGTTTATTTTTTTTGTGTTTTTACATTTGCGTTTAACTTGATTGGCTGGTGTGGCCCCTTTGAAGGGAAGCGCCGTGTTTGAATTCTCCTGTGCGGTACTTGGACGACTGGCAGCGGGCTGTGTGTGACGTTAACGCTGGGGATGTGAGGCAGAGGGATGAGCTTTCTTGGTGGCAGTTTGGATGACTTCTGAGGTATTTTTTTTATTTTCTTGTTATCGCTGTCTTCCGCTGTAATTGGACGTGCTTCGAGCGGGCTGGTTGTCACGTTTAGGCTGGGCATTTCAGGCAGACCAACGGGCGTTTGTGGCGGCTGTGGTGTTGCTTTTTGCTTAGATGGATTTTCAGTTTTTATTTCGGCATTATCGCCGTTTTCAATTGCTTTGAATATTGCTTCAAGCTCTTCATTATCGATCAAATCAAAACTTGTTTGGAGGCTCATGTTTTTTTTAAACGATCGGATTTGGGGTTTTTCCGTACCGCGATGTATAATGGCGGCTTTGGGATTTAACGACGGGGGTCGGAGTGTTTTTAATTGGGTTGCAGCGCGAGGTTGGCACAGCTGGCACTTTTTCCTGTTGGTAATGCTGTATTTTACAACGGGGTGATAGTGCCAGCTGGCCAATGAGGGATCTGTATTTTTTTATGCATTGTATAATTATCAATATATTATGAAGGGGCTCTTTAAAAAAAATGTACAAACTGCTTTCAATACACAAATCTATCCATTTGTGACCTTTATTTATACCTTTTCTAAGGAATTTAACACTTCAGGTCCCAAATGAGCTTCTAATAAATATTTTTATTTTCCAGATCAAGTTTTAATTCAAATGAATTCAACTTTTCAGTTAGACTAAAAAGAAAGACCATAGCCTAATACTGTGGTTTCTATTGGTGTTAGCTCACGTGATGATGAATTGAAAACTATCAGTTCTGATAGTATTGTGGCCTGAGTTTGTGTACTTTTTCTTTGTCTTTTTCTCCACCTCCTACATCTTTTTCTTTTCTCTGTATGCCTGATGGACCTGCTTCCTCTGCACTTCTCTGAAAATCCCTTTCTGTATATCTCTCTGGTTGTTGCCATTCTTGACTACATTCATCATAATAGTCCCTTTCATAGTAAAATCTTCCAGGTGTATAAAATCTTTTATAGGGTCTATTATATTGCCTATTGCTTCTATTATAAAATCCTCTATTGGGGAAATCCTTATAAGTTTGATATTCAAAACTATCTGAATCTGAAGTACCAGGGGATGTATAAGAATCATTCAAATCATAAATCTTGGTGTGTTGTTCAGACTTTTTCCAAGAGTATATTGTGCCACTCTTATAATCATTCACATCTCTCTTAAATGCTCCTATTTTTATACCTTGGATATGTTTATCCTATTCTATTAATGACTTATCTATTTTTTCTAAGGGAAGCTAAAGTTGGAAGGTGTCCACAGTTTCCTTAATTTTAGTTTCTAAATTATTTATTTCACCTAATAACCTACTCTGTTCTGTTGTTAATGTTTCTATAAGGAGTAGCATAAAATCAAAGACACATTTAGAATGTATACCGTCCCATTTAAGTTGGAACCCTTCAGGTGTAAATCCTAATTGTGACTCGACTAATACTCTTAGACCTCTCAGTATTCTTTACTACGTCATGTATTCAAGTAAGGTGACTGCATGCCAATCCAACCTATTGTCTCACTTCTTCAATGATTCTGATTTATTAATCATTGTTTTGGTATTTCTGTTGTTTCAACCTGTTATAAATGGTGTTTACTCTTCACTAATCACATGATTCTTGTAGCTTCCTCCTGGTTAATACTTAGTGTTGTTGATCAATTATCTGTTATTTTCCCCAATTCTGAGAAGGTAGCCATTATGATTTATATATTAGTTGTGTTACTAGGAAAATTGGTCCCCAAATCTACACTTGAAGTCAACAAAAGTTAGAATTGATTTTAGGAAACATGAAAAGCCCTTCATAGGGAATGTATCAGACAAATTCCAAACAAAAGTCTCCCAAGGTTCCTTTTTCTTTTAACAAGAGAAGGGAGAAGGTAAAATGAATATATTCAAAAATCAGAACAGTAACCATGTCTCAACCCTAAATAATGAATCAAGTCAATAACATAACTTTCTCAATTGTCCTTCTTTTAATAGTTTTTCAACTTTCAAATATTTTCTTTTGATATGTTGCTCCAATAGATTTCTTTAGTAATGTTTCAGAACAAAAGTTCCTTCATCAGACTCTAGAGCATTTCAATTGTTTCTAAATTATACAAAACATAAACAAAGGTTTAGAATGCATACTTCATTATTTTATGTTACAATATTAATGCAAAAAATACTAACTAGCAGGTGGAACTGACCTGTGTAAAGACTTAAATAATATCACAATAGTATGTCTGCCATGGGGGTGGGGGTCAATCAAGTCCTTAGTGCAAAGTCTCTCTGCATCTATTTCAAAGAAGGAGAGATTTATCAGTATAGTATGAAGGGCTCTTTTAAAAATTTCAAACTGCTTTCAACACACACATTTATCCATTTGTAACCTTTATTTATACATTGTATAAGGAATTTAACACTTCAGGTCCCAAATGAGCTTCTGATCATGATGCTTTCTGTAAGACAATATAGGAGGACCTTTTGTTTAAAAAAGAAAAGAAAAGAGCTCCTTCTGGAACAGTGCTTATATCTATCACTATTCAGATTTAAATGAACAAATTACTTCATGCTAGAAATCAAATTTGTTTTTGCTCCACAAGATGAAATTCCTCTTACCGTTATGTGTGTTTTTTCAAAATGAAAACAAATTTATACGCTCTAGCATGGCCCATTTTTAGATGCTTCTGTATCCATTACAAATTGCCCACTGTCATTAGCAGACCATGCTGGAGACTGCATGTTGTTACTGTTACACCTTTCCAGATGATCTGCACTAGAGGAAGTGGCTGAGCCACTGAGATGTGCATGCAATCAAACATGCTGACATCACAGAGTGACTCTACCTCCCAGTCTGGTCAAAATGAAACTTCACTATAGCTTGTTCATCAGAGAAGTCCCCTATCTTTCTGTGTACTTAACTCAGTACTAATCAAGATTTTAATTATAGAAAGTGCAGATAAATATGGAACCAACATTTCTCATATCACAGTCAACTTAAAAGGCATTGTCATTAACGTGATATCAAGATAGGTATCTGAATGATAACTAAAATGTTATAAATAGGCAATAAAAGAGAGGAATGGGGAAAGGAAGAGGGTAAAGGAGAGTGGAAGAAAAACACATGGAAATACAGTATGCATTCTAAACCTTTATTTATGTTTTGCATAATTTAGAAACAATTGAAATGCTCCAAAGTCTGATGAAGGAACTTTTTTTTGAAACGTAACTAAAGAAATCTTTTGGAGTACATATCAAGAGAGAAAATATCTGAAAGTTGGAAAACAGCATTAAAAAAAGTAGGTAGGGCTACACACAGGGTAGAAAGAATTGCCAATAGCATGGGGAGACATGTGCTTGATTTCACTGTCTACCTGTGTACCAATGGCCTAGTTATCAGGCTCTTAGAGGAAGTGAAAGACAGCATTAGGAAGCTAGGACAGAGGCTAAAGCTAACAGTAACCTCCTTCTGAGGTCTTTCCAGTTTGGACCCCTGGAGAAAAGTCTTCTCTGATCACTGTCTTCAATAACTGGCCAAAGGTGTGGATTAGGGAAGAGTGCTTTGTATACATGGAAGACTGGGGGCACTCCTGGACTGATAAAAGCTATACAACATGGACAGCCTACATGTCTGTAAGGACAACATGATGCTACAGTGGAAGTTTAAACTGCATCAACATGTTTATAAACTAGCAAAAGGGTGAGGCAGAACAGTTTCTTATAGGTAAAGCTACTAAAGGTGGTAGACTTTTCTTACTCCCACCAGTTCTAGTAGAATGGAGGGACCAGAGAGAAGATGAGTCGAGAAAGTGAAACTACAGAACAAGTTAAGGTGCTGGAGCTGCATGATACCCAGAAGACAGAGGGAGGAAGTCATTAATAGGAGAACAAAGATGAGGGAGGTGGAAAGATGGGAAGAGGAGTTAGGGAGGAGGAAAGCAAGAGACATGGAGGACTATGTGTGCTAACTCTAGAAGATTAGGGATTGAGATGTTGCAAAATTTTATTTCACCAGTGAAATTGCTGTGAAATCTGCAATTTTGCTGTGCAAAATATTTTGCAAAATTGCAACCTACAATTTCTCCCACATCTGCATATGCCAGCATTCTGTGCCCTCCAAATCCTTGGTGTCTAGTGGTTCCCTTGGCTGATCTCCAGCTGAATTCAAATCAAGAACCCCCAGTCACCCTGATTCCCAGCCCCCAATCTTTGTAAAACAAAAAAATCCCCTCCATGTCCCTGGTGTCTAGACCCCCCCTGGCCAATCACTGGCTGAATTCAAATCAAGATAGAACCATTCCCCCCACCATGATCCCCATCCCCATAGCTTTGTAAAAAAAATCCCCTCCCCTGTTTCTGATGTCTAGTGGACCCCAGCATCCTGTCTTAAGTCATAGGAGCGCCCACCCCACTCCCTCATACCCTGCTTGGGTCACCAGCACAGCCCTCCACTCACATTCATGGCTGGCAGCCCATCTGAGTACTCAGTGAATGAGTGTGTGTGCTTCTACAAGCATGCTCTCATTCATTGACAGATTCAGACAGCCAGCACTCTCACTACACTATCAGCAATAGAAAGAGCTCTGGCTGTCTGAATCTGTCAATGAATGAACATGTGCTTGTACAAGCATGCAGTCATCCACTGAGTGCTCAGATGGGCTGCCGACTGTGGAGGTGAGTGGAGGACTGTGGCAGTAGACCTATCAGGGTATGGGGTGGAGCAGGGTGGGCTTTGACTTAAGACAGGGTGGGGGTCGACTATACACCAAGGACAGGGGATGGGATTTTTTAATTACAAAGATAAAGAGCTGGGGCTCAGGGTGACTAAGGGAGATGGGAGGGTTCTATCTTGATTTGAATTTGGCAAGTGCTTGGCTGGTGGGCCACTAGACACCAGGGACATGAGAGGGGATTTATTTTTTTGAAGTTTGGGGTCCAGTGTCAAAATGAAGACATTTCGTACAGGGGTGGCAAAATTTCACCCATGAGCAGCAAATATTGCTGGTTTGTGGGTGAAATTTAGCCCACCCAATAGGTGACATTTTGCATTTTACCCAGGGAAATAGTTTGTGAAATGTGCAAATTCTGCAAAATATTTCACTTGGCAAAATTTTCCAATTTCACACAACACTATTAAGGAAACAAAACATGTGACCTATAGGAAGTGGTGCAGTAACAATCACGGAGTCATGGGCACAAACTAGTATGACTGGGACCTGAGCATTCCTGGGTTTAAATTGTTTTGAGGGATCAGTAGAGGGAAAGAAGAGAGAGGTGGCACTGTATGAATAGGAGGGTATAAAAGCCATGGAGGTCAGTGGTACTAGGGAGGGCAAATGCATAGACACAGTGTGGGTATAGGTAGTTACAAATGGGAGAAGGAAAATCAGAATGGAAATGATATACATTTCACAATCACAGAAAGTGGCAGCTGACAGGGAACTAGGGAATGAAATTCGACGGACAGCAATGCATGGGGAGATGTTGCTAATGAGTAACTTCAGCTAGACAGGTGTAGGAGCCGCAGAATCAGTGGAATGTTTGTTGCTCATAGAGAGGGTTGCCTACCTCAAACACAGCAGTACGCCTCCCCAGACCTATGACAGTTGAGGGAAAAAAGGACTGATGCACAGAGTTGCATTTAAAACTTTATGTATTAACTGATATATTAAAGCATTGATGGTGCTCTCATCAATACAGGCAAGCTATAATCCTTCACCCTGGTTCTTTGACTCATGCTCAGTCTTCCTCAGGGGGCCACTGATGAAAGCAACAGCAATGCTTTAATATATTGGTCTGTAATAAAAGGTTTTAATGCAACTCTGTGTATCAGTCTTTTTTTTTCTCAAGCGCCATTGGTCTAGAGAGGTGTATTAATTGGTAACTTCAATATCCTCAACTATTTCCTTAAAACAGGGATAATGTAAGGCACACAGCAGTGCAGGATACGTTGGGATCATGTGATCTTCAATCAGTGTGGTTAAGTGTCATATTAGAACCAAAGAGAAAGAAGCCGCAGACACAAATACTGGACTTTCTAAGGCAGATTTAGGAAAGATGCAGTAATTGTTTCAAGAGAGCCTAGCAGGGGTAAAGGTAGTAGAGTGGTTAAAAAGAAACAGAAAGTGATACAGGGTGCTATAGTGGGAATACCCAGCTCCCGGAGCTAGTAGCATTGTTTAAAATCCTTATTGGCTGTCTTACAACTGTGAATAATAAAGGTATATCACAAATAGAGGAACATATGGAGAAATGTATTAGAGGACAGAACATGAGTCAGATCCATAATAGCCAGAGATGGAAAGTAGAGCTCAAAGGTGAAAGTAAAATTAAACAAATGGAAAAGAAAAGGAAAAGGATGGGATAAAGTTAAAACTAAGAAATTAAAGTTTTGGCAAAATAATTAAATGATAGAAAAGCCCAGATTAAGGAGGCTTACCCTAAAGAAAAATAAAGATAAGGGATAAAAAGATTTACTGACCTAGGGTATAGCTGAGGAGGATATAATTGTTGCTCCATATGAAAAAGGTATAGAAGATGGGAATGGGAGAGGACAAGACTATATAGGGCAAGCAGTGTCAATACAGATGACAGAGAAATACAACAAAGAGAAGCAAATTACATTTGCAAAAACAGCAGAGACCACAGAAGAAAACAGTTAAGTGAAGAGGAGGAGCTGGAAAGGGAAAGGAATAATTTGATACTGGCTGGCGAATGTTTACCAACAGTTTACTTAAAGGGGTTAGCCAAATCAAGAAATGAGAATAATTTCATTTTAAAGATGGCTATATACAATCTGTTAAAGGGGATTACTAAGAAAAAAATCAGTTGGCAGGATATCAAATCAACTTTTCGATATAAAAATGTTCCATACAGAGGTTAGATTTGTATTATATTAAAAAATCAGGACAAAAGATTAAGGTTATTGGGATGTAAAACTGACTTTCTGGATATTGGTATCAACTTAAATTCTAGCTATGGACTCGGTCTTGAGTGTTAGTACACCAAGGTTTGATACTAATAAGTACATGGGGATAATAAAAAAAGAGTAAAAAATCTCTTATTGGTAAACAACCCTGCATTACAGAATTTATGAAACCATTAGAAACTCAACGTGAGCTCTTGGGAGATGAGGAGACATATCAAATAATAAGGGGATGGAGAAAGCAGTTCAGTCCTAGATTAAACTAGCATTGTTGTTTAATCTGAAGTGTCAGGTGCTATTGATGAAACTACAGGAGAAGAGACTGAATGTAGTGCTATTAGTATTAACAGTACAATCTCACTCTCTCAGAACTTCAGATTGACATGACTTGCAGGAACAAATGATAACCTAAGTTTTTTAAGTTGGAATATAGTGGGGTTAAAATTAAAATGATTGGATAATGATTGTTTAGATTAGTTAAAAACTATTCCATAATATTTATACAAGAACCATGGATTGATGAGGTAAAGGAGATGTTAATGGAGGCGTTTTAGAGTTTAGGTATCTCCAGCGTATAGGTCAAATAAATTTGGTCGACTTAAAGGTGGCCTTGCAATCTTTATTAGTGCATCACTTAGCCTCCAAGTTTTAGAGGTTAGTAGCTATGAAGAAAATTTGATGTACCTTATTGCATCTGGGAATAAGGAAACCTGGCTTTTGTTTAATATATATAATCCCCCTGGATTAAAACAAAGGGAGACGGCCCATATACTGAAACTAACAGAGGAAGCTATTGCGGCAATTAAAAACAGATTTCCTGGAATTAAGTCAATAATTGCTGGAGATTTTAATCCACATATCAGACGTTTAACTGAGGAATGTTCGACTGAGTGGCAAATAGATGATACACTTAATATCCTGATAAGACAGTCTAAAGATAGAACTGTCTCACAAAGAGTTAGAAAAGTATTAGCTATGCTGGAAAAATTATGTCTCTGGGTACTTAATAGATGTACTGGAGGTAATTGGGAAGGATAATATACCTTTCCCACTAATAAGGGTAGAAGTGTTATATACTTGTGTATAACTGAAGCCTCAAATTATGCCCTGGCATATGTATTTCAAAGTAGATAAAATGTGGGACAGTGATTACTTTCCTATTGAATGTAGGCTGACAAAATATGTTACAAAGATCCCTAAGAAATAAAAGAGCAGAAAAATTGGCAGAGAGATATATGCATTAAATATGGGAAAAGATAAAGTGGTCACCTTATGCCAAAGAAGTGGTTGATGAACTCTTAGAGAAACTTATTTTGAGAGCTGGGCTGTTGATGATAATTTATCATCTAAAGATGCTGAATTAGTACTTAAGGAATTCAGAATTTTCCTAAATCAATTGACAGTTAAGTTGAGATCTAGGGAAAGACCAAAAGCATGGTAAATATTGGAGCTAAGAACCCATGGTTTGATTATGATTTCCTTAATTTGAAAACAAATAAATAAGGTGGGACAATTAAGATCTAAGAACTCATCATCTATCTATAGAGAAATATAGAGATAAACTCTGGGTTGAGCTCCAGGATTGCATTATGCATAAAGATAATAAGACTTTTTGGTCATATTAGTAGCATTTGGTCAAAATGAGAAGTATGTACATTTTAATATACTGGGAATGAATAGTGCAGATACATGGAGTACATACTTTGCTGAACTATATGGGTCTAATAAAAAGAAACTATATCCATTCAGTGGATTTTATGCTAATAGTGGCATCCAAGAGGATTCCTGTGTATGACCCAATAGGATAAAAAGGCCATACTAAGGCAAAAAGGAAATAAAGCTCCTGGAGCTGATGGTATACCAGTGGAGGTTTTTTGAGTAGTCCAGATTTCTGGTTTGAATTATTGGCTCCTTTATTTACCATGACTGGTCTATTTTTGATTACTCCAAAGACATGGAAGCACAATATAATTGTGCCATTATTTAAAAAGGGAGACAGACAAGACCCCAAGTGTTATATGCAATCACTTTGTGCCTATCATTTACTAAATATTTTCAAGAGTAATACTGGATAGGCTAATACTTTGGTTTCAGAAAGAAAAAGTGATATCTAAGTTTCAATGTGGATTTAAAAGAGAGCATAGTACACTGGATCTGGTCTTTACTTTTAATTATCTGACAGATAAATATGTTAATAAGTAGAAGAGAAAATTATATGTATGTTTCATAGACATAAAAGTGGCCTTTGACTCTGTTAACAGAGCAATTTTTTGGTCAATTTTAGATGATCTGGGAATAAATACTCAGCTATTTTAAAAATGCAACATTATAACACAGTGGCAGAAATTAGATACACAAAAGATGGTGCCCTAACTAAGGAAATTAAGATAGACAAATGAGTAAAACAAGGGTGTCTTCTCGCCTCAATATTGTTTAATTTATATATTGAAAATCTAATAAAGAACATCTCTTGTATAGATACATACGCCCTCTATAAATAATAAGAAAATTCAACTTGAATTGTATGCAGACGATGTAATATTAATCTCAAACCGGGTGGCTTGTGAAAAGGTATTGAAAATGTAATGCAGTCCTTGGATAAGCTGGACCTTGAGATTAATATAAATAAGTCTAAAATAGCAATAATGAGGAAGAAAAGAACCAATTCAAAATACTGGGTTATTAATGAGAAGAAAGTTAAAATTGTTGCAGAATACAAATATTTAGGGATCATTACAGATCAAAAGGTATCATGGGAAGTCTATGTAAGGAATGCTGATATATAACACATATAAAGTAGGAAATGGTATAAAAGCATTTTCAAATAAGTTTGCAGGAGACCCTTTGTTACAATAAAAAAAAACACATTTGAAGCAAAGCTGATACGCCAGTCATTATATGGTTGTAAAATTTGAGGGTTATATTTGGATAACTCAAATATAGAGATAATTCAAAACACATTTCTTAGGAATCAACTAAATCTCCAAACGAACTGTCCACCCTGTTTCCTAAGGTTAGAAACAGTAATGTTTTCATTAAAGGTTAGAATACTTATTAGAGCAGTTCAACTGTGGGGAAGGATCATAAGAATGTCAGAAAATAGGCTTCCTAAAATGTGTTGGCTGGAGCAACAAAGGAATCTCTTGTATAAGAGACAAGATAATTGTTGGTTTAATAGACTAAA
The DNA here is from genome assembly GCA_016271365.2 of Neoceratodus forsteri. Taxonomy (NCBI): domain Eukaryota; kingdom Metazoa; phylum Chordata; order Ceratodontiformes; family Ceratodontidae; genus Neoceratodus; species Neoceratodus forsteri. The sequence goes on from CM057453.1 coordinate 243,828,076, forward strand.
TACACTTTTGTAAAGTATTGGTTGTAATGATATTCTGTCTTTAGACTCACTTAATAATATTGAGAATGTAGTAAGAGAGGTAATTCTTAGAGTACAGAACTCAGACTTGCAGGAAGACTTGTCAAGAATCCATGATACTGATGTGCATGGCCTATATTCAAAGATAAAGAATAGCTGGGGGATGGAAAATTACCTAAGGCTGTGTGAAATTAGAGGTCATAGAAACACATTGAGTCTATTAAGATTGGCCTTACTTGGGGTTCATCATTATAAATCCAATAATTATGATGGCCTTGGGGCAAAAAAGAGATGCAAAGGTGGAAATGTGATACCTATAGCCCCAATTCATATTCTTTTTAAGTGTAAAGAAACTGACATCCTTAGAAAAAGATGATTAGAACCTTTATTAAACATGAATTATCCAATGGTGGAGGTTATAGCCCATAAATTACAATTTAAACAAATAAAGATAATGTATGGGGTGGCAAATTTTCTTATGTAATTATAAGGATTGATGCAATATGTGATGCACTGTCAATGACTCTGCACTTTTTTGCACTTGAAAAAATGCATATTTGTACAATATTTTGTATCTATCACTATATGAGTTTTTCCTTTTTCCTTTTTCTGTGTTTTTTTGTTGCATTTATGTTGTGTGATTTTAGTTTATTTTGTATGTAACAAGTCTTGGATTTTATACATATTTGCATAATAAAATCTGAACTTTGAACTTTTAGTGGGGGACACAAATCACTGTGTCAGCCTTGTAGGGAAGAACAATAGGGTAGGAAACCATTATGGTTCACATGGGAGGTTGGATAGGCTGTGAGGGTGAAGAAGGATGCCTTTAGAAAATATCAAAGTAGACCAGTTGAGGAAGATAGTGCAAGATGATGGCCAGCAAGTCTGTGAGGGGGTAGCATCTACTGAGGAGCTGAGAATAGCAGCTGGAATAAGGAAGGGGCATACAATGTTCCTTCATTACATATACATGGAACAAAAACACAAGAGGGAATAGTCAGACTAAAAAACGGGGAAAGATGAGAGTAGGATCAAGGGAAGGAGGACATATTTCTGTTCTGTGTTTACTGTAGAAGATAATGGGGCATTACCTGACTGTCTGATAATGGCAAGGAGGGAATAGATAGAGTGCCTTAGACATTTTGCTTTTGCTGAAAGTGTGCTGAAGGGACTGAATGCACTGAAGGGTGACAAGTTCCTCGTCTTGCATGGGCTGCATCCCTGGATGCTAAAGTGAAGGTGCAGATCCTGCCTGCACTCACTGGCTGAGCTCTTTAATGGCCCACTGGAGACAGCTTGCCTAGTAACTGTTGGAGGGAGAATGTGGCTCCTTCACAAAAGCAGAATTTGGAACAATCTTGGAAATACAGACCTTTATTTATTTATTTGAAAATGTGTAACAGGGAGACAAAGCTCTTTTCAGGTGTGACCTGGGGAAGGAAGTGGAAGAATAGAAGCACAATAAAAATAACAAGCCAATCAAGCAGCATTTGAAAAAAGAGTTAGTACAAAATTATTGAAACAATAGATAGTATGTACAGAGAATAAGGTGTGGTTATGGCTCAGTAATGATCACCTATGCAATGCAAAGTAAAAAAGTTGTAGCAAGACATATTCTCAATAGGTGAGTGATCTGCAGAGTGAGTTATTGCCCAGCCTCATGATGGATGAAGAAACAGAGAAAGTGTGGTAGTGAAACTAGAGGCAGGTATTGGGGACCCAGCTGGCTGCCACACTAAGGAAGTAGAGGCTCAGGCCAGGGAGGTATCAGGAAGAAGGGTAACAAGAGCAAATGGGGTGAGGTTGGAGTTTAAGCTGCTGCCTAAGGGAGCCAGGGGATGAAGAGACTAGCAGGGTTGAAGGAAGTTGGTTCCAGAGTGATGGAAGATGATAGGAGAAGGGAGATTGCCCTGCAGAGGAGTGGGGGTGAGGATTGGTGAAAGTGTGGTGATCTCTGGAGTGGGAGGAAACAGGATGCAGAGTAGTTAGGAGAGGAGAGATTAGGGCTGGGAGGAAGGAAGGGAAGGGAAGGAGGAAGGGAAAGGGAAGGGAAAGGAAGGAAACATTTTCTAACCAGGAATAAGCACACTAAGCTGAAGCTTGTTTCCAGATGTGACTGAGAGCACAAGGCAGTTAAGGACTTTGCTCAGGATCACACAGTGTGCACCCAGGCAGCTGTGGGATTCAAACCCAGGTCTTCAGATATGCAGATATGCGCTCAGAGCCACTGCACTATACTGCCTCCAAGAAGAGAGAGAAACATTATTTGCTATGAAAGAGGTACAGAGAGTGTGGTAACATTTGATAAGATGGAGAATGGATAGATAGGAATACAGGGAGCAATGGTAGGTGCTTGGGCTCACTGTCAGCTCATGCAATAGCCAGTGGAGGAGGGGTGAGAGTAGGGCTGTGCTGAATTGCCATATCATGATTCAACACATGTCCCCAGACACAATAGTAAGTTAGGGTTTGGCTGGGTGGTGTTCTGGCTGTGAATTCATCAGTTGGAGGGAGCTGCAGAACCATCAATACTCATCGGTCCATTTGTTGATAGGCATTTGGGAGGTGGGGGTGAGGGTACCAATGGACAGCAGGGAGATTATACTATACATCAGCCTGGTGATCAGAGGGGCTGCAATAGACACTAGAAAAAGGTAAAAAAAAATATACTAAATAGGTGATCAGGGTGGGAGGTGTCACTAGTCACCAGGGAAAGGGATACCATATACTAAATGGCTGATAGAGTGGTGGGCGGTGCCACTAGATACCAGGGAGAGATGTACAATATATGGAATGGGTGATGGGGGGGCCACTAGACATCATTAAGAGGTGTACAATATGCAGAAATGGTGACTGGAAGGTAGGGGTGCCAATAGACACCAGGGAGTGCTATACAATATACAGAATGGTTGATTGGGTGATGGGGTGATAGTAGAAACCAGGGAGCAGTGTATAATATACTGAACATGTTATCATGGGTGGGGTGTGCTACTAGTTTCCAGGGAGGTGTACAATATACAGACTGTGTGTTCAGTGGTGGGGATACAACTGGTGACCAGGGAGAGGTGCACAATATACAGAATGATGACAGGGTATGGGAAGTGCCACTAGACACCAGGGTGGGGTGTACAATATACAAAACAGGTGATCAGGGGAAGGGGTTGCCAGTAGACACCTGGGATGATGTTTCAGGTGCCCAGATGATAGGTGAAAAAGTGCCACTGATTATGATTCAAATGAGTCAATAATGGGCATGCAAATTACCTCTTAGCACCATGAAAGCCCAAATGGACTCATTTCCACTCTGTGGCTGAGTATACCAAAATGACTCATAGAGCTATCCAGTTCTTGGGGCACTATTCACTGTGGGATGGATATAGTCTAGTCCATGTCAAGGCAGTGCAGCTTGACTTAGTGCTGAACTGACATGGGCTGATATTCAGTTGGATAGCGCCATCTGCTAGCCAACTGCATATAGCAACAGGCTGGCCCAGTGGTGCTGAGGGCTGAGACATTGGATGCCACACCTCGTACCTGATGACCCATGTCTGGGAGAGGCACGGGTCACTGGGGGCTGGTAGTGGAGGAGAGGGATTGGTGTCCTATGGACAGCTCTCCTTTTCGGAGAGGGGGTCCACAATGTTTGGTGCCCGACTGCCCTCTGGTGGAGGCTGAGGGATTAGGAAAAAAAAGCCATACACTGGGGTTGAGTCGGCAGACGCTGGGATGGGGATGCGTGTGGACGCGTGCAAGCTCACGCCCAATGGTGTCATTGCACACCTCCAACTAAGGGGAACAGAACAGGGAAACAGTGACACCTACTGCAGCTTGATGTCCGTTCGTGAGTGTTCGCTGGGCACTGGCACCCGAACTGGATCTATTTTGTTGGGGAGTTAGGGGGGCTCCCTGCTGCCCTGCTGCGGTGGGTAAGCCACAGGGGTTACTGGGTGCCAGTGTCTTGGTCGAGATGGATGGCAGCTGGATCCCCAATGGTAGGATGCAAAGGCTACAGGGAGATGCGTGGGTGGCCACAGGGAGGATAAATACCATAGCAAAGGCATATAGCAACCACTGGATCAGGTGCTAATACAAGCACAGCACAAACATTTGTCCTGTGCTTGTGCTTAGTTTTGAATATCTGGGCCTGATGTATATGTTTAGGAGATGCCTAGAAAATGAGTTTTGACAGGTTTGCTTATTTTTTTTATTTGTAGCTGAAAGTAGCTTTTTGGGAAAACATTTATCATTGAATTACTGCTGGAACATTGTGTTTATTTTTTCTGTACAGAAATTTGTAATAAGCTGGACTTGTTACTGGAAATAAAATAAAAAAAAAACAAGCATACAGACATTTGAGAATAGCCTATTGAGGCCTCCATACCTGCAACTGAAAACAAACTCTGCCAGAGCCAATAGGATTGCAGATGATGAATTTGTGTTAAAGATTGAAAATTATCAAAATGATGAGCCTGCACTCACAACATCTAATGTTGGCTCATAAAGAGGCAATGTTTTAATATTTTACAACAAATAGTCAACATTGCCTTGTTATGGTCCTGCATCATGAAGAACGGCAGAGACAATTGTCATCTCTTGGCCTAAAGGTGATTTAGTGCATGGACAGTGAAATCCCTTTCCCGGATGCAAAAGACATTTTGACCAGGACTTGAAAATGACAGCTGTCACTCATGAGGTGCTGTGAAGATATGGCTATGCTGTGAATTTGGGGGGAATATTTAATTTACCAAAGTTACAAGTCTGCATTCACAATCTAACATAGGCTCATAACTTTGTTGTTTTTAATATTTTATATTAAATTTTCAACATATCCTTCTTGTAACCCCACCTCATGATCAAGGGCAGAAACAAGTTTCAACTGCTGCCCAGAGCTGATTTTATGCAGGACTTCAAAATCACCTTTCAGGATCTAGAAGACATTTTGACAGGATTTTTAAAAATGACAGCTGTCCCAGTCAAGAGGTGCTGTAAAGATATGGCTATGTTGTGAATCTGGAGCGAAATATTGAAAGTTACCAGTTATGAGCCTGCATTTGCAAAATTCAAGGTAGAATATAAAATTGTTGTTTTAATAGCTGTACACCAAATTTTCAACATAGTCTTCTTATGGCTGCACCTCATGAACAAGAGCAGAGAACATGTTCAACTCCTTCAAAAGGTGATTTTGTACAGGGACTACAAAATCACCTATTGAACAGGTCTGCCTCATGACAGTGCAATTTTCATGAGGGGTCCCAAAGAAGGCATGTTGAAAATTTGGATCAAAATATGCAAAATGCCCAGGTTATGGCATTAAGTTCAAAAACCCCAATGAAATACATTGAACCTGTTTCCTCAGTTCACATCCAGCTTTGAAGAGTGAAGATGTGTCTGTGGCCCAGAGAAAATGACGGTGCTGCCCCATAGGTCAGTAAGGGTTTGGGGACAATAATGGCAAAAAAGGCATTAATGGATGGTTTTCTTTTACAGGTAAAAAAACACACTTAAAAGTCATTGATGGATTTTTTTTCTTTTTACAGGAAAAAACAGATGAAGGATTTGTTGTGACACTGGGGTTTGACACCCCAGTGTCACTGCTATGTTTCTGGGGAGATGCTGAAAGGGATGGTCAGGTGGGGGCAGAAAGGAACTGGCTGCAGGGTGCTGGGTGGACAGATTTGAGATCATGTTACTTGGGGATTGGGAACCTCAGTGTCCTCCGATTCAGCATATATAACATTTGTTTCAGAGCTCCTCCAACTGTGTCATTTTTCTCCACTTGAATACTATAGTGAAGCATTCCACTTCACTGACAGGAGAGTTCCTCCCACCTACAATTCTACAAGCAAGAGTTCCCCTGCTAAACATTTCCAGCATATCCAAAGTCTACACGATTGGTGGGGTTCATTGAACATGAAACTTTATGAAGCTATGGGTGAAACCCGTCAGATGCTTTGCATCCCTAGCATGCCGACTCACTGTTGATGCTAGGTGTGGTGAGTGTGCCTTGTTTGTTATCTTTTCTATCTTATTAATGCACTTTTTCTGCACTAATAAAGTATGTATTGCAGCTGACATGGTGCTAGTATTTCTGTTCACCCACATGAAAAGGAAAACACTGAGACACCACCGTGCCACTAGTGAACTGTTTCTACTTCCACCACAGCTGTTATACAACCCACTCCCTCTGGCATAATACATTAAATGCCACTTAAAGTTATGTTCCTTCCTGCTTTAATAATGATATGAGCAACCTTGGATCCTGGCAAAGCACTGTAGCCATGTAACAAAGCAAGCCTTTATAAGAAATGTTTGGTTTCACACCCCAGTACACAGACTGTGTATTTTAAAGCTGCTATTTAGCTGGACATGCTGGCAGTGTGCCCCCCCCACCTCCCCATCCTGCAGACAGCAGTTAGACTAGGCAGCTCCAACAGCTGGAACACAAGGCAACAGCAGGATGGGAACAAAAGGCTTCAGTGATACTATGTCTAGAAAAACAAAACAGCCACTTTCAACCCAGCCATCATCATTTCAACACAACTTATCATGAAACTAGGAACACTGGATACAATTGTATTTTTGTGTTGAGTAGACAATCTAAATTAAACAAACTCAATCACGTTCTTATGTATTTGATTTATTTGTCAAGCATATGTCAAAGCATTCATTCCTCTGCCTCCCCCCAACATACATGAGAAAACAAGGTACAGATATTCAGAAACATAGAAACACAGAATTTGATGGCAGATAAGGACTGTTTGGCACACCCAGTCTGCCCATTTTCCTACCTAACAGATAAGCTGCAGATCCTAGTTAACCAACAGCTTACTTCCTCCTACCCCCTCATTAGGACTGCCTTATGTCTGTCTCATGCATTCTTGAATTCTTCCACTGTTCTTGACTCCATGACCTCCTCAGGGAGGCTGTTCCATGCATCCACAACCCTCTCTGTGAAAAAATACTTCCTCACATTACCTCTGAGCCATCCCACATCTTCAAATTGTGCCCACTTGTTCTTGCACATTTCTTTTTCTGAAAGATGCTACCCTCTTGGACTTTGTTGATTCCCTTGAGGTACTTGAAAGTTTCTATCATGTCCCATCTCTCCCTCCTTTCCTCAAGGGTATACATATTAAGCTCCTTTAGTCTTTCTTCATATGTCTTCTGGTGCAGACCCTGCACCACTTTGGTTGCCCTCCTCTGGACAGCCTCCACTCTGTCTATGTCTTTGCGGAGATGGAGTCTCCAGAACTGCACACAGTACTCCAGATGGGGTCTCACCAACTGTCTGTACAGAGGGATAACAACTTCCTGTTTTCTACTACCGATGCCTCTCCTATGCATCCCAGTATCCTCCCAGCCTTCCTTACTGCCATCTCACTTTGCTTGCCCACCTTTAGATCATCTGATACATTACTCCCAGGTCCTTTCCATTTTCACTGTTGTCAGTATCTCACCCCCAATGTGTACTCTTCCCCGGTTTTTGTTTCCCAGGTGCATTACCTTGCACTTCTTTGCACTGAATCTGAGCTGCCATACATATGACCATTCCTCCAACCTTACCAGTAGCTTCTCATCCTTTCCACTCCATATAGTGTATCAACCGTGTTGCAGATCTTTGTGTCATCTGCAAGGAGACATATTTTCCTTCCAGTTCCTCTGCAAAATCACTTAAAAGACATTAAAAGGACAGGTCCCAGTACTGAACCCTGTGGTACCCCACTAGTAACTCTCTGACTCCATTTCTGATTTCAAAAGGAAAGAAGTTACCATGAGTTCAGGCTTTCTTTAATTAAGTGGCTTTGCATTCAGATTTACTTTGCTGATGTGCTGACACCGAGACAGGAACAAGAGAAAGAGAGAGAGTGAGAGGGATGTCCAGCAGAATTCCTGCAGTTTCTTCACTCTCTCTCAACAATTCTTTGGGCTGGCTTTAATTTATTTATTTAAATGGTATCTCTAGTTCAGGAGAAAAAGGTCAGGAGGCACAACAGATGTGTACTATGTCTGATCCTCCTCCAACACACACACAAGCAAGAAGGGTACAGATATTCAGCAGCAGCCTCCATTTATTTTGCCTTCCTTTGTTCTCACAGCTAAATGATCACAGAAAGGAAACATGTTAGGATGAGTTCAGGCTTTTTTAATTAAGTGGCTTTGCTGGCATTCAAGTTTACTTTGCTGATGCACTGACATGGAGAGAGGGAGGAAGTGAGAGAGAGAGAGAGAGAGAGAGAGAGGTATGTCCAGCAGAATTCCTGCAGTTTCCTTGCCCTAACAAAATAGTATGGTGGGACTGCTGCAGTGAATACAGACAGCAGAGTTATTCACCTACAGCACGGAAGGAAATGTGTTGTAGAGTCACAATATTGCTAGTTCGGAAGGAATGCACGAGTCCTTTTTTGAAAGTAAGAGGTCTGCAGGGCTCCACCACTGCAGACCTAAAATGAGCCTGTTTACAGACACTTAAACATGTCCAGCCTTATATAGCCTTACACATTTGTTAACCAAATGATAAATATACCAACCACTAATAGGATGCACAAAATTGATATTTGTACTGACTGATTATGGAGAATTACTAAGTGTTGTGAATTAGTGAGTACTAGTCACTGACTTTATATCATTTACATATAACATCTATACTGTATGCATTATTTTATTTCATGTAGGAATATATCAAAGTGACGCAATCAAGAAAGTATTGTCATTTTATTCATTTTTTAAAGAAAATGCATCAACACATGTAGGGACATTACAAAAATTAATGCCTTATATGTATTCAGATGTATTTAAGTTATCAAAGCAGAACATGATTATAGATATAGTGATATATTAAGCTTTGAAATGTATCTATTAGTGAGCAATTGATTATGCCAATTGTCAGTGGAATAGTTTATCATTAATAGCCTGCACAATTTTTAGTTATAGGCAATTACTAATAGATTAAACTGTTTAACATATATAAAAAAATTGACTAACATTATGTACATAAGAATAAATGAAATGTGTTTTAAATTAAATACTTAGTAAGGTAATGGGCCATGAATATGTATATTTTCTTTCAGTTAACTTTGTGAGCACTAGTATTGATATTCTGTGGATTGTTTAATAAGATAAAAAAAAGACTAATGTAACTGTTCATGTCTACCACTGCAAGGTGTACATAGTTATAAAAATATAAATAAGCAGACTGGAATATTCAGTTTCATGCAGAATAATCAAATCAATAATGTTGTTTATGTTGTCAACAGGACTGCCTCTTATAACTAAGCCCTAACCAAAAGTGAAACATTGAGCATAATGTGGCCATATTCAAAACAGTCCAATAAAGAGCAAGACATTACAGAAATGATTGAACAACCACCTTCTTTTTTTGATATATTGGACTTAGCACAAGTAGTAGTGGTAGTAGTAGCATTTATTTATGAGGCACCTTACCAGAGACTCAAAGTGTTGTATGAGACAAGCAAACAACAGTCAGGAATTACAGGACTGCTAAAAAACATTATAAAATTTTAAAAATATCAATGTTAAAAGTAGAATATATTACAATAATAATTATTTAATTAGACACAATATAAAAATAGCAACATCAACACACTGAAAACAGTATCATGAGGGCCTTGCTAGTCACAAGGAAGGCAGCTCTTCTGCGATATAATATTTGAATTCCTCTAACAGGATGACAGTCATCCTGATGTACTTCTTGAACTGTTTAAGGGAAAAAGGTTAATTAAGATGAACATCATTAGCTTCTTTAATTAGGTGACAATGGTAGTAGACAAGGAACAGGCAGTGGACTCTCTGTATCTTTATGTCAGTAAAGTCTTTGACACTGTTCCACATAGAAGTCTGCTAAGGGACGTGGAGTGGAGTATAAAACAAGTTGAGTGAAAATCTGTCTCAGTAACAGAAACCAGTGGGTAGTCCTAAATGGGGAATAAATATTCAGTGGTTGGGGAGGACACTAGTAGGGACTGGTCTTGGGAATGTTACTTTTCAATATTTTTGATTTTGATATTGAGATAGAGATCAAAAGAAGACCTGTCTCTTTGCAAATGATACTAAGCTCTCCAGAAGAGTGGACTGAGAGGAAGGGCTAAGAAATTTGAAAGAAAACATAGAAAGGCTGGAGAGATGGTCAAGTGTTTTAAAGTTATAATTCAACACCAAGATATACAATGTAATGTGCATAGACCAAGAAATATGAGGACTGCATACTGAACTGGGGATTTTGTTTTAGAGGGTACAACAGAGGAATGGGATCTGGCATAATAAAATCAGACAATTTGAAGACATAGCTCAGTGCAAAATTGCAGTGGGGAGGGCAAATAGGATGCTGTGATGTGCAAGAAGGGGAATTAACAACTGAAGAAGTGAAGGAATTCTGCCACTATACAGGTCCCTATTTCATCTTTAGCAAGAGTAGTGTGCAGTTCTGAAACCTGCACTTGAAGAAAGATAGGAACGGGGATAGCAGTATAGAGGAAGGTAACAAACAAGAGTCTAGGCAGGCAGTGTAAGACTTACATGGAGAAGTTATCAAACCTCATCAGGTACATATTGGAGGTAAGGAGGGGCAGAGAAACACATTCATATAGCTCCATGGGATAAACAAGTATGTTGAGTTGTTGTTTATACTGAGTGGGAACACTAACTCCAGGAAGAACTCAATGAAAATTGCTGGGTGAGATTTAAGAGGGATGGAAAGGGTCAGAGGGGTGAAATAGACTGTGTGCAAAATTAGTAAAGGGATTCAACCACGGGTGGGCAAGGCATATGGGACTAGTAGCAGAAGGAGAGGAAAGAATGGTGGAGTGATGGGCCACTAGGGCATGCACAAAAACAACATTAGCTATATAGGGAGCATGTGATGGGTGCTTATGAGATATATTTGTCACCATGAATGATAAGTGACCTCTTGATCTTCATAAGTGACAAAGTCACAGTGTTTTCAAAAGATGTCACTGACCACATGTGAAGATAAATGTCCTATCTCATAAATACCCAGTGCCATATCTCATAAGTGCCCATCATATTTCCAGTTTATGCCCCATACATAAGTGTTTCTAGGCCATACATAAGTGTTTCTAAGCTAGTTTTATTTTTTCTTTAAATGAAAGTTTCCCTAAAGTAGGAGATTGAAGCACTGGCAGCTACCATGGTCTGTTAGCTAGAGATAGCTTGTACTAGCTGGAGCATGCAAATCTATCAATGGTTTGGCACAGGTGGCAGAAGAGTTTTTTGTCACATGTATAACTAGCTAAATACATTTTATGACATGCCCTACTAATGAAGATAAATATATCTAGCTAGTTGGTGTTCTCTGCCAACTATAGCATTTTACTTAGGGTATCAATAGGGCTGGGCAGACTTGATGGGCTGCAGGACCTTTTCCTGCTGGCAATGTCTCTGTTTCTAGACCTACTTACAAAGTTTCTATTAAGTTTCTTGTTTAAGTTTAAGATTATTGTATTCAGAAGATCTCTGAGCTCAAGAGCCCTTTTTCAGAGATGTTTAAGTCATAGGTAGTTACACATTATCAAAACAATAGCAAGGACAATACATAATAAATCACACAAGTACAGCTGTCAGATGCATATTAGACCATACAAGTAAAGGTGTAAGATGTACCAGTGAATTGGTTAAATGTCAAGCAGTTATTGTTAAGTTTCTTGAGGAAGATGGCTGACGTTTCTGGCATGAGCCAATGGAGGTAAGCACAGTCACATCCAGGGATAGGGTGTTCCATGCTTTGATAGCTCTAGTTACAAACCACCATTGTTTTAAGACAGTTTTCCTAAAGGGCATGAGCAGTCTTTTGTCTCCAATACACAGAGTAGCATATTTATTGTCAAATCTTGTGAAAAGCTTTTGAAGACCATGGGGCATTTTTCTGAGTAGCAACCTTTCTCACATAATTGCTGACTGAAAGGCTGTTCTGAAGCAAAAGGTACCCAATTAGAGGTGAAGTAGAGGACACATTGGTGGATGCCTGGTTTTAAGTACAAATCTGCAGGCATGGTAGAAGGTGTCGCAGATTTTCTCCAAGACTGTATTATTAGTGGCTTTGTGCTCTACTAAGATTAGTCTATGGCAAAAGTGATGAGACTGAAGACTAGTAGTTTGTTGACCTCACTGGTAAAATTTAGTCTGTTTCTATAGAACAGGCCATGGCAGTGATCATGTGATGCAGTGATCCGAATAACAGCTCCTCGAGATGGCTTCCATTGCCCAGCACTATTTCTTTGTTATATTAACTATTCTGATGGATTTAAAATATTTCTTTTGCTGAAATCAACCCCCTTTGACTGTTGAGCTATGATCTGGGTTAAAATAAGGATGCTGAAATGTGTCTAATGCTACTGAGACATACCCCTCCTGTCTCACCAGAGAAAACCAGCAAACACTCCAAGGCCTATCAGAGTAGCAGTAGTAAGCTGAATACTACAGCGGCCTCCTCAACCCAGCCATTAGAAATTACCCCCTCACTCTTGAGCGATTCCTTAAGGAATTCAGCTCATTTTGAGATGACTTGAAATCCTTGACCACTGAAGTAAAGAAGATGGCATCAGCACTCGATGATCTCTCCACCAGGATGGCAGACAATGAAACTCACCTTATCTCCTTGGAGAAATGAGCAGACCAAATGAATAATGATGCCACTGATAATAGGCACAGAATCAAAAAGTTGGAAAACAAAACTGAGGATTTTGAAAGGAGGAGTCGCAGAAATAATGTGGTGATAATTGGGATTCCAGAGAAGGAAGAAGGCAGCAATGCTATCCTCTTTATCCAGAAACTGATCTAGAAATTAATAGTCCCATAACCCTTCAGAGTTTCCTATACAATAGAGTGCACCCATAGAGCCTTAAGGCGGATACCTCCTCCGGGCTCATCACCTCAGCCACTAATATTCAAATTCCTGAACTATCAAGAAAAACAACTATTTTTGGGAAAGCTTAAGGGACTTCAGGAAATACAATGGGAGGGACAAAAATCAGGATCACTTAGGATCTACCTGCTTTAGTAAGACAGAGGAGAACTCAGTTTCACCCTGTTGTCACAAAACTAATAGCCGCAGGAGTAAAATTCAAGATGGGTATTCAGCATGCTTCAGGGGTACTGATATCGGATTCTGGGCTACATTCGAGGAGATTGAACCAGCAAAATGGCCCTTCAGAAGGCTTTACCAGATCTCTTCTAAACATGCTGAAAGGAGGTGTGCGACCATCTTTTACACTTATAAGAAAATCAGCAACTGATATGGATTTACTCTGGAGGTAGTAGTCCATGGACAGTAACATCTATCATGTTTGTTTGCTTGATTTTACGGTTCAGAGACTATTCTAAACATGGGAATAATAGGAAAGCAGCATTTCAATGTGAGAGAGGAATTGGAATAAGGCAATTAAAGAACAAAGTGGAAAGCCTGATGTAAGGCTCAATGTTTCTATTTAAGACCTGACTTTGTTATGAGTTTTGTCAGATATATGTACTAAGTTGTGACACTTTGAGCTATGGGGTTCAGTTATTTAATAATATCAAGTCTGGTCAATAATTCGGTTACCTAAGGCACTGAAGGTTTTTCACCACTAGTGGGAACTCTTTCCATAAGTTTTGCTAATCCTAACTAGCCTCCCCAATATGGACGCCAGGAAAACATGCTGCCTGTATTATGTTTTCTTATCCTGAGAATATTTTAGTTGGAAGATTAAGAATCTTAATTATCTTGGTTGTTATTCTACTATTAATAAAACAAGGCTAGATCTTGAATGCAAATCGAAGGGAACAAGTAAAATCACTCAATTTAGATCGGGTTGATAGTTACTTAATACTTAAGGAATGTAATCCTTACCTGTTGGTTTAACAAGATAAAGAAAGGTTAATCATATAATGGGACTTAGTAATCATTAGATATAGACTCTTATTCAGGTTGTTAGATAATATTTGTATTAAAATCATTTAATTTCAAGGTAGTTTCATTCTTAAGTTGGGTGATGGGAAAGCCAAAAAGGAGAGGATAAAGGATAGACTATATAGTGTTGTAGGTACAGTAAGGGGGAGGAAGAGGGGTTATTTTCAGGACTTAAGAATAGAGTACGGTCAGGATTAAGAGATAAGAAAGTAAGAAATCAGAAAGGAGGAAAGGGAAAGGGGAGGTAAAAATGGATAAGAGCACAACAAAAATAATTCATTTAAAGCAAACGTATGCACGGAGTATTAAGGTCTTGTGGGGTTCCCATATCTGGGCAATCTTAGTAATGATATATGGCTAATACAATACAGATAGCTACATGGAATGTTAAAGGGTAAGGAAGAAATCCAAACAATATCAAGTGCTAAAACATCTGAATGTCCTATTGGCGGACATAGTGTTTATTCAAGAAACACATTTGCTGGACTTGAACCTCTCAGCTCCAGAGACAACAATTTGGTCAGTATTTTTCCTCTGAAGGCACAACTAATGGTTGCAGAGTGATGATCCTAATTCACAGAAAGATCCATTTCAATGGCCAAGATGGTTAAAGACCCTCAGGGTAGATTCATTCTTGTTCAAGGTATACTTTTAATAAAGATATCTTGTTGAGTAGTATTTATGTTCCTAATCAGGACACACAGGATTTTTACACAACTCATTCAGGTATTAACTCCTTCATTTCTACCCCGATGATCCTTGGAGGATCTTAATCTGGTATATGACCTGACCTTGACCGTACTGGTCAACAGAGAAAAGGTCTTTCACCTGCCCAAAGGGCATTAAGGGAATTAATGGACCAGATAGAGATATGCAATACCTGGAGGGAGTTGCACCCATTAGACAGAGAAAATACATATATTTCTGATGTTCATAGATCTTCATCCTGAATAGACTATCTACTCCTTTCTCACTCCCATATAACTGGGACACTTGATCTGTGATACAGCCTGGTCCTCCATCTGTCCATTCCCTTGTCTTAACCCAGATATCATTAGTATCATTACCTAAAAGAGGTTGCAGATGGAAATTAAATGATCAGTTGTTAAAAGATTGTGGTTTAATTCAAAGTATTCAAGACCATATAGAAATGTTTGCTGAGATTAATATTCATCAGGAGACCTGATATGGTATGATGCACCTTTAAAGCATACCTAAGGGCATTCTAATCAGTTTAGCCTCCAAGAGGAAAAACAACAGTAACACTATGCCTGTCCCAATTATTATCCCAGATAAGGGTTATTAAGAGAGATTTAACTCCACTCTCCTGACTCAATCAGACAGGAATTAACAAAACTGAGAGCAGTTTATCTGGAAATTTTAAGAGAAAAGCTGAGCACAGCATACTGAAAGCAAAGCCTCATATACAGATCAGGGAAAAGGCAGGACACCCTTTGACTCTCAGGATTAAGCAAATGGAGTCTTCCCATTTCATAGCTACAATACGTTCTCAGACTGATGGCTCTTTAAAATCTAGCCCAAGTGATATTATAGCTGAATTTACCAATTATTGTAAATCTCTATATGGGCCTATGCAAAACCCACTACTGAATAAACATTACAGAATTATTTGGCAATGCCAATTTACCTCAGCTCATGGAAGAGCAGCAGAATAGACTACTAGTCCCGATTACTAGCAGGGAACTGTCTGAAATAATTGGAGACTTACTTAAATAAAGTCACAGATGTAGACAGATACTCAGCTAATTTTTATAAAAAATTTAAGAAACATTTAATCCCAATGCTTCTTCCCTTATATCAACAAATCCTATCAGTAGCAGAGGTTGATTCGACTCTCTTTGAGGCACTAATAATTTTATTACCAGAATCCGATAAAGCACCAGAATTTGTCACGAATTACAGACCTATCTCCTGACTGAATCAAGATGTAAAAACATTAACTAAATTATTAGCCAATCATCTGAGCATTGTACTTTCTACCCTGATTGGGCCAGATCAGGTCAGATTTATGAAGGGAAGATCTTCAACAGATCACCTTCGGACTCTGTCTCATGTGTTCTCGGCATCCAGGGATGCTCCTTTTCCTGCAGCTCTGGCCTCCCCAGATGCCAAGAAGGCATTTGACATGGTGAACTGGCAATGCTTGGTTTCCCACCAGTTTTCAGACATGGATCTGTTTTTATACCAGTCCCCAACTGCTCATGTTTCTGGGAACGGAGTGACTTGAAGTCTTTACACTTCATTCTGGGACAAGACAGAGATTCCCCTTATCCCATTACTTTTCAATATTTATTTGGAACCATTAATTTGTAAGTTGCAAAGTTGTCAGGCCATTCAAGTTATTCTTATTCACCCCTGTGAGATTAAGGTCTTGACCTACGCGGACAACCTTCTCCTCCAACTCTCAAATCCTGTCCTCTCCATACCTCCCATGCTTGATATTATTAAAGCTTTTAGTAGAGTCTCTAACTATAAATTGAATGTAAATAATACAATAGTTTTTTCTCTTAATCATAAACTATTTGATCAGATATTTTAGCTCTTGGACTTAGCTGGAAACATGATTCCTTAAGATATCTAGGTATTGAACTAACTAGACAGTCAGGCCAATTTATTAGATTAAATCTAGATTCCCTAGTCCACATTATAACCCAGGACCTTAATAGATGGGCATCACTTCTGATTTCATTATGGGGCATAAACTTACTCAAAATTAATGTTTTCCCACAACTCTTCTACCCCCTTTCATTACTTAACCTTTGGCTTCCATTGTCCTGGTTCCAAAAAGTACATACTCTTTTCAAAAAATGTATATGGCACAATAAAGCCCCTAGGATAGCTTATGACAAGTTAACCACCCCCAAAACTAGAGGAGGGTTACACTTCTCCTTTCTTGGCTTCTATGTTTGGGCCAGCCATATTATAAATACTTAAGATGGCTTCAATAGAAGATCAGCACCTTGCCCCACTCTGGCTCAAAATAGAAGTGACTCAGACATGTTCTGTGGCGTAGAGAACCAGAGGGCTCATTATATATTAGAGAGGCCTTCTCCCTTTAAACTTAAAATTCTCCAATAGCACTATCTTTAAAGATTCATGCTCAGCTTTGTCGGTATCTTAAATATGAACATGGAAAAGATATGAACCAACCATTAGTAGGAAATCTTAATTTCAAAATTGATGGAAAGACTATTTCTTTAAACTGGCTACCATGTGTGAAGAATATGCAAATTACTAGTCTTATTATGGAAGGGGCTCATGGCTTCCAGTAAAAGACCTTAAAGATAAGTTTAAAGTTCCAATAAATAAACCTTGAAGATCATTCAACTGAGACACCTTCTAATACAAGAATTTGGTCATAACCCCTCTTAACAACTTGTATATCTTTTTCAAAAGAAATGTCCCATTTAGTTGGTCTACCAAAAAGCAGTGTCAAAGATTTATAGCATATTATTTTATTGGACATTTCCTGAGTATTTTGGCCCTACTCAATATTGGGTAACCTTATTCCCTATCCTTGCTATTGAATTGCCAAAACTATGATATAATTTCCATAAGTTTGTGACTCAAGACAAATTGAGACTCATGCAGATGTACATCCTTCACAATGCATATTATTCACCTCATAAACTTGCCAGACTCGGTTTAAAACCTTCACCTCTATGTACCTGATGCCTCCAAGGAGAAGGAACATTGTATCATATGTTCTGGTCATGTCCCAAAGTGACTTCACTATGGTCCACTATCCAACAAGAAACTGGGGCTAAAGGAACTGTTTACCCCTGAAATTTGCCTTTTAGGTGACTTTTTGGGAATAAGGATCCTGAACTGAAAGTACTACATAGCTCTTATATCCATGTCAGTTGAAAAACGAATATTAAGACATTGGGTAGACCAGAAGGATATCTTCTACAATGAATGGCTGGCAGAATTGCTTGCTAATCTCTGAACGGAAAAAGCAACAGCCAACCTGAACAACGGAATGGGAAAGTTTTAAAAAATTGAGACCCCATATATATCCTATACTCTTTATAAATTCTAGTTCAGATCTAATGAAGTACGGACTGAACCATTTATATATTTTTATCAAAATTGTCTGCGATAGACTGATAATGAACATAATGTAGCTTAATAGGGAAGGGGAGGGATAAAAGGGGAGGAGCTGGGAAGGTATGTTGGGGCAAATTAATTTTGATATGATGCCTCATGTATCTTGTAACATGTATATGTACATCTGCCTTATGTGTATAAAAAAATGTCCTTTTAATAAACTCTAAATTGAAAAAAAAACAAACAGGCCATGGTCTTGGTAAAATGCATTTAACAACTGAGCCACGTGTGAGGGAAAAATGGTGGGAGGCAGTACAGCATAGTGGTTTAGAGCACTGAGCTGCCAACCTGAAAACTACGTTTGAATCCTACAGCCACCACTTGTATATTGAGTGACCATGAGCAAGTCATTTAACTTATCTGTGCTCCCAGAATTAGAAATGTGTGAAGTGGGAAAATTCACTCTATGAAAAATGTTGTGCTTTCCCCACTTCACAGAGAAAATTCGGAGTTTGGTAACACCGCTGGCAGAGTTCAAACTCTGCATTTAGTGAGTTTTTTACCCTAGTGCCTCCCCACCAAGCACAGCCAGCACAACTATCATTTTGGTTCCATCTTCCACCACCAGCTGATCACTGGCCCAATATGAAAACTTAAATTCCTCCCCAATTGCGGGTGCCAGCCCTCCTGCAGTGCCTATCCCTGGTGTCTAGTGAGCCAACCCCAGTCGATCACATCTCAATATGAAAAATTACATCCCCTGTAGTGCCCATCCCTGGTCTCTAGTGAGCCAACCCCAGTCGATCACATCTCAATATGAAAAATTACATCCCCTGTAGTGCCCATCCCTGGTCTCTAGTGAGCAAACCCCCAGTCGATCACATCTCAATATGAAAATTACATCCCCCTGTAGTGCCCATCCCTGGTCTCTAGTGAGCCAACCCCAGTCGATCACATCTCAATATGAAAATTACATCCCCTAGTGCCCATCCCTGGTCTCTAGTGAGCCAACCCCCAGTCGATCACATCTCAATATGAAAAATTACATCCCCCCTGTAGTGCCCATCCCTGGTCTCTAGTGAGCCAACCCCCAGTCGATCACATCTCAATATGAAAATTACATCCCCCTGTAGTGCCCATCCCTGGTCTCTAGTGAGCCAACCCCAGTCGATCACATCTCAATATGAAAATTACATCCCCCTGTAGTGCCCATCCCTGGTCTCTGTGAGCCAACCCCAGTCGATCACATCTCAATATGAAAAATTACATCCCCTGTAGTGCCCATCCCTGGTCTCTAGTGAGCCAACCCCCAGTCGATCACATCTCAATATGAAAATTACATCCCCTGTGGTGCCCATCCCTGGTCTCTAGTGAGCCAACCCCAGTCGATCACATCTCAATATGAAAATTACATCCCCTGTAGTGCCCATCCCTGGTCTCTAGTGAGCCAACCCCAGTCGATCACATCTCAATATGAAAAATTACATCCCCTGTAGTGCCCATCCCTGGTCTCTAGTGAGCCAACCCCAGTCGATCACATCTCAATATGAAAAATTACATCCCCTGTAGTGCCCATCCCTGGTCTCTAGTGAGCCAACCCCAGTCGATCACATCTCAATATGAAAATTACATCCCCTGTGGTGCCCATCCCTGGTCTCTAGTGAGCCAACCCCAGTCGATCACATCTCAATATGAAAATTACATCCCCTGTGGTGCCCATCCCTGGTCTCTAGTGAGCCAACCCCAGTCGATCACATCTCAATATGAAAAATTACATCCCCCTGTGGTGCCCATCCCTGGTCTCTAGTGAGCCAACCCCAGTCGATCACATCTCAATATGAAAAATTACATCCCCCTGTGGTGCCCATCCCTGGTCTCTAGTGAGCCAACCCCAGTCGATCACATCTCAATATGAAAAATTACATCCCCCTGTGGTGCCCATCCCTGGTCTCTAGTGAGCCCAACCCCAGTCGATCACATCTCAATATGAAAATTACATCCCCCTGTAGTGCCCATCCTGGTCTCTAGTGAGCCAACCCCCAGTCGATCACATCTCAATATGAAAATTACATCCCCTGTGGTGCCCATCCCTGGTCTCTAGTGAGCCAACCCCAGTCGATCACATCTCAATATGAAAAATTACATCCCCCTGTAGTGCCCATCCCTGGTCTCTAGTGAGCCAACCCCAGTCGATCACATCTCAATATGAAAATTACATCCCCTGTGGTGCCCATCCCTGGTCTCTAGTGAGCCAACCCCAGTCGATCACATCTCAATATGAAAATTACATCCCCTGTAGTGCCCATCCCTGGTCTCTAGTGAGCCAACCCCAGTCGATCACATCTCAATATGAAAATTACATCCCCCTGTAGTGCCCATCCCTGGTCTCTAGTGAGCCAACCCCCAGTCGATCACATCTCAATATGAAAAATTACATCCCCCCTGTAGTGCCCATCCCTGGTCTCTAGTGAGCCAACCCCCAGTCGATCACATCTCAATATGAAAAATTACATCCCCCCTGTAGTGCCCATCCCTGGTCTCTAGTGAGCCAACCCCAGTCGATCACATCTCAATATGAAAATTACATCCCCCTGTAGTGCCCATCCCTGGTCTCAGTGAGCCAACCCCAGTCGATCACATCTCAATATGAAAATTACATCCCCTGTAGTGCCCATCCCTGGTCTCTAGTGCCCCCAGTCAATATAAAACAAATCCAAGGTCCACTCTCCCCCATCCCCATCACTGGGCACTGGACCAATTTTAGAAATAATTTCCCTGGAGTCTAGTTGACCTATTACCCCTGTCCCTATTGCCCACCACACACTCTCCCCTGAGCAGGCCACTGGCACAGCTCTCCTCTCTCCTTTATGGTTGGCAGCCTGACTGAGGTCTCATTCATTGACACAGCCAACTCATGGTCATTGTTGGAAGTTTTTCAGGTGGTGTAGAGAAGGGGGATGCTCTTGTCACCAATGAGGGGGAAGAATGATGAAACAGCATTGTGGATCCCAGGAGGGACCCACAATGCCATTCCCCATCTCACCCACCCACCACAGACTACAGCAGCCCCACCTTCTCTATGTCCCTGAAAAACATCCTACAATAATCATGAGCTGGCAGTGAATGACCACATATTTGTACAAGCATGCACTCATTCTTTGAGAGCTCAGTTGGGCTGCTGGCCATGGAGGAGAGTGGAGGGGCTTGGTTGGTGGCCCACCCATGGTCAGGGTGGGAGCGGGGTTGTGGTTAGTAGATGCTGGGTTGGGGAGGTGGGCGATCCACTAGACACAAGGGAAATTATTTCTAAAGTTGGTCTGTGGCACCCAGTGATTGTGGCATTTGTATCATTTTGTCAGGCTGGTGATCAGCGGGAGGGGAACACTAGACACCAGGGATGGACAGAATGGGGGGATTACATTTTTCATATTGGGCCGGTTATCAGCCTGGGGGGTAGGACCATATTGGGCCAGTGATCAGCTTGGGGGGACAACTAGATACCAAAGATCAATGTAAGGACAGTCAGGTGGATGGTGATTGTGTCAAACTTCTGCTTGCTTTGTGTTTTTTTAAGTGCAATTTGCACTTTAAAAAAAACAACAAAGCAATGTGAAATTTACTCTATACTGATTTGGGCAAATTTTCCAGTACTGGTGGGAACTTCACAAACTGGCACATGGCAGCAGAGTTGGTGGATTCATGAGGAATTCACCCTTGAAGTAAAACTTTGCTGCATCTCTACCCAGGATGCACCTGTAAACAAACATTTTCTTAGTGTGTCTTTCTGGCCCCAAATTGTAAAATAGAAAATTAAAATTAATAAATGAACAATGTAGAATCTAGGTATATTCCTAGGTACTTGAAGACCTGAATCTGATTGATAGGTCCCCTTACGTTGTGGGTACTACCAAACAATACAGTTTTTTTGTTGTTGCTGCATTAATGACAAGGTTATTTACGGTGCACAAGCTGCACACCTTGTTACAGTCATGTTGGAGACTTTTCTCAAGGCTAGCTAGGTCCAGTGAACAGGCTGAAAAGCAAAGGGCCCCAAAAAAGAACCCTGGGGCACTTCAGTCATCAGAGACTGTAACCTGGAGTACCTATCACTGCACCTTGATTTTTGGATTCTGTTACCAGGTAGTCTGTGAACTATGGAATAGCTTCCATGGATCGGCCCAGATCCAAGTCCACAATTTATTGAATCGAAGACCTTAGGTCAAGGAAGACAGCACCTACAAAGTCCCCTTTGTCCAAAGCTAACTAGAGTTCTTCAGTTAACTCAATTAGAGCAGTGGTAGTACTATGCAACTTCCTGAAGCCATGTTGCAAAGCAGCCAGGAGATTATGCATTATGATGTAGTCCATCAGCTGGTCACTGATGATTTTATCCAAAGACTTGGAAAGTGGGGAGCGGATTGAGGTGGGCCTAGAATTAAAGACAGCTGCATGGTTCCTTGACTTGAAAATGGGAACCACATAAGCTTGTTTCCGGACATCTGGGACGAAGCCAAATTGGAGAAATAAACTGAATAATTTTTAAAATTGGCAAAGCTAGTTTGTCTATGGCCAGTTTAAGCATGTTCATGTCCTCTAAGTCAGGGCCAATTCTAGCATTAGTAGTTGATTTTTATAAGTTTTTTTTCACCATCTCTGTGGTTAGTTTTTGAAAGAAAAATGTTTCTCTGGGCACACCATTAAGGGCTGGTAGCTTGGAGCATCAGGCAGGCTATTAATTGCTATGCCCTTTCCTACATTGACAATGAAGGAGTTGAAGCACTCTGCAGCTGCCTGGGGGTCTATGGTGCTAATGCTATTAATCTTTAGGATGGAGGGAATATAACAACTATTTCTGCCAAGTGTA
Source organism: Neoceratodus forsteri (assembly GCA_016271365.2). NCBI lineage: Eukaryota > Metazoa > Chordata > Ceratodontiformes > Ceratodontidae > Neoceratodus > Neoceratodus forsteri. The sequence goes on from CM057453.1 coordinate 243,850,953, forward strand.
CTATTGATATTTTCTCATAGCTTTCTGTGGTCACGACAGGCCTCCTGTAGTTTCAATTTATAGTAGTCACTCCTGTCCTTTCTAATTGCTCACTTTCTGTGGTTCCTTAGTTCTCCAAACAGCAAGTAAAGGTGAGGACTGGATCAGTGCTGCTTCTCTTAATTAAGGTTGATACAGTCAGAGAAATTAAAGAGAGCATTCACTCCTTACAGCAAGGAACATTGAAGGCAATTTTGTAGTTGGAAAAAAAACGTTTTATTGTATCACCATTATCAAGTTGCAGCTCACACACTGGAAGCAAAAGATGGTACAAATGCACTGCACCATATGTTTCACCCCTCCCCACAGGGGCTTCTTCAGAAGATACAAGGTGTGTGAACATGTGACTTTTTTATACAGACCATCATTAATTCATCCACCAATCAAAATGAAGTTCATTATTACAAATCACACAAATAAGTGAATAGACACCCTGTCACACAAACAGCACCAAAAATCATGCAAAAAACATTATAGTGACATGCAAAATCCACTCCCACCAACAGTAATGAGATTTAGTCAGTGTGAAGTCAATCCCTTGTTCATTTCATGGTGAAACATAATGACGTCATATATGACCTGCAACAGAAAAAAACACAGAGAAATATGAGAAACAGTTAATCATGTTGTTTTACTACATCTTGTTCTTAGAGGAAGATAAAATGTCCTCTTATTTACCATCTATTTAATCTGTGATTTTTTATGGCAAGCGGGGGTGTTGCTGCAACTTGTGGGTGGGTGGGAAAATATGGTTCTTAGTCTAAGAGCACATATTTTCATACACTTACCTCATCATTTCACTCTATAATAGACATTCCAGTCTGTTTTAGTAACTGTTACGGCATATTTGGATTTACATCTATTTAAATAAAACAAGACTAATTTCAAATTTTCCATTCAGTCAAGGAAGTTTAAGAGTTCTGAACCTGAAAATCCATTGTTGCTCCTTCTGGTTGAGAATATTCTCTAAGCCCCAACCTCTTACATTTCTAGAAACAGCTTCATGTCCAGTTGCTTTCATTTTGCAGGAGGTTACAAGTTTTCAATTATGGATATACATTGCCATCGCGTATTCTAAGTTTTTGTTCTTAACAGCCAGGACATGTTCACTCAATCTCAGACACAATTTTTCTTTTTGTTCATCCAATGTAATAACTGCCACAGCAGCACATTAGAAGGTACACCACTACTTCAAGTTCACAATTAATATGCCCACAAATTCTTTAATATTTTTTTTTGGTTTTGGAATTAAAAGTATCTCTTGATCATCCACTAAGTACCACAACCTCCACATCCCCATTTTTTCAATATGATGAACCTCCTCCAAAGGTTGTTGTTAACATAAGTATCTGATCTGTTTTTTTTTTCTTTTCTTTTTCTTTTTTTGGGAACAACAGCTCCCTCTCGATTGTCTCTAACTGTTGAATCCCCTATCAATGTCTCTTACACTATAATCCTATGTCTCTTGCACTATAAACATGTCTAGGACTAACCCCCCACCCCAGCTATTCAGAACCTCCTTAATCCAGTGACCAATCACTATGGGACACAAGGCATGGCTAGACAATCTCAACATATACCCTTCTGCACATCACAAGCACAATGGCCCTTTGCCTATCGAGTGCATTGCTGGCTAAATGACCTCCACCATGACATAATAAATTGACCTCATCTGGGCCCATTCAGGAAAAAACTCTGCCAACACCTTACTGCTCTTTGTAGATGTGACTGCCAACAGTTATTTCCCCTTACTCCCCTATCTCCCACCTACTCCCTCTACCTGCCCACTCCTCCTACTCTCCCCCTCACCCACTGCCTGTACCCCCACTCTGTTTCCTACCTGGCAACTTATCTCCTCCTACACCTGCCCTTACTATCTGACAAGGTCTGCTTTGACTGATTAACTATTGTTTTGTAATATTTGTCTATTAATTTATTTTCTGTTTTTTCTCACAATTGTACCTTACTACATACTTTGTACTGTTTTTGTCTGAATTATGTTTGCTATGATGTAGAATCTTTGAAAGTAAGCTCCTAGCTCAAAGGTATTGTACTCCAAGAAATACATAAATAAAAAATCCCTCTCAATAAGCCTGTCTGTAAGCTCTTCAGTTCTTTTTACATGTAAGGCACTGTTGCCACAATTGTGATTAACCCACATATACTGTCCGTTTGGCAAACTTACATTTGTGAAAACCTTTGGAGGGGGTACCAATATTTTTTTTACTATTATTATTCTTTTGGTAACCAGATAAGGCCCACTAGGCACAAGTGCCCATTTTCAGGGGTGACCTGGGAGCACTGGAGTGGTTAAATGACTCACTCAGAGTCACACAGTACACAAGTGGAAGTTGATTGGGAATTAGTGGGGATAGTGAGAAAAAATCTAAGTGTATTTAGGGATACACCACAGCTGAAGTCCTGTTTGGAACACCACCTGAATGTATCACACAAACGAGGAAGAAATATACAAGATCACTAACATCCCTGTTTATTCTATCACTCAAGAATGGGTAGACCAGGGAGATTCCATGGGACTGGAGGAGGCAGATGTGGTCCAAATACACAAAACTGGGAAAAGGGAGGAGGCAAGAAACAGCCAACCTGTAAGCCTAACTTCAGTAGTGGGCAAGGTCAAGGAAACACTACTAAAAGACAGGATTGGGGAATATCTGAAAACCAGAGGAATGAAGAAGAAAAAGAAGAATCAGCATTTATACAGCTCTTTTCATACACAGTGTCCCAAAGCACTTTACAAGCAATACTAGACTGGTAGTGAATTGACTGAATATGTGGTGGCAGCCATATCGCACATCATCACCCACACACAGCCTGGATAATTACATGAACCAGTTTATGGGAAGGGGAATGCTGGCCAGGACACCGGGAATGTTCCCTTCTCTTTACGAAGAGTACCCTGGGTTCATTTATTTCCACCTGGACACCCACCAGGACAACACCAGGATGGGCAGAAGGGACCTCAGTTTAATGTCTCATCTGAATGACAGCACACCCCAGCATTACAGCACCCCAATACTGTACTCAGATGCCAGCGCTATTTAGGTGCAAGTCCATCCTGGTGTGGGACAAGAACCCATGACCTTCTGGTCCAGAGGTGGATGTGCTACCAACTGAGCCATGCTGACACCTGACACATGAAGGATCCAAGGCAGCAAGGATTCACAGGGGGAGGTCTTGCCAAATTAACCTTATAGAGTTATTTGACTGGGTTACCAGGGAGGTTGATTAGGGAGGGACAGTGGATGTGGCATACCTGGATATCAGTAATGCCTTCAATACTGTCCCACACAGAAGGCTAGTAAGCAAGCTGAGCAACCTGGGGTGGGACAAAGGATAGTAACATGGGTAAGAAGTTGACTGAGTAACAGAACTCAGAGAGTGGCTGTAAATAGAGTTCATTTTAAAGAAGGTAAGGTGACCTGTGGTGTGCCTCAGGGGTTGATACTGGGACCAGTCCACTTTGATGTCTTTATTAGAGACATCACAGAGGGGCTGGAGGGAAAAGTATGTTTGTTCTCAGATTATGCAAAACTCTGCAACAGTGTGTATAAGCCCAGGGGGTAGAAAAAATTAGGGGAATCTGAAAAAGCTAATAGACTGGTCAAGGATCTGGCAACTGGGCTTCAGTGCCAAAAAGTGCAAAATTATGCACATGGGACACAGAAATCCAAGGGCAACATATCAGTTAGGGGAGGAGGTATTATCAGCTACAAAACAGGAAAAGGATCTGGGGTTCCTCATCTTCGATGACCTGAAGGTAACAAAGCAGTGTGATAAGACAGTGAGAAGTGCAAATACAATGCTGGGGTGTATAGGGAGGGGCATCACCAGCAGGAAGAGTGAGGTAGTGTTACTCTGTACAGATCAATGATGAGGCCCCACCTGGAGTACTATGTCCAGTTAAGGAGGCCCCATCTCTGGAAGGACATAGATCAGGTGGAGACAATGCAGATAAGGACAACCAAAATGGTGCATGCCCTGATTAAAAATCCCTATGAGGAAAGACTCAGGGAATTAAATATGTATTCTTTGGAGGAAAGGAGAGAAAGGGGAGACATGACAGAAACATTCAGATACCTCAAGGGCCTATAATGAGCTGTTCATCATGATTGGTATAATATAATCTCCCCCCCACAGTGATGGAAGAGGTCTGGAGGGAGGAGGTGCAAAGGGCAAGAACACAGTTAGCAAAGAGTGGGGGGTGAGTAACACATAACAGGAATATGTGGAGTGGTGCACACAGATGGGATAAATGGGAATAGAAGAATAGACGGAAGAGAAGGAAGATCAGATTTTAGTGGTGGGTGGTATCTCTGAATGTGCAGAGTCTTGGAAACAAGATGAATAACCTGCAGGCACTATTGGCAGACAGGAAGATGGACATAGCGACAGTAACTGAGACTTGGGCAACATCACACCATGATTAGGACCCAGGATATAAACTATACAGAAGGGACAGGGTAGTCGGAAAGGAGGGAGGGGATGGCAGTTTATATCAGGGAGGAAATAACTTGCATTAGAAAGGAGTCAGAGGAAGAGGTTGTGGAGGCATTATGGGTTCAGTTAAGGTCCAATAGAGGGAGAAAGGTGAGGTTGGGGGTGGTTTACAGGCCACCCAGTAAGGATGAGGAGAGGGACAGGGAATAGAGCTCACAAACATTGGAAGCTGCATGGAAAGGAGAAGTTGTAATTGTGGGGGACTTCAACCTGCCCAAGGTGGACTGGAAAATATCATGCACAACATGTGCTAGGAGTCAGATGATCCTAGAAGGACTGCAGAGTGGGTTCCTGACTCAGGGCATCACTGAACTAACAAGAGCTGAGGCAAGTCTTGATCTGGTGCTAACAAATCGGGAGCATGTACAGGAAATAATGGTCAGGAAGCCACTGAGTGGAAGTGACCACTGCACAGTGTAGTTCCAGTTGGATATGGGCAGGGAAAGCATTCTGACTAAGACCAAAGTCTTGGATTTCAGGAGGGCAGACCTCAGGAAAATTGGCGAAGTACTAATGAGCCAGCTGGCTGGCATCAGAGCAGATATGGGGGTGGACCAAAGGTGGTCCATCATTAAGGAAGGAATACTGGTTTCCGCAGATGAGTGTGTTAGGCTCAGGGGAAGAACACAAGGACCAAAGAACCCAGCTGGTTCAGTTCTGGGGTTGCCCAGGCAGTATGACAAAAGAGGCTGGCCTATAGAAATTTCAAGAAGGCCAAGAGAGGTGGATAGGGAAAATTACCCGAGGTTGGCTAGTGACACAAGTAGGGAAATCCAGTGAGCAAAGGCACAGAAGGAGCTACAGATAGCTGAACGAATTAAGGGGGAGAAGGCTTTCTTTCACTATATAAGTGAGAAAAGGGACAAGAAGTAAGGGATTGTTAGACCTAAGAAAGAAGTGGAGTTGGTGGAGGATAATGGGGGAAAGTCAGAGATACTAAATGAATACTTCAGTTCTGTCTTCACCAGGGAGAATGATGGACCAGTGCCTTCAGAAGGGAAAAGAAGAGTGGGGGGAAGGGAACACAGATGTTGTGATAGAGGAGGATAGAGTGAGGGAGGGACTGCTGGCATTGAAAGTGGACAAATCACCAGACCTGGACAAAGTACATCCAAGGGTATTACAGGAACTAGAGGAGGAGCTGGCATGGACACTGGAAGACCTATTTAATAGTTCACTGAAGTCAGGTGTGGTGCTACAGGACTGAAGAAAAGCACATGTAGTGCCCATACACAAAAGTGGTCCCAAGGATGACCCAGGAAATTACAGACCATTCAGTCTGACTTCTATTGTGGGCAAGCTCATGGAGACAATAATAAAGGAAAGTTTGGTGGAATGTCTAGAGGAGCATGGTCTCCAGGATGAGAGGCAGCATGGGTTCATGGGGAGGAGACCATGTCAAACACATCCGATTGACTTCTTTGACTGTGTCACTAAGACAATAGACAAGGGCCAAGCTGTAGGCACCCTCTATCTTGATTTCAGCAAGGTCTTTGATTCTGCGCCCCTCAAAAGATTGATCAGGAAGTTGGTTGATCTTGGGATTGTGGAAAAGATGGCCAGATGGGTGGAAAACTGGCTGAGGGACAGAACCCAAATGGTGCTTTTTGGGGGAGAGTTATCTGGCACCAGAGAGGTAACCAGTGGGGTCCCACAGGGCTCAGTGCTGGGGCCAAAGTTTTTCAATGTTATCATCAATGACATTGGAGATGGCATTAAGGGCAAAATGTGCCTATTCATAGATGACATCAAGTTCTGTGGGAGAGTGGACACAGCTGAAGGGGTACAGGACCTACAGGAAGAATAGGAAAAGCTAGGCAGGTGATACAGGATCTGGCAGCTTGGCTTCAATGCCAAGAAATACAAAGTTATGAATATTGTAGCCAGGAATCCCAGGACAGAGTACTACCTGGGTGGAGTCTGAATATGTGCATCAGAGGAGGAGAAGGACCTGGGAGTGATGATCACTAGTGAACTGAAGCACTCCACACAGTGCAAGAAAGCAGCAGTAAAGGCAAACAAGATGCTGAGATATCTAGGGGGGATTAGTATTAGGAGAGAGGAGGTTATACTGCCTTTGTGCAGGTCACTGGTAAGGCCACATCTAGAGTATGGGGTTCAGTACTACTGCCCATACCTCAAAAAGGACATTAACCCACTGGAGAAGGTCCAGAGGAGGGCTACAAAGATGATAGCTGGTCAGCAGAGTAAGGCATACAAGGAGAGGCTAAGGGCACTGAACATGTACTCCCTGGAAGACAGGAGAGAGAGAGGGGGTGGGACATGACTGGGATGATTAAGTACTTGCAAGGGATAAATAAGGTTGATAAGAAGAATCTGTTTAAGCTGAGTGGCAACCATAACACAAGGGGGAACAGTCTTAAGCTGGAGGGTGGGAGGTTTAGGAAGGATGTTAGGAAGCACTTGTTCACAGACAGGGTGGTGGACACTTGGAATGCACTGCTGGAAAAGGTAATCTCATTGAAAACAGTAGGCAGATTTAATAGAGAATGGGATAGGCATGGGGGAAGGTAAAGATCATGAGTAGGGAGGATGGGAGGAGTAGAGATGGAGGGCAGGGACAATAGCTCAAGCGGTGGACCCTGCAATACGAGCAGACTTGATAGACCAAATGGCCTTCTTCTGCTGGCTTCTTCATATGTTCATATATTCATATAACAATGAAGTAATTTTTTTTATGGTTTGCACATGGTAAATAAGGATATTTATATGCACTGAAGTCACTTTGTTAGTCACTCCTCCTAAGGAAGGGGTATGCCACCCTGAAGTGCAGGGGCAAGATGTGTGTGTGTGTGTGTGTGTGTGTGTGTGTGTGTGTGTGTGTGCTGATTAGAGCTGCAAACCTGAAATCTGATTTTGAAGTCTTGAAGCCTATTTAATTGCAATATTTATTGTAAGTACTATGAAATTTCACATTAAAATATTGTTTCACTACTGAATAAGCTGGCCTGGATTGCTGATTCTTCATTTTTATACTGTTTATATTTCCAGCACCCTCTCACAACTGAGAGCACTGTTTTAAAAGAAATTGCTCTACATTACAATGTGGCATAATTGAAAAAAACATCTGGAGAAGGACTGGGTGCCGAGAGACTTGCAGCTAACAAAATTACCAGCCTGTGGTCTTGATAATATACACTATTCGAATAGGTGGGAAGAAAACTTGAAAAAGAGTTCAATTGAACTCGTAAAAATCCAAATAGATGAAGATGAAGTTAATCATGGAAACGTGCTGAATGAAATTGACAACTTACACCAAGAATTGATAAAGTATGGTGATACCCCGCTAATCAAAGATCTGGATCTTAAACTTACAAATAAATCAAAAAAATTGGAGGAAGAGTTAATTGAAAGAAAAAAGATTAAATTGTTAAGAGATGAGAAGGATTATCAGAACAGAGATATGTATAAATGGGAGTATAACTCCAGACCCACTTCAAAGGGTCATGAGGGGGATCTATGTATAAAATCAATTGATCATACTCAAGCTCGATCTCATCTACTTCCTCTCATAGCTCCTGTTTTTCTAGTATGGAATCAACAACTAATGAAAACAGTGCTCAGTCAATCTCAAAGAAAAAAAAAGCCTTGAAGGGGAGAAGAGAAAAACGAGGAACAACCCCCATCCAATTAACATTAAGTGACTATAATGTATATACTCCAGTACAGAACCACACAGTGATTAACATTTCTGCAATGACTTTGACTACAGCACAAGTTAAAGTTTTGTCATATAGACTGTTTTTTTGTTCCAGTGCAAAATGTGGATGATTTTGAAGAGTATAAAAATGTATTTAAGCTGTTTAGAAAACTGAATCTCATTTTTTTTCTGATGAAAATGTAGAAAATGGGGTAGAGGATAGGAGTAATTTAGATACGTTTGGATTAAATACCACCAATAGTGTGTCTTCTGAGGGGGTTTTAGTACTGGATGCTGTTTCTGATCTCGAGCTAGCCGACCTTTTGCAATCAGCTGACCTGATATCAGGAAACAGCACAGAGAGAAATGGTGACCTTCTTGACCTTCCTGATACAATGAATTCACATCAAGTAGCAGAAAAGCCTGTTTTTAAAAACATGTTCTGGCTTCATGCCACCTGCCACAGGAAATTAAGTTTTGAAGGTGTTTCAAGAAGCAGTCCTAAATAAAATAAATAAAAAAAAAAATAAAGAAAATAAACACTTGGAAAATCTCATTCAATGGGAATGGGCAGCCTTGTCAGAACCGAAACAAATGACCGATGCTGTCATAAAACCTTCAAATAAAGGTGGGAACATAGTTATTATGGATAAAGATCTGTATGAACAGGAAGCATTTAGACAGTTAGAGAATCCAGAAATATATGTTAAATTATTGGACAACCCCATAAATGGATATAAAGCAGATTTTGAGGCTTTTTTGACAGATTCACTTGAACAAGGGGGGATAAGAGAATGTGATTCTGATTTTTTTAAACACTGAGTATCCTATAATTCCAGTATTCTACAATCTACCAAAAATACATAAAGATATGATTTCCCCACCAGGTAGACCAGTCATTCCAGGATGTGGTTCTCTTATGGAGTCACTAACGATATACATAGACAGCTTCCTACAACAAGAGGTAAAAAGGGTGGATTCTTATTTGAAGGACACCACCTCAGTATTTCAAAAATACAAGAATTTTACCTGAAAGGACACATATTGGTGGTTAACATTAGATGTATCAACCCTTTATACTAGTATTTCACATGTTAATGGGATAGAAGCAGTTAAAAATATACTAGAGAAATCTCTATATGAATATCCAGCAGAATTTTTTAGGAAGGAAGGGAAGGGGAAGGGGAAATTGTTTAACCAGGAAAGGCACACTAAGCCAGAACTTGTTTCTAGGTGCGACCTGGGAGCACAAGGAAGTTAAGTGACATGCTTAGGGTTACATAGTATGCAAGTGGAAGCTGTGGGATTCAAACCAAGGGCTGGTCTGCTGGATGTCACCAGGTTTGCAGCTCAGATCCTTTGACCACTAAGCTATACTGCCTCCTAGTTTTACACAGGTGTTAGATCTAATTTTGAATTCCAGTTTCTTTCTTTTTGATGAGTCTTTTACAAGCAAAATTGTGGAACGGCTCTGGGTTCATAGGTTGACCTCTCCTATTAAAACCTTTCTATGGGTTGGTGGGAGGTGGAGATGATTTTTAACCCCCAGAAGAATCCCTTTTTTTCATAATGTGATAAAATATAGCTGATACATAGATGACTTATTAGTTGTATGCAAGGGCTCAGCTCAGGGGATTTGGGATTTTTGGACTATTTAAATAATAACAATGTTGGTCTTCATTTTACAGCCAAGTTTGATAGATGTAAAATAAATTTCCTGGATTTACCCTGCTAGGAATATCAGGTTAAACAATGCAAACAAAGGTATATAGAAAGACAACATCAGGAAATAGTATTCTCCATGCACGAAGTGCCATTCTTCACATATTAATAACAACCTTCCTTATGGGCAACTAGTACATCTGAAGCAGAACTGTTCAAATGAGAATGACTTTGAAGATGCTAAAATGACTTATTTGATAGGCTATGGCAAAGAAGGTATTAAGAATATACCCTACAGGAAGCATTAGACAGAATAAATAAAGTGAAGAGAAACCAACTTATGAGATATAATGTGAGGGAGATCACTTCAGAACAAGTCATATTTGTAAGCACATATAGTCCCCTATCTATGGATATTAGATCTATCATTCTTAACCACTGGCCATTGTTAGATTTGTATAAAGACCTGTTTAAGGTGCAGGAAAATGGTCCCAGAATAACTTTCAAAGGGAAGAAATGACTAAAAGAGTTGCTTACAAAGAGTGAGTACAGAGGTGGAGAGTCTAAGAACACAGTGGTTAAGAGATAAACCAATAGACTTTTTTCCCTGTAAAAGGTGCAAAACCTGTATGCAAGCAGTTCAGGGGAGGACTTTAATAAATCCAGGAGTACTGGGAGTGAGAATGGTTCAGATACTATATTTCATAACTTGTAACACAAAATTTATTGTGTATGCTTGTGGTGCTCCTGTGGAAAAAGGTATGTGGGTCAGACTACTAGAAAACATAAAGAGCAGATACATAAGCATCACAGGGCTATCAATAAGATGGATATGTCTCACACAGTAGCTAGACATCTAAGTGAAGTGACAGATAAAACTGAACATAAAATAATCTATATGGGTAATGATCATGTCCTCTATCTTGTGAGGGGAAGGGACAGAAATGTGCAACTGGACAAACAAGAATCCATGTGGATCTTTAAATGTAGGACATTAAAGACACATGGCTTTAATGACATATTGAATTGGGTGCCATTTATTCATGATTAAATTAATTTGTTTACAGGTATACGATGGGTTAACTAAGAAAAAATGGCCAAGAACATGGGATTAGGCTGATCACTGTGTGGATGAAACAAACATATTACATTCTGAATCTAATGAATAAAGAAGTAAGATGAATAAAGGGTACAGAAGATATGGTACTGACTTCTCCCCCCATACTATGCCTCCATAGTAATCCACTTGAAATTCTAATGTAATTTAATTATAGGTACCTGTGTTTAGTGTGTCTGCACCAGCAGTGGAATCGGTCTGTAATTTTGGAAATATCTATTAAATTAGTCTACTATACACAGACATGCAAGGACTGACTTCACTAATGAGAGCTGGTGCTGATAGACACACTTCAGGGTTTAGCCTAAAATGAACTTTTCATCATGATTGGTGCAGTGTAATATGTACAATAATGGATGGGGAAGTGTGCTTAATGAGAAATTAATGGTTGCCTGAGGTGTGGGATGCTACATAAACTGCAAGGGTGAAGCCCGAGGGATTTATTAAAGCATTCCACACTGAGGGCAACCATTAATTTCGAATTTAAGCACACTTTCCCATTTATTATTAATTATAATTGCTGGTCAGCAATTTTTTGCCTAAGGGGATTGTGCTGATGTTACAGACACACACACTCACACACAGACACACACACTCACTCACACACACACATACACACACTCACTCACACTTACACACACTCACACTCTCTCTCTTAGTGAGAAAAGAGAGCTTCATTGTGATGAGTCTTTTTTTTTGTTAATAGCCGTTTCTTTTTACTTTGGGGTTTCAGAATGTTGGGATGACGCTTACCTTTGAGATGCACTTTGGAGCTGTTCCTGGGTTGTGAAGTGCATCTAAGCCATTTCATTTCTGGGGAATTGTTCTGCAGTGTGGGTTGTGGACAGCAGGATCAACCAGATACGTTTTTTTTAAATAAAAAAGCAACACGACGACTCCCGGTGTGGCGGCTCCTTGGTAAGCGTGATGAGGAGCCGCCATGTTTTTCACAGTGTTTAGCCCACCCATTAACAGTGGAGAGCCAACCAGGAATGGCTCCTGTGGGTCTGATGTGGAGCTTGTTTGCCATTATAACCCATGGGTTATAATGGCAAATTATAACTGGCTAAGCCTATGGAAAAATTGCTGGCCAGTTATTATAATTAAGTAATTGCTGTTAATGTTTGCACTTCATAAATAAGGTTGTTTATATGCACTAAAGTCACTTTGTTAGTTAAGCCTCCTAAGGAAGAAGCAGGACATCCCAAAGTGCAGGGGCAAGATGTGTGCATGTGTTGATTAGAGCTTCAGATCTGAAATCTGATTTTGAAGTCTCTAGCTTATTTAACTGCAATATTTATTGTAAGTGCTATGATATTTCACATTAAAATATGTTTTCACTATTGAATAAGCTGGTCTGGCGTGCTTCTTCTTCATTTTTGTACCTAAAGGATATCAATAAGGTACAGGAGGGTACTGCAGCATATTCCACTGAAAATTATGCTCAAGGACAAAGGGGCATGATATGAAGCTGGGAGGGGAGAGACTTAGAGGAGATGTGAAGAACCACCTCTTTATGAAAGGAGTGGTGGACAGCTGGAATAGCCTTCCAGCAGAGGTGGTAGGTACAGAAATGATAACAGGTTTCAAACACACATGGGATAAGCACAAGGGGACCTTAGTAAGAGGGGGTAAGGCTGAATATCAATTAGGGACTGTGGTAGCTTAATAGCAGGGACTTAGGACATACTGAGTGGGCCATGAGGCCCTTTTCCATCAACAGTTTCTATGTTTCTATGGTTCTATGTATCATTGTCACTGAGGCACAGGTCAGGAAGCATAGGAAAACCAGGTTCCATTTCACAATTCACAAATAGCATTTTACTTTTTTCAATAACAACAAAACAAAAAATAAAAATTATTCAGTATAACTATTTAACAAAAGCAGTACAAACAGAAAAAAAAAACAGTCCTTCAGCTGAGTGTTTCTTCTCAATTTCCAATCTCAGTCTCTCTCTCTCTCTCTCTCTTGCAAAATATTGTTGCTCTTTTTATAACCATTTTTTGTAGGGAGCTTGTTAAGAGAACCTGTTTCTCACAGAATGTTCTTGTAAGTTTTCAGAATGTTCTTGCAGGTGCAACAAAAAAAAACATAGTGACCTAGAACTTTCCTCTTATTTATAACCCTACAAAGGACCTAAAAACTGCATCTCAGGTTAACCCATTGAGTTACAAAAAAGGTTTTTGCGATCATTTCAACAGTATAACTATATACAGTTTTAAATAAAGGGATCCTAGTATCTGTAACATTTCCACATAAGATTCACATATATTTTTATACCTGCAGATATGCAGGGGGGAAAAGACAGAAATAGCAAGGGAAGGCAGAGAGATAGTGAGAGGCAAAGAATTGCAAAAACTGTGGGAGTGATCAGTTCCTATGTCTCACCAGAAAAGTTGGTTGCACAACCAGACAGAGAAGAGACAGAAAAGGAGAGGATAGAACAAATCCTTGCATTTAACCTCTTTCTGCAAACCAAATGGGGCAGGGCCTTATTCAACCCTATCACAATCACCTGGTACACAGTTACCAACCAAAACTAGTGGTTCATCGTATTGCAAAAAAAAATTAGGATGTAGACTATGTGGAAGCTGTTCCGTGTGCTACTTGGTGGACAATAAAGAGATGTTTTTAAATCCAAAAAAGCAAAATATATGAGAGAATTTGGGGACATATTAATTGTGAAACTGAAGCAGTGGTGTATCTCCTAATGTGTTTCTGTGGCAGTTATGTTGGGCGAACAAAAAGAAAATTGCATCTGAGATTGAAGGAACAAATTCTGCCTGTAAAGAACAAACACTTAGAATTCACGATGGCAATGCATGTCCATCATTCAAAACATACAGCCTCCCACAAATAAAAGCAGTAGGTATTTGAAGATGTTTTTAAAAATGTAAGAGGTGGGGACTTAATGAATATTCTTAACCAGAAGGAGAAACAATGTATTTTCAAGCTTGGAGCCCTTAAAGCTCCTGATCTGAACAGGAAATTGGAAATAGTCCTTTTTACATAAATAGATGTAAATTCAAAATGCGGTACCAATCACTAAAACAGACTGAAAAGTCTATTATAGAGTGAAATGATTAGGTAAATGTATGAAAATATGTGCTCTTAGGCTAAGAACCATATTTTACCACCTGCCCGGCTGCAGCAACCCCCACCCCTTCAGACCTGCCATAAATAGAGCTGCAGCAACATTAATTTTCACCAGCAAAATTCTGGTGAAATTAGGAATTTCATCTTGAGAAATACTGTGTGAATTTCACTCATTTTGCAAAATATTTCTTGGGTGCAAAATGCTGAATTTTGCCAGCAAAATGCAGATTTTTGCCTGCGAATGATGGAATTTCACCCTCAACTGGCAAAATTCCACATTCAGTGGGCAGAATTTTACATTGCACTTCCATGGAAATAATTATGAAATACACAAATTTCGTGGAATATTTCATGGAGTGAAATTTGTGGATTTAGCCCATCTCTGGTAATAAAAAATAGTGATTAAACAGATGGTAAATAAGAGGACATTTTGCCCTCTTATAAGAACATCAAGATGTAGTAAAACACTATGATTAACTGTTGCTCATATTTCTCTTTGTTTTTTCTGTTGCAGGTCCTACGTGATTTCAGTATGTTACACCATGAAATGAACAAGGGATTGACTTGAAACAGATTAAATCACATTGCTGTCTGTGGGAGTGGATTTTTCACATCACTGTAATGCTTTTGTTTTATGATTTTTGATGCTGTTTGTGTGACAGGGTGTCTATTCACTTATTTGTGTGATTTGTAACAATAAACTGCATCTTGATTGGTGGATGAATTAATGATGGTATGCATAAAAGTCACCTGTTCAGAAACCTTATATCCTCTGATGAAGCCCCTGTGTGGAGGGATGAAATGTAAGGTGTGGTGCATTTGCACCATCTTTTGCTTCCAGTGTGTGAGCTGCAACTTGATAATGATGATGCAATAAAAACAATGTTTTTTCAAACCAAAAAAATTGCCTTCTATGTTCTTTGCTGCAAGGGGTGAATTCTCTCTATGATTTCTCTGACTGTAAGGTTCCTTAGTTCTTTAAACTTCATCAGATGCTGGTGGGAGCTCGAGTCTCTATACAGAGCTCACTGTTTGTCATTATCTTTGAAGAAGTTCAGGAGTGAGCCAAAAAGTTTGGATAAAGTATACAAAGGCAAGATTGATGCCTGGGATGCAGTCAAGAAATTGCCATCCAGTTTGATCAAAGTACTTTCTAAAGTCATATATTCAACCTTCCTTGATAGTTTGGGTATAGATGAATTTTGGTAGAGCTCTCTTTTTTCTAGCAGTCCAGGCACAGCAGATAGTGGTATGGTCATTAATCAAGTTGGGTATTCCCTCCACCCAGTTTATTCTGCCAGGATGGGACCGCAGTATCCAGTCAATTATTGTCTCAGTGGATTCTTTCTAGTTTATCTGTGTGGTGTTTCTAATAACTTGACTGAGATACTGTATATACCAGTGTCAGGATATGAAAAAAGACCCATTCACCAAATAAATTTCATTTTTTTCTGAATTTATCAGCTTTAACTAATAGCACCACATCAGTCTGCTAGAAAACCTGGCAAAGTTTTGAGTGATGCCTCTTCCTCAGGGCATTTAGAAATAAACTGATGAGTGGCTGAGTTACTTGCCTATTTTTGTAAGAAATACTTTTAAGACAGTCTTTAAATGTTAAACTTCATGTGTGTCTAACATGACCTTATATGTCAAGGAATATTACTCTCATCGAACTCCAGAGTACTGATCCAAGCTGGTACAACACGTTGTGTGTCAGATCATAGGCCACAGGGGCTGCAGGCCCTTTCCACAGGGGGGTTGAATAGGTTCCAACTTCTTTGAGCTATAGGTCAGCCAGCTTACTTGTTCACTTGTTTGATTGGGCATAGAGCCAGTTGATGTTGAAATCACCAAGAGTGCATTTCTCATGATGCTGATTCAGGTTATTTACTTGCTCAGTAAAAGTTTAAATCCTTGTTCTACCAAACTGGGGAGAAAATAAGCATCTACCAGTATTGAATTTTTGTTGCCATGGCCCGGCCCAATGTTAACTGTCAGGAATTTGAAGAACAGAACATTAACCAGGGACAGGAGCTGTGAGACTTGTAGGTGGTGCTGTCATATAGGAGACATCTCTATCCCCTCTTACTAACCTTATCCTTCTTGAAGAGGGTGTCAGATTGTAGCACATTCTCCCTATCAGATATTTTATGGATGAGCCCGGATTATGAGACTGTGACCACTGCAGGATTTGTAAGGTGTATTAGGGACACAAACTCATCAAACATGTGGAGCAAGCTACCCACACTGATGTGCATGTTGTCAATAAGACTCATGTATGCATCTTGTTCAGAGGAGGCATTATTACTGGGTGTGTCAGGATTTTGATGAATGGAGACCAAGAGCAAGTGGATGGTAAAGTTCCTCATCATTGCAAATGTAAGCCTAATTCCTGGCCTGAACCATATTTTGTTTAGTGTAGCCACTCTGCTAGGCCTAGGGGCATAGACAGCATCACCGAGATTGCATTTTATTATGAATATCCACACACAAAAACATTCCTTAAAGAGTCAGTTGCCCTCTCCTGCAAGGGGCAGTCCATCAACTAATGGAGCATATGTCAGAGGCCTATGAAGGTCAGAGCAAATACCAGAGGGAACACTACTCAGAAGAGTAGTTGCTAGTATATTTTTAATTCTACCATTGACATAAAACATACAGGTAAATGGCAGCTTCTAAGTGGTTGGCTAGCACCTCAGAGCTGGTATAAATTCTGCAGTCATTCACGAAAGAGGTGCCATCCAGTGTCAAGCTCATGCCCCTCAAAAGCCCAAACTGCAAATCATTGCTGCTCCAAGTTTCAGTCTGTGTGACTGCCATCTTGTATCCTGCTTACCGTGCTTCACTCATTAAGACTTAAAAAAAAAGCAATAAAAATAATTGAGGCAATGAACTCGATGAAATTTTATGTAGTCTTAAAACTAGCCAGACAAATTCTCAGGACTTACCTTCTGTTCCACTACTTGTGATACCAAGAACTGAGCCACAAAACACTGATGTACCAGCCATGCCCAATCCTTCCTCTGCTTCAGCAAACCCTGGTCCTTCTCACTCAAACTTCCCGTTCTCCAGCACCTCAGCAGCCACATTCAATCCTAAAGGAAAAAAACAAGGACATCATGAAAACGTCACATCGGAAGAACTGGTATAGTTAGAGTTGCAAAGTCATGAACAAGCCACTCAAAAACAGACATTTGGGCTGTTAACATTTTATTGACTGGTGTTTTCAAAAAAAATTAAAAATCAACTTAACTACAATAACAACAGCAGACTTAAACACAATATTGAGGTAGTACTATAGCACTGTATGCAACACAGATGGGAATGAGTACATCGTTAGCAGCTTTGTAAGCCTGAGAGAAGGACTTAATAGATATCTAAATGACCGTCCACTTAGCAGATCTCTAAACATTATGGCTGACACTGATTTTAGCACAAGTAACAGTATCTTCAAATCAGTGGTCAAAAGATACAGAAAACAAGACAAAGATATGGCTGAACATCATACCGCATTGCCTATTCAAGAACTCACAGCCATTAGGAATTGGCTTTATTTATTTATTTATTTATTGAAAATGTTTCACCAGGAAAGGCACGCTGAGCAAAAAAGATGCTCGTCTCATGGTGCGACCTGGGGAGGAGGGTTACAGAGGAGGCAGGTATACATGCAGTAGATGATTTTAGCAGTAATGCAATACAGACAATATACATCGATTGGAGGTATTACAAATGAACTTGTTACATAAGGAGAGGAATACAGAACAATGAACAGGATTGACAAGGTAAATATGACATAGGTAAAAGGTAAGGTAAGAGCAATATATAACTTGCACAACAGGGACAGGGTAAACACATCATGAGTATACATATCAAGTGTACATTCAAGGTAGGAGCAAAGCAGAGCAAACACTACAGGGGAGGGGTGAACATACAATGGATACTCTAAGGGGAAATACATTAGTTTCGTAAGTGTCATTAGCACACTAGTGTGACAGGTCAGAACTTGAGTGCCTGTGCCAGCCATGAGTTGCAGTGGGATGCACAGGAGCCTGTTGGAGTTGGGGGGGGACTAGTATGCTTAGGAGCGTGGGGGTGAGTATAGGTGAGGAGAGAGGGAGGGTGAATGGCATTGATGCTGAGGGTGAGGCGGGGAGGGAGATGGGGGAAGAGGAGGTTTTAGGAGTGAGAGGGGGGAGTAGGCGTGAGTGTAAGTGCATAGAGCAGTATATAAGCCAGCCAATTTGGCTATTGCCAGGCCGCTGGTCAGGCTCTGGGAGGCAGCTGGGGGAGAGAGGTAACAGGGTGGGGGAGTTCAGGGGCAGTTGCAATTTGTTGCGAGAAAGTTAGTGAGGGCAGAGGATAGGGAGTATTTGGATGATGAGTGGCAGATCTGAGCAGGTAGGCCGTTCCAAAGTTTGGGGAAGAGATAGGAGAAGGCCGATTGGCCGGTGGTGGTCTTTCGGTGGGGGATGAATAATGGTCTTGTGTCGGTGGATCTGAGGGTGTGAGTGGGGGTAGGTGGGAAAGATAGGGAGGATGCTAGGTAGGGTGGGAGGGAGCCGAGCCAGAAGTTAGAAGCAAATTTTACAGTGTGGAGTAGGCTCCGGTTGCTCAGGGCTGGCAGATCCAGTGAATGGTAGAGCTCACAGTGATGTGAGCGAGGGGGGGCATCAAGGGCAAAAGAGGGGGTCCAGTCTGGCTAGACTGGTCTTTGAGGCAGAGTTATAGACTACGTCACAGTAGTCAAAGGTGGGTAGAATCATTTTCAGGAGTAGATCACGTCTGATGGGTAGCGAGAGGGAGGAGCAGTTCCTATAGAGTACCCCAAGTTTAGGGTGCAGTTTGGAAGTGATGGAGTCTGCATGTGTGGTAAAGGAGAGGTGGCAATCGTGCCAAACCCCTAGATATCTAAAGGAGGGTACTTCTTTGAGGATAGTATTGTTTAGGGTATGGAAGATCAATGGATGGGTGAGTTTGGATAGACACTGCCTTGTGCTGAAAGTCATAGAGACGGTTTTCTTGGGATTTAGGGAGAGTTGATTGGTATTGAACCAGTGTTGGATTTTGTTGAAATCCATTTGTAGTATGGAAGTGAGTTCTTCGTGGGTCTGGCCAGAGGTAAAAAGGACTGTGTCATCTGCATACACGTGTATAGCGGAGGAGGAGCATGAGTTTGGCAGATCATTTAGGAGGATGGAGAATAGAATGGGACCAAGAACTGAGCCTTGGGGAATGCTGGTGGTGATGGAGGGGGGGGGAGATGTGGTCAGCTATTCTAGTGGATTGGGTTCTATTTAGTAGGTAGGCGCTGAACCAGTTTGTGGCAGAATCGGCTAAACCGGCCCTTGATAGGTGGGATAGTAGGAGAGGAGGGGAGACTGTGTCAAAAGCTTTAGCTAGGTCTATGAAGATAGCGGCCGTGATTAGTCCTTTATCCATCCCGGAGAGGATGGCGACCGTGAGATGTAGTAGGGAGGAGGTGGTAGAGTGGTGTTGTCTGAAGCCGGACTGATCCACTCTGAGGCAGTGCACTACAGTATACCCGACAGGATGGCAGTCAAACGCCAGCATCACCCAACTAGGTTCTGCAAGCCAGATCAGCTGTAAAGAAAACCAAGTCCGCTGTAATAGTCTTGTTTGTATCGATCTTGCATTGCAGCACAGTCTCAGGGATTGGATATGCAGCCTTGCTGCCTGCCCACCGGTTTGGTAACCGGTGGATAGAACTAAGCACGCTTGCCTCTCAAGTCCTGTCTAACTTAGGTGCTCTGCAATTCACCACCTGATCCTGCCTCCCATAGTAAGGCACCCAGCCCTGACTCGAATCCCCATGACCTCCTCATCCCAACCTCCCTCAGCGCTTGCTGTGCATCTGATACAGGGGACTGGTGGCCAAGATCAAGTAGCTGGGATGCTCTTTATTCACTATCCTGGCCCAACCTAGGTTCGTTGTGGCGCATTCAGAGACACATCCTCCAACTACGTAATCCCAAAACAGAACAACTCCATACCACACCACCATACTACAGACACAAAACACACACACACACACACACACACACACTCACAACATACACACACATACAAATCAAATAACCATAGGTCAGGTAAGGATGGGGCCCTTAGCTAAAGGGGGACCCAGAGAGCCCTGAGGTGGGTACTGTTGGTGGGGGAGGATGGTGGTGGAAGGGGAACCATCAGGCTTGATAAAGGTCAGATAAGAGAGGTTAAAGGGACACTTATTCGGGGTTTGAGTTTAAGCAAATACAGGGCGGGTAGTGGGGAGGGTGGTGGGGTCTCATAAGGTGAAGACTCCTGTGAAACTGAGATATGAATAAAGGGGGGGCTGAGAGGGAGGTGTAGTGTAACTTATGTGACAGGTATGCATGGTTCTGTTGAATTGATGATTAGGGTATCCAGAGGTTAGGTGGATTGTAGCGTGGTGAAGGTAGTGAGTATCTCATTGATATACACAAAGTTCATGGTGTATGAAAGTTAGGATTGTGAGGAAACCGATTTCGGTATTTGAACTAATGATCTAGAGGGAAAAGTTTAAATCCACAAGGTTCCAAGAACTTGCCAGAGTCTGTCGGATAGTTGATGCAATATTTTTCTTGGATACTAGTACCAGTGGCCCAGGAGAAATGAAGTCATAGAGGTTAATGACTGGCTCAGGAAGTGTGAAGAGAGGGTTAAAAAGGAACTGAATGGTTTGGGAGGATAAGGACTATAATAAGGACAGGTTTCATCTGCCTCATTAGGCAGGGAAGTCTTAAACAGGGGATATTGACTACATACAAGAAAGGGGGCTTTAAACTTCAGAGGGGGAGGGATAGGAGGGCTGACCAGGTTCTCCTCCAGATGAGGGAGTAGCCCCAAGCCCATGTTAGATTGTGTGAGGTTTCAGGAGGAGCAGAGGGAGGACATGTGTGGTATCTGGGTGGGGTCTGGGAGTGGATGGTGGGTGGGGCAAGGTGTTAGTGCCAGGAGCTGAAACGATGCCAGAGTTCCAGCCATGCTGTCTGGGGTGGATGTGGCAGTCACGGAGACGCACAACAAAACCATGACTTGGGGACCCAACGATGGGGTACACTATGCTAGGGGTTGATGGAAAGGAGGGCAGAGGTGTGTGGTCTTTGTTCATTAGAGATGATATAGAAATCATAGGGCAAGAGGCAGAGGGAAACATGGAGGCCTATGGGTTCATCTACTACTTCCTCAGCAGGAGAGTAGGGTCAGTCGTTTTCTGCGTGTAGTATAGGCCCCTGGGATGAGTGATGTTCTAGTAGATGGCCTGCTGGACAACACTACTGCTCAGTGTGGACCAAAAGGGGAAGGAGGTTTGTTGATGGGGACCTTACATGCAGTGTACACTGAGAACCATGTCCCACTGTTGCCAAGGAGCAGAGGCCTGGATGGCTTCCAGGATGTGTTCTTAACACAGCATGTGATGGAGCTCAATAAGTGAGGGGCATGTCCCGATGGTAGTTGTGGCAGATGGGGACCTGGTAAGGGACATGGCTGTACAGGACCCCTGACTGGGAGGACTACAACATCTGTCTGGTTTCAAATAAGCATGAGGAGGGGGGGGTGAGATCTAGGACACTGGCAAGTGGACTCTAGGGGGCAGACCTTATAAAGGGAAACATTCTCATGACTGCCTGGGACACTCAATGACAAGTGTGGTGCTGAGATGGGTGGTTACAAATGGGACTTGAAGGAGGCAGTCAGATCTGCGTTAGTTGAAATGGGAGGGAGCAAGGTCACATAAACCATCTGTGGTCCAGTGAGGTCCAGGTAGCAGTCAGAGAAGAAAGGTGCCTACAAAAATATGTAAAACAACAAGAGGATAGATAAGGAAATCAGCTTGTATCTAGAAAAGTCACCTGTGAGGGTGAGGGAGCAGTCCGTAAATGCGCGGCTGGCACAAGTGGGATACATGGAGGGAAGAGGTTCTTCTGGTACATTGGGAGCGGAGAAAACTAAGGCCATCTCCCAGCAGATTGAGATCAGAAGGAGGGTGGGTGGAAGAGGCGAGGACCAGGCAGAGAGGCCATAGTACTTTGCTTCTGTGTTCACTAGGGGAGGGGATGGGCATATCTACAAGCAAGGCATACAAGGGTTGGAGAGCGCTTGCAAGTGTGATCAGGGGACAATAGAAATGGAGCAAGAGGGAGGGAGAGGTGTCCCAGGGGCGTGATCTGCAAGGGTCAAAGGCCAGTGAGGTGGAGGGACGGATGATGCGCATCTCCACCAAAGGTGGGAGTCCTCATGGTCTCAAAGAAAGACAAATCTTCCCAATGGATAGCATTCATCTGAGAGTACCATGGGAATTAGCGACATACTGTCAGCCCCATGGAGCTTTTCAGCATGGTCACCTTGAGACAGGAGGGCACCTGTGACTGGCAAGAGCATGTGGTACCAACCACAAAGGGGTTGAGGAAGCAATATCAACTATAGACCCACCAGTTTGACCTCAGTGGTGGAAAAAATTAATGGAGAGTATACCAAAGGAACGATTGGGGTGTACTTGGAGGAGGTGGAGGTCTGGAGCCGCAACATGGGTTTGTGCCAGGTAGATCATGTCAAACCAACCCTTGTGGAGTTCTATGAATGGGTCACATCAGAACTGGACAGGGGTAAGCCTGTGGATGTATTATTCTTGACTTCAGCAAGGCGTTGACTCTGTCCCCTGCTAATGGTCTGGTGGAGAAACTGATTGGGTTAGAGTAGGCCCTTTGATGGCTCAGATGGATTGAAAACTGGCTAGCTGGATGCACTTAGAGAGTAGTGGTCTGTGGGGAGCCTGAACCTAGAGAGGTTGGTAGTGGGGTACCGTAGGGCTTCGGTCCTGGGTCCGATCCTGTTTAATGCATACATACTGGACATCAGGGAGGGCATAGAGGTGAAATGAGTCCTTCGTGGATGACTCTAAGATGGAGCAGTAGTTGAGGGAGAAGAGGGAGGGTTGGCCCTGCAAGGGGACCTGACACCCTGGAAAGCTGGGTCTACACATGGAAATTAATTTTCATTATCACCATGCAAGGTGTTGCATCTTGGTCGGGGAAACCCTAAACACAGGTACACCCTTGGGAGGGAGGTGCTGGAGGCCCTCATTAGGGGAAAAGAGACCTAGGGGTCATGGTGGATGCATGCATGAATAACTCTGAGCAGTGCAGGAGAGCAGCTAGCAAGGCAAACAGGATGTTGGGATGCATCTGTAGGGGGATCACCTCTAGGAGCAAGGAAGTGATTCTGCCGCTGTACAATGGACTGGTTAGACTACACCTTGAATACTGTGTACAGTACTGGAGACCACACTTGAAGAGGGACATATAGCTCCTGGAAAGGGTACAGAGGAGGGCAACAAAGATGATACTGAGGGCTAGGGGATTTGACGTATGAGGACAGACTTGAGGAGCTCTGCCTGTTTTCATTGGAGGAGAGGAGAGATGGGGGACATGATTGAGGTCTTCAAGTACCCCAAGGGAATAACTAGGGTAAACATGGAGGGATCTTTGGACTAAAGCAGGGAGGTATCACCAGAGGGCATGGTTTGAAGTTGGAAGGTGGAAGGTGAGGGGGTAAGAGGAGGAGGTTTTTCACTGAGAGGGTGGTGGACCCTTGGAATGCACTGCCTGGTGAGCTGGTTCAGAGATCCACAGTGGAGGGCTTCAAGAGAGGGTGGGACAGACACAGAAAGTGGATGTATCAGATGATGGCCTGTCCTGGGGGTGGGATGGATGATAGGGTTTCTGGAGCACAAGGGATGGAGGGTCTCTGCACCCAACTAAGGAACTAAGGTTCGAGCAGACTCGATAGACTGTAAGGCCTAATCTGCTGGCAAATAGTATGTTAGTATGTTAGTAATAAACCCCCAAACAATCCCCTAAAACTAAACTCAAGATTAGCTCTTCAAAAACAATTCAAAAACAAACTGTAAATTGCATAAAATGCCAATACTCAGAATGGCACAGTCACTTTATATTCAAGATTTCCAAAGTCTTTCAGCCATCAATTCCCAAGATACAGTCCGAAAATATACTCTCGAGAAGCCCCAGCACGCTCTCACCAGCCACTGGGACCTCTAGGAAAATCCCCTGAATTCTTAGGGCCCCTAGTCAGATAAATCCATGGGGCCTAAGTCCCAAAAAGCAATCCGCAGATGAATATCCCAAATGGCACTCTACTGCCAAAAGGAAGATCTTTCAAATAGTCATTAAAACCACAGAGGTTCTCTCACTGCCTCTGAAGTAAAAATTAATTCAAATGCAGCAAATAAATTACCAATAAGTTATTTATTTGGTGATCGAATCTTGTTTCAGAATTTAAGCGCAAAAGGAAAACCCCTCCACCACTCACCCAAGGAGGGAAATACTCCTGCGCTAAGGAGCCTAACTATGGTCCAAAGCTGGAGACTGCTAAAAGAAGACTCCCCGAGAGACCTGAGGCGCCGATAGCACATCCACTCTTCATTAGACGGCATCGCACCCACCAGAGCGGCCCCAATGCACACACAGGCACCCCTCAAAGGACGAGTAGGAAGAGGAATACCACGTGCCCAAGTCATCCTCCAATTCAGTAAAGCATTGCAAAGTCCGCTGGTTAGAAGCAACATGGTAATCATACAAAAATAAACTCACCGATATAGCATGCCAACAGTACCTTGAAGGAACTCAGAAAACACTATCCAATGACCACAAGGTACTTATCTCCCAGTGTGCACCCTTAGTATTGGTCCCTCCCTGATGGAATATCTTCCGGTTCAGTTTTGGGCTAAACCACAAATGTTTAATACCACTTAAAAGCTTCTCCAAGTCCATAAACTGATCCTCTCCTCCGGTCTCACCAGTCCATCAGCAAGACAGCAGCAGCACTCAAACATGCCGCAAAATCCAATATGGAACAGAAACTGCAGTATACGCCCACCTGACACACCAAACACATGAGCAGGAATGCGATCAAGTAACACCTGCCCTCCAAGTCCGTTCAACTGGCACTGTTCTCCTCAGTCTCCCCAGTCTGTTGACAGGACAACGGCAGCCTCAAACTCGTAACAAATCCAATATAGGACTCGGTAACAAATACAATACAGGACCGAAATCAGGGGACCAAGCCTAAATGAATAAAAGCAAACTGCTAAACAAATAAAATGGAATTAAAACTCTGCAAAAGAAAGCTGTGCAGATGGTCAGCCATCGTTGCCTGCATCTTGAGGGTCCAAGCGGGACAACAGTATCTCCAACCATGATTCATGCTACTGATTGCACTGTGAAAACATAGAGAAATCACTTTACTGGCATCAACTATGCACTTCTGCTGCATACTACCACAGCCATGGCCACTGTTGCCACTGGCAGTCGTGCCATATTGGAAGCATCTTTGCATGCACGTCTCTTTGCAGGCAATTTTTGGGACTACACAGAAAATTCACACAACAAATTGAAATTTGGGGTGGATAGAAAGCCAAAAACAACAACTGGCTTACAGATGGAGATTAGGCACTAAACAGATGCAAACACATGGATGCAGATTGCACACTATAAAGAGATGCAGCCGCATTGGCACAAAACACTTAACCAGTGGTCACACAAGTCCAAAACTGGAAAAATAAATTCTCGTTTTATGGGGTGGGGCTGGCAGTGCACTGCAGTAACAGTCCATTACCAAGATACCACAAAGCAGTACAAAATAACACAGATGGATAACAGATTCACAGTGCTGCAATTACTGTGTTGACAATAAAATGTGTCTGACTTGACGGCATGTCACACATACTACAGGTAGCATCATGAAAAATTGAAAACTTCAGTAATATAACCAAATCTTTTAAACAAACTGAAATTATGCACTGCACCACAACAATTAGAAAGAACATGTCAAAATTACTGAAAATTTACTGTGTGTACATGAACACAGTTATACAACAAAAATATAACCAAAACAGTTAGAAAGACTGCTTTTCTCCCAGTTAATCTACCTCCACCTCAGATACACTTCTCTAAGCACACCTTCAACAGTGTCTCACGGTACATAGACTGAATGTTCTAAATTAAAATTCAAAACTCTGACAAAACAATAAACACTTGATGATATGAGCACAGGAGGATTTCCTACAATCAATGTACTAAATTTGAGCAGAAATGGCTTAAAAGGTTTTTAATGGTTTTAGAGGGTTTGAATCTCAGAGCTCCGACAGCAAACTGTCTCCAGCTACCACTATGCACACACTACACAGAACTGAGGCTGTGCAGAACAATCTAGAGCCCATGTGATCTGCAGTCCCATGAACCACTGCAAAATTCGCCTTAGACTTGACAAGCAAGGAAGTAATGCTAAGTAAACTGAAATCAATGTACTTTGCATTAAAATTGGTGTAAAAGTTGTTGGGAAAAGGTGGAGTAACATGAAGTCAGTGCTTTCAATGGACTTTGCAATCATAATTAGAAGGTGAAGTACTCCACTTGCATTATGGATTATTCCGTGGATTCCGCCTTAATATGCTAATTGCTCCACATAGCAGATTTTGGTCAATTCATCCGGCTCTAACAGCTACACAGTCTGAGGCCAATAAAAAACAACTTTAATTTGGAATTTTATGTAACTAAAATCTCTTGGGCCCCAGTAGTCTCCCCCTATCGTCTGGATTTGGAATGGAACAAGTCAAAGATTTTGCCAGGCTCTCTGCCCATATATACAGTCACACAGTACTGCCACACTGCCTTTGTTTGCATCACCCCTGGCAGGCACCCAGGCCACCACTATCTTCTCAGTCCCAACTCCCCGACCACTTCACCCACCTCCAATGATCAGTTTCTCTCCCGCCTTTCTGTCACTCCTCCCAATTTTCTTCTCTTTCCTCCCCTCCGCTCATATATTTCTGGCATTTTGGGGGTTTTGGCATGTTTGTTTGGTAACTCTCTCTGCTGGCTGCCTGGATCTCCTGAGTGCAGCTCCTGCTCCTCCAGTCCTTTCCGTTCATCTGGGGCCGTGCTGTGCACTCAGCATGGTTATATACCGTGACTGTGTCACATGACATTCTGTTGCCTGATTGGATGCCGCCAGCTGCCTGGAGAAGCCAACATCATCCCCATGGCAGCAGACAACAGAATTGCAGAAATGGCATCCCCACAGACCCAGAACTGGACTTCTAGGTGAAGTCCGTATTTATCCGGTCCGTGGATTGCGGCTTTGATCTGTGGTCCAATTTCCCAAGGCACAGTCCAGCCAGCATAATTATATTTATTTATTTATTTATAACTGGAATTAAATACCTTTGAACCAGAGGTTCTTTTACAAAAGTTCTGTGTCAAAATACAAACAATACAGGGAAATACATTACAGGATAACAAATAATGAACATAGGTGACAATATAAGATAACAGTAATAGCAAGCTTGTAGTACATGCAATTATTTTAATTTATCACGATTTGTAGTGCGCTAGAAAAGGTAGCAACACAATTATGGAGTAAGGCATAAAGAGGTTAACAACTGTTTCAGAATTAAGCCAAGAAAGGAGGCCAGGAGGTCAGGAAGGAACATTAAGGAGTTCAGATGGAAGTCAAAGGAAGAGGTCAAGTAAGGGCTCCACTGGGGATGGGGTGGCAGCAAAGAAAAACAAATGGAAGGGCAGGGATTGGAGGGAGAGATGGGATGAGTACAGCAGAGTTAAAGAAGGCAGACAGAGGTATGGCATTGTCCTAATTATTGTAGGTATTATTGCAGCAGAAGGAAAATAGAGGAAGAGGTGGGGGGATTGGAGGAGGAGGGATGGAAAGTAGAGTTAAAGAAGGGGTGAGGCAGCCAGATGATTGAATTTGTCCTGAAAGGTGTAGGTATTAAGGGCTGGGAGAGGGAGTGCAGGGAAAATGGTGAGGGAGCAGTGGGGGATTAAATGGGGGTGGAAAAAGCAGAGTTGAAAGAAGGGTGAGGCAGTCAGAAGAATGACTTTGTCCTGAAGGTGTAGGTATTAGGGGTAATCGAAGGGGGTGCAGGAGCATGGGGAGGGAGGGGGGCTAGGGAGGCAGAGACCCTGGCTCGAGTAATTTGAAGCAGGAAACACTACGGTGTATAAGTGAACACAGGGCAGGGACTAAAAGGAGACAGTGTCACAGTCTGAGTAGCTGAGCCCAGCAATCGCTAGGAGCATATAAGCAAGCACGGGCAGGGACCAGAGGATTAAGGAGTGCAGTCACAACTATTTAGTAAGGAGACATGCTGGCGTAATGTAATTTTGAATGGGCCAAGGGTAGGATGTATTGATCTCAGACAGGAGGTAGTTAATATAAAGTCTAACGTCATATAACTGTTCTTTTAGAAAATTTACAAGGAGTAATGAGGGCCTAAAATGATAGCATTCTGTTACATGAGTAGCAGGGAGACAAAGTGAAGGCAGACAGTTTACAGTAAGTGACTGCATTACTTTCTGCAGTCATGTGATATCTGATTCACTGGTGACCCATGGAGTAACAAGATAGGAACATTGAAACATATCAATCAGATGACTGAAAAGAACCCTGGGCCCAGTCTGCCAATTAAACCCAGCCCCCATATGCAATCCTACACCTGACCATTTGCTCCCATCCTATGTCCCCTCTCTGTAGGAGACTCCAGTCACCTTTCCTCCCACAAGTCCCTCCCCTCCCACTTTTGTTGCTCCCATGTGTTTATCCCATGCCCTCTTAAATTCCCCTATCATTTTGCCCTCACCACCTCTGCTGACTGACCTTTCAGGGGTTCACCACCTTCTCCGTGAAGCAGTACTCTCTCCTATTTCCTCTGAACTTTCCTCCTTCCAACTTCAATTTGTGCCTCTAGTTTTGGACTTGTTTTTCTATGAAAGAGTCTCCCTTCCCTCACCTTGATAATCCCTCAAATATTTTAATGTCTCAGTCATGTCCCCCCTCTCCCTCATAATTTCAGGGATACAGATCAAGCTCTTTCAGCCTCCCTCATAGGGCTTCCCTGCATGCCATACACCATATTGGCCACCCTCCTCTGGACTCTTTCCACTCTATTGATATCCTTATGAAGGTGAGGTCTCCAGATCTTGACCCCATATTCCAGGTGAGGTCTCACCAAGGACTTGTAGAGGCATTAGCCTCCCTCCTTCTGCTTGTTATACCCCTCCTATGCATGCCAGCATGCTTATTGCCTTACCCACCACTTTTTATACTGGTTAGCCACCTTTAGGTCATCTGAGATGATAATCCCCAGATCCTGCTCCTGTTCCATTACCATAACTTCTCCCCAGTGTGTTCTGGGCCTTTGGGTTTTGTGCCCAATGTGCATTATTCTGCATTTCTTTGCATTATATCCTAATTACCAAACTTCTGACTACCCCTCCACTTTACTCAAGTCCTCCTTCATTGTTTTCTCCCCTCTAGTGTGTCCATCCTATTGCAGATCTTTGTACTGTGTGCAAATAGACACAATTTTCCATTCAGTCCTTCTGCAGTATTACCTGTAGATGTTAAACAGGATGGACCCCAATACTAAGCTCTGGGCCTTCTAATTTTCACCCTTTCCTCCCCAGATTGCACTCCAAATACCACTACCTTCTGGTGTCTGCCACTAAGCTAACTCTCCACCCACTTAGTTATTTTGGCCCTACCCCTAAACCTCCCAGCTTTCACCAGCCTTCTGTGAGGATGGTGTCAAGACTGCTGAAGTGCAGATAGACCAAGTCCACCACTCTCTGATTGACCATCTTCATCACCAAGTTGAAAAACTTGATCAGATTCATCTGGCATGACCTCCCTCTATGAACCCATGCTATCTGTCATCTTTGAGACTAGCTGCAAGGTAATTGACAATTCTCTCCTTGGGAGTCTCCATAATCTTACCAACCACTAAGGTAAGGCTGACCGGACAATAATTGCCTGCCTCTTACCTGCTGGCACTCTTGTGGAGCGGCACCATGTTCACCCCTTCTCCAGTCTCCCAGAACCCTCTCCGTGTCTAGCAACAGATTAAATAGATTAGCCAATGGTGCTGCCAGTTCATCCCTATGATCCGGGACCACTCTAGGATTTAGAGGTCTGGACCCCTTGCCTTGTCCACCCTCATCTTGTACAGTTCCTCCAGTATCTTGCCTTCTTTGAACAGGCTAGAGTCCACCTCTCTGCCCTCCATTCCCTACCACTTAACTCTGGTCCCTTACCCTCCTTTTCCACTGTGAAAACTGAACAGAAGTACCTGTTCAATAAGTCAGCCTTCTGTACATCACCCTATAATTAGACACACCACTCCACTTTAATTCTCACTGTTCCCTGCCTGGACTTTCTCTGCATGCTGACATACTGGTAGAAAGTTTTATCCCCTCTGGACTTCCCTAAATATCCTCTCCTCCATATCTGCCTTCACCCTCCTAAATGTCTGCCCTGCCACCCTCAGTTTCTCCCTGTATACCTCTCTATCCTCCTTCCCTGTGTTATTTTATACCTCCTCAATGCTTGCTTCATTTCACTTATTGCCCTTACCACCTCTCTGGTGAATCAGATTAGTCTCCTTTTCTTTTGTTTTGATGATCTTCCTCATACATGATCCGTGGCTCTGAAATTTCCCCTCATTAATGTCTCAATTCACAATCCTGGGGATCACTACAAAAGGTTATGCTGGACTCTGGTAACTTAGCTTCATTTCAAGTACTGGGTATAGGGTACATCCTTGTAACCATATGTGTGTAGCACCCTATGTTTATGCAGCTTATGGCACAGGGCACTAAAGAGATTTACTGCTTCACACTAGCGGTGGGTGAAGTGCCTCAAATTTGCCACACGTAGTATTTCATGCAGAACCCAAATTTCACATAATAGTCTGCAAAGTGAAGTGAATAACTTCCCATCTCAAAGTAAAGTGAAGTTCCATTGTTCTCTGTGGACTTAGCATTACTTTGCTTTTTTTGCTCTTAAAGGTGAATTTTGCAATGATTCATGGGATGTAAGGTCACATGAGATCTACATTGCCTTGCACAGCCTCAGTTCAGTGTAGTGTATGTAGTGGAAAGCTGAAACAGTTTGCTGTCAGAGCTCTGAGACTCAAACCATTAAAAACTAAAAACACTTTTGCCACAGCATTTTGTGTCAAAAGTTAGTACATCGATTGTAGTAAACCCTTGTGTGTTGAAATCATAGAACATTTACTGATTCTTCGTGAATATTTAATGTTAATTTAGTACATTCAGTCTCACTACTGACAGACACTGTAGAATTGTGCTTGGGTGGAGGGGCGGATCTGTGGTGTAGATTGCAGAAGGGAGATTCACACTGAGAAAGGCAATTTTTCTAACTGTTGTTGGCTAGTGTTTTAGTATTTTTGTGTTCAGGTAACACAGTAATACTTCTACACATTTTATAATTTTTTCTCTTTGCTGTGCTGCTGTGCATTTTCAGTCTGTTTAAAAAGACTGTGTTGTAGTTACTAAACTGTTAAAGTTTCTGCTCATTACCTTTAATCTGTGTGCATGCCGTCAAGTCAGGCACATTTTATTACACCACCGTAATAGCAGTACTCTTAATTTCTTAGCCCCATCGGCAGTATTTTTCCTGCTTCTATCTAGCTACTGCTGTAAATTCCCTACTTCCTGCAAAATAAGGTATTGTTGTTCCAATGTAGGATTTCTGAAAACTGGTAAAGGTCTTGTTGTGCCTGTGCAGGTACATCTATTTAGTGCTCAGTTTCCATCTGAAAGTCACTGTTGTTGTTTTGGTTTCCCATCCACCAAAACTGAATAAATATAAGGCTGCTGTTAATTGTCAGTGTTCAGTCTGTTGAAATTGTTGTCACTGTACCACTGTCATGTGTTTCCCCATAGTATCATGATTGAATAATGTTTCTCACTGTATATTATAGCATTTAACTGAAAGAAAAGACACAGTAAAGCATACTGTACCTATTGCAGTTATTTTGGCATTCTGCTGTCTTGTGGAATTCCTTGAATTTGTTAGCAACCCACAAAATTGAGAAAAAATTACTGTTTACAAGAAACATTCCTTTTCTTGATGACTCTGTGTAATCTAAAAGAATTCCCACAAAGACACGGTTAGGTAAAGGTGTTTCTGACTGTGGTGTGTGAGCCATATAAGCCAGTGGGGTATAAGCTTTTGGCTCAGTGGGCAGGCATTCTGTCACATCACATGGAATAAATAAAAAGGAAAAAATTCTTGAAGGGATAAAGTACTGTGGCAGAGATCTAGGGCCAGACAAGGTCCGTGAATCTGTATGGGTAGCAGCAGTACCTGCAGCATCACCCTTAGCGTAGGTGGTGTGTGAAATAAATTCTGTGTGTGTGTCTGAAATGAAATCTGCCAGCCAGTGGTCAAGTAACAGCAAGTAGCCGTGTAGGTAAAAGCTGCGAATTAACACTGGAGGTTTATCACAGGCATGAGGAGGATGAGTACCAATGTGGTGCATACCTCAATGTGAGTGTTGTACTCATTGCCATGTCACGATCATGAGTCACTAGACAAATCACGTTCTTCATCTTCACAATCACGAATCACACAACTTTAACTTTTTTGGTCCAACCTCGTTTTTTTTTTTAATCTTTGGTTTCATCACGAATCAGGACTGGGGATACCCACTTATCATGTCATGTCACTCAAGATCCTTGCTCTAGTGCTGTACTTCTGTTTTGTTCATGTTCTGTCGGATGCCCTACTCAAATCTTTGTCTTCACAAGAAGCCGGCCCTATTTAATCCTGTAGATATTATCTTGGTGCGAACATTGTACAGTTCCAGGAAGTTCATCATGACTGAGTCACATCATGTCTTGATCATGAGTCACGAGACCTTAGCATAGGTGGTGTGAAATACATTCTGTGTGTGTGTGTCTGAAATAAAATCTGTTAGCCAGTCATCAAATAACAGCAAGTAGCCATGTAGGTATAAGTTGTGAATTAATACTGGAGGTTTACTACAGGCATGAGGAGGATGACTTTGAATATTCAAGTAGTGTTCAGGGTACCAGTGTGGTGCATACTTCAGTGCTAATTTTGTACTCATTGTCGTGTCACGATCATGAATCACAAGACAAATCACGTTCTTCATCTTCATGATCATGAATTACAGCACTTTGACTTTTTGTCAAACATACCAAGCAGGAAAATCATATATGTCTGTACCCAGTCACAGATGATGGTGGTGCTGAAAGCAGGGCAAAGCAGAGTCGTCCTAGTGCAGTGTAAAACAGTGTACCATTGAGATTGCTGATGCAGTCATGGAAAAATAATTTCAAATGGGTACAACTTCAGCATTGAGAATTGCAGGGCTGTAAAGTATTTAACAGCGGTGACATACAGGCCAGATGATGGATATAACAAAAGACAGAAACAGCTGCACAGGGTACTGATTCTGAATGGGGTATACTAATGAACTCAGAATAACTTCTTCATCTGTTTGCAGGTAGCATCGAGGTATTGTGGATTGGCGGTATGTTCCAATCTGAAGACAGACAACAGTATGGATACACTGAAGACCTGGAAAGACAAAAATACTAATGAAAATTGTTTTCCAAATGACCCATGCAAACCCCCAAAAATAAAAATACTTACCTTTCATGGATTGACATTGTTCGTACAGCCAGAGTCAATAATCAGACACATGTGGAACACATGTGCAGTGGCAACATAGTTTCATCACTACAGTCATGAATCTGTGTGCTGTAACCTGAGAATGTAAAGAAAAAGAACAGTAATGAGAAATATTTATAATTCAGTCACTCACAGCAGTACCCCAGAAAAAATTGAAATTTTACAGTACCAAATTAGCAGGCTGCACAGATATATGGCATATGAATATGACCATGGCCAACACACTGGTGAAGGAGAAACATTCAGTATGTATGATGATGATTCCCTGCAAGGAACAACATGACAGACTGCTCAGTGCTTACAAAAAAATAGGATTCAATACAAATTAAATTGCATTGTCTCTGAAAAACATGACAGTGATGCGATAATAACTGATCAGTGTTGGTATGAATACATACACATAGGGCAGCATGTTTCAGTCAGTGCAGCAGCAGAATTTCTCAGACCATCAAATTATAGTTCAACCCCATGGTCATCTCTTGCTATCATCATTTAGCAACACACTGTACATCAGCAGCAGCAGCAGCAGAAAACAGACTGACAACAACAGCAGCAGCAGTAGGTGCCAGCAAGCCATTTTCACTTCTCGGACACTTATGCAGAGTTCTGGCTCTAGGTGCATGCTTAGCAGTCACGTCAAGAAATACTTGTGACTTTTCTGAACAGTTTTCATGTGATTGTTCTTCTGGACTTTTCATGACATTTAAACAGGAACAGCAGCAGGCTCCAGTAAACCATTTTCTCACTTGGGACACTTATGCAGAGTTCTGGCTCTAGGTGCATGCTTTTAGCAGTGTGTCAAGAACTACTTGTGACTTTTCTGAACATTTTCTTATGTGGCTAATCTTCATCTGGACTTTTCATGATTTTTAATTTTTTTGGGGGATTGTAATTGTATGTGATGGTAGTATATTCTGATTGTAGTTACTTGTCACAAGTCAATGATGCCATTTAACACACTGATGGCTTTCTGGACTTGCATTAATTTTCTTCTGTATTTTTCATGAAATGAAAAGAAAGGGCCAAAACCATCACCAGCAGCAAGTGTCGTCACAATGCAATGATGTCACTTAAGACACTGTGATGCCTTTCTGGACTTGTATAAATTTTCTTCCGAGTTTTCATGAAATGAAAAGAAAGGGCCAAAACCACCACCAGCAGCAAGTGTCGTCACAATGCAATGATGTCACTTAAGACACTGTGATGCCTTTCTGGACTGTATTGCTTTTCCTCTGTGTTTTCATGAAATGAAAGAAAGGGCCAAAACCACTAGCAGCAGTGTCACAATGCAATGAAGTCACTTAACACACAGTGATGACTTTCAGGACTTGTATTCATTTTCATCTGGGCTTTTCATGAAATTAAAACAGGAGACATTCAAACACAAAACAGTACATTGTTGGGGGCATACTAGGTGGTGTTATGGTACTGTGAATATTGTCCTGGTGCTTTAACTACATGTTCAGAAAAGGAGACTGTATTTTTGTAGTTCTTAGTTAATTTACTTTATTTTTACATGACTGATGGTCGTGAAAATAGTGAACTCTGCATGCTTTCATTACAGGTGAAACTGTCCTGCCACTATGCATGATGCAATAAAGTGGCTGGAAGATGGCATTTGACGACACAATTTAAAATGAAAGAAGCATTACACTGTCCGTAACTGGTTGGCAAACATGACTTATTATTGCATGAAAAAATAATGAGTAATAACCTAAATATTGTTTATTTCAGAAATCATAATGGCATATGTTTGTGTGTGTGTGTGGGGGGGGCATTTGTGGTAGGTGGGGAATAGGATTTACCATTATGAGGGACAAGAAATAATGGATTAAGAAAAGTTACAACACAAAGAAAACATGAACTAAACATGAATGTCATACTATATTCTATAAGTAAATAAAATATTGATTAAGAAATCTGTGAAAAGTTGAGATGAGCTTTTTGGGTGGACATTTTCTTAATCCTGTATTTCTTGCACCTCAAAATGATAAATCCTATTACACACCTACTACAAATGTCCTCTCCCCCCACACACACACACACGCCAATATGCTTTATGCAATAACCATTTTGTGATTCACTCATTACTTTATTTTAAGTAATAATAAGTTATGTGGTTGCCAACTGTACGTCCACTGTGTGCTTTCATTTGAGTTCTGGAAACCTCACCTCAAGAAGGACATTGACCATTTGTAAATAATGCAGAGAAAGGCTATTAAGTGGTGCATGGACTGCATCACAGGTCATATGAAGCAAGACTAGGGAGTTGAACCTATACTCTCTTGAGCAGAGAATAAACAGAGAGGACATGATTGAAACATTGAAGTATGTGAGGGATTTAACGCAGCTAAGACAGGCAATCTATTTCAACAGAACACAGCAGCATGCACAAGAGGTCATGATATGAGACTAGTAGGAGGAAGGTTCAAAAGCAACCTTAGGAAGTACTTCTTCACAGAGAGAGAGAGAGAGACAGACCAGTGGAACAGCCTACCCCAGGAGGTGGTGGCATCAAAGACAATCACAGGGTTCAAACTCGCTGGGACCTAGCAAAGGACACGTTAGAATGAAGGCTGCATGGAGAGGGGTAGTTTCTAGGGCAGACTAGATGGATTCCACTGTCCCCACCTGCTGACACTTTTCTTATGTTATTATGTTCTTGTGTAAATTGTGCAGCCAAAAGCCATCTTCAAGACACCTTTATTGCAGCATGCATAACTGTAGGACAGTTTCACCTGTAATGAAAGCGCAGCATTTGCCATCTGATGACCATCACTCATGTAAAAATAAAGTACATTAACTAACAACTGTGGAAAATAACAAACAAAACATTGACTGGACAGAAATGTCACACTTAGGCTGGTAGAAAAAATAAGCATTACTGAAGGAAAAACTGAAAAGCAAAGGAGACATATACGAACATATGAAGAAGCCAGCATAAGAAGGCCACTTGGTCTATCAAGTCTGCTCTTATTGCAGGGTCCATTGCTTGACCTAATGTCCCTGCCCTCTCTCCCACTTCTCCCATCCTCCCTACCCACGACCCTTACGCCTCCCCTATGCCTGTCCCAGCTCTCTTAAAACTGCCCACTGTCGACAATGAGAGTACCTCTTCTGGCAGTGCATTCCAAGTGTCCAACATCCTCTCTGTGAAGAAATGCTTCCTGACCTCCCTCCTAAGACTCCCCCCTCCAGCTTAAGACTGTGCACCCTCTTATTATGGTTGCCACTCATCTTAAAGAGACCTCTTCTAATCAACCTTATTTATCCTTTTCAAGTACTTGAAGGTCCCAATCATGTCCCATCTGTCTCTCTTCTGTCTTCCAGGGAGTACACGTTCAGTGTCCTCAACCTCTCCTCATATGCCTTACCCTGTTGATCAGCTGTCATCATTGTTGCCCTCCTCTGGACTTTCTCCAGCAGGTTAATGTCCTTTCTGACATGTGGACACGGTACTGAACTCCGTACTCTAGATGAGGCCTTACCAGTGACCTATACTAGGGCAATATAACCTGCTCTCTCCTACTACTGATTCTCCTAGATATGCATCCCAGCATCTTGTTTGCCTTTGCTAGTGTTTTCTTGCACTGCATGGAGTGCTTCAGGTCACTAGTGATCATCACTCCCAGGTCCTTCTCCTCCTCTGATGCAAATAATTGGACTCCATTCAGGTAGTACTCAGTCCTAGGATTCTTGGCTTCAAGATGCATAACTTTGCATTTCTTGGCATTAAATCCAAGCTGCCAGATCCTGGACCACCTACCTAGCTTTTGAGATCTTCCTGTAGGTCCTGTATCCCTTCAGCTGTGTTCACTCTCCTACAGAGTTTGGTGTCATCCATGAATAGGCACATTTTGACCTTAATACCATTTCCAGTGTCATTGATGAAGACATTGATAAACACCAGTCCAAGCACCAAGCCTGTGGTACCACACTAGTTACTCGTCTGGTGCTAGATAACTCTCCCAGTGTGGCTCAGTTGGTAGCACATCCGCCTCTGGACCAGAAGGTTGTGGGTTCTCGTCCACACCGGGATTGGGCTTGCAGCTAAAAATTGATGGCATCTGGGTGCAGTATTGAGTGCTGTACTGCTGGGGTGCCGTCTCGGATGAGACGTTAAACTCAGGTCCCTTCTGCCCATCCTGGTGTTGTACTGGTGGGTGTCCAGGTGGAAGTAAAGAACCCAGGGCACTCTTCTGCAGAGCAGGAGCATTCCGGTGTCCTGGCCAACATTCCCCTTCCCATAAACTGGTTCATGCAATTATCCAGGCTGTGTGTGGGTGACGATGTGCGATATGGCCGCCACCACATATTCAATCACTTCACTACCATTCTAGCATTGCTTTTAAGCACTTTGGGATACTGTGTATGGAAAGCACTATATAAATGCTGATTCTTCTTCTTCTTCTTCTTTCCTCCACAACCACTCTCTGAGTTCTGTCCTTCAGCCAGTTTTCCACCCATATGGCCATCTTTTCCTAACCCCAAGATCTACCAACTTCCTAATCAACCTTTTGTGGGGCACAGAGTCAAAGGCCTTGCTGAAATCAAGATAGAGGATGTCTACTGCTTAGCTCCTGTCTACAGTCCTAGTGACACAGTCAAAGAAGTCAATTAGATTTGTTTGACATGATCCCCCCACCCATGAACCCATGCTGCTCCTCGCATCCTGGAGACCATGCACCTCCAGATATTCCACCAACCTCTCCTTTTAGTATGGTCTCCATGAGCTTGATCACAATGGAGGTCAGACTGACTGGCCTGTAATTCCCTGGGTTATCCCTTGGGAAAGCTTTGTGAAGCGGCACTACATGTGCTGTTCTCCAGTCCTTTGGTACTATGCCTGTCTTTAGTGGACTGTTAAATAGGTCCGCCAGTGGCCCTGCCAGCTCCTCAGCCAGTTCCTTTATTACCCTTGGATGTACTCCATATGTGCCTGGATATTTGTCCACCTTCAATGCCAGCAACCCCTCCCAGACTCTATTCTCCTCTATCACTACATCTGTGTCCGCCCCTCCTCTTTCCCTCACCTGAAGGCACTAGTCTGTCCTTCTCCTTGTGAAAATGGAACAGAAGTATTCATTTAAAACAGTAGCAGAAAAGGTCAGAGCCAAAGGTTGGCATTCAGTAAATATAAGGGAATACAGCAGGACGAAGATAGGGAGGCATACCAAACTTCTAAGGGAAACAGGTAAGGCAGTAAGACAGGCAAAGGCCCACACCGAGGAAACAATAGTAACAATAAAAAAAGGGGACAAGACTTTCTATAGATACATTAGTGAAAGGAGAAAGTCCAGAGGTGGTATTGCTAAGATCAAAAGGGATAAGGAGGAGTGTATGGAGGAGGACCAAGGAAAATCATCTATCCTAAATTGATACTTCTGCTCAGTATTTACTGAGAAAGAAGGTAGGGCAGGTCCCACAGCTCAGCACCATGGACACAGGAGGGAGGGAGGTGTGCAAGTCCCTTCAGAAAAGAAAGGGTCCTACAAGAGCTCGCTAAGTTCAGGGTGGACAAGGCAGTGGGACTGGATGGCATACAGCCCAGTGTACTAAAGTTGCTAAGGGTGGATTCAGCAGAGCCATTATCAGAACTGTTTAGTGAGTCTATGAGCACAGGAGAGGTCCCAGAAGACTGGAAAAGTGCTCATGTGATCCCGCTTCACCAGAGTGGTAGCAGAGAAGGCAGTGAACTATAGACCAGTCTGCCCCACCTCAGTGAGCAAGATTATGGAGGCACCCCTTAAGGAAAGGATAGTGCAACACCTAGAATCCATAGGAGCACAGGATCCAAGACAGCATGGGTTTACAACAGGAAGGTCCTATCAAACTAATCTCATAGATTTCATTGGCCTCAGTAGTGGGCAAGATTATGGAGGCATTCCTTAATGAAAGGATAGTGCAACATCTGGAATCCATAGGGAGCACAGGATCCAAGACAGCATGGGTTTACAACAGGAAGGTCCTGTCAGACTAATCTCATAGATTTCTTTGACAGGGTAACTAGGAGTGGTGGACCAACAGGGTGCAGTTGATGTCACCTACCATTACTTCAGCAAGTTTCCAATACTGTTCCGCATAGAAGATTGATTAATAAGCTGGGTAGGCTCAGGGTGGGTCGAAGTTTGTCAACTGGATGGCAAACTGGTTGGTGACAGAACACAGAGAGTGGTGGTAAATGGTATACAGTCAGAAGAGATGCAAGTCACAAGTGGAGTACCTCAGGATCAGTTCTGGGCCAGTCCTCTTCAATATCTTCATCAGTGACATTGCAGATAGACTGGAGGGTAAGGTTTGTCTGTTTGCAGATGACACCAAGATCTGCAACAGAGTAGATGATCCAGATGGGGTGGGCAGAATAAGAAGAGATCTGGATAAACTAGCAAAATGGTCAGAAGAGTGGCAACTGGGGTTTATGGCAAAAGAAGGGCAGAACATGTACATAGGAAGAAAGCCCTGAAGCCACTTATAGGTTGGGAGGAGTTACCTGCAGTCACAAGGGAAGAAAGAGACTTAGGCGTCATCCAGATGACCACAAATCATCAAAGCAGACCACTAAAGAGTAGGTAAGGCTAGAGAGATGTTGGGGTGTATTAGTAGGGGTATCACAAATCGAATGAGGGAGGTAATAACCGTCTTTACAAGACACTGGTTAGGCCCTCATCTATAGTACTGTGTGCAGTACTGGAGGCCACACTGCACAAGGACATTAACAAAATGGAGGCAGTCCAGAGAAGGGCAACCAAAATGGTGCAGGGACTGCATCAGAAAACATATAAGGACAGATTAATGGAGCTCAATATGTATACCCAAGAGTAAAGGAGAGAGAGACATGATATGATCGAAACATTCAAACATCTTAAGGGCATTAACAAGGTGAAAGAGTCTAACATGTTTCAGTATAAGAAAAATAGCAGGACAAGAGGACACAGCATGAGATTAGAGGAAGGCCGATTAAGAGGTAATGTGAGGAAGTTCTTTTCACAGAAAGGGTGGTGGATGCATGGAACAGCCTACCTCAGGAAGTGGTGGATATTAATACACTGCAGGGCTTCAAACAGCCATGGGATAGGCATAAGGGAGCAATACAGATGAGTATGAATAGATAGGCCATTGACAGAGTAAAGGCCTATGGCACATTCATAAGGTAGAAAAATGGACAGACTGGATGGGCCTTGAGGTCCTTATCTGCCGTCAACTTCTATGTTTCTGTTTAGTATCTCTGCTTTTCCTCCATTATCCTCTCCTCCACCCCTTTCCTAAGCCTAACAATCCCTTCCTTCCTGTCCCTTTTCTCACTCATACAGTGAAAGAAAACTTCTCCCCGTTTTAATTCCTTCAGCTATCTGTAGCTCCTTCTCTGCCTTTGCTCACCTGACTTTCTTACTTGCCTTACTATCCAACCTTCGGTAATTTTCCTATCCACCTCTCTCTTGGTCTTCCTGAATTTTCTATAGGCCAACCTCTTTTCCCATACTGCCTGGGCAGCCTCAGAACTGAACCAGCTGGGTGCTTTGACCCTAGTGTTCTTCCTCCTGAGTCTAACACACTCATCTATGGCAACCAGTATTCCTTCCTTAATGATGGACCACCTGTGTTCCACCCCATATCTGTTCTATGCCTGCCATATGGCTCTTAGCACTCACATATATTCCTGAAGTCCGCCATCATGAAATCCAAGACTTTGGTCTTAGTAGAGATGCCTTCCTGCCCATATCCAACTGGCACCACACTATGCAATGATCACTACCACCCAGTGGCTCCCTGACCATTATTTCCTGTACATGCTTCCCATTTGTGAGCAGCAGATCAAGAACTGCCTCAGCTTTTGTTGGATCAGTGATGCCCTGAGTCAGGAACCAACTCTGCAGTCCTTCCAGGATCACCCGACTCCTAGCATGTCATGGATGGTATGCTCCAGTCCACCTTGGGCAGGTTGAAGTCCCCACAATTCACCTCTCCTTTCCCCACAACTTCCGATGTTTGTGAGCTCAGTTCCCTGTACCTCTCCTCATCCTGATTGTGTGGTCTGTAAACCACCACCAATCTCACCTTTCTTCCTGTATTGGACCTTAACTGAAAACATAATGCCTCCACCTTCCATTCCTCCAACTCCTCCTTCATGCAAGTTATTCCCTCCTGATATAAGCTGCCACCCTCCCCTTTCCAACTCACCCTGTCCCTCCTGTATAGTTTATATCCAGGGATCGCAAGGACCAGTCACGATGTGATGTGGCCCAGGTCTCAGTTACTGCAGCTATGTCCACCCTCCTGTCCACTAATAGTGCCTGCAGGTCTTCCATCTTGTTTACAAGACTCCGTTCATTCAGAGACACCACCCTCCACCTAGAATCTGACCTTTCTCTTCCTTCTATTCTTCTATTCATATATCCCTCTGTGTGCACCTCCACATCTCCTTGTTATGTGTTCCTCATCCCTCCACCTTTGCTAACTGCATTCTTGTCCCTTCCACCTCCTCCTCCAGATCTCTTCCATCACTGTGGGGGTTCGGCTGACCTCCTCCTCTCGGAGTCTGTGGGCCTGCATGCCCCTGCCCCCAAATCAGTAGTTTAAATTAAATATGTGGTGTTATGTATTCCCTAATTTATCCTGAGTACCCTCAACCCTCCCTAATGAGGTGTAGCCTGTCTGGTGAAAAGAGTTGTTTGTTTGACCAAGTCTCCTCCCAGTATAAAGAGTGCTTTGTTTGACCAGGCCTCTTCCAGTCCCTAATACAGATGAACATCTCCTCCTGTACCATTTTCTTAGCCAGTCATTGAAATTCTCTATTTTTCTTTTCCTGGCTGTACTGGCCCTTGGTACTGGTATCACCTCTGAGAAGGCCAGCAAACTTCCTTCCTCCCTGGAGATCTTCCTAACTCCCTGAATCTACTTTGCACTACTCCACCTCCTCCTAGCTAGGTCATTGGTTACCAAATGTATAACTAAATTAGGTTTGCCTCCAACCTCCCTTACTATTTCCCTTATTCATGGACCCATCTTCCCAGCTGTCATCCCTGGCATACAAACAACTCTCCTGCTTGCACTTGGGTCCCTTTCCTTCCCCAGTGAATACTCCTAATTATGGAGTCCCCTATTATTGCCACCCATCCATTCCCTACATCCACTCTTCCCGTCATTCCTTTCTTACGTTCGATATTGCTGCTTCCCCACCTCACTGCTCCCTCTGCACCCTGGTGGACTTATCTCCACATCCACAATTTATCCCTTAACTGTTTTTCCATCTCCCAATCTGCCCTCCCTTTGACTATTTGTATCTGCTCAGTTTTCCTTCTCTTTTCCTTTCCTTTTCCTCTCCCTTCCTCCACTTCATTTTGCCTGCCTCCTCTTCCTTGCCCACCCTGATTAGTTCCCTACCCTCCCTGTACTCCTATCTCAACCCTTGCTCAACCTGACCTCCTACCTCACCTTCTGCTACCCTCCTCCTTCCAGACAGTGGTGTAAATCTATTCAATAAAGGCCCCTTTAGAATTTCCCACCTCTGATGCTACACCCACATTGCCACCCTTCACCTTACCATCTTGCCATTCCTCCTCCCTGGGCTCCTATTCTCAGAGGAAGACATACTCCTGTATACTGGGTGCTCCTCCCCTCCCATTACTTCTGCCTGATGCCATCACTCTCCTGGGCTTCATCCTCTGCCTTTTCCTCCCTGCTCTGCTCCTCTGAGTTCCCACCCATCCTCCCCAGCTCCCATCTGAGCAGCCTTATTTCAGCCCTTAGCACTCCAGGCTCTTACACAGGACATCCCATTTACTCTACATCACCCCAGGAAGACTGCTGCCCCACAGTTATGCAGTTTACCATTGTCCTGCTTCCCATACATGTACCTCTTCCCCATTTCCTCCAAGCCCAGCTTCTCCTAGCCTCCAGTTATACATAACTATAACATTCAAAAATCTATAAATTTCTATCTCACTTTACTATCAAAAGGTAATAACAATCATACTATTCTGCTAATACAGATTCTATTACAGAACCAAATACAAAGCAAAACATCTGCTACTTAGCAAGAACAAACAGGTGACAACATACCAAGCTGATGTAGCTTTTTTTAAAAATAGAGAAAAATAATTAGTTTTTAAACTAGAAGAAATT
Source organism: Neoceratodus forsteri (assembly GCA_016271365.2). Taxonomy (NCBI): domain Eukaryota; kingdom Metazoa; phylum Chordata; order Ceratodontiformes; family Ceratodontidae; genus Neoceratodus; species Neoceratodus forsteri. The sequence goes on from CM057453.1 coordinate 243,894,762, forward strand.
AGCAGCCCCAAAGCATCTTGAACTACAAGAAAGAATACAGTCCCACACTGCTGAATGGCTGCCACAGTAATTAAACAGCTAAACAAGATTGGAGAAAGAAGAAAAAATCAGAAACAGCACAAAAGATATAATGAGATGATTTTGGGGGTGGATTAAAACTTATGATCACTACTGAATATATTACAGGACCTATGAGGGCTGTTGCTATCCACCAACACTAATTCCTGCAGCAAATGGATAATTTCCACATTTTGACCTCAATGCGGGTAAGCTGTTGGACGGCACCCTCTACAGCAGTTTTAAGGACCTCCACCTCTGCCCACATAACAGCCAGGTGTTACCGGCTGCTGTGATGGGTCATATTGTGACTGGTCAGCTGTGGTGATGGGCCCCGCCACCTCTGCTGTTTTAATTGAGTGGGCCCTGCAAAGGCGGTGACATGTAGGCAGAGGATCACACTGGGCCACAGCTGCAGGAGTGGCTGCTACCTCCTGCAGCTTGGCATCCCACTGTTCTTGGTGGTGGGCAGCAGTATGTGTCCTTGGCCCACTGGTCCCTAAGTGTCTGACCTTGCACCCAGCTGGACCAGCACACTGCACACCTTGCACTTACTACCATGGAGTCACCCAGGATTTTCTAAAAACTCCCACTCTGGAGAGCTCTGTGCGGGACCCGCACAGGAAGTGGGGGCAGACACAACAAAGACTGAGTTGATGCCGCTGTTGAGGGGCAACTGCATGCTGCGCTGACGGTGGTGGAGGGCAACAATCTCTGGCTGCTGTTCTTCAGGCTGCTGAATGAGGCTGCTGCTGCTGATTTGGCTGCTGCTGCAGCTGATGTTCTGCATGCAGCTTTTGTTGGACCCCTGCTGCCGGGACTGTCAGTGGCCACACCAAAGTAACCCTCTTTAAATGCACTGGGTGGCCGAGGCCACCCTGATTCTTGGCTCCCAGTGCCAGCAACCCTTCTCCCTCTACGATCCACATCACAACCATGATCCATCACCAAAAAAGGAAAACTTCTAGTTGGAAAGATGGACTGCACACAAGACAAACTCAAACAAAACCTGGTTTCAAGAGCAAAAGAAAATCTTTAATTAATAAAACCCTGCTGCAGAACAGTTTTACAATAAATAACTACAAAGAAAACAACCAATGCAAAAACAAATTGACTATAAATGTAGTCTCTCTCTCTCTCTCTCTCTATGTGTTCTTATCAGGAGATAACCCACACCTTGGAGTGTGTTATTGTGCTTATAAAATGGGCACTGAAGTAGAGAACGAAAATTAAAAAGAAAAATAGCTGTTAAAATGGAAAAAGTGATAGAAATATGTAACCCCTTTGTTACCCGGGTTACTAGAATCCCAGTAAGACCTAGTGGTAGGCAGGGAAGGCAGCTTGTGAAACTCCAGTTAAATGGGTTTCACACTATCTCACTCTGTTCTCAGTCTCAGCTGAGACTGAGGGATGACATCACCAATAGAACTATCACAGCTGCATGAACCACATTGGAATCTGCAGCAAAGGGAGTTGTTAGAATGTTGGGAGGTTTTGAAGTTCAGTGTTCAGTCAGTCTTCAGTCGGTCTTCAGTGAGTGAGTGTGAAGTTGGGAGCTTACTGAGAAAGCAGCTCAGTGAAGGCTCAAGGAGTCTCAGCCCTGACAGAGGGCTACTTTTAGGTAGAAGGTGTGTGTCTCCACCTTAAAGAGAGACACAGAAGATAACTGAAGTGGTGGAGACCGCTGTTTTGGGTCTCAGTGCCCCCTCTTCAGGGGGGGCAGGAAAGGGTTCCCTGCAGATTCCTGGGGCAACCCCTAGTTCTGTTTGTGAAGGAAAAGCTGCCTATGTGTTCCAGTGTTTATTTGGGAGAACAAGATGATTTGTGAGTCGCCTGTGGGGTACCTGCAACGTAAGAGTGAGTGTCTGCTCTTGCTAAAAGGGCCTATGTTTTTCACCCTGTTACTTGTGTGATAATGTGAGGATTGAACTACTAAATATTGGGAAGCCTAGAGTAATGGGCTAGCAAAGTAACAGTAGGTTCAAGTCCAGAGCTTGTTGGGATGCAAATGATATGTAGAGGAGATGTGACAGACGTCTACCCAGAATCTACATTTGAAAGTTCAGTAAAGGAATTGTTCAGTTTCCAGAGAAATGGCGGGTATGGGCTGTGGAGTTGGAGGTGGGTGGCCCTCTATCTTTAGTGACCAGGTCCACCTCTACGGATTTCTTCTGTGGATGTCTACTTTGCCTCAGGCACTTGGCCAGTGATGAGGGTAGTACCCAGATGCGGGATTGTAAGAAAATTCTCTCTAGGAGTCAAAGACTCTAGTGTGGTTTGGGAGCCACAACAGGATAATTGGTTCATTCCTCAAATGGACCATGAATTGGATAATTGGTTCATTCCTCAAATGGACTGCAGATCAAGTGGCCGTGGGGAACGGGCCAGTGGAAAACCCAAGTAGTGTACAAGTCGGGCTGTATACCCAAAGCTGTGTGCAAGTCCGGCTGTGCGCCTGGTGGGTTTAGAGCCTGAGGGCTGGAAATAGTGATAAAGTGTTCTGTTGTCTCTAATCTGCATTACTAGGAAATGTAGCCCCATTGGGGTCCATCTATGCTTTGTTTGTTCAGCTTGGATGTGAATAAAAGCCACATTGAAGAATCCATTCCTGGTTCTGGACATTACAGTTATTGCTTCCTGTGTTCGGATTTACTTGGGGCCCCTGTGCAGAGTAGCCAAACCTAGGTCCCCTGTGCCGAGTAACCTCATCCTCTCCGAACCCAGTCCCCACTCAGGTACTGCTGTCAACTTCAACAGCATGCCACCTGTCGCTTTGACAAAAGGCAGGGTGAGGGGTTACAAATATTTTTTTAGTTGGAGGGATAAAGTAGCTCTATATAAAATGTTCTGTGCAGTATAGTATACAGTATTTGTGTCAGTAAAACTCTCCCCAACTAGAAATAGTAGCCCTTCCCCATTCCTATCACCATGACCAGCAAAGATAGAGAGGGGTTATTTTATTTTTTTATTTTAAATTGATATTAGCAGCAATGAAAGTTGGCTCATAAGAGAGGTATGGAGCTGTACTGCTCACTGACATTATGAAGCTGTTGCTGATTGGAGTGACTGTTACAGTAACTGTTTACTTTGTGTGTTATTGAAGCAAGGGTTTACAAAAATAGTTTAATCTGAAGCAGCCTGGGCCTTTGAGCAATGGCTGGACTGTTCCGGGAAGAACTTGTTTTTCAGGAGCCACCGTAGTAAGTGGCTTGCATTTTTCGGCTTTTTTTCCACTCGAGATAAACATGTGTTTCGCAGTCTTTTTCAAATGGCTGTTTTGGTTTCATGTGACTTGGATATATATTGTGTTATCATTGTCTTTGCAGAGAATTACCATGGAGTGATTGGCAATGAGTAGGTGGGTGAGCTTACTTAGCAACTGAATTGCATTTTCAGATCCTGATTGGCTTCGTTCTGTGCCAGGTTTACTTGATGGAGTCAGTTACTTTCAGGTTTAAACTGCAGTCCATGTTTATGAGGATGTAACAGGTTTACAAGTGAGCTACTTGCCGGTTGGCATTTGTGTGTATCTGTTGGTTGGGAGGTGTTATCAAAAGGGCCACAGAGCTGCAGCTTGCTGTTTTGAGAACATGATGTTGTGAACACTGATACTTTAGTGTCATTATGGTTTGCTACAGTTAGTGCCAGTTGACAGGATACATGCTGATAAGGACACAGCAGAGACTGGCATTCAGCCAATCAGGATTCTGGATTTGTTTAACCCATTTTGTAACTATATATATATATATATATATATATATATATATATATATATATCACTCTTGAGCTCAGCCTGCAACTTCCTCCTTCTTCAGAACGTGAAAGTGACACACTGACATCCTGCCTATTAAGTTCCTCCCTGCATCATGTGACCTACAAACCTGGAGAAACAGTGAGACATGTGATCTAGGGTCTTTTTCTACCAACGTCACCTTATCAATTCTGTAACTAGAAGTTAACCTGAAATGAACAACATGAAGTCCATTAAAAGGCACATTTCGGGTTTTAATGAGTGTTTCCTGTAGCACTACGCAAGCTCAAGTGGTCCACTGATTCACTTCGAGTTCATAATAGAACGTTACTGCATTTCTACTTCACAGAAATGCACATGTTGCAAGCCTATTCAGCAAGGCCTCCAACCTCAATATTGCTTTTCATTCATCCTTCACAACTTTTCTGCTCTATGGGGACTTTCCTATTCAAATTAAATGACACTACTGGAGCAATAGTATTCAAATGATTTAATGAATCATTTAAAGAGAACCCAACAATAGCTAACGTTAAGACATTAAATAAAAGATGAAGTCTTGTTTATGAAAAAGGGGTTACTTATTCTTGAGCGTGACTGGTTCCCTGGACAGGAGAAAACACTAATGCTTCAGCTTTAAAATTGGAATAGCAAAGATTAGTAACTCAAAAAAAAAAAAAAATACTATTGATAGTTTAGAGAAAATACATGGATTTCTCTCTTCTTCTAAGTTATGGACCTGACCTACCATTTCACCCACCCTAGTTAAAGGGAAAGTTCTCAGCCTACTTTATTTATACCCCTGTAGCTTGTAACTATAAACAATGAATCACCCTCTGTATCCCCCTAATGTCATCCTTTTCAAATATACTGTAAATGAGGATGTTTCACACAGTTTTGCCCTGGTGTGAAAATCTGCTTGTCTGCATTCCAAAGGTCATGTCCCCACTATGCAAGGCATTGTGGAAGTTGATGATGCATACAAGTAGACCCCAGCAGAAGTTATACCTATTGTGAAGTTCTTGTATTCTCTAAAAGCATTCTTTTCTAATTCAGATACACTTTTTTTGTATTTAACATTTTTCCACCCTGGAGCCCTGGCAGGTGGCTTTGTCCTTCCCAATGGAGGGACTTCTCTCTCGTCCTCACCGCTCCCATGCTAGGTGGCCTCAAACTATTGCCATGGATTTCCCCCGCGGCAGGACCAGGAGAAGGTTGCCAACTTCTTGTCCCTCCCAGAGACCCAATCCAGATTCCCGGCCTCTCCTGGGAGCAGCGGTCCATCATCAAGCCTACCACGCTCAATTTTTCCTCCAGTTTTCACCCATCCCCTCCTGCTAACGTGAGGATGTTGGTCTCCAGCCTCCCAACCCATACTGTCCTCCAGCAAGTGTCAGAGGGCAGTCAATGAGTGGAAGTCTAGTCTCCCTCCCCAAGAGAGGAGAGCAGTCCTCTGGACACACAATCCTCTTCCCTCCTGCCGATCCCCCGTGTCCCAAGCTCATTCCCAAACCTGGGTCACTGACATGGAGCAAAATTCAGGTACACTTTAAAGACAGAAAACAGCAGGGCATTTACTATGCCTCGAAATGTTTCATGGCCAGCATAAGATAACAAGCATTTGTCAATGCCGAATGCTTACTTGCTGGCATTCGCATTGGTGGGGTGTGCCTTTGGGTCATTAGGCATAACAACCATGCCATTTCACCACACCTACTCTGCAGACACCAAAGTGTATGGTGTGCCTTGGGGTCTTTGGCCCTTATGCTCGCCCCATTCCATTAGGAAATACAGTGAGATGGGTGCAGTATAGGAGAATGGGGTGAACTTTGGGGCCAAAGAGACCAAGGCACACCTCAATGCCTCTCACTGGCTGTAGGGTGTGGGTGGGGGTGGAATGGTATGAGCATTACAGGTGACAATCCCAAGTCACATCCATGATGCCTGTCAGTCTCTACAAGGTGGGCCGTTATGGTCAGAAACCCTAATACCTCAGGTGTTCATTGGTATTTTCACTCCAAATTTTCAACACAGGTTTTGTGACCCCACCTTATGAAAAGTGGTAATATCAGTTTGTTAAATGAAAGCTGATTTTGCACAGTGACTCCGCATTTGGCACCACAGGTGTGGAAACACATTTCGAACAGGATGTGAAAAATGACAGTGGTACTGTTCAGGGGAGGTGTAAAATGGCAATGTTGAAATTCTGCAGTGAAAATAGTAAAAAACTGATGGCGTCCACGGCGCGCGAGAAACTGTGCAACGACACCCTTAATGTAATTACTTTGGGGATTTTTACAGCAGATTGTCATTACAGGCATTTTGGGACCTTCGCTAATGAACAGTGTCATTGTCATTTCTTAATCTGTTCCAACAGTGATTTCCTACAGCGACTATGCATTTCTGCACAGAAAGTGTGAAAACACATTTCGCCATGTTGTGAAAAATTACAGCTGTACTGTTCATAAGGAAGGTGGAAAAATGCCAGTGGAAAATCTGGACTGAAAATGTTACAAATTCATGATCTTACAAGGGTGTGTGTGGAAACAGCTAATGCTCGCTCATAACACAGTCATTTTATTGACTTTCAACATAGCCATTTTAAGACTTCTGCTCATGAACAGTGTCACTTATTTTCTTAATCTGTCCCAAACATTGATTTCACACACCATCTGCGCCACTGTGTGCTACATGTGTGGAAACACAGTTTGAGGGAGATGTAAAAATGACAGCTGTACTGCTCTATAAGGAGGTGTGGAAATGACAATGTTGAAAATCTGGAATGCATATATTAATAATTATAAACTTACGAAGGCATGTAGGAACTTGTGCAACGACGCCTGTAAGACAGTCATTTTGGATTTTTTGACAAATTTTCAACATAGCCATTTTAAGACCTCTGCTCATGAACAATGTCACTGTGATTTTCTTAATCTGTCCCAAACATTGATTTCGCATATCGACTGTGCCATTGTGCTATATGCACGGAAGCACATTTTGGGCAAAATGTGAAGAATGACAGCTGTACTGCTCATAAGGAGGTGTGTAAAATGGCAATGTTGAAATCTGGTTTGCAAATAATTATAATTTGCAAACTTACATGCATGCATAGGAACTGTGCAATGTATGCGTAAAACAGTCATTTTGGGAATATTTTCACCAAATTTTCAACATAGCCATTTTAAGACCTCTGCTCATGAACAGTGTCACTGTGATTTTCTTAATGTGTCCTAAAACATTGATGTTGCACATAATCGACTGCACCATTGTGTGCTACATGCATGCAACACATTTTGACAGATGTAAAGAATGACAGCTGTACTGTTCATAAGGAGGTGGTAAAATGGAAATGTTGAAAATCTGGTGTGCAAATATTAAAAATTTTCAAACTTACAAGCGTGCATATAGGAACTGTGCAACGACGCTTGTAAAACAGTCATTTTGAGGATTTTGTTCTGACAAATTTCAACTTAGTTTTAAGACCTCTGCTCATGAACAGTGTCACTGTGATTTTCTTAGTCTGTCCTTAAACTTTGATTTCGCAGACCAACTGCGCCATTGTGAGCTACATGCACAGAAGTACATTTGTGCAAGATGTGAAGAATGACAGCCGCATTCCGTCATCATAAGTGAGGTGTGGTAAATGGCAATGTTGAAAATCTGGAATGCAATATTAAAAATTTGCAAACTTCAAGCTGCATAGAACTGCGCAACGAATGCTCATAAACAGTCATTTTGGGGAATTTTTCACCAAATTTTCAACATGGCCATTTTAAGACCTCTGCTCAAGAACAGTGTCACTGTGATTTTCTTAATGTGTCCCAAACATTGATTTGCACACCGACTGCTGCCATTGTGTGCTACATGCATGCAACACATTTTGGACGAGATGTAAAGAATGACAGCTGTACTGTTCATAAGGAGGTGTGGTAAAATGGCAATATTGAAAATCTAGATGTGCAAATATTAAAATTTGCAAGCGTACGAGCATGCATAGGTCTGTAATGCACTCAATAAAATAGTCATTTTGAATTTTTCAAAATTTTTAACTATAGGGTTTTTGGGGCCTACTTCATGAATGTGACAGTGTCATTTTCACATCAGTCCTAAAAGGTGTTTTTGTGCAGTGACCATGTAAATCACCTTTCGGGACTGAATAAACAAAATGACAGTGCAAGAATCTATGAGGTGGGTCCCAAAACCCCATATTGAAAATTTGGTGAAAGAATTCCAGAAATGCATGAGATATGCATCAAAGTTAAAAAAACTATTTATTCCATTATACAGTTTACCGGCTTTCCTCAGTTCGCAGGTCGGCTTTGAAGAATGCAGAACATGTTCTGCTCCATCAAGATTGTTGCGCCCAGATTCCAGAGGTAAGTATGGGGTGAGAGGGTGGGGAGGCAGGGTGCACAGAGGGTGGGCACGTGGGTGGGGGAGGGTCAAGACAGTCAGCAAGGGAACGTTTTTCTTCTAGTTTTTTTTTCTTTAGGAAGACGACATGGGATGTTTGCCATGTTGGTAGGCCCAGCATGGCAGCTGGAAGTTTTTTTGTGGGTGCAGCAGAGCTGATGGGGGATTGTTACTCCCTTCAGCCATAGACAGATTTGTCATGCTGGGTGTGCTTCCAGTGTGGAACCTGGAAGTGTGTTGGGGACAGCAGATGGATGTTTGCCAATGTGGCACCTGGAAGGCTGTTTAGGGAGTGGTGGAGCTGACGGGAATTGGGCACCCGTCAGCCTTACAAATTTTGCCATGCTGGGATAAAACTCTGTTGGGGGAGCACAGTGCAGCAGATGGGGATTGGGCACCCCTGTTGGCCATACTGTGTGTGTGGGGGAGCACATAGAGCATGCCTGGGGTGGGCTCCGAGTGTGTTGTTGTTTGGGGGAGAGGAGCTGTCTATGACAACTCTTTCACTGCAGTGCTGTCGTAGGACTTTGCATACGCTGACGCAGTATGCAAATTACCTACAAGCTGAAGTGCTTTTCTTTCAACTGTACTCTGCTGTATTTGCAAAGGCTGTCATAGACAGCTTTTACATTCATTGACGCAGTGAGGCTGCACCTGCAAAAAGGCAGCAGGACATTGAAGTAGGGAGGCACACCTACTAATTTTCTTATGGTGGCACTATGTTTCTTGCACATGCGCAGCAAGCAAACATAAAACATAAAGACCTTCAGAGGATGGCAACCACATTAATTCAGTGTAACCACTGCAGGCCTTAACACCAAAACATTATAAAAATTCCAGGATGGCTTACATGAGTTAGATCATGGCCTTGTAAGCAGCTTTTCACACCAGACTTAGTTACCTTCATTACATTAAAATCCTGATCAAATTAGGAGGGTGCTATAGAGGCAATCATTATGCATGTCTATAAACTACACAGGAGACAGAATAAAAGCCTAAGGATTCTTTCCTTAAGAGGAAAGCAGTTCCTTTCCTCAAGACAGGTTACAGACAGCTCTCTCTCTCTTTTCTCACTTTGTCTGCTACCCCTGCCCCATATCCTGACAGTAAAGCAGCATTTTGATGTTTTGTCCCTGTTCTATGAACTACTGTAAATGTATACAGCTAAAGGCTAAAAAAAAAAATCTGGCAATACATGTGTTTTTATTCTTCATTTCCTGCAACCAGCACAATGGATTGTAGTCTGTAACCAAACTTAACTTGGTACCCAGAAAGTGATATTTTAATGATTTAGTTGCCCACTTAGCAGCCTTAACATTCATTTTCATGTGCATATTTTTCTGTCATTCAACTTTCAGCTGATAAATAAAATTATGTCCTCATCCGCTGAGCTATTTGACTTAGCACTGCTCCAAAGCCAGACACAGATGCATCTATCTGGATAATAAAAGTCTTCTTTTCTTTGAGTGGCTGCATGTATCTTAACTAGTTTTAATTTTGTTTGTTGTACTGTAAGTGTATAGTTTTTCTGTACAGCGCCCAGAGCTTTAGATGAACTTCTAACAAATACATTACCTCACATTGCCTTGCCTTTTGAAATCTGGATGGAACACTAGCTGTACTGAGTCAATATGTTTTGTGTATATATACAGTATTTATATTAGAGGCAAAAACTCCGTTAATTCATATCAGTTTGGGATGTTCCACAGTGACAAAAGTGAGACATTCGATGTTAGGGTTGAAACACCCTTTGCACCCCTCCAGCCCACCTCCCCACTGGAATCGGGTGCATTGGGGTCATTGGCCCTAAGTGTCACCCCATCATATGTGGAAAGAAGTTGAGGAATAGGAGAATGGGTGACAGTTAGGACCGATGACCCCAATGCACACCCCAATTCCAGTTGGGGGGTGGACTAGAGGGTGCAAAGGGGCTTCAACCCAACATTGAATGTCCTTGCTTTGTCGCTGTGGAACAACCCTAACTGATGCATTAAATGGAGTTTTTGCCTCTAATTTTCCTTTCTTTTGAGAATGATAATGAGTAATAGTGAATGAATGCGGCAAGGGAGCTCCACACGGAAGTCTTGTCACATAGTAACATTGTGCCCGCAAGCAATCGTAATGCGATGGTGATGCAAAGTGAAACACAAAGAGAAATAGTACTGTAGACAAAATGTTAAAAACAACACAAACACAACCAGCAAATGAAAACACAAAGGGTAATGCACATGGTGGCGAACGCGAACAGTAAGTGAAACGGTAATGGAACTGCAAGCAGAAACAGTAATGGTAACAGTAATGTAAGGACAGGCTGGTTTTCCCAAAAGCTGTATAGAGAAAGACAGTGAGTAGAAAGAATGTATGCAAAATAATGACTCTGGGAACACAAAATTAGGACTTGGAATAATAAATTGTTTATATCTCAGTAACCATGACATAGAAAAAAATTTCAAAGTCATATGTATTATCACTTTCCTGGCTAGCTTTATGGGGGCTAAAATTTTTGACAAAAGTCCGTATCTCGCACCATTTTCGAGATATCGGCCCTGGAAAGGCGCTGCAAATGCGAATGTTATCCTAAGGGAAAAAACAGAAGTTCGACTGCCATAACTTTGCCTCCCTGTAATTTTTTTCACCAAACTACTGAAAGGCACATCTGTGGGATGTTGGCTGTGTTCCCTGCAAATTTCAACCCAGAAGACCAAACCATTATTTTACAGCAGGCGCCAAACGATTGCTGCAATGCGTTATGCTGTAATGTTATCCTATAATGAAAAAGCATCAAATTAACATGTAAATGGCTTCTCAACCCTAACTATGGTAGCACTACCATGCCGCCATGTAATATTTTTCAACAAATCACTGAAAGGCACATCTGTGAGATGTCGGCTGTGTTCCCTCCAAATTTCAGCCCAAAACTCCAAACCGCTCTTTGCAGCGGGTGCCAAAGAATTCTGTCATTTTCCCACAGCCTAGAAAAGTACTGTCTCAATTTACTTAAAGCTTTCACAAAAATTTGTGACACTTTCATGAGTTCGACACTACTTTGTGAAAGTACTTTTCCAGAAATCTGAAAAACATATTTCTGGGGTGTTTTACCCCAAAATAAAGACATGGCTAGCATCCTCAGGGCCGACTAGGTGAATACAAAAAGAATTAGGTTGCTAGATGGTCCCAAATTTAAATGGCAAGCATTTTTCTGATCACTAACTGAAAACAAGATGGTGGATTTGGTGAAGTAAGAAGGCCATTTATGACAGTAAAATGCCTTTATGACACTGTCGAACTTTTTGTTAACTTTTCCCATTGACTTATAATGGGAATTGTTTTTGAATAACCTTTGAACCGCTTAATATTTTTTCATGAAATCTTTGAAAGACACATCGGGACCCTGGCCGCATGTTCTCAAGACTTCGGGCCAGTCGTGCAAACCGTCAACCTGTAGGCGGACCGCTAATTCCAGAAAAGCGTAAACGCACGCATAGATCACGCCTTTAATAACTCCGCAGTCAGCATCCGACTGGTACGAAGCTTGGCATATCCCAAGGCATATGGGTCTTGATCATGTATTCCAAATTTCAGGCAAATCTGTCAAACAGTTGCAAAGTTATTAAGTTATTAAGGTGTAAAATTTTGGATTTAACATGTAAATGTCTTCTCAATCTTAATTCATGGTAGCACTACCGGTTACCACAATATATATATATATATATATATATATATAGATATAGATATATATATATTGATGTGTTCGATAGTTATTAGCCGACAAAGTGAAGAATGGTGTTAGGTTGAAAATCCCTGATTCTCACTTCCTTTAGTATTAGTATTGTCGTGTTCCTAACCTCACCCCATCACATGTAAAACAGCAGAAGTATAGGAGAATGGGGTGAGAGTTAGACTGACGACCCCAATGCACACCCCAATGCCGGGTTGGGGGTGGGGCTATACGCCCAAGGGGTTTTCAACCCTAACACTGAATTTCCTCACTTTGTCACTGTGGAACAACCCTAACTAATGCATTAATGGAGTTTTTGCCTCTAATTTCCTTCTTTTGAGAATGATAACGCAGAAATAGTGAATGTAATGCAGCGGAGGGCACCACGCCCCCGCCACGCGGATATCTTGTGGCATAGTAAAAGGAACAGCAACGCAAACAGAAGCACTTAACAGTGGTGCATATGGTAACGCAAGCGTGAATGAGAACAGAAAGGGTAACGCACACGGTGGTGTAGATGGGAACGGTCTGCCACGCGGATGTGTTGTCACATAGTAACATGGTGCCTGCAAACAGAAATGTCAATGGGCATGGTGACGCAAAGTGAAACAGAAAGAGAAACAGTACTGTAGACACAAATGGCAAAAATAACAGAAACGCAAGCGCAAATGAAAACGCAGCGATAACGCATATGGCAGCGAGACGCCAACGGTAAGTGAACGGTACTGGAACCGCAAGCGGAAAGGACAACAGTAACAGTAATATAAGCGCACAGGCTGGTTTTCCCCAAACCTGCATAGAGAAAGACAGTGAGTACAAAGAATGTGCATAATAATGGGTATCGGAGCAGAAAATGAGGACTTGGAATACTAAATAGGTTATATCTCAGGAAGCCGTGATGACGAGAAAAATTCAAAAGTCATGATTTATGACTGTCCTGACTAGTTTTGAGCTTAGCCCCAATGGGGCTAAGCAGTTTTCCAAAGAAAAGTCCGTATCTCGACCGCTTCCAAGATACCGGCCCTGAAAGGCGCGGTAATGTTATCCTATGGAAAAAAGAGAAGTTTGGAGCGCCATAACTTTGCATCCCTGTAATATTTTTCACCAAACCACTTAAAGTTACATCTGTGGGCAGTTGGTTGACATCCCTCCAAATTTCAGGAAAAGACCAAACCGTTATTTTGCAGCAGGATGCCAAAAGATTCCTGTAATCAGGTCAGGCCGTAATGTTATCCTAAGGGAAACCCTTCAGGGGAGTCACGGATGCGGAGCCGCCAGAAGGTCACTTTCCCGAGAGCCCAGAACCCGATCCTCATTTTTATTTTCTCGCCTACATCTCACTCGACTAATTGGACATTTCGGCCACTGCAGGAACCGGAGATAGTAGGAGAGTGCAGCTCATGGAGGAGGATATGGAAACCCCGCAGAAACATACCGCCAGCGACCCGGAAAAGGCCGCCAAGAAAGGCAAAAGCCTCGGCCTCACAGTCTGTCTGCCCAAAACCCCAGAGAGACGCCCCTGGAAGACGAGCCGCTACCTTAGCTCTTTTTTTAGAAGAATTTAGGCCGCTTAGGCAAGTGTAGAAGGGATGGCTAATGAAATTAAAATAATCACATCGGCCCTGGAGGATTTAAACCGGAGGGAACTGACAATGAAGCACGTATTAAATCCTTGAGGAGAGGGACCGCATGGATTCTGCTTTAGTGTCAACTAACCAGAAAATCACCAGGATGGAAGCAAAACTGAGGATTTGGAAGGCAGAAGCCGCCGGACAACGTGGTAGTCATTGGGCTACCAGAAAAGGCAGAAGGCTCTGATCCTGTCAAATTTGCCCAGAAGCTGGTGGAAAAGAGTGGGCCCTCACCATTTGGGCCCATATATATCATTGAAAGGGCACACGGGCATTAGCCCTTTACCCCTCCGTCTGGCCCACTAAGGACATTTATTTTCAAGTTTCTGAACTATCAGGAACGTCAGCTGTTTATTACAAAGGCTAAGGATAATAAGGAGATATACTGGAAGGTTCAAAGTTGAGAGTAGCCCAGGATTTGCCATTCTCGTAAGGCAAAAGAAGGTCGGCCTTTCATCCACTGGTTAAGAAATTGATAGCAGCAGAAATCAAATATCGTGATGTTATATCCTGCTAGCTGCAGGTGCCCATCAAGGAAGAATGTAAATCATTTGAATCACTGGAAGCTGCAAGAGAAGCACTGCAAATAGCTTTTCCGGGTTATTCAAAGTTCCCTGAACAGCTGGTGTGGTAAGGCCAGGGCTGAGTGGAATTCTGTGGAAAGCGATGATCTGTAATTTGGGACTATTGCCAATTGGAATTTCCTCTGGTTGCTGACCTGACTGAATGAATCGATGCTGGACAGTTACCCAGGCTGTATCATTATTTGTTAGAGAACAGCCACAAGGACAGTGTCTGTTACCTACTGGTTTTATTTCATATTGCAGCTACTGGTTCGCCTTCAGGTAAACGTCCAGTATAAGGATGGAAAGGGCAGGCTGAAACGAAGATCGGGAACTGATGAGCTATAATCTGGGGACCATGTTCTTCTGAGGTTATCAGGAATATCCTCAGGTCACGGACCTAATAGACTGGTATTAGACTGGTCAGTGATTCTGGCTGTTTCATTATATGTTACAGAATAGTCACTAAGAAAGTGATTGCTACTTATGGGGCTTTATCTTATTTTGTATTCTATATTGCAGCTTTTGCTTTGGCCCCACTTAGAGGTCCAGTGTATGTGAAATTAAAGGGCCCTTTTCTTTACTAAGTATACAGCCGATGGAGGCTATTTAGCTTTAGGGCCTTAGATACCTTGTAAGGGTAGAGAGCACTAGTTACATCTAATGCTGTTCTCCTGTAATTTTCTATATAGTTCTAGATATTCTTTTACTCTTTTCTGTAGATGGCTAGTTGGCTATACTTGATAGAACATTTTGTTGTTGGGGCAGGGCAACTGGTTTTGGGTTGATGTGTTGGGACGGGAAGGTAGCTCTGGGATCGGGCTAAGTGTCCTGTTGTCATGGACCAAGTTGATTGGAGAGGAGGGAAGGGAAGGACTGGGTGGTTTGGGATATTGGGCTCAGATATGAGAATAGGGTTGTTGGATAAGGGATTTATTTTTTGGAGGCACCACCTTGTAGTAATGTGTACTGGATGATAGTTCAGGTAAATCATGTTTGTTTTTTTTGGGACAATGGCTGATATACTTAAAATTCAAACAGTTTATTTAGAATGGGACGGATATACTACTTAAGTTCTTCACATGGAATGTCAAAGGGCGCTTAGGTTAAACAATACAAAATATTGAAACACATTAGAGCGGTTAGAGCTAGGATTGTGTTTTTGCAGGAGACATTTACTCCAGTCAGAGGCCAATGCCATGAGGAGGTTACAAATTGGAAAATATTTTCCTCACAGGGTACCACACAGAGCAGAGGTGTTATGTTGTTGATACATAGATCAATGCAGTTTACTCCTTACAAAAATACAGGATAGTGAGGGCAGATACATTTTAGTTAGAGGATTGTTGTACCATACAGAAATTCTGGTTGGATCGGTTTATGGCCCTAATTGGACACCCAGGAGTTTATGGTGGGCCTTTAAAGGCTCTCCTACCATTTAGTAATCTCCCATGATTTTGGGTGGAGATTTTAATTTAACATTAGACCCCTTGTTGGACAGGTCTGGTAGAGTACGACATACTAAACTCCCGCTTCTAGAGCCATGGAGATATGTTAGACCAGTTAGGACTGGCGGATGTATGGAGTGTCTTACACCCGGATATTTGGGAATATACCTTTAATTCCCCAGTTCATGGAAATTCCTCCCGTATAGATTATATTTTTATCTCACAGTCTCTTCTCAGGGAGTCTTTGATTCCAATATTGTACCAGGTCCAATTTCTGATCATGCAGCTGTATCTACAACTATCGCTTTCCTTCTCTCATTAAAAGAGAATAGGTGGAAAATCAACAACCAGATTTTAAGGGTACCTGAATTGGCGGAGTACATATTGGGCCAAGTGGATGAATTCACGTCCAATCAATCTAGATAATAACGGCCGCGGATTTTTCTGGGGAGCACTTAAGGCTTATTTAAGGGGAGTGTTAATTGGGGTAGCAGTCAAAAGAAAAAGAAAAGGAAACCAAAAGTAATGAGCTTTTACACGTATTAGAGTTTTAGATACTAATGTCTCCAATTATCCGACTGAGGAGGAAAAGGAAGAACCTCAGAAGAACTAGAGATGCCTATCTTAAAATCTTGGGAGAACAGGCTGAACTAGCTTTAATCAAAACAAAATCTAATTATGTTGACCAGGGGAGAAATCTCAGCTCCTGGCTAGGCTGACAAGCTAGAGTCCTCCCGGTTGATTGAAGGAATACAATCAAGTGTAGATGGGGAATCAAAACTTCTCCAGATGAGATGGCTAATGTTTTCCGCAATATTTCGAGGATTTATATGGCAAGATCGAAAATTCACCAAATGAGTACCAGATTTCTTCCTTTCTGGAAGGGTTAGATCTGCCGATGCTAGATGAATCGGATAGGTTAGGTCTGGTGGCTGATATAACTCAGGAGGACATAGAATTGACTATTAGAACTCTCCCTAATGATAAGACGCCTGGCCGATGGATTTTCATCCAACTTCTATAAAGATTTTCTTCAAAACTGGCTCTTGCTCCTTAATCTATTTCGTTACATTCTTTCAGGACAGATGTTGGATAAGTCACTTTTAGAAGCGCTTATAGTTTTAATTCCCAAACCCAACAGACCCTCCGGATCCGCCAGTTACAGGCCTATTTCCCTGCTGAATTATGATTTAAAATCTTGGCTAAATTGTTAGCAGATCGTATCAGTAAAGTTTTGCCTAAGTTAATAGGACTGAACAGGTGGGTTTATGAAAGGCAGGTCCTCGTTGACCATTTCAGGACATTAGCTTATGTCTTCTCTGTGTCCGAGGAGAGTAATTATCCAATGGCGCTGTTCTCCTGGACGCAGAGAAGGCTTTTATAGGGTTTATTGGGGAGTATTTGTTTTGCGACTATGGTAAAGTTTGGTTTCCCAGAGACGTTTTAAATTGGCTTAGGAGCATGTATTCATGCCCGTCTCAGAGGGTTGTCTGTAATGGAGCTATCTCCAGCCCATTCCAGCTCTTTGTAGGTACTAGGCAAGGATGTCCCTTGTCCCCTGTTATTTAATTTATATTTGGAACTCCTTATAAGGAGTATAGTTCATGCCAAGGAAATAGAGGGTATTAAAGTATGGGGTCACAAATTAAAGTAACTGCATATGCAGATGACCTTCTAGTGTATGTCTCGAAACCCACTAGATCTATTCCAAGACTGTTGGATCTAATAAATAATTTCACTCGGTGGCTAATTACAAATTAAATCAGGATAAATCGGTAGTTTACCCTCTTAATAATATGTTATTCAAACAGGAAATAGCAGGTTTGGGCTTGGGGTGGAATTCTGAGTCACTCAAATACTTAGGCCTCTATTTAACTAGAAGCATGGCCCGTATCGTCAGCTGAATTTAGAGTCCCTAATCCATAACATTGGACTGGATCTTAAAAGATGGGCTCAGCTCCCATTATCATTGTGGGAAGAATAAACATAGTTAAAATGAATATTTTTCCAAGAATTTTTATCCTTTGAGTAGATTGGATATTTACCTTCCTGTAGCTTGGTTCAAGAAGTTGCATGCCAACCTAGCTGATTTCGTTTGGGGAATAAAAATCTAGGATGGCCTACCAGAAGCTAGCTGCACCGAAATCAGTAGGTGGGGCACGAATCACCTCATTTCGGTCTTTATTTCTGTGGCACAGTTGAGCAAATATGGTAAATGGGCTTCATACAGTGACCCTTCTCAAAGATGGGTTACATCCCTTTATGGGTAAATGTAGAGGTAAACTTGATCAAGAAGTGTGCCGTTAATCCTTTAGCTCTGTTTTACTCTAATTTTAAGTCCCTCCTGCCTTACTGAAAAAATCCAGTAGGGGTTGCAGTGAAGGTTCATACTCAGTTGTGTGGGTTTATTAAATATGATCATGTTAAGGATTGTGTGCAACCAATATGGGGAAATCCACGGTTCTTAGTTGGTGTAAAAGACTATTAGAGCAGATTGGCTGCCACTACTGGATAAGTCTGTTCTTAAAGACTTTCTCACAGATGAGGGAGATATAATGTCGGCCTCAGATATAATTAATAAGTTCAACTTATTAAGCAAAAACATTTTAAAGTATATCAGCTCCGACATGTCTTATTGCAGAAGCATGCATTGGGGAGTGTTTATTCCCCGAAATTTTCCTTTTCTGGATGATATATATCTCGCTTAATTGGCAGTCCCCAGGCAATCTCAAAGATTTACCTAACTCTATTCCAATGGGCTTACCCGACAAATTTGGCCTTGTTTTATTGGGAGGCAGTCTTTCCAAATGTTACATTAAACTGGTCAGGGATTTGGAAAGCATGTCACAAATTTGTTAGGTATGACCAACTGAGGCTTATACAATTTAAATTGCTGCACAACATTTACTATTCACCCCAAAAGTTGAAGGACTTGAAATTATTGAAGGATTCCAAGTGTTTTAGATGTGGGGAAGAAGTAGGGACCTTCTCCATATCTTTTGGGAATGCCCTAAAGTTATGCCCTTATGGAATGAAATTAAGAATAAGTTGGACCCCTTATTGGGTTTAGAAGAAATGTTTAGACCGAGGTTTGTTTACTGGGGAAATGATGGACTTTCCAATTAAGGCTAGGAAATACCACATGACCTTGATATCAATTATAGTGAAAAATTAGTTCTTTCGTCATTGGAAAGACAAGGCTATCTCCTATGTGGAGTGGCTTGCAGAACTCCTTGTGTTCTTAAGGGTAGAAAGAATGATTGCCATATTGCACAATCAATTGCCCCTTCATGACAAGATTTGGGCCCTGTTCTTTACTTGTTTTTCTATTGATTCCTGATCACATCCAGTACTGGGTTAAATGGTTAGGTGCCTCAGGGGAGGATGAGGAGGATTATAGGGGTTGGTAGGGATGTGGGGCGGTGGATTGGGGTATAGCTGGGGGTACGTTGGGGGGATAGGCAGAAGATTTGTTTACATGTGATTGTATTATTCAACTGCAATCTGTTGGTTTTCATTTTGTCAATGTTTGATTTGTTTAAATTGTATATCTGCCTGAAATAAAGAAAATGTTAATGGAAAAAAAAAAAAAAGGAAAACCCTTCAACTTTGAAGTGCCGTAACTTTGCCGCTATGTAATATCTTTTGAACGAACACTGAAAGCCACATCTGGGAGATGTTGACTGTGTTGCCTCCGAATTCAGCCCAAAACTCCCAACCCGTTCTTTTGCAGCGGAGCGCCAAAGAATTACTCTCTATTTTGGGCATAGTGTCGCTGGTAGTCGCAATTCTGCGAAGCTTGCAAAATATTTGTGACACTTTCAGTGAGTGCGACACTACTTTGGGAAGTACTTTTCCAGAAATATGAAAACATATTTCTGGGGTGTTTTACCCCAAAATAAAGACATGGCTAGCATCCTCAGGGCCCGACTAAGTGAATACAAAAGAATTAGGTTGCTAGAGGGTCTCATTTTAAATGCCAAGCATTTTTCTGATCACTAACTGAAAACAAGATGGCAGATTTGTGACAGTAACAGGGCCATTTCTAAAGTAAATGCATTTATGACACTGTCAACTTTTGTTAACTTTTCCCATTGACTTATAATGGGAAATTGTTTTTGAATAACTTTTGAACTGTTTAATATTTTTCATGAAATCTTCGAAAGGCACATCGGGACCCCAGCTGCACATTCCCTGAAGATTTAGGGCCAGTCACACAAACCATACGCACCTGTGTTTAGACTGTAGAATTCCAGAAAAGCGTAAACGCGGCAAAACTGAGGCCATGTACACCAAACGTATTAATATCCCTGATTGCAGCTGCACACAACGTACCATGCTTAGTAGTTGCATGGCCTTACCTAATGATGCCCCACACCACACCACAACTGGTACTGTGCCGTTAGTCAATATAAATGCTAAAGGTGCATGATCACAGTTGTAGAAAGGTTTAACACTAGTGAGTATACATTAATTAAGAGAAGTACATAAATTAACTACAAGACACTAGCATGCTCAAGATAAAAGTAGTGTTTCATTTAGCATGTGATTTTCATAGTAGTACATTTACTGCAACTGTTTACTGAAGATAGAGAGGTTGATGTAAACGCATGGAAAAGATTGCCTGTTCAATGCTGTGAAATTCGCATCGCCAGTATCAGATGCATTCTTAATGATGAAGCTGTACTGCTAATGTACATACATAGACCTTCAGAGTGTTTCAATACTAAAGATGCAGTAAGTATTCTTTGTAAGAAACAGTGTAATTGCATGGATCAGGCCAAGCAACTTTTAAATATCATAGGACTACTGAGCCAACAATGACGTACCTGTATCAGAGATGTCTATAGGATAGATTTTCCTGTAGGCACTTACTCAGTATGTTGTACCTGATAAAGACAATCTCATTGCATCTGTGATGACTAACTTATTCAAATAGTGATACATTTACTATTGTTGCAATGAGTGATCTATGCTACTTATGGACCCAGCGTAAGTTTTTAACAGTTGTTTCATACTCAGGCTGTATACATAGTGTTTGGGTTTGCCACACTTCTGTCATTGATGCTATCAAAGTGATAACTATGTCAATTGTGGTACAACAGCAATCAAGTAGGTATAGTGAAGATATAAACAGAATGTCTTTTGTATTGATTTAACTCACAATGGATAAGTGTACTAGGGCGGCAAGGGTTATTCTCTATCACTGACTCTGTCAGTTACAATCACACTAAGGTTTCGATGACTGTAATGATCAAGTTACACTGTTCATCTTCATGAGTTCATATTCACAGCCATTCTCCAGTAAGTAGACAGAGTATAGTAAAAAGTTCGTGACACTGTGTTGCAAAACTCCTGCAGTGCCTAGCAGAGAGAGAGAGTATCTAGTCATAAAGACAATTACAATAAGGCATGACCAGGGGTTATGTTAAATGGTCTGTTAATCACCATGTAGGGGTTTAATGTTGAATGAGGCATAGCCGAGTGCCACATGTCGCTAGAGAGTGATAAACTGACCATTAACATAATACCTGGGAGTGGCTTATTGCTATCATAATAAAACTGTTTTTTTAAACAACATTAAAGCATGTTCATCATATGGTTAGGCTCTACGGTATGTTAATAAAACTAAACATAAGGCAGTTACAATGTTTACAGTCAATTAGAAAGCTGCATTTCTCAAACCCTTGTTATAATCAGAGATATTACACCTGTACAATTCCCTTGGTTTTACTCAACTCTATTGCTCAGGTGGCCCATCACATGTGGTGCCGCTCTGGTGTGGGGCATCGATAGGTAAGGCCATGCAACTACTAAGTGTGGTATGTTGTGTGCAGCTGCAATCAGGGATGTGTATGTTTGGTGTACATGACCTCAGTTTGCTGTTGATCTCCACGGAGCATGCAGTACCTGGTCAGGTGGGTGGGGATGTCTCAGTAGTACATTTAGACAATTGTTTGTTATTTCTGTCACCTGCTGCTGGATGTCTGTCATTGGTTGTGTTGACTTGGTCCTCCCCATACTTGCATGTGTGTGTGTATGTCTGTGTGTGTGGTGCTGGTGGAGGGGGGTGATCGAGTTAGGGTTTTCAACCCTAACAGCGAATTTCCTCACTTTTGTCGCTGTGGAACAACCCTAACTAATGCATTAAATGGAGTTTTTGCCTCTAATATACATATATATATATATATATATATATATATATATATATATATATATAATACATATACATATAATGCCACACGGCAAAACCATGCAACAGTAAAGCATGTGAAAGAACAGCTACAGGGTACACAATGCCGCATGACACAAATAGCGAGGAGCTGTAGCGAGACCTTGTAGCTATTTCCTGAAAGCTCTGCTGCAGAGGGTAAGAGCTCTGCTGGAAGGGGTTCACAAGCAGCTGCTGTTGGTCAGGGAGTAGACCCATCAGCGCTGAGGACAAAGGAGCAGCTGTTGAGTGGGGTTCTGTTCCCGTGCCAGATTAGGCTAGTCTATTTTTTTCTTCCCCCCCTGCACAAGTTTCACCCTGTCCCCAAGTTGCCCCAGGAGGATATTTTAATGGGGAGGGTAGGAGGACACGCCCCACATATTGGGTGTGCGGGGGCAGATCCCAGCAGAAAACAAGTATTTTCCTGTTTTATTTCTAGTCACTGTTTTGACAGCGTGGTATAGTGCCCCACTGTTTTTGTTTATAACAACATGATCCCATGCCACCCTAGCACAACACAAAAGCTGCTTTTATGGCAATAAATGATTTTTCACTCTAGGAGACCATGGTGCTTTGTTTACATATCTTTTCTTAGATAGTTTTGATAAGTGGGCTGCCAATTCACTAACATGCAGAACAAACCTCCAATAATATCTTGCCAAATCCCAAAATAAATATAAAGTTGCAGCCTGACTGACATCCAGATATTTCCTTAGATTTATGTTAATAGCTCTAGAAAGATTTACTTCCCACCTGCAGTACTAGTATGGGGTCACCAGAGGTATTCCAGCTACAAATATTTAAAATAACTGGGTAACTTGATAGCTACAATAGTATATGATTTTTTTAGTTTTTGAATAGTGAGTTAGCACAGCTTCTGTTTTAGATATATTGGTCACACTTGTTATTTTCCTAACAAAAAAAAAAAATTATCTCTTGCACAACAAATGAACATTTTGATGGATTTATGGCAATTCCTGCCTGCTTTATAGAGTGTATCATGATTCAAGATATTTGTAATGACTTTCTTAGTCATAGCTAAATATAACATCATCAAGATAAGCAAAACAATATTCATCAGGAGTCATGTGATGCACTTGTGCTGATCAGACACATGCCCCTCAGCTCCATGATACTGGCCGATGAATTCAGTATCTTTTATATCTTAACAGCATTATTTTTCACACAATTAGCAGTCAAGCCTTCTTTAGTGCTCCGGTGTAATGATTGCTAGAATACTGCCATGGAAACCTTGGATGGCACTGAAACTTCAGGACCAACCAAAGCCTCTGTCTTGTCACCCAGGTCACAGTCACCCAGAAAAAGGCCCACTATCAACTCTCCATTGGACACAGAATCAGGATTGGATGAATTAGATTTGCTTCTGTCGGACATGGCAGGCATCAAGCTCATGCTCACTAAAGTGGTGGAGGATTCTCAGTTGTTTAAACCAGCCTTGGAAGCCTTCCATTGCTGCCACAGGTTCTTGGAGGTGCACCAGTTCTATCGAGGATTCACAAGCCTGAAACAAGAAGAAACTCCAGGAGCTTAAAAACATGTAACTAAACTGGAAGCTAGAACAGAGGATCAGGATGCATCCAGCCACAGAACTAATTTAGTTATTGTGGGCAGTCCCAAATGGGCTGAAGGTAATGACATGTTAACCTTCATAGGGGTCTGCTACAGGAGATTGCGGGCCCCTCCTTCATGGAACTTTGTTTCTTGTTGAATGTGCTAACCACTCCTCGGCCTCAACCCCTCTGATTGGGAAGCCAAGGGCCATCATTTTGCATTATCTGAATTTTCAGGATAAGGATTTTATACAGAATTGAGCCAGGGTCAAGCAGCAGCTCACATGGAATGGCCATCATTACTACATTTTAGTGACATTACCCTCATGTCAGAGAATGGCAACTTGCCTACAAAACTATTAAACATGAGCTATACAAAGTGGGCATAACATTTTATATGAGTACCTAGTGCGGTTGTTTGTCTTCACTGCACTTGACTTTAGAATTCTCATCCACTGAACAGGCACTCCTGGAGCTTCCTAAGTACTTCCCAGTATTTTTCCATCTAGCTGTCACTAACCAGGTGGACACCAGTGGTTTTAACCCTCTGCACCTCATTTTCTTTTGTGGGTGTGCCTCTACTGTATGTGCTTCTTTAGAATTTTCTGATCTACCTAGATCACTGCTGGTGTGCATAACTTTAACTGCTCCACTTTCCACACTGAACATTTGCTGGTTTATGTTCACCCATTAATGGATCCTTAATACTACCATATTTCTGCCACCCTTAGCTTATTCTCTGGACCTTTTGAGTTATGCTCACGTTATCACCCTGATCTAGTTGCACAACTGGTGGAAAATCTTCTCACTGAATTGAACATTGGTGATGCACCACAGGATCTTCTATCATACCTGAAATTGAAAGGTTTGACACTACTTCTCAGCTTGGCACTCCTCCCCATATCCAGTTGTGTTCACTCTTCTATTGCTTCACCTACCACTATTCGCAGTGTCAACCTCCAGTGAGACCTTTTTCAGTCATTCTATATTATTCCAACAGAGCCAATGCCATGGATACAACGCTGCACTTCATATCAGCATTCAACCAGCATAACCATGGACTGCATCGAATGCCATGGGATCACAGAAATAACCTATTCTGGTGCAGGGTGATTTGTTTAAATCTTGTTTTCATTCTCCTTCTTCCCCATTTTCCTCCCTCACCCGTTTTTTCTTTCAATCTGCAATCCATTTTATTTTTATTTATTTTATTTATTTAGCTTTTGTTTACTGGATAGGTGCACTAGCCATAAGAATGACTATTTTCAGGCATGACCTGGGAGGATACATAACAACGTATAGAGAGGTATCAGCAGACAGTTCAAAACAGTTTACAAAATTGTTATAGGATAGATATCCAGACAATTTAAAACAGTTTACAAAATTGTTATAGGATACAGGGCAAGGGAACAATAAGGAGAAGCAGCTAGGTGGCAGAAAGGCAAATGGGCATGTAAGAGCATAATTACAATGACAAATACAAATACTAAATAAGGTAACATCAGTGTAGACAGATAGTTATGTAAACACAGGTAGACTAAAAACAGTGAGATAGAATAAAAGTGTATAATGCAGACATTAGAATAATATATTGAACATTAGTGCCAATTTTGATTAACTAGAAGTGCTTATACATAGAGAAGGGCCAGAGGCAGTAGGAGTGATAAGAACAGCAGCATGGGAAGAAGACTAAGGAGGTTTGAAACAGGATCATTTGTTAGATAAGATGAGATGGTTGCACAGTGCCTTTTGAAAGACAATGAGACAGAGCTTGGTGAATGAGTAAGGGTAGGGAGTTCCAGTTCTGGGGAGCATGACAGGAAAAGGCACTTGCTCCTTTAGAAGAATTGTGCCTAGGGATATACAAGTGACTTGTTGACAGAATGCAGACTGTAGCAGAAGAGCACCTGGCAAAAGAAGTCAACAAGCGATTTAGGGGTTTGAGTCTTTATAACATTGTCAACAGACCAATTGAGCAGAGTCTGTACACATGAGGAAAGCCAGTTTAAGTCAGAATAGAGGAGACAGTGGTGTTTTAGTTGGTGAGAGGAGAATGCATAATGACAAATGTTATTATATGTTACATCCCATTTGTGGAGCACAGATTTAGATGCTGAGGCATATGTAGCAATGCTGTAGGTAGCGATGGAAGGAGTAGACCATGAGGCTGGCAAGCCTAGCTAAGGGGGGTAAGTACATAACATTCGATAGACAATTCCAATTTACAGTTTACAGTCTTACAGGCATTTTGTATGTGTAGGTCAAAGTCAGTGAGGGGTCTTGGGTAACACCTAGATATTTAAAAGAAGACACTACTCCACTGATGAGCCATCCAAGGCAGAGATACTAAAGTTGGCAATGGCATGCTTGAGTCTGTGAGGGGTTCCAAATAGCATGGCTCGAGTCTTGGCTTATTTGGGACTAGCTTGTGGTTAACTAACCAGAGCTGAATGAGTTGAAAATTAGGTAAGAGTCTGTGATTAAGGTCCAAGGTGTCCTTAGCACTAGTGTAAAGAACAATGTCATCAGCATACAGAAGAGAGGCAGTCCTAGAGGTTAGAGTTGATGTCATTTATGAATATGGAGAATAGAAGTGGGCCAAGGAAGGACCCTAGGGCACACCAGTATTTACCGTGGTACGTCCAAGAGGGTTGAGTTGAAATTAGATTTGAGTTCTGTTTGATAGGTAGCTGCCAAACCAACTGACAACATTAGTAGTCGCAAAGCCCAATGAACGGAGGGTAGTTTTTAGGATAGTGTGGTCCACAAGATCAAATGCCTTGGTCATATAGATGAAAATAGATCCAGTGAGAAGTCCCGAGTCCATGGATGATAGGGTCTCAGATGTAAATTTAAGAAGTGCAGTGGTAGCACTGTCCCTTCCAGAAGCCATGTTGAGCTGTAGTTAGAGGCTATTTTTTCTGAGACATTCAGTAATCTGAATGGTAATGGTTTTCTCAAGAATCTTACTGAGGACAGGCAGGATAGCAATAGGTCTGTAGTTTGTGGGGTCCTTTGATCACCTTTCTTAAATACGGGTTTTGTATTTTGGTTCTGTATCTCCAATAATTCTGTTTCTTACTAACATCCTTGTGGTGTACTTAATGTCTTTTTACTTATCATCCTCGATCTAGTAGTAACTAAGGAGATCTTTCACATTCTGCATTTTGTACCAGGATTTTCTCTTCAGTTGTTTATTATAAATTCCCCTCCCTCACTTTTTCTCACTCTTCACTTTACATCTCACTGACCTGGTCTTCTCTACCCATTTGCTTAACATAATTCACTCCCCACAGTTCTTTGTTAATACTTCATAGCTTTTGCTGTACTACCTCATTCTTTTATTTTCATATTCTTGTATACATACTGGCTTTTCCTGTAATTGATGTCATGAAAAATTGAGCACTACCCGTTTCTTCTCCTTCTTTTCTTCATCTAATTTTTGGAGAATTTTCTTACCCTTCTGGGACCCCCACTACTGGTGCTCCTTACTATTATTTGGGCTCCATGCCTTACTTTTGTTGCCTTTTCATAAGCAGTTTAGTGTCTTTGGTTGTAGTGACATTCAGCCAGGACATGGCTGCTGGGGAGAGCATGAGTCTGCTGTGATACCACAGTCATTCTAGTGAATAATGGCATTGAACCAGCTTTTGGGGTCTTACCTGACTCTCACTCCATAAATGGAATGGGCAAAAGGTTTTTCCTGTTGTATTGCTGATTTTATTTGACTTGTTGTTTACTTTACATTTACCAGTTCTAGTTTGTTGTTGTTCTTTTCTACATTGTTGGTGTTTCATGTTGCTTGACTGTTACTTACTGTTAAAGCAATTGTATGTGATTACAGGACTGGAACATATTTGTTGTTATATTACATTATGCCTAATAAAGTGCCTGCTTCTTCCTGTGCTTATTATTTTACTAGTAAGGCAAGTCTACTGCTTTCTTCACACTGGCCTATACAGCCTTAATACAATTATTTTTTTTTATTTATTTAAAGTTGATAACTGGGAAAAATATCATGAACAGAGCTTGTTTCCAAATGCGACCTGGGAAAGTGGGTACAGGAGTTAGACCAATACAAACAGAAGTAAAACAATATCAGAAACTATAGGTAAGTTCTAAGCAAGTGCAAACTATAACACATGCATGAGTATTTAAAATGGTTTGCAGTAAGGTAAGGGAACAGAGCATACTGTAGTAAGTGAGGTCTAGAAGAAGGGAACAGATGCAGGAAGTAAAAGAGGTTTGTCTAAGTAGGCGCTTAAAAGCAGGACAGGTGAGAAAGATGGTTTGGGAGAGAAACGCTGTTTCCAAAAGGGAAGGAAATCTATAGGAGAAGGAGAGTTTGCCATCTGAGGTGCAGAACATGAGGGATGAAAAGTGGACACAGCTCAACTGAGCAGCTGTAGGGTGAGGGAGGAGCAGAAGTAAAATGCTTTATCTGGAACATCATGGAATGTCAATCAAAAATAAAATGGCTCCAAGTTCTTAAACATCTTGCTAACTAAAAAGCCGACCTTGAAATGCATCAGAAAATTCATAACCTTAAGGCAGGCAGATATACCCCTTTTTGTAGGTTATGGGTCAGTCAAGCTTATAGGGTAGGTAATAGTACCCGCAGGGCTTGTGTTATTATATTGGTCTAAAGAGGCCTTCCATTCCAGGTGCATAAGAAATGCCATCACGGATGGTCATTTTATTATCTTCCTAACTTTAGCGGGCCCACAAGAAATGCTACTGGGATGCATTTATGGCCCAAACTGAATACCCTTCATTCTTCACCCACCTTTGCAAATTCTTTCCCACATAACCATTTACTGAAAATAATAATGGAGACTGAATTTAACTTTGGATGACACCCTAGATAGGTTGGTCATAATTCATAAGGGCCTTTCTCCAGCACAGCGGGCACTCAGAGAGTTCCTAGAAATCTGTGGCATTGTTGATATATGGAGAGTTCTTCATCTGACAGAAATGGATTACACCTTTCAATCCTCTGCACATGATACTCAGTCTAGACTAGATTTTACCCAGATCAGTTCTTCCTTCATCCCAGCAGTTAGATACTGTGAAATTTGAAGTAAAATTCTATCCGATCATGCCCCAGTTTCTCTGCTTACTCTGTTCCAAAGATGCAGACAAGCAATGGAAACTAAATAACTATTTTTAAAAGAAAACTGGTGTCTCAATAGATTAAAACAGCTGACAACGCAATTTTACCCTTAATAAACCTACCACCCCCAGTGGAAATTTGAGAACATGTACAAATGTACTATCTGCGAGGGAACTTATTCAGCTAGCCACTATCCGGAAGAACCATAGAGACAAACAACTACATGACCTCTTAACCTTCTATTTAGCATTTGGAGAGAACCAATAAATCCTTATCTCCTTACTCCGGTTGGGTCCGCTTAATCTAGAAAGAACTAAATATGCTGAACTCAACAGATAGCAAACAATGTAGAGCATGGTCTTTCTAAAGCCAAGCTTAATTACTAATTGAATGATTAGGAAGTTGCATTCATAATGCATCTTAAACAACAAGAGACTGCTCACTTGATTAAAGTGATCAGATTAGTGAAAGATGGTATTCTTTTAAGGTACTCAGAGAGACTGCCACAGAGTTCAACATTTTTTGAAAATCTCTACACAGTGGAGGATTCCCAGAAAATTTGCACTCTCTCATAACAGATTATCTTAATCATGGTAACCTTCCTCAATTAAGCTCTACATTGTAGAGTCCTTAAAACCCTATTACTGTTTCCAATGTTAAACAGGCTATTTCTTCTCTTATTCCAGATAAAGCTCCAGGGCCAGAAAGTTTTTCTCCAACTTTTACATCACTCTTAAATCTGAACTGGCACCCCACCTTGTCAACTTCTGTAATCATTGTTATCACGCAAATACATTTCCCAATCTTTTAGAGGTCTTAATTACCCTCACCCCCAAACAAGGGAAGGACCATTCTGAAGTGGATAATTATAGACCCGTCTCACTTTGAATGTAGACTTAAGCATTCTATCCAAAATTCTAGCCAACCACATTAGCAACATTCGCAACCCTTAATAGGTTTATGTAAGGCTGATTTGCTTTGGATCATATGTGGACAGATTTTCATCTAATCTCAGCATCCAGGGATTCTGACACACCAGCAGTGCTGATCTTCCTGAATGCAGAAAAAGCATCTGACCTGGTTTCTTGGCCTTTTCTTTTCATACCCTTTCTGTATGGGATCTGTACCATTTCCAGAAAATTGACTTCCCTACATAGAAATTTCCAACACCGTATTCCCAACCAGGTCATTTGCTCGACATTTATTAGCCCAATTACTGCTAGACTGACTATTGAATTTACTGACAGTAAAAACCCAGCATGCATCTTAGCTATATTTCTTTTTGCCTGATTTAGTGAAAGTAACCAGAAACAAATGAGCACAGTAGCTTCACCTAGTACTCAAACAGTAGTTTGCTGTATTCACTCAGAATGTCGTTCAACTACTCACAGTGCTACTCACACTTCACAGCACCACCTTAAGTAGCTGTACCTGATGGCTGAGGTAGTGGTATGTCAGACGGTCGCCTCAAAGCAAGTTTGCTTCTTCAACCTCAGCATGAGAAAATGATTGCAACATTTTTAACATTTTTAAATAAATGAACTAATGAAAATGCATCTGAATTACTAAATTACTAAACTAGTGAACTACAAAGACACACTGATGACACAGAGAATGTACCTAATGCGACTGAACCATTGGATTATCAGTGGATACTCAAAGAAAGATTGCAGACACGGTCAAGTTCTATTTATCTTTTCCTAATGTTATATATAATGTTGATGTGTGTATACTGTGATTCTCCGATTAGGGTGTATGGTACAACTGAGATTCGTGTTCTGCATTTTAGAACTTACATGCCAGAATCAAGTGCAGCATAGCAGGCTGTTAAATTATGTTAGGTAGCCTGACAGTTGAATAGTCGGGATAGCAACAATCGGTATAGTGTACCTATAGGGGAATAACTTTTTTCAGGAAAACAGTGTCAGTAACTTTCATGTAGGGAAACCAGCAGTTGGGACTTCATACCTAACCCTTCTGTTTGGGGGTTTACAGATGAATTCAGTAGATGAATTTGGTTATTATATTCTTGTCCTTTGACTCACATTGTCTGCAATGGAGTTCTCTTCAAACCTCTTCCTCTATGTAACAGAACACATCAAGGTTGCCCTTTATTCCCATACCTTTTTAATCTATGCCTCAAACCCCTTACTAAACACATTTTGCAGCACCCAGGAATACATAGCAGTCCTAATGAACCCTTTACCTTCAAAATGTCCACCTATGCAGACAGTATTTTACTCCATTTGAAACACCATATCCAGTCCTTACTGGCAGCCCATTAGAAATTAACTAAATTTGGATCCATATCAGGTTACAACCTAAATTTATCTAAAATGATGTTTATGGTCATTAATCATAAAACCTTTAAACAAGACCTTCCCCTGGAAGTGGTGGGATGTTGATCCTCCTCTAGTGTTACCTACTTAAGAAAATGCTCACTACCAGTGCCTCTTCTCTAATCGTGCAGAATTTTTCTTCCTTATTTCAGACAATCCAAGATGATCGACAACACTGGCAAACACTACTACTTTCCCTGTGGGGAGGATTTCTATAATATGAATGGACATATTACCGAGGGTGCTTTTCCCTCAGCATGATCAGTGATCCCCTACCTGCAAGCCTGGTTTCTTAAACTTCCATTAATTCTCTCAAAAGTCCTGTATATCATATCTAAGCTGACCTTGGGGAACAAGCATGGTGGTCTTCAACTTCTAAATTTTGCTGTTACTATCTTGTTGCCCAGGCTGGGTAAATTCATGACTTGGAACTTGCAAGACATGGGGACCTCCTCTAATCAATATCACCCACACTGGAAAGATATTAAACTATATATTTATAAAACTAATGGCATTACTGCATGTGGTTTACCTCATTTATCTTTGTCCAAGCTTCCTTATAATGTCCAACATAATCTCATAGGTTGGTTGGTTCAGATGAACTTGCAACTTTGTTGTATCTTGGACTATATTCTCAGAAAGAACCTTCATAGCCACTCAAGAAAGCCCTACTTAAATTTTGCTACAAACTAATTCCACCTCCTTTCTACCCAAGCTAATTTAGATCAAGTAGCCCACTAACTATGGAATGACAGTCTTATAACTTTTATGGAATTTCAACAGGTTAATAAACTCCCTCAAAATAGTATCTTCTCCTTCTTACAACTAACTCATATGTTGCAAACAACCTGACCCTGGTCCTTGGCATTTTACAGATGGTATTCCTTATCTCAATGTGATTGGTCTTGTAACTGGAGACCATACTATATCAGCACTCTATAAAGCCTTGGGGACCTTGTTGGTGAGAAGATACATCTTAAGTACCCTTATTGGGAAAAGGAATTTCCTACTCACACCACCTTTTGAGGTGTCCTCCCCTGGGATTATATACATTGCTATATCAAAATAGACAAATTGTGTCTTATGCAATGCAAATAGTATACAATTTATATCAGTGGTGGCCAGTACACCATGTACTGGAATCCATTTTGGTGGATCTCAGAAGCTTTGAGGTCCACCAACAATAAAGTGAACAAAAGTACAATAATTACATTCATCAGCTGTGAGGATCTTCATTGATTCAAATATGCAACCTTTTCCCCAAGAGCCACCAAAATCTCTTGAGATCCACTGGTGGATATTGATCCAAGTATTATCCACCACTGATTTATGCCTTTCTCCACAAAAATTGTATCAGTTACACCAATTTTCCAGTCCTATATGTCATAGATGTAATTCCCAAAAGGGTTCACTTTGTCATATTTTATGGGACTGTCCTGTTTCCCAGCTGTTCTGGCATTAGATAAAAACACATTTAGATCCTCATTGGGACTAGATACATTCTACCCAAAACATTGTCTCATTGGTATAAGTGTAGGTACCTCCTGGGCCCTCAGCACTATCATACTGCTCTCATTACAGATATAGCCACGTTGGTTATTTTACACCACTGAAAAACTAACAACCCCTTGTAAAAATGGCATGAAGAAATGATATCTGTCCTTCATATAGCGTAATCTATAGCCAGCCTTAGACATGTTTTGAAAGGATATCAGCAGAGGTGCAAAAAGCTAAATACCCTACTCTTGCTTTCATGATTTATATTATGAACATGTGGATAACTCAATTATAATATCCTCTAAAGGGCCTAATATTATACTGATAATGGCTTCTGTATATTATTATGTGCTGCTATTATGGATTCCTAACAGGCTTATACTTATATGTTACTTAATAGGAGTACTTGATCCACATGGCCTAATGATATTCTAGTTAAATGCCATTATATCTAATGTGTTCTATATAATTTCATTAAGATAATGGTTGATTAGGTCCCTGTCATATATTTCTTTCTCATGTATTTGATGTATGTTTTATATCTGTGTTTTTTACTTTATAGTGTTTTTATATTGTCTATGTTCAAATACTGTTTTCAATAAATACTGTTTTCAATAAAATAAAGTGAGTTACAAAACAAACAAACAAAAAACAGTAATCATAATAAGGTTATACAAACTGATACATATATCTTTGAAATGAAGCTGAGGCATCACATGATCCACGTGGCAGAATGGTAAACTGAAAAGACATCCAAGGGCAGTTGCAAATGCAGTCTTATCTCTAGTTCTCTGTCCAAAGGAATTTCCAAGTATTGTTGTTGACATCTAATGTAATAATGTACACTGCACTGTCCAACCTGTCTAGTGGTTCATCTGCCCATGGCACAGGGTGCTTTACAAATTTTCTAGACCCATATAAACTTTCTGCTCATTTTTCTTTAGAGTTTGATTGAATCATTCAACAAAACCATTTATTGAGAATGGTAGGTGAAGTATATACTGTGCAGATACCTAATAAGCAGTATATTTCTCTAATGAAAGAATTAAAATTGCTTCATTCATCAGGGAGTATCTTTTAGGAATTCCCATTATACTAAAGAGAATAACTCTGTACTGTTGCTCACTTGCTGCTTTTGGGTTTGTAAGAGTTCTCATATGTATAAACCACTGGCCAGCACATAGCACAATTACAATTGTCTAAAATATAAAGAATAACATATGGGACAATATCTGCTATGGTGCTGCAACACCATCAAGGGAGTTCATAACAATAAATCTTAGTGTGAGCTCAAGAGGGTTTATGTTGTTATGGGATCCCGAGATAGTGTTACCAATACCATAACAGAGAGAGTATCCTGTGTTGTTTTTGTTATATGTGGCACTCTTTCTCAACTGCTTTTTAATATTCCCCATTTTTTAGGCTTTTGACTCACTTCCACGACACTACTCCTCATACTATTATTTTGTTGTGTGTACTATTGAAGAAAGTAGGCAACCCCCACTTGCTTTCAATAGGTATGGGTGAGTGGTTTGAGAAACACCCCTGCCATGCAACTGCTACGGACCAGAGGGGGCAGGCTGACTGTTGCAGTGACTGTGAAACTGATGCAGAGAAGGAGCACAGATAAAGCCAACCACTGCAACCTGGGAGGAAGGCAGCTACTGTCAAGATGTACTCATACTTTACTGAAGCACATTCTTTTTCATAATTCTATCTGTGAAGGAGTAAGAAAAGTAGGAAGCAGACACACATAAATTACATTTAATACACTGAATTCTGAGAGTCATTTATTAAGGAAGATGATCGTTCAGGATACAAAATAAGAAAATAGGCCTTAAATGCAGGACAGCACATATACATATTACTGAACTGCAACAGCCTATAACACAAGAACCTCTCTGAAGGCAACAGACGTTTCTAGTGTTTGTTCTAGGGATTTATTCACAAGGACGTTTCTTGCCCTATTCCCTTTCTCACTGTTAGACAGAGTGAGAGTCTAGCCCTGAAGAGGAGATCCATTTCCTTCTGGCTTTAGAGAAATGATCTGGGCTACCTCATTTCAGCCTGAGTGGATCTCTACTATATCTCCTGGATGCACAAAACACTTTGGGCCTGATATACAAACACCCCAATGCATGTCGCATGTCATGACATCAAAGGTGCAGTTGAACTAGAGAACCTGTGCCTGATTCTCTATCAGGCAGGGTCCCTGTGGTTAAATCCGTGACCCGCGCCAACCGAATGGCACACCAAATGGAAGGCATACCTGAATGGGTTGTCACAAGCCTGTGGAATTTATTAATTTATTTTATTTATGTACGTCTTTGTTTGCTGGTAAGTGCACTGGTCCAAGGGCCATTATCAAGCATGACCCAGGCCACAAACAATGGCAAAGAACAAACAGTTTGAGATATTATACAAGCCAAGTAGTAGTAGCAGGTTACAGAGACACAGATAAATCACAAGGAAACAGTACATGACAGAGTAAGCAATGATACAGAGAGATAATGCATGATGTATAGTTTCAAGTTTCAAAACAGAATAACTAAAATATTTGGTACCAGCAGTAAGTACTAATTGAGACATGGCAAACAAAACCTAGAAGGGTAAATAGTTTGTAAGCAGAACAACACCTAGGTGGAGGTGAAATGAGGAGAAGCAGGGGAGAAGAGTGCAAGTAGGGAACAGGAAAGTCAGTTCAGAGTCATCCACTGAGTGCACTAGGTACTGAGGTGAGTGACAAGATGAGATTCTTAGGATATAGTAGGGAAGGAGGAAAGTAATGAAATGTTGTGCCAGTGGAGTCATAGGTACTCCAGGGTTGCTAAGAAACTATGTAGGGGGCGAGGCGTGAGGAACTAGAGTAGAAAGACAAGGCAGGACATCTAGGGAAAAGATCTGGGGAGAGGAGGAGGTGGAGGCAAAGGGGACATAAAGTACCGGGGGTGGGGAGGGGTGATAGAGCAAGTGCGATGAGGAGAGGGGAAGGGAAAGACAAAGGGATCAAAAAAGGGGTGGGGCTGAAGTGAGGAGAGGAGAGAGGTAACTGCACCCCAGAGTGGGAAGGTCACCCTAGGAGCATGAGCAGTTGGATTCCAGAAGTAACCGGGTTCTGAGACTGGATTTGAAGAAGTTGTGAGAGGTGGCTGTGCAGATAACTGGAGGAGGCTCTTCCATAGAGATGGTGTGGCAACCAATAGAGCTTTCTCCCATAACAGTAAAGACTCTGGGGACGTCCGATGAAGGACTGAAGTATTATGCAGACACCTATGGACAGTACATGTGTTAAGGAGAGAAGCATACTGAACTTAATACCACTACTTAATGTGCCATCAGTAATACCACAAGGGCATAGTCAAATTGACGCTTGAGTGAGGGCCAACCAAGAGATTTGTATAGGTCACAGTGATGGGTAGAAAAGGTGGCCATCAGTGTGAAATGGAAGATGGATGCTATTATAGACTGAGTTTAGTCTGAGGTGAAAGGTAGCAGACAGTGAGGAAAAGTTAATTGAGAGCAATAGTCAATGATGGGGAGCTGGTTTCACAGGCAATGGCAAGTCGGGCAGCAGGGTAAGATAATTCTTTACATGATAATGGACCTAAGTTTTCAGTTGATTCTGCATACTACAGTGTTTGTGTGCAAATGAATAAAAGGGATGGATCTAGGGTTGCACCCAGGTATTTGAAATCAGAGACTAACTGCAGTGGAGGTCCAGATGGGGACAGAACTGAAAGGAAAGAATTGGATTTAGCAGCATTAGCTAGGTAGGATTTGGATCCAGGAGCATTGCCTTGGTCTTCTTCTCATTCACCAGGAGCATGTTAGATATGAACCAGCTGTGAGCATGGCGTAGTTTTGGGACTGCACAAAGGATATGTTTTGGATGGATTTGACACTATGGCAGAGGACCAGGTCATCGACGTACAGTAGGGCAAGGCAATTTACGCTGTCAGCAAGGAGAAAGTTAATGAATAGGGAGAAAACAGTGGTCCCAGGATGGAGCCCTGTGTGACACCCATAGTGATGGGCAGACCTGGGGAGGTGGTATCACCAATAGCCACCGATTGGGAGGGCCAGTCAGGTAACTGTGGAACCATTGCTGAATCTCAAGGAGCAGCCAAGCTGGTGGAGTTTGGTAAGGAGGAGGAGGTGGCTGACCAGGTCAAAGCCTTAGTCAAGCCCACAAACACTGCACCAGTGGTTTACCCAGATCCTATATTGCTGAGGACATGATCAGTAAATAGGGGCAAGGGCAGAGGAGGTGCTGTGATTCTTTCTGAACCCATGTTGCTGATAACACAAGAAGTTATACTTATCAATATGATCAGACAATTGATGGTGGACTACCTTTTCCAGAAGTTTGCTAAGGTGGGGAGAATGGACATCGGCCTATAATTGTCAGAGGAGAGATCGGGTCCCCAGCTTTAAAAATCGGGACCACTTTGTCAACCTTCCAGTGAGCCGGCATAGTAGAAGAGAACAAGGCGAGGTTAAAAATAACAGTGTAAGGACACAAGTGCCCACTCATGCCCTGATCCCTGAATAGTGCCTGAAAAGAGCCCCTGTTGGCTACTGCCCACACAAGCCCTGATCCCCATGGTACCATTAGGCAAAGCCCCACAGGGCTATCCAACCCCCAGCCCCTATCCCAATCTTAGAAAATGCCCAAAAGGACTATAAGCTGATCCAGTGTGATCAGTCTACCAACAGAGGTAGTGGAGTGAAAACTGTGGTGGGCTCAGCATGTATAAGATAAAACAAATCAATCCTAGTTTTTGCCAATAAAATTTTTATTATTTTAGAATAAGGTAAATCAATACATAAAAAAAGAAAACTATATCCAGATCACAATCCCACACCCAGCACCCCACAGGAGTAGTATGGCAGTCTTAACAATAATAAAAAAATCCTGTAGTCCCCTTTTAGCCCTGGTAGTATAGTGGCCCCCAACCAGTGGAGCCAGATCACCCCATTCCCCGACTCATACCCAGCTGGTGACTGGCACAGCCCACTCTCGCCACCATGGTCAGCCACTGACTGAGTTTTGCAATGAGCATGTACTCTAAATAGTACACGCCAGTGAATGGCAGCAATCTCCTAACCCCAGATACCTAATTTCTTTACCAACCTGTTGTAGGGCACTGAGTAAAGGCCTTACCAATCCAGACTAAGGACATATTGTGATTTGTCCCTATTTAGTGTCTGTGACATGCTTTTGGATAATTTAATGAGGTTTGTGGGCAGTAAGCAGGGGCAGTTGGATGTTGGGGTGCAAAGGAAGAGCAATCACCAGAGAAGAATAGAGAGATGATGTTGCCACTGTATCGACTGTTGATGAAATCCCACTTGAGTACTGTCTAGAGATGGAGACAACATCTCAGGAAGGGCAAAGATAGGGTGAAGGTGGCCAAAGGAGAGCAGCAAAAATGGTCTGGTGTTGCAGTAAAACCCTATGAGGAGAGACTAATAGACCACAATATGTACAGCCTGGAAGACAGAAGGAGAGGGAACATGATAGATAACTATAGGTACCTCACAGGGGAACATGGTACATGAGGGGAGTATTTTCCACAGGAAAGTCTGTCCCAGGACAACATGGCATGCAATGAAGCAGGAAAGAAGAAGTTTAGAAGGGATGTCAGTGAGTGCTTCTTCACTGAAAGAGTGGCGGATGCCTGGAACAGTCTACCAGCAGAGGTAGTGGAGTGAAAACTGTGGTGGGCTTCAAGCGTGTATAAGATAAAACAAATGAATCCTAGTTTTTTGTCAATAAATTTTTATTATTTTAGAATAAGGTAAATCAGTACATAAAAAGAAAAATATTAATATAGCTATAGACTTTCCCAACTCAGACTCATAATAGAAATGTCCAGCGCAGCACAAATCCAATGCACTGTGGAGCAAAACAGGAGCCATATTCAGAGGCTGTGCTGGCTGCATTGCGCCCAGCGCATTCTGGCTGAATATGGCACCATTGTGCTATGGTGCAACCAGTGGTATGCCATGGCAGAAACACAGGTGTGCCATGGTGCAGACAGAGAAGCCACAAGCCAACCATGGGAGCAGAGCAATAGAGGGGGCATGGCAGAGAGGTGATCCAGGGACAAAGTCACGAAGCACAGTGACAGGCCATAGGAGGCCACCACCTGTTGGGTACAGCAGGGTGCACACAGACACCCAGTCCTCCACCCCAGAACACAACAGTGGCAGAGACAGTAGCAACAGGAGGTCCAAATAGTGAATGGAGGGCACCAAGGGTCCCCTGCAGGCTGCAGGCCATGCCCCCCACACACTCAGACCAGAGCAGGCCACACCAAGGACCATGCAGCCACACACACACCCCTGACAGCAACCCCATGGCACCCAAGGCACTACCACTGACTGAGGGAGGGACACCACCACAGTGGGACACACCTCAGCACACAGTAGTGATCCACAGAAGCACAACACGGCTCTCGGCCACATGCACTCCACACGAAAGGCACTGGGCCACTGCAGCAAGGTTCTCATGCAGCCTGCAAAGCAGACACAGACACAGGCAGGTATGTCAAAAGATATATATGTATATATATATATATATATATATATATTAAATAATGCAACTATGTACAATAGAAGGGTGTGGGGAGGGTAGGAAAGTAAGGGAAGGGATAGGGAACAGGGACTGTACAGTGGGAAGGGGACTGTGGGGAGGTACAGCTGGGGAACAGGAGAATTCAGGCCTGACTAGCAGCAGCCATGGCCTGCCACCCCTTGCAGTCTTTGCTGCCTCCTGTCCACCAGCAGCATCCTTTGACCTCCAGCACTGACCCATGGTCATTGAGGTAATCAATATACGTTGCAGAGCAGCCAGCAGTAGAGGGCCTCCTGCACCACTGCCGGACACCCAGGACAAGGAACAGGACAGGTGATCAGTGCAATGTCCCAGGAACCATGTCCATCCACAGCGCACAATGGGCAGTGGGATTACACACCCCAGAGGGCCGTGCACATGCCACCTGCAGGGGTGTGGGCCAATGCCTGTCAGCAATGTGGCACACCACGACAGTGCACAGCAGTGGTCCCACTGCACAGTGCACACCTGACTGCGATATGGCACAGTGCTCGGCAGCACCACAGCAATGTTAGTGGTAGCCGGGTGCACTCACCCCACCAACAGCTGGCACACATGTTCAATGAATGTGCCACAGTGGTAGGCACCATGCACAGTGTGACACACACAGATGCCATAGCACACGGCACAGGCATCCATGCCCATACCCATGCCCCTGCCACCCCCACTGCACTGTAAAGGAATATGTCAGTGTCTACCTGCTCTCTGTGGACCCACTGGTGCTGGAGCTGCTCCTCCATGGCCACCCTGGCCCGCTGCAGCCTGCCATCTTGCCGCCACTGCTGCTGCTGCCTTCCTCCTGTTTTCAGGCTCTGGGAATGGAACAGAGACAGGTACACATCAGTAACCAACCACAGCAGTTGCCCACCTCCCTCAGCCCTGTGCATAGGGTGAACCCTGCCCGACACATCCTGCACAGTCACATTGCAAAGTAAGCACCAGTGGGCAATGCCACCCCGGATGTGCACAGTGGCAGTTCACCACCCTGCAGGGTATGCCAAGCAGCCAGCCAACATCACAGTACAGCACCAGGGCACACATGTATTTTGGGCCTACTCACCTGGTTGTAGCACAGCCCACACCTGAAATGTGCCTCCAGCCTCCTGAGGCACTCTGGGTCCCCTCTGTGCCAAGTCACCATGGCGGTGTTGACACTGCTCCCCATCCTGGCCACTTACACGCTGCTGCGGTGTGGCAGCAATGCCCTGCCACACCACTACCTGGGGCTGC
The DNA here is from genome assembly GCA_016271365.2 of Neoceratodus forsteri. Classification (NCBI taxonomy): domain Eukaryota; kingdom Metazoa; phylum Chordata; order Ceratodontiformes; family Ceratodontidae; genus Neoceratodus; species Neoceratodus forsteri. The sequence continues at coordinate 243,934,920 of CM057453.1, forward strand.
TGCAGTGGCGCTGGCCATACAGTTGGGGTGCATGGGCGGAACTCAGGTGGACGAAGTTAACCAGTTCAACCTGCATACAGTTAGCTGCCTGTGGTGCTTTCTGCTGCAACATGGTGCAAATGTGAGCCAGTGAGCAAAATGATGGCGGTAAGCATATATGGCCACAGCAGGCGCCAGATGCACAGGCTGAGGAACATGCGCGTGTACATTCATCACAGTCTCAGATGTGTGGCATGGGTGCAGCTAGGTGGGGTCATGGATGCGAGGAGTCACCCAGGGGCAGAGGTCAGAGCAGGTGTCATGGTTCGGCTGCAGCACAGTGCACACATATGCAATAGCAGGCCTGGCACACCATGCCATGGCCCCATCTCACAGTCAGCACACAGTGCACAATTGGTGACATTAAACCATCCAGTGCATGCAAAACCTGTCATATTTGTCATCGAGGATGACATCATGACCCCTCCCCTTACCTGGGCCTTCCTTCCACCATCCCTCCCACCTCAGCCTGAGCCTACCTAACATGTCCCACCCCCACCAGTCATGTCCCCCATGCCTTTTTCCTAAGGAATCCCTGACAATTTAGTTTGTCCTTTAAGGACAACTGCATTAGCATGTCATTACTGTTGTGCCAAAGCTCATTTGCATGCGATGCACTATAAAAGCACTCACGGATCAGCACAGGCAATGGACCGGTGTTGCATCCTTTTGAGGTAAGTTGTGCATGCTGCTGCCTTTACAGGGGTGCAGCCAGCACAGCATGGGGACAGAAAAGGGGCTGCTGCCACTGACACACTGTTCTGTCCATGTCCACAGGAGGTGACATGTTGGAGCGTGAGGAGGGTGAGGAGCATGGGCCTGCTTTCAAGTGCAGGCCCAGGTTTCACTAAGGTGGAGACAGAGGCCCTGTTCAGAAAACCCTTGACAGGGAACCCCTGCTGGGTGGTGCCACAGGCACACCACAAGGCAGGGCTTGGGCCTGGGTGGAGGTGGAGGTGGTGGCATGTGTGAACCAGCAGGGCAGCCACCAGCACTCAGTGCAGGAGTGCAGAAAGAAGGTGAGCATGGACAAGAGGCACATCAAGAGAGGTGGCAGCCATTCATGCTTCCGATTGCCACGGAGAAGGCCTGCAGCTGCGCCACTGCTCAGGGCAGGGCAGTTGAGTGGCGCCACCATGCACCGCAGCATGGTGAAGAGTGAGCCTGGTGGTGGATTCAGATGGGTGATAGCCCATCACTACATAGTAAGTATGTCAGCCACACACAGCTGTGGGAGTACAGGGTGCGGACACGGCCATGCTGCGTGCTTGCGGCGGCATGCCTTTCATGTGGCATGTGTGCACACCCACCATATGCCATGCTGCAGGGAACAGGCTGTGGCAGTGGGGGGTCATGCATGGGCAATGCATCTCTAACACACCTCTCTTTCTCTTGCAGCACCAGCATGCCTCCTGCTGCTTATGGGGTGCAGGCAGCAGCCATGGCCACTGGACTAGCCCCAAAGGATCAGCTTTCCACCTCCATGGGCATCCAGGGACCTGAGAGGCTGCAGCTCACCACCGCTGTGCAGGCGGATGTCCTGGACCTAGGGTTGGGCGAGGCCCTGGATGTGTTCCTGCAGGATGCTAGCCTTGGTCCTGTGCACAGAGACACAGAGCAGGGCAGGCTCCAAAACCAATGATGACATAATGCTTATCCTGGACAGCATGGCCACTGTTGTGGGGAGATGCCCCTGCTGTCACTTCACAAGCAGCATGCCCAGCACCCTGCCGGCAGTGGAACAGCTGCCCGCCACCACTGTGGGTGCAGTGGTATCCGCTGCCCAGGCTGGCCCTGCAGTGGTGGTGGTGCTGCTGTGCAGGTGCTAGGTGGTGTGTGCAGCAGCCTGGTGGGCAGCAGCAGCAGGCTGTGGGGTGCCATCTGGCAGCCAGATGTGGGGTCACTACAGTGCACCTGCCTTGCAATCCCCCTGCAGGCCCCACTGTGCAGCGTCCACCAGAGAGTAGGGTTGTGCAGCATGACCCAGTCACCACGTGAAGATTGGCGTCAGCCAGGAGCCCCAGGGCGCCGAGCTGCTGGCTAAGCACACCCATTTGCTGTGGGAGTCCACCAGCAACAGGTGCTGCTCACCACTGGGGTGTGAGTACTGCACGTGAGGTGCCAGTAGCAAAGCAGCAGGAGCGGGTGCTGCGCAGGATCCTGGCAGGGATACAGCGAATGCAGAAGGACACAACTGCCTCCTGGATCACATTGCCACCACAATCTCAGATGGCTTTGCACTGCTGGCTGCACAGGCATGGCCAGGCACAGATGACCCCTGCAGTGCGCTATCCACCCCCATACCCAGCATCAGGCAACCCCTACATAGACTACACGGCTCAGATGTCAGCATCCCAGGCATGCCCGGGCTGGGATGTTTGGGTGCCTCGGCACACCATGTGGACATGGTAGCAGTCCCAGCGGTTCCACCCTGGGTAGCTGTTGCACACACCCCGGCTGATGCACAGCCAGTGGCTGCCGATCGGCCCAAGCACGGCTGCCCCATGGCCATAGTGGCCTACTCCATGCAGCAGCCCTGATGTGCAGTCCACACCACCTGCTGTCTGCATCTGCTGTCCAGTGTGCACATGGTCAGTGAGTGTGTGCCTGCTGCAGGTGTGGCACCTGTGTTTTGTGCCACACTCTGCCTGTGTGTGTGCATGCCTGGCAGCTGGACCATGTGGCATGGGCATGATGACAGCAGTCCTGCAGCAGTTGTGCCAGTGCACTGGTGTGATGAATCTGATCCATACCACATACCCACACCTGTGTGGGGGCTGTGAGGGTGCTGTGTGGTGGGTGTCCCTGTCACCCCTTACCCTTCTTCCCACCTCAGTGTGTGTGCAAGCCCATTGCCATGCATGCCCCTGCATGTGTGCTGTACCTGCTTGTGTGGCCTAGTGTTTTATACCACCTACATGTGTTCACCAAAGTGCTCCCATGCTATGGTGTCCCTGTGCCATCTTGCCTGCTTGATCAGCCAGGCATCCCTCCACCAGAGGGTGGCTGTCCACCACTCTCTGGCCCATTGCCTCCATTGTCCCCACTACTGTCCCTTATCAGCCTCACAGCTTTCCACAGTCAACGGCCATGTTGTGCAGTATGGCAGGCTAGGAACAGGCAACAGGCTTTCGATGGGCTGTACTGTAGGGCACTGCCTGACCTGTCTAGGCAATGGAACCATGCTTTCAGCATGACAAAGACTCTCCTGATGATGTTGTGCATGCTGGCGTGTGCCTCATTGTAGCATTCCTCTGCTGGGGACAATGGGCGCTGGTAGAGGGTGAGCAGCCAGGCCACAGTGGATAGGTGCTTTCCCCTGTGTGGATAATGACATGGTTAGCCCTCTGCTATGCTAGGCTGTGCCCCATGCCTGTCCCTGCCACCACACCAACATGCACACCCTGCCATCCCCATCCCATGGTGTGCTCTGCCCATCTCTCCTTGCCCGTGTCGTACTCACCCACTAGGTAGCCCTGGGGATATCCCCATGTTCAAACCTGTGGCACAGTGCAGAGCTGTGCTAGATGAACACATCATGTGCACTCCCAGGGTGTGAGGCACAGACATTGGTTATGTGCCCCTCGGCATCCTATTGATGTATACCACACCCTCAGGACCAAGTGGCATGCAGATGCCACATGGGTGCAGTCAATGGCCCCAGTCACACCAGGCATACATGCTACCTGTTGAAGTCCTACATGGTTGCTGTATGCTCCGCCTGTGTGCTGGGGAAGATGGTGTTCTGACACATGTGGCAGCAGAGCATTGAGGAACTGTGTGAGGAGGTGGGACATGGCTGACTGGGTTATGCCTGTGTTGTCCCCTGTTAGTCTCTGGAAGGTGCCCATGGTGAGCAGGCACATGGCGGCTGTCACCTTCATCTCAAGGACATGGCATGGCTCTGTCTGGCACGTGCCTGCATCTCCTCACTGCACAGCTCACAGAGCTGCCTCAGAATGGCTCTGTTCAGGCGGTACTGGCCCACGATCTCCGTGTCACTGTACTGCTCGAAGGTGATGCAGGCGCAGTACCACCTGTGTTGGGCATACCACCAATGGGTCCTTCCACAGCCATGTCACTGTTACTGCTGCCCCTCACACCTCATTATGGCCTCCATCATGAAGGGTGCACTACCCATGGCCCTTGCTTTCCTCCATCCCCAGGGCAGCTGCTGTGGGCTGTGTGCCACCCTGGTGCACTGCCTGGCAATGTGTCTGCCTGTCTGTCACACTCTCTCTGCCCTAGTCTCTCTCTCTCTCCTGCCACCTCAATCCTCTCTCCTCTGTGTCTGCCTTGGTCTGTCTGTCTGTCTGTCTGTCTGTCTCTCTCTCTCTGTCTTTCTGTCTTTCTTTCTCTTCTCTCTCTCTCTCTCTCTCTCTCTCTCTGTCTCTCCTCCCTCTCATCTGGTGCAAGTGCTTTCTCTGTGCTTGCAACCTGTATTATAGGAACAAGTCTGCTTGGTGCATCTCTGATTTGCTACGCATTTGGGCCATGGTTCCACGGTTGAATGTCGCGCGCTGGATATTCATGGGCATGCCCCTGCACTTGCACCTGCATTCATTATAGTTGCACATTGGTGCAATGAGATTAGTGCTGCACACTGGCTTCTGCGAGTATCACTCCTTGGCACAAGTACACACTTGCACCTGTGGAACTCAGTTGCGCCATGCACAACTGCTTTGAATATCCGGGCCAATAAGTCCTTGGAAATTATGGGGCAGTTTACTTGCAAAAGTCTCTTAGTTCTGCATAGTTGATTAGAAAAGCAACTGTTATGTTATCTGACTTAAATATAGCCACACATCATTAAATATAAACAATATTTTATTTGATACTTAATGAGGAGTAAAACTCCCTCATTTCATTTTGTGTCAGCCCTTTCAGCACTTCTGTGTAACAGAACAGGTTTAAAGAGACTCACTAATATGAACCCTTCAGTACTGTAAAACAGGTGATGAAATCAATGAGACCTCAAAGTAAAAATGCATTTCAGGTATGGCTACTAAGTAATTATGTTAATCTCTAAGTTCTGATAGGATAAAGTATGGGGTACAGTATATTACAGGTTAACATACACCCTCTATTTTTGGATGGCATATAAACCCTGATGGCGAAGCCTGATGGGTTTATGGCAGCCATCCAACAATGAGGGCGCAAGTAATCGAATTAACACATTGCACCCTATATTTTGTTTCATATAATTACTGCATTGTGTTTTTTTCCACAGAGGAAGTGCAATCGCTATGTATGAAGCCTAGAGTAGTCTGGATTGCCAGATGTAACATTGCAGAGGATTTATTATATGCACCACTCAATGCTGTAATACTTACTCAGGTATTATGATATTCAATACACTGCTTTTTCAGTGGAAAAAACACAATCCAGTAATTATAAAACATTTAATACATTGCTGTGTACAATGTACTATGAAACAACATTGTACAATATACAATACCATTTAAAAGGACAGCAACCTCTTCATAAGTGGTACTTTCCTGCTTCCTGATTGGTTAAACAAGTTCTGAAACCCCTATGTTAATTGTCCAGAAATACACAGGTTGGAAAATGTTTAGTCAGTGGGATTTGGAATGTTGGCTATTCACATACAGAATGTATTACCGGTTTCACCCATTCCTGACTGTCCTCACAAACATGGCTGCCATCTTTACTTACCGAACCCTTCAGTAAGGCCCTAAAAGTAAAACTCCTGTTATGCTCTTAAAAATAAATACACTGGATGATGTTTAAAGCCTAAGTCAAGATGCATTGTACGGCACTTGACATTAAGCAAATTGCCCTTACTGTATGTCAAGTTTTGAAATGCTAGGAATAACTAATTTAAAGTTCAAAGTTTATAATTAATTGAGAAAATATATATGCACAGCAAGTCATAACATATAAAACAGTTAAAATCATCTCTTCAAAGATCCATCATGTAAAAATAAATTAACAAACACACAAATAATACAAATCCACCTGTGCAACTACTTAGATAAAATCTTCTGAGACAAGTAATACATGCTATGGACTTATTGCACATAGTAAGATAGTTTCAATAAGGCACAAGTGGCAAAACTCGAACCCCATATGTACTAGGTTTGAAATCAGAAAAAATAATTTTATCAGTATTCTCTTACAAAGGCAATATATACCCAGAGATACAAGCCACCCATCTCTTTCCTTTCCAATAATTTACAGTCCAGCAACAAATGTTGCATAGTTATTCTTTCTTCCTGATCGCACTTATTCTGGCAAGTGCCCTTTATTAATATAATCATTATTAGAGACCTGTATGTTTTCAGTAAACCTGATCTGAATCTGCTCATAGCTTTTCTATGCTTTACATTTTCACAATATTTGAGATATAGTTCTCCACCTTAAAATCTTTAAACTGCCTATACAATACAAGCATTTGTCAATGCCGAATGTTGTCTTGCTGGCATTGGCATTAGTAGTGTAGAAGTTAGAGATGCATAATAGGAATGGCAGTGAAGTATGGAACTGACTCCGACTCCACTTCCACTCTGTAGAGACTGGCAGGTGTTGAGGTGTGCTTTTGGGTTGTCGGCCATAACGCTCATGCCATTTCACCTCACCCTACCCTGCAGGCTCCTACAAGTGTTGCGTTGTGCCTTGGGGTCATCAGGCCTTGTGGTCACCCCCATTCCATAAGGAAATATGTTGAGATGGGCAATATAGAGAATGAGGTGAACTTTGGGGCCTAAGAGTCCAAGGCACACCTTGATGCCTGTCACTGACTGCAGGATAGGGTGGGGTGGAATGGCATGAGCATTACAGCCAACAAATCAAAAATCAGACCCCTGATGCCTGTCAGTCTCTAGAGGGTGGTACATTATGGTTAGAAACCCTAATGCCCCAGGGTTTGTTGGTATTTGCACTCCAAATTTTCCCTTAAGGCTCATTTACGACTTAAGGTGCCCCTAACCCTGTTGGTGTGTGGAGAGTGGGGATGGGGTAGGGGTCAGTAACCCTAACATTGAATTTCCAAACTTTTTTCACTGTAATGATAGCCATAACTGATGCATTAACACATTTTTTTACAATGATTTTCCTTCTTTTGACAAACTGTAATGTTACTTGAATGTGGTGGTGGAGTGCAGGACCCTAATTGTCTCTAATTTTCATGTGGGAGTGCAGGGCCCAGAAAGCCCTACGCTACCATCTATACAGAAGTGTACTGATATTTTAATGATATCACATCTCCATGTGGGAACAGGGCCCACTACTGCATATTATAGGCCCTGCACTCCCATTATTGGATAATGGGATCCAAATGTGGAAGTGCAGGGCCCATGTACCCATAATTATAGAGACATAGTGCATGCCTAGAACCATTCCAGGTAACGCTTTGCTGCAAAACTTGTAATATCACAGGAACCATAGGCACTTTGGAAAACATTCCCTCGCATGTCCTGGCCACCTCATGCATGCTTAGTACAGCAGTTGTTCTCAGCAAAAATCAGTATCTCAAACAGTTTCTAGATATAGCTGCCAAAGGTTACACAACTGCCACAATGTTATCCTACAGGAAAATGTGAAACTTCAGAGTTTTGTAACTATGGAACCAGTGTCCATTTCTTCACAGCCAAGCAAAAAACCCACCTGTGGGTCAAGGGCTTGCCACCCTACAAATTTCAGCCCCAAAGTCCTAACCATTTTCTTGCTATGAAGTGGCAGAGAAATTAGGTTTCGGTCTGTGTACCTGCTTTCGCTTTCAGATCATATATTTTTTCCATAGGCTATAATGGGAAACTTTAAAGTTTAATAACTTTGAGTAGATTAATATTTTGCCAAACCTTCAAAAGGCACATCTTTGAGGCAAAGGCTTTCTACCCAGAAAATTTCAGACCACAACATAAAGCCATTTCTGAGATCAAGATGGACAAAAAATGTTACAAAACATGGATTTTTCTGTCTTTTCAACACTATATATCTCTGTAACCACAAAACAGATTCCCATGCAATTTGGCAGGTCAATAGATCTACCCTAGACATTATGCATGCTAAATTACATGCAAATCCATTGAACAGTTCCAAAGTTTATTAATGTTCACAAATTTCAGTTTAACAGAGAAGTTACCTTTAGCGCACATTATAGATATGTAAGCATTCACCCACGACAGGGTGAGGGCGGGTAAGCATAACTCCATGACAGGGTGTGGGATTATAGGTATTTAAATCCACACTTGGGTGCATTATGTGCATGAGGCCGCAGTCAGAGTGTCCTCACAGCACCCCAGGCGTGGATTAATGCTTATAACCCCACACTCTGGAGTGGGATATTGAGCTTATAATATGGGTTACCTCCACCAAACACCAGAAGCTGCAAAGATAGAGCTATTTGCCTTCTTTTCTCTGAGACTGATATTATCCTTCTGCTGACTAAAGTAGTCCCTTTGAAAATATGTGTTATTCTTCTTTTAGTGCATGCTACTTATAAGTTGTCTGTTTTTTTATATGTAGGTTTATGTTTGTAGTATATTTGACACTACAACTGTAACACTGACATATTCTATGAGTTTATGGAATACTATGACTCTGTAGTACTGCTACATGTAGCAGCTGTGCATTACACTGCTAGCACACTCTATGCCCGCTGTATGCCAGAGATTGAAAGAGTTTTATAAGTACAGTCCCATGTATAGCACTTCATTGCATAGGACGCATCAAGTTCAGCTTACCCATTGTTGAACCACTTCTGTAGTGAAGGTTTTACAAGGTGTAGGTAGCGTTGAGGTGGATGGTTGTATGGCTACATACAAGTGACAGATACAGCTGACAGAGATTCTTTTCTTTCCAGTGTTGCTTATTCGGGGAACACAGTGGATTGGGATACAATAATTACACACTGCTGATTGGTGGGGTCGACCAGTGAAAGGGACCCAACAAGGTATCTTTCTGCAGTGCTTTCAATATGAACAGGATTTTCAAACTCAGAATGAGTGGCGGTACTCATGAGTCCTTTAGAGTATGCAGAAATTGTGAATACTTCATATGTCCATAGGAGATGCCTTACGAGACTGCGGGTGTGCTGCTGCAGCTGGGAAAGCTGTTTGGCGTCCTTTAGCTATGAATTTATTCTGTGGCGATCTGCATAGGATGTCTTCAAACATGATCATGATACACACTTCTGGTGCACCAGATGGGGAAGCGTTCCTTTCCTCAGGGAGGGAGTGCTTCAGTAACAGACATTGGACACAAACTCGACTTCACCCACTATTGCTACACAGGTACAAGATATATGGGAAGCAACGTATGTAATGCAGGCGTTGCACACCTGGCACTTCCTTTACATCGAGCATACACATTGAAGTGTGCAAACCTGGCTGTGCTGTGAATGGTGCTGTTGTCTGCACAGCACATCTATTCTCATGACTGCTACTATAGTTGTACTGCACAAGTGCTTGCTTTGCCTTTTTGTGTCATGCAGGTTGGTCTGCACTGGAACACTACAGGATGTCTGAACTACACCACTCTAACATTCCTGTGTTCAGCAGACCTGTCAAAGCAATGGCATAGTGTTGTCTTGCATCAGTGCACATCACACCACAGCTACAGTGGAGAAAGATGAGTGGCAGATCGGAATGGTACTGGGTCACAGATGGAGGAGATAAGGGCTGCAGGTTTCAAAGTACTTGTTGTGTGTGAGGAGTACATGTGTCATGTGTATTGCCACAGAAAGGACTTGCGAGCTTCACAACTAGCAGCCACTGCCGGTAGGTCACTCGCTGACATATGTTGATCAGGGACATTGTTTGGGCTTAGTGTTCTGTGCATTGCTGCAGGGCTTACATTAGGAATCTGGGTATATTCTTCATCATAAATTATTGCAGTTTCCTCAGAAAACTTGTTGAGTCACTGTTCAACAGTTCAGTCCCACATTAATCTCCATTTCACTTGTATTAGCCTGCAGATCTCTTGCTAAACAGGGGAAAAATGGCCACTCGAAAAAATGAGCATTGGACACTACTGAGATTCCTACATTGTGCTAGAGGGTTTTCCAGACAGACTGTATCAGGATTCGCAAAAGACTATGGATTAAATAAAGAATTTAATCCACTGCAACATGACAGCTCCTGTCCAGTGCTAGGTCTTCAATGACATAACCAAAGTTATAAGCATTTAATCCATGCCTGGGTGTGTTGTGTGGCATGAGGCTATAGGCCGAGTGTCATCACAGCACCCCAGGCATGGATTAAATGCCTATAAAGCAAACCCTAGAGTGGGTTATTGCACTTATAACATAGGTTATGCACAGGATAGGATACCCCCCACCCCGAAATAGTGTTTCTCCCTTGTTTTAAGGCACTAAAGTTAGTGTATCCTGCTGCCTTGTAAAATAGACCCTAGAAAATAATGTAGTGGGTTGCTGTTATCCACACTGTTATCCATACTGAAGTGTCACAGACACTCCTGACAAGATCTGTAACATTTCTGATGCACAATATTGTTTTTCTGTGCCTATGATCTTTCATTGTACCAGTCTCTACTCAATGCAAGAACCACACACTGCTGCAAAATAATCTGTCTCTCCCTCTTTCTGAGTGCAAAAAGAAAACAAAGCTTTCTGTCTCTCTCCTGGGTGTTCAATGAAGTCACACATACAGCTAAAGAAAACGGAGCGTAAACTTTACAGGAACCTGCAGGAGGTATGAATTTTGTGTGCCGCTCTGTCTCCTGCTGTCACAGGGTGAGCTGCCCACTCTGATGTCTCTGCAAGAGGGTGGGAGACGAGTTTCATACACTCTGCTACAAACTCAGCTTGCTCCCAGTGTGTGCCTCTTGCTCTGTCCCATTCCCTCTCCCATGTTCCTGTGTTGCGCTACTGACTCCGTGTGTATGTGTGTGTGTGTGTCTGTCTGTCTGCTTGCTGCCGCCTCTCTCTCTCTCTGTTGCCGTCTTGCTCACTGTGCTGGTTGCTACTGATTTCAGACCTGCCGAGAGACAGACACAGAGATGGTCACTACATAGAACTCACCCCTGTCACTCCCCACTGTGGACGTGGATCTTGGTTTGGGAACCTTGACACGAGAAAGAAAAGTGCAGCACTTGTGAATGATATCTTGCTATGCTGAGTACTACACATTCCAGATATCTGAAGATCCATTCACATATCTGGAATGTGTAGTATGGTATGGGCTGCATGCCCATTGGCTCATGCTGTGGACCAGTGGGCATACAGCCCTACCTGCGGTGTCAGTCGGCAGGCAGCGGGGCAGCAGGTGGGGGGTGCTGCCACCCGCCACTGACCGGGGAGCGGGCAGTGGGGATCAGTGGCTAGAGTGGGGATGGGGGTCCACTGGACCACCAGGGATATAGGAATCATTATGCTTTTACTGAAGCCTGTGATCGGGCTGACAGTGGTCCACGGACCACCAGGGATATAGGATTCTTCTTTTTAATTTACTTAAGCTGTGATCGGGCTGACAGCGGTCCACTGGACCACCAGGAAAAGGAACCTCTATTATTTTACTGAAGCCTGTGATCGAGCTGACAGCGGTCCACTGGACCACCAGGGAAAAGGAATCGTTATTATTTTACTGAATCCAGCAATCAGGCTGACAGCAGTCCACTGGACCACCAGGGATATCAGATTCTATTATTTCGCACCAATGTCAGCAATCGGGCATTGAAGGAGCGCACCACGGAGGTGCTGCCAGAGCTCGGTGGCCACCCACAGGTGGCAGCTGCCGTGTTGCACCCTTACAATACAGCAGCTCACCTGTAGGTGGCTGGCGGTTGCTCCTTTTGGGGAGATCAACTTTTGCGGCACAAGTGAGGTTGCGCATGCATGGCTCTGCACATCCTGGGCTGAATTTCGGGATGTGCAGAGTATGCATGGGCACACCCCACCTGCACTCAGATACATTACTGATGCGCCTGCGCATCGGGATTTGTGCTAGGTGCAATTCCCATTTGAATATTGCACTGGAGCATCATGGGTTGTGCATGACATAACACTGTTATACTATGTGCAACCCTTTTGAATATCTGGGCCAGTTTGCACAAAGAATGTATGCATAACAATGGGACTCGGAGCAGAAAATGAGCTGTTGGAATACAAAATTGCTTATATCTCAGGAACTGTAGCACATAGAAATAAAATTTAAATGTCACATGAATCATGCACTTCCTAGCTATGTTTTGTATATGCATAGTCACCATAGGCTATGCATATTCGTGACTAAATTCCATATCTCGCACCATTTTCGAGATACAAGCCCTGAAACACGTGGCGACACCACCATGTTTATCTATGGGAAAATGTCAACTTCGAGTACTGTAACTTGGCAGCCATGCAATATTTTTTCACCAAACGACCAAAAGGCACATCTGTGAGATGTTGCCTGCCTTCTGTCCACATCTCAGCCCAAAAGACCAAACAGTTCTTTTGCAGCAGGGTGACAAAGAACTCCTGTCATTTTGGCCATAGTCTGGAAAAGTACTGTAGAACTTTGTGAGCTTTCAAAACAGCATGAAAGTGTCGCATGTGTGACGCTAATTTGCAACACTACTTTTTGCAGAAATTTAGAAAACATATTGCTTGGGTGTTTCACCCCAAAATAAAGACATCCCAGGCTCTGACTAGGTGAATACAAAATAATTAGGTTGCTAGAGTGTCCCAAATTTTTAATGGCAAGCATTTTATGATCACCAACTGAAAACAAAATGGCAGATTTGCAAAAGTAAAGGGCCATTTGCCAAAGTACAAACTGCATTTGCTGACACTTTCAAACTTTGTGTTAACTTTTCCCTTTGACTTATAATGGGAACTTATTTTTGAATAACTTTTAACCGTTTAATATTTATTCACATATTCTTTGAAAGGCACACCAGTCCCACTAGCTGCTTGTTTCCTGAAGTTTTGGACCACTTGCGCAAAACCGTGTGACCTGTAAGCGCGAGCAAAGAATTCACCGAAACCATAACGTGCATGCAGATCTGACATAATAACTCCACAGCCATATATCAGACCAGTACAAAAGTTGGCAGACCCCAAGATGGATGATTCTTGATCATACTTTCCAAATTGTAGGCAAATCCGTTGAATGGTGGCAAAGTTATTAAGGTGCAAACTTTGACCCTTTAATCTTAAAAGTGCTACTCAACCATAACTATGCAGTTCTTTGCCACCTTGCTGCAATAGAACGGTTAGGTCTTCGGCCTGAAATTTAGAGGTAAGGCACCCAACATATAACAGATGTGCTCTTTTGTGGTTTGGTGAAAAATATTGCACTGCTCCAAAGTTACGGTACTCCAAAGTTGATACTTTTCCCATAGACTAACATGGTGGCATATGCGCGCTTTTCAGGGCTCGTAGATCTCAAAACGGTGCGAGATACAGATTTTCATCGTGAGTTGCATAGCACAATATTTTATACAAAACGGTAGCCAGGAAAATAATGATTTCTGTGAAATTTACATTTTCTTTCTACGTCTGCACGGTTGCTGAGATATTTGCAATTAAGCCCTTCCAATGCTCATTTTAAGCTTCCATTGCCATAACAATGCATACATTTTCCTTTGTACACACTGTGTTTCTCTATGCAGTTGCGTTTATGTACCTGTTAGTGTTACCATTCCCGTGAGCCACGTGTGTGTGTTACCTTTGCGTTGTCATTTGCTCCTTGTGTTTTCAAGCATTGTTACCATTTGCATTTCCACCTTGTGTTTGCATTGCTGTTCCTGTTACTATGTCACAAGACATCACATGGTGGGAGAGTGGGGCCCAAAGGGCCTCATGCTCCCGCCCGCCACATTACATTCAGTATTTTCATCATCATTCTCAAAAAAGAAGGAAATTAGAGGCAAAAACTCTGTTTAATGCATCAGTTAGGGTTGTTCCACAGAGATAAAGTAAGGAAATTCAGTATTGAGGTTGAAACCGTTCCCGGACACTTCAGCCACCCCAACTGCAGCAGATGCTCATTGGGGTCATTAGTCCTAACTTTTGCCCCATTCTCCTATACCTCTGCCTTCTTTACACATGTGATGGGGTGAGAGTTAAATGATGACCTCAACGCCGCACTCTAATGGTGGTTGGGGCGGGCGAGGTGTTCAGGAGGTTTCAACCTCAACACCGAATTTCCTTACTTTGTTTCTGTGGAACAACTCCTAACTGATGCATCAAATGGAGTTTTTGCCTCTATATCTTCTTATTGTAGGCAATGGTAGTGCCACTATAGATAGGGTTATACCCCATTTAAGGTTAAAATGGTGAAATGTTTGCACCTACTAACTTTGCCACTGTATGATGGATTTGCCTGAAATTTGGCAGCAGTGGAACAGTAGCAAAGATCTTGGGATCTGAGAAGTTTCGTACCAGTAGGATGTACAATTCCAGAGTTATTGCGACATTCCATAGTGCATTTACACTTTTTGAGCATTCATTGCTCATGCCTGCAGGTCGCATGCTTTGTGCATCCAGTCCACAAACTTCAGGAAAAATGCAGCCAGGGTTCCTGATGTGCCTTTCAAAGATTTTGTGAAAAATATTTAACAGTTCAAAAGTTATTCAAAAACTAGTTTCCCATTATAGTCAAAGGAAAAGTTAACAAAAAGTTTGACAGTGTCAGCAATGCAGTTTTTAGTGTCACAAATTACCCCTGTAGTGTTGTGAGTCAGCCATTTTTTTTCAGTTACTGGTCACAGAAATGCTTGGCATTTTAATTTGGGACCCTGTAGGGACACAATTATTTTGTGTTCACCTAGTTGAGCCCTGAGGATGCCAGCCATGTCTTTTTGGGGAGGTTAAACACCCCAGAAATATGTTTTTCAAATTTTGTAATCTGTAGTGTTGCAAAGTTGTGCTGAGCTTGCAACACTTTCACGATTCTTTGTGAAAGTGTCGAAGTCACGACACTACTTTGCAACACTATGGCCAAAATAACAGGAATTGTTTGCCATTCTGCTGCAAAAACAGTTTGGTCTTTAGACTGAAATTTGAAGGAAGAAAGCCAACATCCCACAGATGTGCATTTGGTGGTTTGGTGAAAAATATTTCAGGGATGCAAAGTTCAGTACTCTGAAATTGACGCTTTTCCCATAGACTAACACTGAGGCGCGACGCTTCGGGGCCTCGGATCTTGGAAACAGTGCGAGATATGGACTCTCTCTTCAACAAAATGATTACTAGCCAGGAAAGTCATGGAATCATATGAAATTTTAATTTTTTTCTACTTGCACGGTTCCTGAGATATAAGCAATTTAGTATTCCAAGTGCTCATTTTCTGGTCCGAGGCCCATTATTATGGCATCGTTCTTTGTAGTCACTGTGTTTCTCTATGCAGCTTTGGGGAAAACCAGGGTGTGCACTCCATGTACTGTTACACTACGTTTACACTTGCATTTCTGTACCTGTTTATGTTAGTGTTCCTGTATGCGCTGTGTGCATTACCCTCTGCGTTTTCGTTTGTGCTTGTGTTACTGTAACCCTACCCTTTGCGTTTCGTTTGTGCTTGTGTTACTGTAACTATTTGCATCTCCACCACTGTTTCTGTTTGCATTTCAATTTGTCACCATGCGCATAATGATTTGCATTTGTGGCTGCCCTTCCATTTGCATTTGCATTTGCGTTTGTCTTTCATTTTACGTCATCGTTGCTGTTACCGTTACCATTTGCATTTCCAGTTGCATTACCATGACCGCACATATTATGGTTTGCATTTCATATGAACTTGCATCTGCATTCCTGTTTCTGTTTCCTTTGGAATTATTGTGACTGTTACCATTACCATTTGAGTTTTCAATTGCAGTACCGCGGACCGTAGGCGCTACAGTTTAGCTTTCGTACACGCTTGCATTTGCATTTCTGTTTCTGTTTCCTTTGGTGTTATTGTTGCTGTTACCATTACCATTTGTGTTTGCAATTGTGGTACCATGACCGTGCACATTACAATTTGCATTTCTGTATGTGATTGCATTTGTGTTTCTGTTTTCTTTGGTAGTTATTGTTGCTGTTACTATTACCATTTGCATTTCAATTGTGGTACTATCACTGTCCGTGTTACCAGTTGTGTTTTCATATGTGCTTGCATTTAGTCTCTGTTTGTGTCACTGTTCACTTTGGCTTCACTGCATGCATTTCTACTACCGTTTTCGTTACCATTTACGTTGCATCACCATGTCAAGTAACCATTTGAGCTTCTGCGTTTGTATTTTCCTTACTGTTACTACATGACAAAAAAATCAGGTGGTGGGAGTGCAGGCCTGAAGGACCCGTACTCCCGCCTCCACATTCCATTCACTATTTATAGTCCTCATTCTCAAAAGAAGGAAATTCATGGCAAAAATCCTGTTTCATCAGATAGGTTTTCTCACGCGTCAGTGAGGAACTGATGTTAGGTTGAAAGCCCCCTTAGTACCCTCCACCCCACACCCCCATTGTCATTCGGTCCCAACTCTCACTCCATTCTCCTATACTTCACCACTTCAGCTAGTTTACACATGGAATGGGGTGAGAGTTAGGGCCAACTACTTCAATGCACACCCTGATGCCAGTTGGGGGCAGGGTGGAGATGCAAGGGGGCTTTCAACCCACATCGAATTTCCTCACTTTTGTTGGGTGGAATAACCCTAACTAATGCATTAAACTGAGTTTTTGCCATGAATATTTATACACACACACACACACACACACACTGTATATACCATATGTTACATAGAGGTATGTATGAATGGAAATTTACACAACTTTGGTACAGACATATTTTTCACTGACAGAAATTTCTCCCAACCAAACATCTAAAATGATTTCTCCTACATGAGAATCCAGACTGAGTTTCTGAACTGAACTCAAAATATAGATCCTTCCTAGCTGCATCTGTTTATGATCACAATATAAAACCCTCCAAAATAGAGGCAGAGCATGTCTGAACCAGAAATGATACTGACTTTTTAGGGACTATACATGACAAGGAGACCTGTGTGTAATCCCAAATGCTTGTGTATTATACCATCAGAGTATTTTATCTGTTTCACCCCATAGACAGTATTACACACTAGAATCAACAGAATTGATGTGGTTCAAGTACAATTTGAATTGTTGGATGGTAACACGCTAGGGGTTAGGAGGCAAGACCTCTGTTGCACATGAAATACTGTTTGAAAGGACAAACAGAAGTGTAATTCTCTGAAACCCTACTCTGTTACTTCAAGATAGTGCTAACAGCATATCCACCTAAAGGAGGAGAACTGCATTTCACCTGAAAGCTGGTATTTTCACTAAAAGCTATTTTTCTAATACTGGTTTACAATCTGTGACTGTTCTATCATGACAGTTATTTCTGTAAATTCAATGAGTGCTTCTGATTTACACAGTACTGCTAAGGATCATGTTAGGACTGTATGAAGCAGTTTATGTCTTTGCTTCACTCCTACATTATTGGCAAAATGTATCTTTGTTCAACTATAGAATGCTGTGGTTCAAAGGACATTAACTATGTCATTCAGGTCTTGCAATGATGCTAGCCACCAGGACATCAGTCAGAAATACCTATCAGGTTTACTAAAATGCCTGTAATGATGGAATAGCAACATAATGGTCTTGAGTATTATTAAAACCAGCTTTTAACTGGAAAACTATGACTTGCAGGTTCAACACATATCCCCTTAATGCCTTGCACAAGATTACGTAAGTTGGAGTAAATGGAGACCTCAGTCCTTCTAGTTCAGTTTTTCCCTTTATTTTCTTGTGAGTAAATATTTAGTGCTTATCATAGGTGCTGGACTGCCAGCACTGGAGCCTGAAGTCCTCTGCTTATCCACATGACTGGCACAGCATTGACAATCATAGTGCAAGCTGCACCACACTGCCCCTGCCATTGTGCCTCAACCCTGCCATAGAGGGTCCACCATATATGTGAGAGGGTAGTTAGACTCACATCCCCATTCAGTCCTTGGCCTCTTATGTGAGACTGCAAACAATGGCACCAATTAGTACCAGTTGTGTTGGTGATTTAGACACTTGGCCACTGGGAACTGGACTGAGACATCCACAACTCATTTCACGTAGGCCACTGAACAGCCCATAGGTGATAATGACTTTTGGCCACTACCGACCTGTGTGGATTTGAACCAGTGACCTAGAGGTAAAATGCTTCTAATCCACTACCAGTCCACTGAGCCATCCAGGTCCCTAGTTCAATGTTTCTTAAATTATGTCACCTTTATCACATATAACCACCAGCACAAGTGTGCTGTAAAGAGCTCTTTGGTGTGCCATCTAAAAATCTGATGGAACACACATCAAAGGAGGGAAGGAGACCCCAGAACTCTCATAGATGGCAGACAGTTGCTCTGTCCAAAGGCTGAAACGACTATCCAAAAGAACACATGCTTGCTCACTCTTGTAATCCAAATATTTTATTATGTAGTGGCTTTCACAGATGTATGAAAGCGGCATGAATGTCCACACCCACTGGTTGACCTGGTTCCCGAATTCGTTTCCTGAAAATAGGCATAATACTTGCCTAGTGTACTTACCAGTAAACAAAACCTAAATAAATAAATAAATAAATAAGAAAACTGTTGCACTGAAACTAGGATCAGTAGCGTAGTACTACTTTATCTGTTTTGGACAGACAGGTTTATATCACCTTTTGTGCATGAAAACCCCTGTAAGGTGTAATTATGGATAGGTATACTTAGTAAAAGTAAAATTCATAAATAATCAGTCTGGTGAAGTTAGCCACACCCAGTGTTTCACCTCACCCTGACCTTTCAGTTGAAGCACTAGGGTGATGCAAATCTAGCAAAGCTAGCCTCATTAGCTGATTATTTATGCACTTCACTTGCTCTTGTCTGCAGCTGCATTTTATTTAGTAATAAAATATTTTGACTGCAACAGTGTGCCAGTTTGTGTTCTTTTAAAATATAATGACCTTACAATGTCTTACCTTTCAAAGCAATAAACCTACAATACATTTCTATTGAATAACATCCAAAACATGATTTTTGAATAGTATGTGAAAGAGATTTATTATATCATGGGTTTAAGTAAAAACTAAGGAATGAGGCCACCAGTAATACTGAACCATAATCTGAGGCCACCTGGATTGGGGAATCCCCTGTAGTCAGTGTTTGTACTACTACTCAGTGATCTGATGCCATTTGGCCATTGTATGCTCCTGGCATATTGCCTAAATTATTGACTCATTTACACACCATTCAAGTACATTTGTAAGCTGCCATTCATTTAAGAAAAATAATCACATCAACCCTGAAACACGGTGCCACATATGCAGTCATCATAAGAAACAAAAGGAAAACATAACAACAATTATTCAGTTTTGTTGGGAAAGATCAACAATAAAAAATTACAAAATATGTCAAACAAAAGGAAATCAGTTTTATGAATGATGACTCTGTCATTTTACTAAAAATTTTTTTTCACATCATACTCTGCAGATGATTAGCATTTATAACCTTGCATTGTACCCCTGTTGTAACTGGAAAATGTTTGATAAAGATATAGTTACAAAAATATTTTGTTTATGAATAATAACAATATGGAGAACAAAATTATTTTAAATTTTAGAAATATAAATACATACTAAACATGTTGTACTACAGTATTTCCCTAGTCTGCCATCCCAGTACCAAAGTGACTAGATATAAAAAGAAAACCAAGACCGATATGTCATAAATGAAAATGGCCCCATAAAACAGTCTGATACTGGCCTCAGAATGCATTTGGAAATGTGTTGCCACCCTTCTAAGTATATCATACTGGTAAACATTTTCAAATAAAAAAAATGTCGTACAGGAGCTCCACAATAAAATGATAGCCATGTAATGCATGTCATTACTTAAGTCTGCTGCTGAATCAGCAGTTGAAAATGCTGACCCGTTGGTATTCAATTAACCAATAAAATATTTAATTAGCCAAAAATTACAAAATGAGCATCCCCAGCTTAATATTTTCATGCACTTATTAACTTAGTAAAGTGGTAGCCATGTTAGTTCAGAACATGCAAAAAAAGTCAGACAAAAAGCAATTACATTGCAGGTGATGCCATGTTTTGGACTAACAAAAATGCTTTTTTTAAGAGACAAGGTTTTGAAAGTCATACTGTCTTCATCCGATCAGTGGAGTTTCTTCCACTGACCTGATTAAGGAGCATAACTCTCAAAAGCTCATCTCTGGTTCACAGAAGTTGGGCCTCTGCTCACTATGCCAATAACTCTGGCTTGGAAATGGGACCCCAGTAACTCACTGGCCCCTTAGATTAGAGGGTGTATGGACTGCCCCATTACCAGCTGTCCTCCCTTGGGAGGGGGACACTGCACTCCCTACTTGCCCGTCACCCAGTAGAAGCTGGAAGGCAGCAGAAGTGGGCACACAGCAAAGGCAGGGCAGCAGCCTGATGCCAATAAGAT
This sequence comes from Neoceratodus forsteri, assembly GCA_016271365.2. Classification (NCBI taxonomy): domain Eukaryota; kingdom Metazoa; phylum Chordata; order Ceratodontiformes; family Ceratodontidae; genus Neoceratodus; species Neoceratodus forsteri. The sequence continues at coordinate 243,955,362 of CM057453.1, forward strand.
GCACACATGCCACCTTGTGCATGTGCATACTGTACACTGGCCAATCTCAGGAAAACATCAGGTGAAATCCCCACCAAGCTAGTAGGATTACACCATCATCCTTGTAAGCCCCACACCACTGACCGTGGCACTCCAACCACCAGATTCTGTTCCCAGGCAAGTGTTGTAGGTATTGTAGGTATGTTCTAGGGAAGGTGGGAGACATGGCATGGGTGCCAGCAGCTGGGGGCAGGATGAGCAACATACAGAGACAAACAAGGATTGAGAAAATAAATGATTGTTAGTCCAAAAGGCATCACCTGCAGCATAGTTGTTGTTTATGTTTGTTTTGTTTGTTTGCATTCCTTTATAAGGAAGGAGGAAAATGCCTTCAGCATAGCTGTTCAAACTGTGGCTTGGTATGTAACAAACTAAATTAAACTAAGCTGGCCCAACCTGGAAAGTAGAATCCATTATTCCACACTCTACCTAGTGCACAAAATTGTAGACTCTCCTACCCCTAACCTGAGAGGCCTTCATTCCTCCTCCCAATTGCTCCTCACTGTCCAAGACCTGCAACAGCTGCTGGCAAAAGGTCCTGTACCGTTGTGGCTCCTAGGCTGTAGAATGACCTCCCAGCTGATATCCAGGCTTATACCAATCAGATGTCCTGCAAATCCTCCCTCAAGGGCATGCTTCTTGGTGCAGCCAGTGTTCTTGTCATAGCTGAGCCCCTTCCCTCACATCATTACCCTGTGAGATCACTGGCTCTACTCTATTGTCTTGCACAGACTGCTGGTTGTTGCTGTAACCTTGCTGGTACATTTTCATAACTTCTTCATGTTAAAGACTGTATGTTTTAAGCCTGCCAATATGCCTCAGCTTTCTAACAATTGTAAATTGTTTACTAACACTGTCTGTACTCTGTTATTCCTTATTGCTATCTATATATTATTATTATTATGCATTTTACCTGTGTAAGTGACTGTTGAATGTAGTTAATTCCTATGTTGCTCCTGAAAGGGGACTTTTAGTTTTGGTGAGTCTACTCAGTTAACAAAATCCAAAAAATATATACTGTAAATAAACAAGATATGGTTAGTGATTTGCACTGGTCAGCCGTGCACCAAGAACTTTGGAAAAGGTATTCTTCCTGAATAGTAAAGTAGGAATCAACAGAAACATTGACAGTGGACAGCTGGAAATGCTTTAGCTTGTTATAATACTCTGAAAACTCAAATGGCACGAGATGCTGTCTGAATGGTGGGGAGGGTTAACCAAGTTCATAGCTGGACTGATCCTTGAAAAGTACTAGACACATTTGATGCCACAATATGTTTTTATTGGCCCAGTATATTGTAGATATAGTCTGCAGAAGACATCTGGTGTACCAGAAAGTTTGCATGCTGTTACACCTATGTACAATATGAAAATTGTTCCAATAAAAGGTATCTCCCAGCACCCAACAAAGGATGTTTGCATAGAGTGTTGCAAATCTGTCTCAATAGTCTTCAGTTTTAGAGACACTGATAAGTACTGTATACTTGTATCTGTGCATCAGTGTTTAAGCTATAAATCTGAACCTCTGTAGCATTTTATTTATTTATTTGTTATTTTGATTAATTATCACCTGAACTTAAAGCTAAATGACAAACCTCTTAGCCAAATCTTAAAATTATAGACTGAGGGAGTACACCCAAGCAATCAAAGCACTTCTTTTCCCTTGCAAGTGTGATACTCATTTTGTAAAGAGTATCTTATGTACAGGTGCCCTAGAAATGGTCATGTTCAGGGATTTTTTAAACTAATATATTCTTGATTAGTTTCAAACAATTATATATTAAAACAGCCTGGGAGACCACTCCTACAGCTGTAAGCATGATCTCACTTACATTCTTAATGTGCCAGAACTGCTCACCTATAGCTCCCAACTCTACACCCTAAGACTGTGCGATGCAGACTGCTCTAACAGCTGTACAGTGGTCTCCTGGCCACTCTAACCTTTTAAGTATTAAGCTATTGATCTGCAGCATGTGGAACTCCAGTGGTGATTTATCTATGTGAACACTTCTTGGTAACTACAAACAGAAATGATTAGCCAAATGATATTTAATATGTACACATACACAGGCTCAGAAGACTTAAAAGGGTTTTGAGGAATATGTCTGCAGCTTTGTAACTTTTATGATGTTTGGCCTTACAGTTTTCTAGTTTTGCAAAAGACTGTTCAGAATATTTGCATGTATAACTTGGTTGCTCCCACAGATTTTAAAACATATTTTTACAGAAAAGTTGACAATTTACAGCCTCCAGGGACAGCGCCAGTATTAGTAACTATTATATGTTCTGGTGATGCCCCTAGATATGTTCTGGTCAGGCATTAACACATTCTCCTCCCAGAAAAAGTGTTTCACAATTTGCTAAAGCAACCAAACTGCACATGCATATGTTCTAGCCCAAACAGTGTTGACATCACTAGCTGTAGGCAAGACCCATCCACTAAGGAATCTGATACCTGGAGACCCACCTGGCTCCAAAAGTGAATTTCCTGAAGTGTTTTTAATCTGATTAAAATTGTTTTGAGGTCAGTAAGGACTGCATGACTAACTGCAGCAAATTCTGTGTTATCAGCATCACTTGCAAAGTAGCTTTGCAAATGGCATGTTTCAAACTTTGTTACTAGTCTATCTGTGTTGCCTGTCCAGTCTGACGTGCCTGCCTTTCTCTCAATTAATTTATGCCAATTAGCCAATTTAACATAATAAACTGACTACTTTATACCAGCTATTCTAACCAGGTACCCTTTATACTAATGGTAAACAGTCCACATTGTGTATCTGTCCAGAGAGTATTCTGCAGCAGAGAATCCTAACAGCCATAAGGAGTTTGTGACATGCTGGTGTTAATTTCAGTATGCCTGTTGCAGTTCATTCTCAGCTTAGTAAAAAAAAACTGTAGGGAGGTAAGCTGCTATGCATTCAGACAGCTCAGCTGAGTAGATATTGTAGATAAGTAGAGACAGATAGACAGCCAGACAGACAGCTAGATATTGTAGATAGATACTGTAGATAGACAGATAGATAGACAGACAGAAAACAGATGGTACACTAGACAAAGAGATAGACAGCTGATAAGACAATAGACAACCAGCTCTTCTGTCAATAAATCAACACAGTATTATAATCTCATTTTTCAGAGTAAAGTACTGTATAATCCAGTATCACCTTTTTGCCAATACATACATGCTACCTACTCAAAGTGCTGACTCCAGACACCCGCCCATATGCAGCACAGTGTTTTCACACTCTGTTAATCTATAAAACACAATACTGAACAATAAAAGTCACCTAATACTTTTAAAATGTAATAAAACTACGAATATTGATGACATTTATGGAGGGTTTGAGCATAAAAAGTTGCATATAAATAAAAAGTAAAAAGAAGCTCTGCTCTGAAGACCTGATGTAATTAAATCATGCAATGATTCATCTAATATCCTATTTTAGAAATACAGAAGGAATGGATTTTAATGAAAAATACATCAACCTGCTACAGTATTTACACAAATGTATTCTGTAATAACAGGTTTATCAGTGTTTAGATAATTTATTTCTCATATTTTGCAGTGATGAAAATATGAAACCTTCCTGTTTTGTGCATTTATTGAACCATGTACAGCATGTGTAGTATTGGCATTACATTAGAAAGATACAGATATCCTTGCTATAACTTTTAAATTGTTGTATATCGATAGATAGATATGTGTGCTTGTGTGTATGTATATATTTACACGGACACACACTAGACTGACAGATCATTACGTGAGTGTGTGTATACACACATATCTATCTATCTATCTATATATATATATATATATATATAGTGTGTGTATGTATATATACACACACACACACACACACATATACTGTTTGCCTTGGGGATCTAAACACTTTGTGAGAAAATGTATTTTGTCAATTACTAATTATTTTTATTGGATTTGCCATGCCTCATATGATGAAGTAGTATTATACATAAAATGTGAATTGTTTGTGCCTTGATACCGCTATGCTTTTCTTACTTTTTGTGAAGCAGGTTGGCCTTTATCTGCATTTCACAGCATGTTGCTGCTGATCACTGGCTGGGAAAATGCCTCTCCTTTAGCTAATGCTATGACTATTTTTGAATCATAGAGAGAAGAAAGGCTCAGTCCCTTTAAATATAACTTATCCATTTAGTCAATCTTATTTCATGAGGGTAGAAGATGTTGCTTAAACAATCATAACTGCATCTGGATTATTTTAATAATTTGAGAATGCTATTTAAGGGCAATGGCTGTTTCAAGTTAGTTCGCTGCTGTAAAGAAAAACAAGGCTCTTTTAGCTAATACCCCCAAAATATATATATTTAACACAGTTAAGAGAAACTACAGTACTCTAATACCCTGCCTATATAAAGGGTATTAGTAAATGTATACTCCTCCAATAACAAACAGTATAAATTGACACAATTAACAATAAGTGTTTCAACTTTTGAACCCGAAGGATTTTGCCACTGACCCAAAAATAGTTCTCATCTTCTTCATAGTTTTCTGCCTAGTTAATAGCATATCAGTTCTATTTATAGAGCGCAGAGATGCAACCCTTCCTCCTAGACATGCATTTTAAATTACTGAAGAATAAGTAAACTATACCTAAATGTGACAAAATATAGATAAATAGATGCATCCTGCTTTTTGTTTGTTTGTTTTTGTTACAGTGTCAAATCGTTTATTTTCTGAAAGGTTAAAATGAAGTTGTAAATAAAATAGTCCCATTAATCTGAAAAGTTTTGTTTTAGTGGATTGCAATAACATTTGGGAAAATGCCATAATTTGGCAGGTGTGTTGTGAAAGGAAAGGATTTAGAGGTGTGTCAGGTAGGAGAGATGGAGAGAGTGTGAGAGAGAGACAGAGACAGAGAGAGAATGCGGCTGAATTTACCAAAATGACTGGCATGTTCATATGGGACACAGGTGCCATGTAACAACTTTGTTCATTGGAAGAGACTTATTTGAATTCAGTTGTATAGCAGGTGAAAGTGTAAAATGTTTTATTTGCATTGTGCCATATGTAGTAAAAAAGTTCTGCTGTTTATAATACAAAATTAGAATGGGGAGAATAATTAATAATACAATAATAAAGGTTACAATATTGTTTAAAACTGAATAGTCATTTGACTTAACTTGCTTTTGTACACTTTCCTGTTCGATAAGAACGACACTGCAATCTGATGTAACTCAGTTCATGGCATTGTAATAACTTGTATCTTACTAATATACACCATTTCCAAGTAGTCACCATTCATAGTGGGTTAGGGGAAAAGCAAGTTGCATCAAAGCACTGTTCTCCTTATTATGACTATTCCAGATTTCTTTATTTATTCATCTATTTATTTGATGACCGTGCAATTACACTGGACCAAGGGCACTTTTTAGGAGTTTGGTGTTTATTTAGGAGAAAAAATGTGCAAATGTCCCAAAGATTCAATTGAGTATGTATTTTCTCTCGGGATAATAAATAAACATGGTGCATGAAGAAGTAGCAGCTAAATGATGCAGTCCATATATTATATATATATATATTAACATATTGCCTTTCACCTCAAAATGTTACATGGTTCCAATCTTTTCCACAGCAGAGCTACTTTTAAATTTACATAAAACAGCATCTTGTATCCAATTGATTCATTTATATAGTGCATTAGGCTTGGTTTTTTTTTTGTTTGTTTTGTTTTTGCTGTTTAACTCTTCTTCATGATTACATTTACTTTTTACAATATATTTGCATGCTGATACATACAAACTTTTTATTAAGACTTTTTTTTGTTTTTATCATGATTTTTGTCAGTTAGCGTCGGCTTTTGAAGAGTGCAGATGTGTTCCCATTCCACCGACTCTCTTGTGCCTAGCTCCTGAGTGGCGTGGAGTGTGGGGGGTGCACAGAGGGTGGGTGCAGCTTGGGGAGGAGTGCTCCCAATGCAACGGCAGAACATTTTCTTTTTTAGGTAGGACATCAAGGAAGGTTTTCTTTATTTACAGGTGTAAACCTAACTGTTGGGCACACTGGGTGGCTCTCAGTGTACCACCTGTGTGTTTTGGGGATGGGGACTTAAGACAATGGGGAATGGGGCCCTGTCAGCAAAGGATGTGTGTGTGGGGCATGATGCTGGGGGGATTGGGCACCCCTCTTCAAACACAACAAGGAAACATTATGCCAGCGGGCTTGGGCTCCCCATCAGAAAATGAACTGGGAGGGGTCATGCAGACTGGGGATTGGGAACCCTGACATAGGCTTCAGGACTGTGAGAGGCAGATGGCAGCAGCCACCACCATGTTTCTTGAAATGTTTGCAGCCAGGCAGGCATGCCTTGCAATGAGGGGCACTCCCTCATTGCAGTGGCAAAATTTTTAAGTTGGTGGCACACTTCTGAACTGCTGTCATAGACAGCATGCTCATTGATTGCTGCCTCAGAGACCAGCCCAAAATAGCAGTGTCACCACTGGCTCCAATAGACTGCTCCTCCAAAACCTGCTATTCCAGCTACTACAATATGTTGCTTGTAGTGCACAAGACAAATATAATAAGTCCTGTGTAATCTATTAAATTAGCATATGCACTTTGAAATGAATGATCTCATATTTCTTCTGCTTCATTTTTCATTTATATAAGAATATAAATGTTCTAGGACAAAACTGATCCCACATACTGGGCAAGCCTAATAATTTCATTTGTCTATTCTGTATCTGGAAATGATTATTTCTATTGTTTATTTTTACTGTTTCTTTCTAGATTTCATATAAATGTGTATATGAGTTTGTGCTCATTATTTTCTTGAGTCATCTAATGGATCTTGTTAATATTCTAATATTTAAGGGACATTTTGCATATGTTTCTACATGTAACATTGCAACAAGAATATTATAAAATAGTAAAAGTATATTCCTAAGGAAATTATTTTGAACCACCTCCAAACTTTTTATTTCATTACTTTTGCATATCATATCCCATACCCTTCCATATAACTTTTAACTATTTACCTTACATCAAATGTTCTCTCTATAGCTACAAGAGATTCACCCACAAATTGTTTTCCCAAACTCATGACAGCTTTTGATGAACGAATAACACAGAAACATAAAATTGTCAGAAGATAAGGACTGCTAGTCCCATCCAGTCTGCCCGTAAGTCCCATCATTGTTTGTGGCCTCTGACCCTACTTGATCAACAACTTTCTCCTCTCTATTTTAATGTCAATATTATGTTGCCCCCAATTGCCCAGATTATCTGTCTCTAGTCCTAAATACTTATAGCTTCATACAAACTCAAGTTAAAGATCATTAATTTTCCAGTTAGCATCCTTCTTATTTGTGTATCCAGGACCATTAATTTTGATTTGCTCACATTAACATTTAGTTTCAATTTCTTTAGATGTTCCACCTTAGAATTAATGGCTCTTCCTAATCCCTGTGGTGTTTGGGAAATAGAATAATATCATCCACATAACATAATAAGGTGCAAGCAGGTAACCCTGTTTCACTCCTTTTAAAATCTTTATCTCTTCTGTAAGATTTCTATTGCCCAACTCTTACTTTGGAGATATTATCAGTATGTAACAACTTTAATAATTTTAGGACACATTTATTTAAACCAAATTAATCTAACAGCCTCTAAAGAGTTTCTTTGTGACATTATCAAAGACTCTATGTAAATCCAAAATGCCAAGTATAGCTTCTTATTTATAGTGTATTTATTTACTAAATTATATAGCACAAACATATCATCAATAGTGTCTTTATTTTTCCTAAATCATCACTGAAATTCTGAAAATGAAATCCTGTATATCTGCTCATTTTTCTAATTCAGATAGAATGATTCTTGATAGGCCAATACCCAACTATAAAATTATGGGTCTGTACAGTACAAGTCACATTGAACTGTTTCACTAAAGAGTTGGTTTAGCATTGTTTTTACAGTTGGTAATGCATTGGCAACTCATATTACATTGCTTTTCAGTGTTTAACCAGCTCAAGAGAAATGTGTAAAATGTTCTTGCCACTGATTGAATGTATTACAGTCCAGACAATGCAATGCAAAACTGAATTTTTAATCTAAAGAAACAGTTTGCAGGGCTTTGTGCTGGATCAAGCAACACTTATGCAACTCAGTCAGAAATGCTAAAACAACTAATTGGAGGAACACTGTAATGTGACTTGTACTGTAGTTAAGTGGTAAATCTTCACTCTTGAAAGCAGGACCATGAACTGAAGTAACAGTTATGCGATTCAATGTATTTCAATGGTGTTTTGAACTTAACAGGATAACTCTGGCCATTTTTTATATTTTTGGCTCAAATTTTGAATATGCCTTTTGTTGGACTTTGCCTCATGAATAATTGCACTATCACTAGGCAAATCTGTCCTGAAAGGTGATTTTATGGTCTCTGTGCAAATCACCTTTTGGGCAGGAGTTGATAATTTCCTTTGCTTTTGCTCATGAGGAGGGGTTATAAGAGGCTATGTTGAAATTTGGTATAAAATATTAAAAAACAACAAAATTATGAGACTACATTGAATTTTGCAAATGCAGGCTCATACCATTGCTAATTTTCAATATTTTACCAAAATTTACAACATAGCCATATCTTTACAGCACCTCATGAATGTAACAGCTGTCATTATTCAAATTCTGTCCAAAATGTTTTTCACATCCTGAAGGTGATTTTAGGTTCCTGTATGAAATCACCTTTCAGGCAGGAGTTAAAATTTTCTTTATGCTTGTTCATGAGATGGGGTCATAATAAGACTTTGTTGAAAATTTGACATAAAAATATTTAAAAACAACAAATGTATGAGCCTACATTGAAGTTTGCTAATGCAGGCTCGAAACTTTGGTAATTTTCAATATTTTTTCCCACATTTACAACATAGCCATATCTTTACAGCTCCTCATAAATGTGACAGCTGTCATTTTCAGATCCTGGCCAAAACATTTCTTTATATCCCGAATGGTCATTTCATGGCTCCTATGCAAAATCACCTTTCAAGCAGGAGTTGAAAATGTTCTTTGCCTTGTTCATGAGGTGGGGTAATAAGAATGCTATGTTCAAAATTTGTGTAAAATATGAAAAACAAGGTTATGAGCCTACATTGAATTTTGTGAATGCAGTGTCATAACTTTGGTAATTTTCAATACTTAACCCACATTTACAACATACTGTAACCATTTCTTTACAGTTCCTCATGAATGTGACAGCTGTCATTTTTCAACTCTGGCCCAAAATGTGTTTTTCAATCCCGAAAATTGATTTTGCAGTCCCTGCATGAAATCACATTTTAGACAGGAGTTGAACATTTGCTCTGCCCTTCTTCATGAGGCAGGGTCATAAAAGGCTATGTTGAAAATTTGGTGAACAAATATTCAAAAAAATTTGAGCCTACGTTACATTTTGTAATGCAGACTCATAACTTTGGTCATTTTCAATATTTTTACCCCAAATCCTCCCACGGAGCCCTATTGGCTCTGGCCAGAGACTGTTTACTTCATACTATTATTCCTCTTCTGCCTCACTTCCCAATCTTGCAAGTGCTAGCTAGATTCCCAACACTTGCTACTGCCCTGGCATTCCTAACTTCAGCCTCCTCAACATCTAGTTTAAATGCTCACTGTTGAAGTCATTAAACTTTTGTCATGGTGAATTTGCAGTCTTTTCAGCTGGAAAGAAGGTCATCCTTTCTAAAGAGCCTATCCCAGAAGTGTCGCCAGTCCCCTACATATCTGATCCCTTTCTTTAGCACCTCTCCTCAGCCATGAGCTGAACAGATATATCTTCAGAGGCCCTTTGTTCTTCCAATGCCACACTTTCAGGACATCTGAGAAGATAACTCATATGGCTATGGCTTTCATCTTGCTCCATAATGCTCAGAAACTAGACTTCATCTACCTCCACATATGACTGGCCAGGTCATTGGTCCCCAAGGGACAATCACATTAGGAATCTTCCAAATATACCCAAGTATCTCTCTGTCCTAGTAGTATCCCTCCTTGCTTTCCCACTTCTGGCCTGCCATGAGACCATCCTCAAGATAATTACACTAACTTTTGAATTGCAGATGTGTTCTACAGTGCTATCCAGAAATCCACCCTTCCAAGCTGGAACCCTCTTGCAAAATGCCTAAACCAGCTGTGTTACACTTACCACTGCTCCACTTTTTATAATTTGCTTACTTCCACATCATTGACATAATCCTCCTCCACATGGCAACCCCCAGCACTGTCTTTTCCTTCTCCAACATGTACTTTGTTTCTGTGGGTCCCCAGCACAGCTACCAGAGCTATAATGAACTTCAGTTAGTGGTTTGCCCAACAGCCCTGTCCAGTCTGCCTTCTAAGGGTGTCCAGTGCAGTTTGTTGGATTGACAGGGGCCTGAGGGATGCCAACTATTATATACACCACCTGGGCTTTTTCACTTTTTCTCCTGAGGATGTTGACATGCAAGGCATCAGTGAGAGTGCAGCCCTCAAGACATGTGCTCACTCTAATGCTGCTAGAATCCCTCCATCCTCTACCACTTCTGTTGCACCACCAAGGATTGCAACAAAGCCAGTGACACTCCCACCTACACTGGGGAAGGAGACTGTCCAATAGTATAAGACATTCAGTCCTTCTCCTTGAGCCGCCCCAATTACCCAGGCTAGTTGCTAACCCAATGTCAATGTGTTATAAAGCACATAGTGCTGCCACAGTGCTGATGGGTTTGCCACCACTGTTCACTTTACCTTAACCTCATGCTGCCCTCTGGCAAGGCTAGATGCTTCACTCACTCTTCATTTTATTTCTTTGCCAAATCTTTGATCTCATCTTTTTCCTGCCCTCTGTTACCTGTCTTCATATCATTCACCCTTCTTCCCTTCTCTGCACCCTCTGTTCATCCAATGCCTACCCTTTCTCAATCCCCGACTGTAAAATTTCTACTGGTAATCTGCCTCTTCCTGCTCTCTCTCCACCTCTGGAACAGACCCTCAATCTGTTATCCTCCTCCTCCTCTCTTCTTTCTCACTAAAATCCCTCATCAGGATAATTTTGCCCTTTCCATTCCTGCATCTTGCTATTTTCTTTTTCTCCCTGCATATCCTTCTTCACCTGTGTTTCCCTCATTCTTGTGATTGTACAACATGTTTCCCACTTTAGTCAGTTTCAAACAACTCTCTTCCCCTTTCATTTCCCTGTCTTTTCCTTCAATGTGTTCAGCTGTAGTAATGATATACTATTGCCGCTATTTCACTTTGATGATCAGTGTCAAATCTGTAGCTACAGGCTCCCTGTCTCCTGAAGATTAGCTTGATTCTTTTTATGTTGTCTCCTATGTGCACAAGCAACATCTTGTGGTAGTATGAGAAATGCAGAGGTATGTCAGTGTTGGTGAATGCAGAGAGCGCTTTAGTAGAGCGCCTCGTTACCGAATTAGCCAGCATGCTAGCAGTGACACAGTATTATCAAAGTGCCACCAACTTGAAAGAAATGTGCTGCTGCAATCGGAGACAAGCTCATCATGCAGCAGCACAGATGACACACCTTCCCACGTGCCTTGCCCGTGAAACATTTCAGTAAACATGGTGGCGGCTTCCACTGCCTGCCTCTCACAATCACCAGAAAGCCAACTTCAGGATGCCCATTCTCCCTGTTTGCATGCTCCTCCCCAGTTCAATTTGTTTGCTGACAGTGGTGCCCAATCCATGCCGCACCATGTCTTCCCCAACACAGACATGCTTACCTTGCCAATGGGGATGCCCAATCCTCATCAGCTTCAGCCCTCCCTGTAAATAGTTGCACACTGGGAACCCATCCCAGTGTGCCCAAATGCATGTTTTTAAAACCTGGGGAAAAAACCTTTCCCTATGTTTTATTTGTCAATGTAAAGGAGAAAACAGTCCCTTGTCATCAGGACACCCTCGTCCTCCCCAACCCACACCCACCCTCTGGTACCCCCTCCTGCACCCCCTCACCACATACTTACTTCCGAGGTCTGGTGCTGTGATCTTAGGTGGAGTGAGAGATGTCTGAACTCTTCAAAAGCAGGACCAAGAACTGAAGAAAATCACGGTAAATTGTATAATGGCATCAATGGGTGATATCAACTTAGGTGGATATCTCGCCATTGTTTTGACTTTGGCTCCATTTTCAACATGTGGTTCTTGGGACCCACCTCATGAACATGTGCACTGTCATTTCAGTTTTCAGTCCCAAAAGGTAATTCATGGTCACTGTGCAGAATCACCATTTGGGACTGATTAACAAAATGACACTGCCACTGTTTATGAGGTTGGTCCCAAAAGCTTATGCTACAAATTTGGTGAAAAAATTAAAACAAATGACTGTACATATATGAGCAGCACAGTTTCCATGCACGCCCTAACTCTTGGTAATTTTAATATTTTCACCCAATTTTCAACATTGCCATTTTTCACACTCTCCTTATGAACAGTACATCTGTAATTTTTCACATCCCGCCCAAAATGTGTTTTTGTATATATGACACACAATGGTTCCATCCTGTGGAAATCAATGTTCAGGACAGATTAATAAAATCACAGTGACACTGTTCATGAGCAGAGGTCCCAAAAGCCAATGTTGAACATTTGGGTGAAAGCTCTCAACTGCATAGGGTGTTAGGGTTTCCAACTGTAATGCCCACCCTGGAGAAAACTGACAGGTGTCAGGGGTGGCTTCAGGAGGCAGTATAGTGCAGTGGGTTAAGGCTCTGAGCTGCAAATCTGGAGACCTGGGTTTGAATCCCACAGCCCCCACTTGCATGCTGTGTGAGACCCTGAGCAAGTCACTTAATTCCCCGTGCCCGAAAGTCACACCTGTAAACAAGCTTTCAACTTAGTGTGTTTCTCCTGGTTAAACAATTGGAAAAAAAAAGACTTGGGATTGTCAGCTGTAATACTATGCTATCCACCTTCATCACACCCCAGCCACTGATAGGCATCGATGTGTGCCTTGACCTTCTAGCCCCACAGCTCATCTCATTCTCCCATACTGCACCCATCTCAGCTTATTTTCTTATGAAATGGGATGAGCATGAGGCCAAAGACCCCATGGCACACTGTGACACTTGTCAGTGTCTGCAGGGTAGGGTGAGGTGAAAAGACATGAGCATTATAGCCGACAACCAAAAGGTACACCCCAATACCTGTCAATCCCTGCAGGGTGGAAATGGGGTTGACATCAGTTCACTACTTCACTGCCATTCCTATTATGCATCTCTAGCTCCTGCATTGCCAATGCCAATGCCAGCAAGACAAAATTCTGCATTGACAAATGCTTGTTATTTGTGTTCATACTACCTACAGTATGCATTTTTTTGTATGCACAATATGTTATTTACTCTATATTTTCCTGCATTAATCTTTCCCCAGGTTGTACCTGGAAAATGAGCTCCAGCTCAGTGTTGTTTTCTGGGACAATAATATTTAATAACAATAAGAAACTAATATTTCATGCTGATCATGTGAATTCTCAAGGGAAAATGGTGGTCCTGATAATCAAAAATCTGCATATTTTGATGATGGTAACTAGGAAAAAACAGGTAACACACTGAACTGGACTGCAGTAAAACCAAATGCTACAATATACCATACAAAATTTAATTATAAAGAACGTTTCTGTTTCCAACTGTCTGCCTTTTATATTCTTACAGTATGTACTAATGAAATATAGTACATTTTGTATGGCATATTTCAGCCTTTGGTGTTTACTACAGTCCGGTTAAGTGTGGTGCCTGGAAAATAAACTGTCTAGTTACCTTTAAGATTTTTGCTGAGCACATGCAACACCTCTATTTTAGAACCCCAATTTTTGTTGTATACTGCTGATGATGTAATTATCTTAAATTTATTTTGGTTTGAGTGCATGCTGCTGTTTTGTAGACTATGTGCATGTTCCATTCCTCTTTTGTGGCAGCATCTTATTCTTTATCAACCTATCTGTGCTACTGCAGTATTCAATTCACTGCCAATCTTCTTGTCAGTGTCACTGACAATGTCAAGATAACCAGCTGGAGTTTCCTTTAGTTAGATTGTGACTGTTTTTCTTCAAATGCGCTGCTTGTATCTGTTTTTGTTGTTTTTGTTCTGGAAAGCTCCATTTTTTCTTTACAAGAATTAAAGTTATTGGATGAGTCAGGCCAGTATATTATACCTTTGCTGAATATGCTAGATGAACAATGTGGATGGGAGGGAACTGATGGAGAAAGAAATGAAGCCCCAGTTCCATTTTCTGTGCTGCAGATCCACAACTGCAGTGTGACATCACAGTGCATTTTGAATCGATGGCATCATTTATTTTTACAATATGTAACATTTTTAGGTTTAGTTATGATTCTATTTGTCCAGCTTGACTCGCTTGACTTCTCAGAAATGAAAAGGATAAGTCTCATATCCCTAGAGCAACACAATGCTACTAAAGGGAGAAGGCTTCAAAGGAACATATCAGGAAAGAACTACTTCGAAAATGAGTGTCACATATTTGGAACAGGCTCTCAGAGGAGGTGGTAACAGGACGTATTATAGCTAACTTTAAATTTGACTTGATAGGCAACTTATAGAAAAGTGTGACATGACATTCCTGTTAAGTTGTTGGGAGAATAAACTCAATGGCCCACTGCTCTTCTTGCTTTCCTGAGATCCTATGTTCATAAATAATATACAGAATGCACAGGCAAAACTAAATGCCTTTAAAAAATAATTGACTATCTTTACCTTGCTACATGAAACACTGAATTGAGGGTTCATAATGAAGATGTTAAATATTTAATCATGTTCTATTAATCTGTGGCATCATCCCAGACAAATTTTAGTGCAAAGAAAGACAAAGATACAGACTTTCAGATATTAAGATTTTCATGTGAACCCTAGACAACCCTAATTATCAGGCAGCATTTCTATTTATATAACCTCAACAGGAAACTCTTTTGAGATGTTTTTTTCTGCATGCAAGTAATTTTTCTTATGTAAATTAATTTATCATTCATAAAATGTAAAACTATCATTACGGAATTTTTATAGCCCTGAAAGTGTAGTATTGCATTGCAGAAGTGTTCAAATTCATAAAATCCTCGAAGTCAAAGCAAGCTCAGTTCAAAAGTAGTTCAGACACAAGATGTGCTAGCAGTCTTAATTAACACATCAGCAGTGATTTCACACTGATGAAAATGTAGTGATAAAATGTTGCAGTTATTGCAGGCCTGTCAGTTGTCTTCACAAATCTAAACCTGAATTAAAATGGTCTCAGACGTTGACTGTGATATTGAAATAAACTGCCCATGGTTTAACAATGATATAAGAATTGCTAAAGACTTGCTGTCATCTGAACAACTTAATCAAATCTGACCATAGTGACAATTGCTTTGTAGCTATGAATACTATTGAGGATAACCCATTAATGGAGGGTGGTGCTGTCTATTGTTATGAGCACTGTGCTGACAACCTGAAGACTGTAGTAGAACTCACCACAGTCACTTACCTACTGTATGACTGTGAGCAATTCAACTGAGACTCTGTTTTGCAAGTTCAGTCTCGCATCTGGGGTGAAGAAGTTAATGGAAATCTTGTTAAAAGGAAGGTGACAGATACTTGAAACCAATGGTCTACATGACCAAAAGCAGCATGGATTCCTGGGGTGGAGAGTTATTCCAGACAAACCTGATTGATTTAATTAACTGGGTAACCAGGAAAATAGATCAGGGAAGGCAGTGGACCTGGCCTATCTGGACTTTAGCAAGGCCTTCAACACTCTGCTGCACAGTAAATTAGTAAAGAAATTGAGCAGCCTAGCAGTGGGATCCAAATTGGTGAACTGGGTAAGGAACTGATTACTGGAAAGGTGACCGAGGGTGGTGGTTAATGGCACTCAGTCTAATGAGGGAGATAAACCAGCTGGCAGCCACAGTGATCATTACTGATACCGGTCCTTGTCAATGTCTTCAGTGACACTGCAGAAGAACAGGAAGATACAGTATGCCTTTCTGCAAATGACACCAAAATCTGTAATAGGGTGGGGACTGAAAAGGGGTGGAGAGAATGTGTAGGGACCATGAGAAACTCAAAGAATTGTCAAGAGCATTACAGTTGGGGTTCAGTGCCAAAAGTGCAAAAGCATGCACCTTGACCATAGGAACCCTGGAGCTGACTATATGATGGGAGGTACTGAGAGTAACTAAGCAGCAAAATGACCTTTTGTTATCATATTAGTTACCCTCAAAGTGGCAGGGCAGTGTGGCACAGCAGTATATAGGTCCAGTGGGATGCTGGGATGCATAGAGAATGGTTTCTCCAGCTGGAGGAGGGAGGGAGGGTGATGTTGCCACTATGTCTCTTACTGTTGAGACCCAACCTGGAGTATTATGCCCAGTTCTGGAGGCTGCACAGCAGAATGGACATAGACAGAGGGAGGGGCAGTCCAGAAATTGACAACTAAAATGGTTCAGGTTTGAATCAAAGTCCTACGAGAAGAGATAGAGGGATCGCAGCATGTACATCTTGGAAGAGAGGAGAGCAAGAGGGGACATGATAGAGACCTTCAAGTACCTCTCAGTGGTGAACAGAGTGAAGGAGTGAAGGAGTGGAGTCTCTTTCAAATGAGATAGCACAAGGAGAACATGCAATGAAGCTGAAAAATAGGAAGTTTAAGAGGATGAGGAAGTACTACTCAACAGAAACAGTGACAGTTGCCTGGAACAAACTGTTAGCCAAAATGATGGAATTGAAAACAGCAGAGGGCTTCACATGCATGGGATAGCCATATGGGGATATTAATAAATAGGTAGGGAGGATGGAGGATCACCAGAGGACAGCTAGGTTCTACAGAGACAGACTAGGTAGGGACCATCTGAGCAGACTGTATGGGCCAAGTGGTCCTTTTCTGCCATCAGATTCTTTGTTTCTGTGTTTCTACTTCTGCTGGCAGTCTGTTCCACAGTTTACCACACCTCAGTGAAGTACCACAATCTTCTCCTGAATTCCCCCACCTGCCACAAATCATACCTCATAGTAACTGAATCCATACTTCTAGCAAATAAGTCTTCACTATTTACCATGTTTATACTCCTGAGAAGCTTATATGATTCAATCATGTCCACCTACGGTTCTCTAGCTTAATACATGTTTAAGGCCTCCAGCCATTCCTCATGGAATCTGTCCTACTGGCCCTGGATCATTATGTGCCTTTGTCATATCAACTGTGGTCTGTCAATGTCCTTCCTCAGGTGAGGGCCCCAGAACTGTACACAGTACTTAAATGAGGGTTCACCAGGGATCTGTACAGTGACAGAATCCACTTGCTTCTCCTATTGTCAAAACACTATCCTATACAGCCCAGCATCCTCGACATTTGGCTGCATGCTTTGTTGCACTGACTTGTTTGCATGACAGAGTCACTGACTGTGACTCCCAGAACTCTCCCTTGATGAAGTGGGCAGTCTGACTCTTTTGCATAGCACTTTTAGTAGTCTGTGTGGGAAGCGTTGGGAGAATATTGCAGTCTCTTCTGGGTTAAGTGTACAGTTATGTCCTGTAAAACTGGTATGAAACAGGTGTGGGATTATGTGAGGAGGTGAATCAGTTTTACAAGAGCCAGGAGAGTTTAGGTGCTAGTTAGCAGGGGCCATGCAATGGGAGAATGAAAAGAGGAGAGAATAGGATAGCTAGCCTACACCATACAAGGTATTTTATTTAGCAATGTGGGTGAGTAAGCAGAATTATATGCTTTTAGTCAGTGTTTTGGGGATAGTTATTTCAATGTTTTTAGCTGGTAGTAGTCAGCATGGAGAAACTTGATGAGGATATTGCAGTCTCTTCCATAGAAACATAGATTTGTTGGCAGAAAAGGCACATTGTCCCATTGTTTCTGCCCACTAGTACCTAATGAATGACATAGGAGAGAGCCCTGCAGGTCCTCACTCTCCCCTCACTCTCCCTTTCTGGTATGGACTTTACTAAACCCTTGAGTCTGCCCCACCCTCTTTCTCAATCCCCACTGATTCCACTCAGACCACCTCATCCAGCAATCATTTTCACCCTCCACCACTGCCTCTGTGAAAATGTACTTTCAGGCACCACTCTTCTCTTGCCCCTACCAGCTTTATGCACTTGCCACTGGAACTTGTGTTCCCACTCAGTCTGTACAGTTTCCAGCCATCCACTTTATTTAACCCATGGAGATATTCGTATGTGTCAGTCATATTATCTCTTTCCCTTTTGCCTCAAGCATGTACATGTTCAGGTATGCTAACTTGTCCTCATGTTTCACTTCCTGCTGTCCCTGGATCATCTCATTTACCATCCTCTGCACCATCTCCACCCTGACACTGCCCTTCTTTAGATGCAAACTGCAAAACTGCATACATTACTTCAGGTAAGGTATAGCAGTGACCTATCCAGTAACAGAAATACCTCCCTTCCTTCCTTCTTCTGCTGGTAATCCTCTCCCCACACAATCCAGCATCCCATTCTTCTGCTCACTGCTTTTTGCATTGTCTCCTCATTCTTTATTTAGTGCTAACATTTCTTGCCTCCATCTGCATCACCATGCATTTTTTGACATAGAATTTTAACCCTTAGGCTGCCAACAGAATTAGAATGTATAGGAATTTAGGACTGGTATATCAGTTTGTGGCCCTGCAAATGTTAAGTGTTATACCATTGACCACATTTCAATGTATATCATGAAAAGGGTGACTGAGATGAGATCACATGATGCTGAGGTCCGAGTAGCTGCTTTCGGTTCTCTCCCACTCTCAATGCCTTTTCTGAGCATTGTCGGCAATTTCTGCTAAACTGCACTACAGGAGAATAAGTGGGGATCCTGTGGAGTTACCCAGCATCAAATTTGTTTGAGATGGAAGCTGAAATGCAGCTAGCCTTGCCTAAAGCATACCACTCCAGTTACACCGAGAAGGGCAGTAAAAGATCCCGGCCCAAGTTGGGGCCAGAGCTAAGTCAACCATGGGAGTGACCTCTCCAAATCCTAACCCTGAGGTGACTCCTCTCACCCTTGAAATGTTTCTGCAAGAATTGAAACCATTTTTGGAAGATGTTAAATCTCTGGTTAATGAAATAAAACAGATCACCATTGCACTGGAAGACTTTTCTACCAGAATGGCGAACAGTGAATCTCTACTTGTCTCTCTTGAGACTAATACAGAGCATACCAGTTGAGAAATTGTGGATAATCATCAAAGAATCAAGAAAATAGAGCTGAAAATCAAAGATTTAGAAGGAGGAGCTGCAGAAATAATCTGGTCATAACTGGGCTCCCAGAGAAGGAGGAAGGGACGAATGCTTTTATTCACACAGAAGTTAGAGAAGTTGGCTGGCCTTTTCCCGCTTGGCCCAGCCTACACTATTGAGCGTGCCCACAGAGCCCTCAAGCCGATGCCCATACAGGAGTGAATCCGACCCATGACAGCAAGATTTTGAATTTTCAGGAAAAACAATTTCTAATGAGCAAGATTAGAGAGATGCAAGAGGTATTATGGAGAGGAAACGAATTGGATCATTCAAGATCTTCCTGCTACGGTCAGGCAGCACAGAGCTTCCTTCCATCCGCTAGTCTTAAAAGCTTATTGCGCATCAGTGAAGTTTTACATGGGTTACCAGCAGGTCTTCATTTCGGAGTATGGTCATCCTTTTGAGGACTGTGGAGAGCACCAAGATAGCCCTGCAAAAGTATTCCCAGACCTGTTCCCGGACGTTGATGTAAAGAGAAGGCTGTGGAGAAATTATTGGTTTCAAGTTCTCATCTTTATCTAGATGGATATGTTTTACATTCACTGGTGTTCTGGTTCTCGGTGGACTTTCTTTTGGACTTGTAAAGTGACTGTGCAGGGATCTGTTGGACTGATTGTGCCTGTCACACGGCATTTTTGGGGATGGGAGCTAGTTTTATTTCCTCAGGTTTTGCCTGACAGAGCGCTAAACTGGGCAGAAGAATGCCTAATTTACTGTTACCTTTCTGTTTCTAGTTTGCTCAAAAATTCAGTGTGCATGTTGTTGCTTTTCTTCCTATATATAGCCTGTATTGCTTCATGATTTCAACTCAAGGCAGTCCTGTAGCGGGATGGCAGGCCTAGTAACAGGTCTGTGTACACATTCAAAGGCCGCATGAGGGCACTAGAACCCTGTAGTCACGCCTCTGGTCTCTTGCACAGCACTTAGATCTGTACACAGTGAGGGTTGCTCTGTGCTGATGGCAGAATAATAATTTTATCTCATTGGGTTCTAGAATTTCAAAGTATTCCTTTTCCTATCTCTCTCCTGTTAAGTGGGTCTCTCAAATATATTTAGGTCTGGTATTCCCGTGCCCATTTGTAGGTCTCTGACAGCGGGTTAATGGGGTCTCTTTTATTCTCGTTTATTCCCTACATACTTCCCATTTCCTTTTCCTTTTCTGGAAAGCCCGAGGTCTTGGCGCATTTCATGCCTAGATACCAAAGGGGCATTCAATATATACTCTACATTTATTTTCTGGGTACTCCCATTGACAGTGGATGCTGTGTCTACATAAGGGCGGGGGAGGCGGGAGGTGACGGATTTTGTTAAGCCTTGAGTTCATGCATTGTGGAATCCAAGCAGTCTTTGGTAATGTTTGGTGGGGTAATCTTAAGTTTTCTTTTTATGTTGGGATGGTGGTTTGGGGTGGGGGTTTACACCTTTGAGCACAACTATCTAATCAAGCTGGGTCCATATTCGGAGGTTAGGATCGACATACTATTCCATATGGGTATGGTCCACCTAACAGATAATTATGGCTAACCGAATTACAATAGCTACTTGGAATGTAAAAGGGATCGGGAAAAAATCAAGCAGTATCAAGTCTTAAAAACTTAAAGCTTTGGGAATTGATAGTGTATGTATCCAAGAGTCACATCTGTTGAGACAGAATCACCACAGTTACGAAAGCAGCAATTCAATCAGTTCTTTTCTGCAGGAGTTTACTCAAACTGCTGGGGTGGTGATTCTTATACACAGGAGAATACTGTTTAAGCTGACCAGGAGGTGAAAGACCCTTCAGGAGATATTTATTAGTTCACGGCTTGCTTTTTAATAAGGAGATCCTATTGGGTACTATTTATGGTCCGAATCAGGATACACCCAGTTTTTTCACTAAATTGATACAGGTCTTAATGCCCTTTATTTCTTTACCTATGATTATAGGGGACTTCAATTTAGTTTATGATTCCTCGACCGATAAAACACATCAGCAGGGAACAGGCCTTTCGCCCACCCAACGGGCATTAAGGGAACTAATGGACCACATAGGTCTTTACGACATCTGGAGGATTCTACATCCGCAGGAGAGACTCTATACCTACACTTCCCCTGTCCACCACTCCTCCAGAATAGATTATATTCTTCAATCTCAAATATTATTGCCGGGGTGTTCAAGTTGAAATATTACCAGGCCTCTATTTGACCACTTGATCATCACATGCCAGTCTCTAATTTCATTGCCTAGCAGAGGGTCGAGGTGGAGATTAAATGAACAATTGCTTTCAGAATCGGACTCCATTAATTTTATTCAGGAGCATATTCAAAGATATTACGAAAATAGTTATGACCCCTCGGAGACCCGACATGTTATGGCTCGCCTTCAAAGCTTACATGAGGGGTTTAATCAGTATATTCCCATGAGAAGAAGACGGTACTTCAAAGCTGTCTTGATTACTAGTTACGATGAGGGAGTTAGAGAGGAATCTTTCCCCACAATCCCCGAATCTGTAAGACAGGAACTAATCAAAGTCAGATCCACATATAATGATATTCTGAGGAAAAGGATATTTGCCATGCTAAAGACCCGAGCAGCCTATACTGACCAAGGGAAAAGCTGGGTGTCTTTTAGTGCTTAGGATCAAACAAATGGAGGCATTCTGATATATAGCCTTGATTACTTCAACTTTAGATGGCACCTCAAAATGCATCCTGTCGATATCTTAAAAGAATTCACTACTTATTACAAAGGTTATATAGCCCCATGCCATCCCCCATAGGACCTGGTTATCGTCCAGTATTTGGACAGTGCCAATTTACCCCAATTGTCTGAGATCCAAAGGAACTGTTTATTAGTTCCATTAATGTGGATGAAATTACCAGGTGATAGATAAGTTACCCATGAATAAATCCCCAGGGGCTGACAGCTTTTCTGCAAACTTTACAAGAAGTTTAAAACCCAGTTAATTCGATTCTCTCCCTATTTCAACAGATCTTGGCTGGGAAATCAGTTGATTTATCTTTATTTGAAGCCCTTATAGTTTTAATACCAAACCGGACAAAACCCTAGATAAGGTCTCTAATTATAGACCTATTTCCTCATGAACATCGACATAAATATTTTGTCCAAAGTGTTGGCAGACCATCTTAATTCAGTAATTGACACGTTGATAGGCCCTGAGCAAGCTGGTTTCATGTCGGGCAGGTTATCCTCGGATCATATCGTACCCTGTCTCACGTCTTCTCGGTGGCTAGAGATGCACCTTATCCAGCTGTGTTGGTATCCCTGGATGTTGAGAAGGCGTCGACAGGGTAGATTGGTATTACTTGTTTCTCACCCTGGAAGTGTTTGGTTTCCTGCAGAATTCATTGAGTGGTTTAAAGCTCTATATCACTCGCCTTCCGCTTTGAGTGACCTGTAACGGGTCTTTTCAGAGGTATTCGTGTTGTGGTTGGGAACTAGACAGGAAGCCCCTATCACCGCCGTTGTTCAATATTTATCTGCAGCCCTAATCCACAAGTTGCTAGTAGTCAGACAGTACAGGGATCCTAATCCACCTGTGTGAAGTAGAAGTTCTTGTGTATGCAGATGATCTGCTCCTCCAAATCGCGAATCCCAAGACATCCATACCCTCTATGTTGCACATTATCGAAGAATTCAGTAGTATTTCCAATTATAAACTGAACATTAATAAGACTGTGGTTTTTCCTTAAATCATAAAGTGTTTTAGTAGAAATACTGTTCATGGGATTAGCTTGGAAATATGAATTGTTGAGATACCTGGGTATTGAGCTAGCCAGGAGTCCGGGTCTCATCATTAGGTTAAATTTTGAATCCATAATTCTCACAATTTCTCAGGATCTCACTAAATGGTCATCCTTCCTTTATGCCTATGGGGCAGAATAAATTTAATCAAAATGAAATGGTGTTTTTCCCGGATTTATTACCTCTCCATGCTCAATATCCATCTCCCAACATCGTGGTTCAACAAGGTCAATCTCTTATTACTAAATTGATCTGGCACAATAAGCCCCATGCATAGCTTATTACAAATTGGTGGCCCCAAGGCTAAAGGGGACTTCACCTCCCTCTTATTCCTACATATTTTTGGGCTAGTCATATCAATAAGTACCTAAAATGGCTTACACCTGATAATGTACTTGTAGCTCCTGCCTGGCCTAAGATAGAACTTGCTTTAATCCAAGTATCTGGCTTAGATCCTGTGGGTCTATTATTTGCCAAACAGAGATCCCTCCCATCAAGTATCAGGAACCCCACTATTCTAACTTCATTGAGGATTCACGCCCAGGTATGTAGGTATCTTAGATATGACCCAGGTAGAGATCTTATTCAACCTGTAATGGGGAGTCCCCATTTTAAAATAGATGGCAAATTAATTCCTCCAATTGATACCTGGCTGACAGAGTATACAACTCTCTAGTCTTGTCTCGAGTAACGGGAGTGGCTCCCAGTTAACGATTTAATTGGTAGATTGGTAATTCCTAATAAATACAGATTCTGGTTCTGCAATTACATCATTCTGTAATGAAGACTATAGGTAAAGTGCCCAGCATGACAGAAAAATTCCATTTACTCAAGAACTCTCAAAGTTTTGTGGCCACCCGGAGCAGTCTCAACAATTTACAATACCATTCACAACTGGAAATTTCCTGATTACTCGGGCCTACGAATTTATGGGCCTCTATGTTCACAGACCACAATTTTGAGTGGCAGGAACTGTGGCATAACTGCCATAAGTTTGTGACTCAGGATAGGCTTAGACTAACGCAATTATTTATCCTGCATAACACATATTATCCTCCTCCCATTTATTTAAACTGGCCTTAAACCTGCTCTATTTGTTCCAGATGTACTTTGGAAGAAGGGACAATTTCTCACATGTTCTGGTCTTGTTCCAAAGTGTCACCCTTGTGGTCATCCATTAAGCAATGAAGTGACCCTCTCCTGGGGCTTGGTGACCCATTTAGCCCAACAGTGTGTATTATTGGTGATCTTTCAGGAATCAAAGTTTGGGCACGTAAATACCATATAACTCTAATAGCTATGTCAGTGAAAAAGCTAGTTTTAAGGGAATCACGGATGCAGAGTGCTGAGTAGAAACTCCTTCAAGAAGCTCCTGCCTCCTGATCACTAAATCATCTTTTGGATGTCCTAACCTCTAAATTTCTCCTGTTTTCCTGATTCAGTGCTGTCTAAAACGCTTTGGAAGTCTGGTTTGAGTGTAATTTCGGTGGATGGAGGCTTATATGAAGAAAGCCCCACAGAAGCATACCCCAAGCTACTCCCGAAAAGGCCTCTAAAAATCCAGGGCCTCGGGTGGGCCTGGGCCTGAGCCTCTGAGTCAATGTAGTGAGCAGGAACACTTAACACTTTCCAGGTTCCTTGAAGAATTCAGCCCTTTCGTGAGGAAATGAAAGAAATGGCAATGGATCTGAAATCTCTTTCCAGAAAATTGACAAAGTCTTGCTTTGTTTCTGACAATACAGCTCAAATAGTTTCCATTCAGAAAAACCTGAAAGTCTCAATCCTGATCTGGTTTCTATGCAACAGAAAATATCTCATTTTAGTCCAAGCTCAAAGATCTAGAGGGCTGGAGCTGTAAACAATGTTGTGATTCTTGGGCTGCAAGGGAAAGGAAGACCAACATGTTTTGGCATTTGTCCAGAAGCTGGTGGAGTGGGTAGCCGGCCCATCTCCTTTTGGCCCTGGCTATGTTATAGAGCGAGCTCACAGGTTCCTACAGCCTAAACCCTACCCGGAGGATCCCCCTCCCATCATCTGCTGGGTTTGAACTATTTGGAGAGGCAACACTTTATGCAGAAAGTACAAGCTTTGCAAGAGGTTCACTGGGAACACATGAAGCTGAGAATTTCACAAGATTTGCCTGGCTCGGTTCGCATGAAACATAAAGCATTCCACCCTATTGTCTCCAAGATAATTGCAGCGGGCTTGAAGTTCAGGATGGGATACCCGGCCAGGCTAAAGATCTTAATTAACGGATCCTGGTTAAACCACGATGATCCTGCAGCAGCCCTGATGAGTCTTAAATCTACGCCAAGATTTATGTAAGGATCCCTGAGATGTGTACCCATAGAATGGAGAGATAGATGAAGTGGAGAGCTGGAACTTTGTTTCTTCTTCTTGAGGGCAGTATTTAAAATGGGGATTACAAGAACAACAGAATTATGCATTAAGCAGGTTAGCAAAAGGAAAAGGAAGAGGAGACCATTATGGTTTTCCAAAGAGGTAGCAAAGAAAGTGAAAGCCAAAAAGATTGCATTCAGGCAATACAAAAAGACACAGGCAGAAGGGATAGGGAGAAGTACCAGGAGAAGCAAAAGGAGGCAGGAGGTCAGTAAGGGAAGCCAAAGCTCAGACAGAAGAACACATTGCAAAATCAGTGGGTAGAGGGACAAAACCTTTACAGGTACATAAGTGAAAAAGAAAGACAAAGGGAGGATAGTGAGATGAAGGGGAGGATGGGGGTCATGGAGGATGACAACAGTAAAGCTGACATATTGAACAGGTATTTCTGCCTGGTCTTTACTGAGGAAGAGGAGCGTAATGAGTCTGAAGGGAGTACAAGGGTGAGAATGGTGCAGAATGGACACAGGTCCTTTACATGAGAAAGGGTCCTGAAGGAACTGGAAGTAATAAGAGTTGATAAAGCAATGGGGCCAGATGGGGTGCACCCCAGGGTCCTTAGAGACTAAGAGAGGTGGTGGCTGAACTCTGGCTATCCTGTTTAGCCGATCACTGGAACAGGGAGGTACCCAAAGACTGGAGGACAGCAGATGTAGTCCCCTTATACAAAAGTGGGAACAAAGAGGAAGCAGGGAACTACAGACCAGTCAGCCTCACCTCGGTAGTGGGGAAGATCATGGAAGCACTACTGAAGGAGAGATTGGTGGAACATCTGGTTGTCAATGGACTACAGGACCCAAGGCAGCATGGTTTCACCAGGGGAGGTCAGTGCCAGACCAACCTCATTGAATTTTTGACTGGGTGACTAGGGAGGTGGATCAGGAGGGCAGTGACATGGCCTATCTGGACTTCAGAAAGGCCTTTGACACTGTGCCACATAGAAGACTATTACACAAACTGGGGAATATGGGTGTGGGCAGGACAGTAGTGTGGTGGGTAGGTAACTGGCTGGTTGGCATTACACAGAGGGTGGTGGTAAATGGCTGTCACTCCACAGAGGGAAGAGTGACCAGTGGGTACCACAGGATCAGTGCTGGGACCGGTCCTATTCAACATCTTCATCAGTGACATTGCACAGGACCTAGAAGGCAGAATTTCACTGTTCACTGATGACACAAAGCTCTGTAACACAGTAGACACACCAGAGGGTGTAGACAGAATGAGAAGGGACCTGCAGAAACTTGAAGAATGGTCAGGGTTTGGCACTTGAAATTCAATGCAAAGAAGTGAAGATAATGCATATGGAAGCACAAAAACCTGGCACAATATATCAGTTGGGGGTGAGGATATAGCATGCACCAAGCAGGAAAGGGATCTTGGGGTTATCATCTCTGATGACCTCAAGGTAGGAAACAGTGTGACAAGGCAGCATGTAAAGCAATAGGATGCTGAGATGTATAGGCAGGGCATCACCAGCAGGAAAAGGAGGTCATAATTCCACTATACAAGACACTGGTGAGGCCCCACCTGAGTACAGTGTACGTTCTGAAGACCATACCTACGTAAGGACATAGACAGGGTAGAGAAGGTTCAGAGGAGGCAACAAAGATGGTGCATGGATTGCATCACAAGTCCTATGAAGACAGGTTGAAGGAACTGAACATGTACTCCCTGGAGGAGAGGAGGGAGAGAGGGATATGATAGAGACATACAAGTATCTCACAGGGAGGAACAGGGTGCTGGAATACACTATTATTAAGTGAAAAGATGTTCCAGGACTAGAGGGCATGGAATGAAGTTGGAGGAGGACGATTCAGAGGAAACATGAGGAAGAATTTCTTCACAGAATGGGTGGTGGACAAGTGGAACACCCTGCCAGAGAAAGTGGTGGGGCTGAAACAATCATGGGATTTAAGAATGCATGGGATAGACATAAAGGAATTCTGGAGGTGAGGGGTGAGGGCAACAGACTTCTAGGAAAACATAAACTGAATTTACAAGCTCAAATGGCAGACTGGGTGGCCATAGGCTCTTATCTGCCAACACTGTCTATGTATATATGTATCTATGTACCATTTAGTGCGAAGACATGGGCAAATTTCCCTATCGGTTGAGACTGGGAGGATCATAGTAAGCCGTGCTGGTGTTCAGTTTTTTTTTTTTTGCTCCATTTGTAGAGGGCCCATGCTGGTTTGGAACAAGGGACACCTGGAGTCCTGAGCTTGATGATGGGGGTTCATATATCAAGCTTTAGTAGCTTTTCTGTGATAAACACAGCAGAGAGGGGAATTAGCTTTGTAGTGATTCAGATCTGCTGTTTTTCATCTGGATTGGTATTAGGACAGTTTTGGAATTTCTCTATCATTAATTCCCCCAGTTATGACCTGGATCTGGTCACCAGAGGGTGTTCTAAGCACAGGTGATTCGCGAAGATGCAGTCCTTTTTGAGGGATTTGGCGACTCTTTCACTCGATCTGGTGCAGAGCAGTTAATTCTCATATGGAGAGCCTGTGCATTTGGAGCCAGGTTATTTCTGGGTAGAGGCACTTAGTACACCCTCCCTCTGGTGGTGCGATCACAATTTTCTCTTTTCTGATTCTCGTTCTCAATCTGTGCTGCAGATAACTCCCCTCACTGGGTTTCTGGTTTGGTATTGGTCTCTAGGGTCGCCTTATGCAGGCAGTACGCGCCCTGCTTTCTTGGTTCCGCTTGAGTTTCCATGATCACCTGGTCATGCATGGTATTCGCTGAGGCCCCTTCTAATAGGCTCCTATAAGTTTATACGCCAGTGGACTGTGGTGAAAGCCCAGGATCGTTCTCTCCTTTTTGGATATAATCAGCACTGTCTTGTTCTCAATATGAAGATATTTGAATGTAATTGTTTTTTATAATTGGGGACATTATCGGGGGCAGGAGAAGAAGGAAAAGCACCAGTACTGTGCTGAACGTCGCTAGACAGTTTAGAGGTTGGAGGGGTGGGTTATGGGCTATGGCTGGAGGGTGGGGGTAGGGGGATGAGAGGGATTTAAATTTGGGGGTTAGGGAGGAGGGGGTATTACTGCAGTAACCCTGGGGGTATGTTTGCAGGGATATATACCCGTGTGCTGAGCTGAATTTTCTAAGTTAAACTACTTTTTCCAGATGGCTAATGAGATAACCTTTATGACTTGGAATGTCAAGGGGATCAGAAAGAAGCATAAACAATATCAGGTTCTCAAACACTTAAAGACAAAGAACCTCTGTGCACAAACACTGAGGCAAGGTTACCCAAAGGGCATTTGGCTGGGAAGCCAAGCCTCAAGAAAATACAAAATCACACATGCCAACACAATGCAAAGCATCATGGGCTGCATATGCATCTCAAACACTTAAGTTTACTTAGCTCTCAGATAACCTTTTACAAGAAACCCATTTATTAGAAGTGGAAGCCTCACAGTTAAGGAGGCAGCAGGTGGGATTGATTTATAGCTCAGGATCTACAAACAGTTGTGGGGTCATGCTCATGATTAACAGGGGCATTCCATTCATCTCTACACAGGTTATTAAAGATCCTGAGGAAGGTTTACTCTGGTTAAAGGTACTCTGGTCTGTTCCAATATTACTGCAGTATTTATGGTCCCAATTTGACTAACCAGGATTCTTAATGAGACTCATATCTATCATCCTTCCAATGCTTCCCATTAGGATCATATTAGGGGAAGACTTCAATCAAGTGCTAGAGCCTAATTTAGATAGATTAGGTAGAAGTCTGGGTGGGCCACCCCTGGCAGAAGGCGTTTAATGATTTATTGGTCCAATGTGGGCTCTGCAATGTCTGGCGTGTTCTACATCCTGACTCTAGGAGTTTACCTTCAGGTCTATGACACGTTCGCAGTCCCGCATTGATTACATACTCGTTTCTCAGTCCCTATTACTGGGCTAAGACCTCCCTTGATTCAACCTGGCCCAATCTCTGATCATTCATTAGTAGTATGCAATTTGGTACTGCTTAATTTACCTATTAGGAAACCAGATGGATACTTAACCACCAACTCCTTAAGGATGTTAAATACTGTAAACTTTATAATAAATAGAATCCTTTTTTCATCTAACCCATTAGATAGTGCAAAGCTGGATATTTTGTGGGGGCCTTTAAGGCCTTCATGAGAGGGATCCTTAACAGTATGGCGGTTGGTAGGAAAAGGGCACAGTAGAAGGAATTAAAATCTTTATTATCCCAGATTAGATCTCTTGAAGCTAATTTCTCACTTAACCTCTAGATGAGGATATCAGAAAGCTTCTAGTGTTGAAAGATAGATACTTGGAGTTACTCCGAGGCAAAGCAGAACTAGCTACTATCCGTACAAGGGCTAGTTATACTGATCAGGGGAAACGGTGGACGCCTACTGGCACTGCGATACACCAGGAATTAATGAGATTTATCCTCCTATCAGGCAATAGTTGATGGTCTTTAAAAGTATCTCCCACTGAAATAGTTCAGAATTTGCCAGTTACTATACAACTTGAACAGTGACATGGAGCACCCTCGTGCCATGAGGATAAAGAGTGTTATCTAAAAGACTCTCACTTGCCCTCTCTCTCTGATCAGTGCAGAGATTTTCTGGTTGTCCCTATTTCTCAGGAGGAAATTGCCAAGGTTATTAGTGAACTACCAGCAGATGAGGTCCCAGGCCCTGATGGATTCTCATCCTTAATCTACAAAGTCTTCTGGGACCTTCTACTACCAATACTCGGTCATTTATTTCAGCATATTTTAGCTGGGACGAAACAGATTCACACCTCTTTGAGGCTTTGATTGTTCTGCTCCCTCAAACCTGATAAAGACCTTGAGCTGGTTCAAAGTTATAGACCCATCTCACTTTTAAATCAGGATGTTAAAATTCTCTCCAAAATATTAGCTAATAGGCTAACAGTAGTTCTTCCTGAGTTAATAGGTATTAACCAAGTAGGATTTATGAAAGGGCATTCATCCTCTGATCATTTACGACCTTGTCATATGTCTTCGGCTACCAGGGACGCTGAGTTCCCTGCAGGCTTGGTCTCCTGGATGCTGAGAAGGCATTTGATCGAGTGAACTGGAAGTTTTTGTTCTGAGCTCTGGAGGCTTTTCATTTTCCTCTCTGTTTATTTCCTGGTTGCTACACTCTATAAAAATCCCACTGCAAGGATTTCTGCAAATGGGGCATTCTCTAAGCCCTTTCGCTCATTTAGGTACTGGCAAGGGTGCCCCATCTCCTCTGTTATTTAATTTATATCTGGAACCTCTTATTCAAAATATCCTTAATAATGTTTCTATACAAAGGGTGAGAATCGGCGACATGAAATTAAAGTCACTGCATATACGGATGACCTGCTAATACACTTGTCTCATCCTGTATCCTCAATTCCGCTTTGCTAAGGGAATAACAAGATTTAGTGACTTGCCCAATTACAAATTGAATGCTAGTAAATCGCTATTTTTCCCTTTAAACCATAAAGCTTTCAAAAGTGACATTAGCCCTTCGGTTTATGTTGGACTTCTAGGTCATTTAAGTATTTGGGTATTAAACTTTCTCGTAACCTCTAACATGGTTTAAAGAAAATCTGATTCCTATTGCAGGTGATTACCCATGACCTTGAGAGGTGGTCTAAGCTTCCTATTTCACTATGGGGCCGGATTAATATAATTAAGATGAACATATTCCCTAGAATCTTCTACCCATTATCTCTCCTCAACACCTTTATTCCTTTACTCTGGTTTAAAAGACACATGGTGTATTCACTAGATTTATCTGGGCTGACAGATATCCTCATTTGGCTTATCATAAATTGGCAGCCCGAAACTGGAGGGCTTGAAATACCCCACCTGGCCATATATCACTGGGCTAGTCACCTTGCAAATGTTTGAGATGGGTATCTCCGCCCAGAAGAAGAGCAACTGATTGGGCTTAAATAGAACTGGATGCAATTAGGCAAGAATTATGACCCACTCACATTATTGTTCTTTAAGTTTTCCCAAGTATGTATGACTGAAGAGTGCCCCATAGTAATGACCTCTTTAACGACCTATTTTCAAATGTGTTCCTTTTACAATATTCTCCTCATCTGGACCTGGCCCAGTCTATTTGGAACTCTCCATCATTCACTATTAATAAGAATCAGATTTCCAACACTGGTTGCCTCAAATGGGAGAGGGCTTCTTTCTTTCACGGATGGTGAGGGACATTGGTTATCAGTGAAAGATACGATTAAGAAATTTTCCATCCCGGTTTCTTTCCATTTTAAAGCTTTATAGTTAAAGCATTTACTTGTAATTACTTTGGTAATGCTCCTCTCTCCAGACCATCTCTTCTCTGATACCCAAGGTTTCTCCACTCTGGTTCTTCCAGTGTAATCTCTAAATTATATCAGGTTTTGTTCCACAAAAGTATGGGGGTCCATGTGGGTCTTCAAGATTCTGGAATAACTTTTCCCTCAACTTCACTTGGATTGGCACTCTCTCTGGAGTT
Organism: Neoceratodus forsteri; assembly: GCA_016271365.2. Taxonomy (NCBI): domain Eukaryota; kingdom Metazoa; phylum Chordata; order Ceratodontiformes; family Ceratodontidae; genus Neoceratodus; species Neoceratodus forsteri. Next base: position 243,987,298 of record CM057453.1, read on the forward strand.
CATGCCATAAATTTGTTTCTGAAGACAGACGTCTCATGCAATATCATATTTTACATAATTTGTATTATACCCCAGCTAAATTACATAGGTGGGGCTATCTGAACTCAATAGGTGCAATAAATGTTTCCAGGAAGAGGGTACACTTTTCACATGTTTGGTCCTGCCCAAAATTTCCCTTTTGGGATTCAATCAAAACTTTCTTAGACCCACTGCTGGGCCTTCATGCATACTTCACTCCAAAGATTTGCCTGTTGGGGACCTGTCTTCATCAGAGTTAAGGTACCAAAGTTCCATATCTCTACGATTGCCTTATTGGCTAAGAAGCTTATTCTTCATCACTGGAAAGACAGGTCCTCCCCTCTATCCAGGAATGGGTAAGCGAAATTTTGTCTAATCTGCGCACAGAAAAGTGATTGCTAGTCTCCATAATAGTTTGGCAGCATATACTAAAATCTGGGATCCCTTCACTCATTACTCTCTCTGGTTCAAGCTAAATCTGTCTTAGGCTTCATGCTCTTGTAAGTCTTTTAGTAGGGAGTTTGGCATTGTCAGGTACTAGGCTGGATTACTGCAGTAAGGGAGGGTCGGGTGGTTTAGGCAGTTGTTCCTTCACATTGTATGAGAAGGTCTTTGCTAATGCTACTTAAACTGCCTTTTATTGTGGAAAATGTATCAATAAACTTTAAATTGAAAAAAAGCTAGTTTTAAAACACTGGACTGACCAGCATGAGATAACTTAAAATCAATTGATGTCCGTACTCTTGGTGAACCTTTGTACAGAAAGGGCCATTGCTTGCCTTCAAAACAGATTGAAGAAATTTAAGAAAATCTGGGATCCCCTATACACACTTTATTCCTTACACTAGGGTGATCCGGCTTTATGATAAACTGGTACATTGTTAGCCTAGCTGATTGTAAGGAGAACCTTATAGATTTTATGATACATAGTTTGTGCTCAACAAGGGTAGGTTAGGGGTGGGAAATAGAAGGGGTGGGGAGTGGTTGGGGGCTGACTCATGTTTTCATTGTGCTGTTGTATCCAGTTAATTAACATGTATGTCTGCCATGGGTATGTAATAACAAAATATTCTTAAAAACATTAAATAAAAAAAAATAAAAGAAAATCGTGACTGAGACTGAGTGATTCAAATATGAGTGACTCAGTCTCAGTGCCTGTGTTGTGAGCTACCCTGAAAGGGTAACGATGTATGAAAAGTAAGGTGACCAGAACCAATGCTGGGGAATGGAAGAGGGGAAGGTATGGAGGAGTGCAGCAGAAGGCTAACCCATTTTGAATCTACCTAGGCCTTCCATCATGATTTTGATCCCTCCTTACACTTCACTCAGCCATGGATTTCAATAAAATTTAAAAAGCCTTGCCCTGGATCTCTACCCTTATGTCACAGATTAAAATGTTGATGAGAACCAGTCCCAAGACTGAGCCCTGTGGCACACCCTAGTGACTCCCTGTCTTCTGAGTAGCCACATTTGGTCACCACCCTCTGGGTCCTGTCATTAACCAATTTCCCACTCACCTTAATTTTGTCACCTACTCCAAGAGCAAGCATCTTCTTAACCAGCTGTCCATGTGGGACAATACTGAAGACTTTACTGAAGTTAACATACAGTATGTCCACCACCTATCCTTTGTTTACTGCCTTCCTCACCCAGTCAAAGAAATTGATAAGGTTTTCCTGACAAGACCCATCCCAAACCCATGCTGTCTTTTGTCCAGCAGTCCCTTCAGCTCTTGGGCAGTTACTATCCTATCCTGTATTAAGGTTTTAGCAGCTTACACATGACAGACCTTATGCTGATGCAAGACTGTAGTTTTGTCTTGTGGGTTGAGGTTAGTTAGTTGATTTAAACTGATAGGATATTTAAGGGACTAGTAAACTTGTGGCCTGTGCTGGAGAGCAGAAAGAGAGGTGAGAACAGAGCAAAGAAACCACACCCAGAGAATTAAAAGAAAAAACAACACTAAACCCACTCCTGAGATGTATGCTTGCAAATGTTAGAAGCATCCAAAATAAAAAAAGAACTAAAAGTGCAGCTTAATCAACATAAAAACATAGACATCATTGGGTTAATAGAGAATTGGTGGACTGATAGAAATGTATGGTGTAGAGAAATACCTGGATACACACATATTCATATGGACAGGATACAAAGAAAAGGGAGTAGTAGCAGCATATACATCTAAACAACTTAAAAGCATTCATATTTATGAGAAAGTAAACAGAGACCTTATGGATCAGAGTAGAAATTAAAAGCAACGCATTTATTATACTAGGGATTATTTATAGACTTCCAGGTACAGAAGATGAGGTTAGTCAGCTAATAAACAAAGAAATAGCAAAGGCATGTAAAATGGGAAAAGTAGTCATTATGGGCAATCTAAATAATGCAGATATTAATTGGGAGCAGCAGTGGCCACTAAATACATCAGCAAACCTTTGGCTACAATAAACCAACTAGGCTCACACAAATGTGGGCAATCCATTAGGGAGAACATATTCTAGATATTGTACTGACAACAAAAGAATTACAAATCAGTAAATGCACAGTAGAACCTCTCTTGTGTAATAGTGGCCATAACAGTGTATTCTGTACTATTAAAGAATATACCCCATAATAAAAGGGTGCAGAGAAGTATATAACTTTAAAACAGCTAATATCCCAAATATACAGACAGAACTCAAAAGGGTAGACTGGGAAGTAGGGTTTTAGCAGATAAATCAATAAACAAAATGGATAGTATAAAAATCACAGAAAATAAATATGTGACAAAACATAAAAAAGTAAAAAGTACAGCACTAGAGGCATCAAACCAAAATGTTTACTACAGCAATAAAGAGACTATTAAAAAACAAAGGCTATATGAAAAGCATAGGGTACTAGGAACGAGGAACTCTGGGAGGAATTCAAGCCAATGCAGAGACAATGTAAGAAATTAATCAATAAAAGTAAATAAAGAATGGAAAAGAAACTAGCAGGGTCAACACATAAAAATAATATGCGAGAATTCTACAGATTTGTGAACTCTTTGCATAAAGCCAACAATAGTCTCTGTTCAATCACAATAGGGATAAAATAATAAATGATCCGGGAGACAGCAAATATCTTCAATGGATATTTCAGATCTATTTTCTCACAAAGACCAAAAACGGGCAAATAAAGAATGAAACTTTAGAACCTTGTATAACTATTACAGAAGAAATAATTGCAGATAAAATAGATGGACTAAAAAATACATATTCTGCAGGGCCAGATAATATAACAAATGCATTACTAAAAATACTGTCCTTAAAAGTAGCTAAACCACTGAAAATATATGTTTCAAAACTCTAATGGAAAGTGCAGTGCCAATGGACTGGCTAATGGCCAATGTGGTGCCAATACACAAAAGGAGCTAGAGCAGACTGCACTAACTATAGACCCATAAGCCTGACATCAGTCTCTGCAAGAGTTAATGGAGTCAATTATTAAAGATTACATAAATATTCACCTGGAAGCCACTGGCAAGGTGGAATGGAGATCAGCAAGAGTTTTATGGGTAGATCCCATGAATAAATCTGTTGTGTTTTATAAGATATTAACAGCTTTGGATAGGAGGCAACCTGTGGACTGTATCTATTTGGACTTCTCAAAGGCCTTTGACAAAGTGCTCCCATCAAGAGATCATTAAATGTTTACAAGACAGAAATATTGTGGAACAAGTTACAGGATGGGTGGATGCGAGTTGAGGCATAGGACCCAGAGAGTCAGCATCAATGGTATATGTCTGGGGCAGTACCAGTGACTAGCAGAGTGCCATAAGGGTCGATGCTGGGCCTGGTGCTGTTCTATGATATTCATGGATACCATGGGAAGGATTCCTTAAACTGGATTAGTAAATATGCAGATGATACAAAATTGCCAGTACAGCCACAACTGGAGAAAATGTTGACTCAATCCAAAGGAGTTAAATGGCATCCATGATTGGGTAAATAAAAGGGGTATGAGCTTTAACCAGGATAAATATTGCATCATGCATCTTGATATAAGAAATAAGAAATATAATTATATCTTAAATGGTCAAAACCTAAGTAGGAGCTTTGAGACAAACTACTAAATGTTTACAAATTAAGGATAGGAAAAAGTGGCGAACAGCTGATTATGCCAACCCTGACGTATGGGGATTTAATTTATAGAACAGCGAGTAAGCATCAGTTGATTAGATTGGATAGGGTGCAACATAGAATAGCTAGATATGTTCTGCAGTGTTCCTATCGAACTCATCATTGTAATATGTTCATAAAGTTGAACTGGCAGTCTTTAGAAATGATTTCTCAAAAACTGGTTAATACTGATACATAAATATAAGATATCTTACCCTGAACATTATATCACACAAATACTTTTCCTAAAGTTAGTAAAGGTAGGTATGAGTTTCTAAGATCTGTGCATAGACATAGAGTTTGTCCCATAAAAATTCATAATAAATATGGAAATGGTTCCATTTCATGTCAGGCAGCTAAAGTATGGAATATTTTACCTCTTCCAATAAGATCTCTAGAAGACCACACAATTTTTAAAAACGAAATTCTGAAACTTTATAAAATAGAATGTAGTTGTATATGATTATGTATGGGAAATCCTTATTGTGAAATTTTGTATTTTTGTTTTTGTATTAGTGTTTTAATGTATTGTTGGATATTGAAATGTTGTGTATTGTGTATATTTTGTATTTATTTGATTAATGTTATATGTTTAGATGTAACTAAGTGAAATATAAACAGGACTATCTTGAGAACAGGATTGTATAATCCTAATGATTAGAATTTCCTGTATAAAAATAAAGTTTCATCATCATCATCAAGTAAATCAGAAGAAAAAGGGATCTTGGTATCATCATAAATAGTAAACTAAAGTTTGAGGCACACTATAACAATCAAATGACAAAAGCTAACAATGTGCTGTGATGCCACTGTACAGTGCATACGTTAGACCTATATTGGACTATGGTAGTGAGATGTGGAGGCCCTTATCAAAGGAGGATGTATGCTTTGGAGAGAGTGCAGAGGTGAGCCACAAAAATGGTGTATAACATAAGAGATACTCCATATGAGCAGAGATTGGGGAAGTTGGGTTTAATGTTGTTGGAGACTAGAAGAGCGTAGATGGGATTTACTAATGTGTTATAATATAATACATAATAAGAATATGTTACAGGAGTTAAACCTAACTAAAAATCCAGAAATCTGTACCAGAGGTCACTCCTTGCAGCTCAGAGGGAAACAATTTTGGACAAATAAAATAAATGCTTTTTTCACATAAAAGGTGGTGAGGCCATGGGTTGCTCAAGGATGTGGTTACTAGCAGTACAAAGGAACAGTTTAAGAAAAGATTAGATGAGCACAATACTGGAAGGAAATAATATAGCATATTATGGGTAAATGGGAAGGAGCAAACAATGGGCTGATCAGTCCTTCTTGACTCCTCAAACCTTAATATGAACCTTAGTAGTAGTAGTATGAACATCTCAGATGGAGGAGGAATAGGGTGCATAGTCACAAGATACTAGGGACAAATCATGGCAGAGCAGGAGGCCCACTAAGGAGAGTGAGCAAAATGCAGAAAGCATGCATCAGTTGTGACCTGAGGAAGCTATGAATCACAACCAGACCCTCAGTTGTAGGATGGTGCAGCTGTTGAAAGATGAGCTTGAGGCTGCAAGGTAGAAATCAGTTTCTAAGGGTTAAGGCTACTGAGCAACAGCTGCAACTACAGGAAAAGCCAGACAAGTTTATTTATGGTAGCAGAGCAGATGCTACACAGGAGTGGGGTGCAAGGACAAAATTCAAACCAAGAACGGCAAGTAAGTCCTACACCCACCATCCAAAAATGAAGACAGCTGCTCAGTTAATAGCCAAAGTGAAGATTTTATTGAAGTTGCAGTGCTAAATGCACAGCGCCTAAAAGGGTTTCGAATAAATTTCCTTTCTCAAAGGATCCGCAATATAAAAAGGCTAAGAATTTATACATCATTATTAGTGATGTCATAAACAGTGGCCCTAACAGTACAATCCAGTATGTAAAGTGCTAGTGAACATATAGAAACATAGAATTTGACAGCAGATAAGGACCGCTTGGCCCATCTAGTCTACCCATTTCCTACCTGATGGATAAGCTGCAGATTCTAGTTAACCAACAGCATACTTCCTCCTACTCCTCACTAAAATTGCTTTATGTCTGTCCCATACGTTCTTGAATTCTCCCACTGTTCCTGACTCTACAACTTCTCAGGAAGGCTGTTCCATGCATCCACAACCCTCTCCATAAAAATACCTTCAACATTACCTCTGAGCCATCCCTACTTTATCTTCAAAATGTGTCCCTTATTCTGCACATCTCTTTTTCTGAAAGATGCTTCCTCTTGACTTTGTTAATTCCCTTGAGGTACTTGACAGTTTCTAATATGTCCCCTCCCTTATTTCCTCAAGGGTATACATATTAAGATGTTTTAGTCTCTTCTTATGTCTTCTGTGTAGACTCTGAACCTTTTGTTTCCTCCTGAACAGCTCCACTCTGTCTATGTCTTTGTGGAGATGGGGTCTCCAGAACTGCATGCAGTACTCAGATGCGCCAACTGTCTGTACAGAGGGATAACAACTTGCTGTTTTCTACTGTTGATGCCTCTCCTTATGTATCCCAGTAGCCCCCAGCCCTCTTTAATGCCTTCTCACATTGCTTGCTCACCTTAAGGTCATCTGGTATAATTACTCCCAGGTCTCTTTCAATTTTTGTTGTTGATTTCATCTTGCCCCACCTTGAGTACTCTTCCCTGGGTTTTTGTTTCCAGGTATGTTACCTTGCACCTTATTTGCACTGAACCTGAGCTGCCATATATTTGACCATTCCTCCAACCTGCAAGTCCCTTTTCATCCTTTCCACCCCACTTTGTGTATCAACCCTGTTGCAGATCTTTGTGTCATCTGTAAAGAGACATATTTTCCTTCCAGGTGCTCTCCAATGTAACTTATAAAGACATTAAAGAGGACCAGTCCCAGTACTGAACCCTGTGGCACCCACTAGTTACCCTCCTTTCTTCACTGTGAACTCATTTACTGTTACCCTTGTGTCCTGTTGTTCAGCCAATATTTTATCTAGGCTACTATCTTGGAACCCACTCCAAGCCTGGCTAACTTGTATATAATCTAGTGGGACTGTGTCAATTGCCTTCCTAAAATCTAGGTAAGCTTTATCCACAGTCCCTCCCTTGTTTACTACTTTGGTCATCCAATCAAAGAAATCTATTAAATTCATCTGACACCACCTTTCCACTGTGAATCCATGCTGCCTTGTGTCCTGTGCCTCACTGGCCTCTAGGTACGCAACAATTTTTTCCTTCAGAAGTGATTCCATAATTTTTCCTACCACTGAGGTCAAACTAACTGGTCTGCAGTTTCCTGCCTCTGCCCTGCTCCCACTTTTGTGCAGTGGTGTCACATCCGCCCTCCTCCAGTCCTCAGGTTCCACCCTTCCTCCCATGATTTGTTAAGTAGAGTAGTCAGTGGTGTCACTAGTTCTACCCTTAGTTTTTAGAATTCTGGGGTGAATCCCATCAGGACCCATTGCTTTGTCCACCCTCAGTTTCAAGAGTTCTTTCAAACTTTTTCTGTGAATGGACTGGTATCGACCCTCTATCAAAAGTACTTCTCTTGTTTGGTTTAAGTATCTCTCCCTCCTCTTCTGTTGTGAATACTGAGCAGACATATTTATTCAGAATCCCTGCTTTTACACTATCACCCTCTGTCCACATTCTCTCCCCATTATTAAGTCTCTGTATTCCTCCCTAGGTCTTTCTTTGCTCCCTAATGTACCTATCAAATGTTTTATCCTTCTTCTTAACAGAGTTGGCTATCTTTTCCTTGGTTTGGACCTTTGCTATTCTGACTGCCTTCTCTGCCTCCTTCTGATTTAACTGATAAAGTTCTCTGTCATTCTCTTTCTGTGTTTCCTTATATTTCCTGAATGCTATCCTTTTCTCCTTAACATTGGAGCTGCAGTTATTTGAGGTTGGGATACTTTCTGGAGACTTGATGCTGGCCCATTTATACTGACTTCTCTGTCATGAGGGCAGAGCTTGCTGGACTCTGGGCCAAACTGGCATGGGTGCAAGGAATTTTATGCTCCACTCAGGACCAACAAGAATTCCAGCACTCCGCTAAGGGATACCTAGGATGAGGCAAAGTGGATTGACCATGGTGAGTTTCAGGAAGGTGGGGTGGTTGGAAGGGTACATACTTCTCAGCTTGTACCACTGAAGGATTCATTCACCATGCTGGCATGATGGGCCAGCCAGCAGGAAGAACCATATCAATAGGAAGAGATAAAGTGTGGGTAATCTGAAGGACAGAACCAAAGAGGGAGGACAAGGCCTCAGGTCAAGTAGGAAGCAGCTTCTGTGGAGACTCTATTGTTAGGAGGATAGACATGGGTGTGGAGGGAAGGGAGAGGGAGGTGAAGTGCCTGAGTGGTGCTTTAGCTTGAGGGATGGAGAGTGGATCCAGGGATTGCTAGGGAAGCAGGAGATTAGAGGAAGCTAGATTTCATTCTTGACCTGGTACTAATAACCTGACAAGAGACAGGGTAGGGATAGTGCATGGACATTTCAGGGAGCTGGAGAAGGACATCAAACAGGGAGGAGGCAGTATAGCGCAGTGGTCTAAGGCTCTGAGCTACAAATCTGGTGGCATTCTGCAGACCAGACCTGGGTTTGAACTCCCACAGCTTCCACTTCTGCATACTGTGTGACCCTAAGCAAGTCACTTAACCTCCTTGTGCTCCCAGGTCGCTTCCTGTAAAAAATCTTCCAGCTTAGTGTGCTATACTTGGTTAAACAACTAAATAAAAAAAAACAGGAGCATGTACTTTGGCTTTTGCCAAGGTGTTATCTACTGTATATACAGCTGGGGAGAGGAAAGGACACCTGCAAAAACTATGTGAAGTGGGGTGGTCAGTGATTTAAATAACAGAACTTATCAATTTACTCAGCTAACAGTAGCCACAGTAAAACACAACAAAAATATTTTTTAGTTAATTTCTTTTTGCACAAACAATACAGAGTAGGTAGTGCCCCATTCCATAATGCAGTGGTGACTGACACAGTCCACCTCTCACCTCCACGGACAGCAGCCAGACTGAACTGTCAGTGAGCGCCTGCAGATATGTATTCATTGACACTCAGATTCAGCCACCAACAGCAACTAGCACTACCAGGGCTAGAGGGAGCTGCTGTGGTCACCAGTGGGGGCCAGGATGAGGGGAATGGCATTGTGGACCCTGGGGTCCACAATGCCATTTTCCATCCCACCCGTCCCTGCTGATGACTGGAGCAGCTTCTCCCTCTAGCCCCTGGTAGCTTAGTTGCTCTGGTTGAATCTGTCAATGAATGAGTGCATGCTGGTACATGCACACGCCATTCATTGAAAACTCAGTCAGGCTGCCAGCCATGGAGATGAGTGGGGCTGTGGTGGTGGCCAGCTTGTGGTCATGGGTGGGGGAGCAGGATGAGGCACTACCTGACAATGGTGGGGTCCACTAGACACCAGGGAATGATGTATTTTTTTTTTTATACATTTGAGGATGGGGGACATGGGGTATTGCTGGGAGTCTGGGTAGTTAGGGTGATTCTTGATTTTGGACCGTCGATTGGGGGTGGGACCACTAGACAGCAGAGATAAAATATGTATTTAATGCTGGCCAGAGAGGGGTGCTCTTTATTTTTAAATCCCTTCCATCCACCATAATAATGAATAACTAATAACAAATATTTTGCACTGAATAACAATTATCCAGATGAATATTAGAAAAAGGTATTCACACAGCCCTAGTTCTGTGTTCTTGTGACACCCCAAAAGGGTGGCTATCCCCACAGCACTGACAGAGAGAGAGAGAGTAAGCTAAACTTCTCAGTTTCACAAGCACCACAATACCTGGTTTTAATTAATTGTAACACACTCAAGAACCTGATGGCCATTTGAATTTTAAGGCTTTTGCCTGTGGTTTTGAGGGCAGCAGCTGACACATGCAATGCATCCTTCACATGATTAAAGCTGTGCATGTTCAAGTGTCTTCTATACGCTCAAAATATTTTTGCTACCTTCCTCCCCTCCTTCTTCTGCACACTGTATCTCCTTTGGGTTGGGACTTCCTCCTAAGGTGTCTTTGGTCCTGGGAGCCTGTTCCTGCCATATCATGAGGGTTTGGAACCCTTCTTCAGGGTTCCATGGCTGTGTGATACCCCAACAAGGTGGTAGTCCTTAAAGCAGGGACAGACAGAGAATAAGCCAAAGCTGACTGTTGCACAAACACCACATACTACTTGGTCTCAGTGAATCCTGTCCTATTCAAGAGCCTGGTGATCCTTTGAAGTATTGATGACAGGACCTGCTTATATCACGGTCCGTCATGATGGCAATCCCAATATTTGCAGAATGTAGGAAATATGGCTATTGCAGTCCAAAAAATGTGGCATGTGTTCCATTAAGGCACAGCTTTCCATATCACCACTGCCTCCAGAACCTACTGTATATTCAACAGCATCTGCCTCATCACCTGTGGAAGTCAATGGCCACACTGATACAGGCAGTGTACCCCTCACAGACTGTATTAGAATCATGTTCAGGCTTTCAATAAGTTCAAGTTCAAGTTCAAGTTTATTGCAGGAAACTCCATTGAGCAAGCTCATTCACAAGGAGGTCCTGTGACATAAACACTTAAAGTACAAACACAGATAGGTAATAACAATATATATATGAAATACACGCTACATGATACAGGCTGGATATACATACAAGGGTACCAACGAGGGTGACGCGAGGTGGTAAACATTGATATGAGACAGGGAAGCGAGTTACAGGTCACATACTGATAAATGAAACATGATGACTGGTGTGTGCAATACATATACAGTATTTTGGCAGCTAGAACAAACAACAGTCTACAACTGATATGGGGGAGGAGAGATTTGATAGAGTAGCAGTGGAGCGTAAGAAAGATAAAGCCAGTAGTAGAAGGGGAAGGGAAAGCAGTTAACATGACAAATCAATTATACCTTACCAGTGGATAAATATGGCACACATGGGGAAGGAAGACTTAATGACAGTTACAGGTGTCTTTTATTTTGGCTGAACTTAGCAATTTGTAGAAGTTTATTGAGACTGTGCTAGTTAGTTTCAATACGGTTTGTAATTGGTTCCAAATGGAGGGAAGGGCATATGCACAGCATCGCTTACCAAAGGAAGTCCGTCCTTGGTATGTCAAGCATAATAAAGTCAGATTTTCTTAACGAGTATGCACTATGTGAGATACTAATAAGGGAGAGAGATATTGGCACTTTCTGCAGGAGCAGTTTATGAGTCCATAGCCCAGCATGGAGCATGGTCTAGTAGTAAGGGATGTCCAACCAACAGCTGCATATAAGTCACAGTGGTGCTAACGGTAAGGAGTTGGTAATGAACCATAACGCACGTGATAAAGGATGTCCAGTTTACTTAGATTTGCAAGAGTGGTGGAGGAATAGATTACATCGCCATAGTCAAGTAGGGGAGAAAAGTGGTCTGCGGCCAAGCTTGTTTCTGAGCTCAAGGGGAAAAAGGCCTATTTCTGTAGAAGAAACCTAACCTTGCTTTTAACCTTCTAGAGACATCTTCGATGTGGTCACTGAAAGATAATTTATTGTCGATCCAGATACCTAGATATTTAAATTTGGTTACAACTTCGAGAGGCTCGCTCAGCGTGGTGACAATGAAAAGTCTTGGGCAAGAGTATTGGGGTGGCCTGAGACAGCACTGCTGGAGAATATCATCGCTTTAGTCTTCTTAGCATTGAGCAGAAGCTTTGCCTTTATTAGATTATGCTCAAGTTGTGTGAAGTCCGCTTGAAACACTCCGTTGACTTCAGATAATGATGAGCCAGAAGTATACAACATAGTATCATCTCCAAAACAATGCAGATTGGATGTAGATATGTTAGCATCTAAGTCATTGATGCACAGAGAAAACAAGATAGGGCCTAAGATGGATCCTTGGGGACTCCTCTTGCAACTGGCAAGGCAGCAGAAAATGCCTTCCGCCTTTACTTTTTGGAATCTTCCAGTTAGGTAGCTAGAGAACCACTGGTGGTATGGTATGTGGCAACCTAACTTTGCAAGGCAATTGACTTAATAGTTTGTGATCAACAGTATCAAAAGCTTTGCTGAGGTCCAAAAAGACTGCACCAGTTACCTTCTTAGCATCTATAGCAGAGATCCAATCATTGGTTACTTTTGCTAGTGCAGTGATTGTGCTATGATTAGCCCGAAGCCTGATTGAGCTGGGTTAATGAGAGAAGGTTTCAATGAGATTTTAACTGAATATGGATCAGTTTTTCGAGAACTTTAGAAAGGATATGCAATATGGAGATAGGCCTATAGTTGTTTACATAGCATGGGTCACCAGATTTAAATAGAGGGAGGATATGTGCTGATTTCCAGCAGGACGGCACAGCAGCAGATGTAATGGAAAGATTGAAGATGTGGAGAATTGGGGCAGTGAGATGGGCATAGCCTGACCTTAGGAAAAGGGTTCCAAGCCATTGTCCCTGAGCTTTTTTGGTGTCTAAGTTAAAGAGAATCTTCTACTTCTTTATAAGTTATCTCGTGCATTTGGAAGGGACTGGGTGCATGACTAGATGTGGCGGGAGGGTATGCTGGCTCACTGCAGCACCAGCATAAGGTGACGAGTCAAAAGCTAATCCAGCTGTGGCAAAGTGGGAGTTAAGTTCCTCCAGGATTAGGGACTTGTTTTCCACAATCTTGCCACTTGCAACTATCTTTGTTGGGACAGAGGGGCCATGGGCCGTCTTTCTATAGCTTTGATAGTCTTCCATATTTTATGAGGGTCACCTTTAGCTTGTTCGAAGTAGAAATATAATAGTTTTTAGCAGAGCCAAGTTTTTTTCACACAGTTATTCCTGGCTGTTCTAAAGGCCTGCCAATCCGAAGATTCTTTGGAACGTCTAGCTTTAGCCCAGAGCTTATCTCGAGCTATAAGGGCTGCCTTGAGATCCGAGGTGAACCAGGGATTGGAATTGTTCCGCACCTTACTTTGATGAAAGGGGCATGCTTATTTATTATTGTAGTGAGTTTGTCATTAAGGATGCAAGCTGCCTTGTTGACATCTTTGGCTAGGTAAAGATCTTGCCATCTGATCATGCTCAGGTCAGATAGGAAGTTTACTTCACTGAATTTGCGAAAGGATCTTTTGTTATAAAGATGGGTTCAGGGACGGCCTTAATTTGAGATCTTATGCAGCGCAACAATTCCATGATCGCTCATAGTCGTTGTGAAACACTGCCAAATGAGATATTTTGTGTGGATGGGTGGTTATTACCACATCTAGAATGGATCTGTTGGCAGTATTTATAGTGTTGTTCCTAGTAGGTTCTCTGACTAATTGCCCAAGACCTAGCTCGTCACAAAGGGATTTGAGGCCGTGTGATTTAGGTGACAGCCAGTCCATATTTAGATCTCCTAGAAATATTGTTTCAGTTTTGCATCTACGAACATGGATTTCAAAAGATTAAGGACTTCATCACCACCAGACAGGGGTCTATAGCCAACTAGGATAGTGATACATTCCAAGGAGGGAGATGAAGGCTCAGCTAAACTAACTCAAATTCCTTGGCTAGAGATTTGCAACCAAATTGGTGACCAAGTACTTAGATTTGGCATAGATAACCATGCCCCGCCTCTAGACTCTGTATCCGCTCTAAATAAATTGTAGCCCTGCAGTGATATTTGTTGATCAATGTTTGTCTTTTTAACCGACTCAGTAATTATGATAAGGTCTGGTTAACATGTGCAGCCCAGGCCTGCAGCTGTACAAGTTTTTAGGCAGGCTTAAAATGTTGACCATCATAATTTTGAGACCTGTGGCCCTCAGCAAAATCGATAGGCGAGGTAAGTTGAAAGGGGGCCAGGTTGAGCTCCACATTTCCTGAGCAGAGGAGAAGCAGAAGTATAACTTTCTTTAAGGAGCTTATAAGAATGGAGACTGCTTTATTTCTTCAAGACAACTCATATCGTGGCGCAAGAAGCAGCCCACTGTAATGATAGTTGATTGTGATCAATGTAAGTTCTTGGTAAACATAGGTGAGGACAGTAGCAAAGGGTGTAGGCTAACCGGGGAATAGGCTAAAAGGAGAGGAGAATGACAGAGTGTCTGCACAGTAGACTGTTATAACATTAGGTATTGATAAGGCACATTGGAGAACTGAACTGCATTGAGGTACTTGAATTGCACTGTATTGCTGAAAACTCTGCACCTTAGGAGCAATAAAACACAATAAGGAGAGCCATGGTCCCAGATTGAGTGGTCTCATGATTTGTATTAGTGCAATATTTTCTAGGCAAGAAATTTGCCCACCTAGGTTCCCATTTAAAACCTAGATGAGAAAATACAGCAGAAAGGGGAACAAGGAGATTAAGAGCAGCTTAGTTAGTGGCCATCCACCCTTCAGACTCATGTCACCTTGTAGCAGAACCGGAAAGAAGTAGAATGGTAATGCAGGCCATATTGCCCATGAAAGAAAACAGTAATTTATGTAGAAGACCAAGAATCCTCTAGTGGCAGGTCTGTATAACCTGCTAATGGAAAACTAGCCACTTAAAAAAAAAAAAAAGTAGTTAGATTATCGGCACCAAGGCAGAGTGCTTGGATGGGGGGTGCTGCAAGAATAGCAGTCAGACAGAAGAGGTGTAAGCAATTTAAAACAGTAGTAGAAATTACAATCCAGCTAATACAGTAGAAAAACTCCTAAACAGAGCAGGTCTTAAATAGCATAGAGGTAAAGGGGTTAGATTTGAGCAGTTTAGTAAGACAAAAGGTAGTAGATCTTATTGGCACCAAGGCAGAGTGCTTGGATGGGGGGCTGCAAGAAGTAACACTACTGTACTGTGACTTTACTGTCTCTATTCTTTGACCTATGTAACCCCAGGTCGCATCTGGAAATGAGCGGACCCGCTCAGAATGCATATCTGGTAAATCTCTTTAAACAAATAAATAAATAACACAGTAGAAATATGCTTAGTTCTATGGAAAGTCTAACAAAGTGCCAGGTGTCTATAGCAGTGGAACACCCTGCCAATCAGAGTGGGTTTGCTGGAAGCACCCATAAATCTCTCGATTGGCTGCGCCTGTCCCTGCACCTTCCATAGAGCTGCAGGCGGGTGTCCTGGTCTTGGTCGGTGGCTGGCTGGGTGCCGCCGACTGTGGGTGAGCTGGAGCAGCCCTGTTCATGGACAAGCAGCTAGAGAGAAGACAGAGCAGGTCTTAAATAGCATAGAGGTAAAGGGGTTAGATTTGAGCAGTTTAGTAAGACAAAAGGTAGTTAGACTTATCGGCACCAAGGCAGAGTGCTTGGATGGGGAAGCGCTGCAAGAAGAGCAGTCAGACAGAAGAGGTGTAAGCAATTTAAAACAGTAGTAGAAATTACAATCCAGCTAATACAGTAGAAAACTCCTAATAACACAGTAGAAATGTGCTTAGTTCTATGGAAAGTCTAACAAAGTGCCAGGTGTCTATAGCAGGGAAAACTCCTGCCAATCAGAGTGGGTTTGCTGGAAGCACCCATGTTCGATTGGCTGCACTGTCCCATACCTTCCAAGGAGCTGCAGTCGGTGTCCTGGTCTTGGTCGGTGGCTGGCTGGGTGCCGCCGACCGGGGTGAGTTGGAGCAGCCTCTGTTCAGGGACAAGCAGCTAGAGGGAAGAAGACAGAGCAGGTCTTAAATAGCATAGAGGTAAAGGGGTTAGATTTGAGCAGTTTAGTAAGACAAAAGGTAGTTAGACTTATCGGCACCAAGGCAGAGTGCTTGGATGGGGGGTCGCTGCAAGAAGAGCAGTCAGACAGAAGGGTGTGAGCAATTTAAAACAGTAGTAGAAATTACAATCCATGCTGGTTTGGAACAAGGGTACCTGAGTCCTGAGCCTGATCATGGGGGGTTCTATATATCAAGCTTTAGTAGCTTTGTGTGATAAACACAGCAGAGAGGGAATTAGCTTTGTAGTGATTCAGATCTACTGTTTTTCATCTGGATTGGTATTAGGACAGTTTTGGACTTTCTCTATCATTAATTCCCACCCAGTTATGACCTGGATCTGGTCACCAGAGGGTGTTCCAAGCACAGGTGATTCGCGAAGATGCAGTCCTTATTTCAAGGGGATTTAACCGACTCTTTCACTCGATCTAAGTGCAGAATGGTTAATTCTCATATGGAGAGCCTGTGCATTTGGAGCAGGTTATTTCTGGGTAGAGGCACTTAGTATTCCCTCCCTCGGTGGTCGATCACAATTTTCTCTTTCTTGATTCCCGTTCTCAATCTGTGCTGCAGATAACTCCCCTCACTGGGTTTCTGGTTTGGTATTGGTCTCTCTAGGGTCGCCTTGAGGCAAGTACACGCCTGCTTTCTCTCTTGGTTCCGTTTGAGTTTCCATGATCATCCGGTCGTGCGTGGTACTCGTGAGGCCCCTTTCTAATAGGCTCCCTATAAGTTTATACATCATTGGGACTGTGGTGAAGCCCAGGATCGTTCTCTCTTTTGGATATAATCAGCACTGTCTTGTTCTCGATATGAAGATATTTGAATGTAATTGTTTTTATAATTGGGGACATTATCGGGGCAGGAGAAGAAGGAAAAGCACCAGTACTGTGCTGAACATCGCTTGTGACAGTTTAGAAGGTGGAGGGGCGGGTTATGGGCTATGGCTGGAGGGTGGGGGTAGGGGGATGAGAGGGATTTAAATTTGGGGGGTTAGGGAGGAGGTGGGTTTTACTGCAGTAACCCTGGGGGTATGTTTGCAGGGATATATACCCGTGTGCTGAGCTGAATTTTCTAAGTTAAACTACTTTTTCCAGAAGGCTAATGAGATAACCTTTGTGACTTGGAATGTCAAGGGGATCAGAAAGAAGCATAAACAATATCAGGTTCTCAAACACTTAAAGACAAAGAACCTCTGTGCGCAAACACTGAGGCAAGGGTTACCCAAAGGGCATTTGGCTGGGAAGCCAAGCCTCAAGAAAATACAAAATCACACATGCCAACACATTGCAAAGCATCATGGGCTGCATATGCATCTCAAACACTTAAGTTTACTTAGCTCTCAGATAACCTTTTACAAGAAACCCATTTATTAGAAGTGGAAGCCTCACAGTTAAGGAGGCAGCAGGTGGGATTGATTTATAGCGCCAGGGATCTACAAACAGTTGTGGGGTCATGCTCATGATTAACAGGGGTATTCCATTCGTCTCTACACAGGTTATTAAAGATCCTGAGGGAAGGTTTACCCTGGTTAAAGGTACTCTCTGGTCTGTTCCAATATTACTGGGCAGTATTTATGGTCCCAATTTGGACTAACCAGGATTCTTAATGAGACTCATATCTATCATCCTTCCAATGCTTCCCATTAGGATCATATTAGGGGAAGACTTCAATCAAGTGCTAGAGCCTAATTTAGATAGATTAGGTAGAGGTCTGGGTGGGGCCACCACCCGGCAGAAGCGTTTAATGATTTATTGGTCAATGTGGGCTCTGCAATGTCTGGCGTGTTCTACATCCTGACTCTAGGAGTTTACCTTCAGGTCTATGACACGGTTCGCAGTCCCGCATTGATTACATACTGTTTCTCAGTCCCTATTACTCGGGGTTAAGACCTCCTTGATTCAACCTGGCCCAATCTCTGATCATTCATTAGTAGTATGCAATTTGGTACTGCTTAATTTACCTATTAGGAAACCAGATGGATACTAACGACCAACTCCTTAAGGATGTTAAATACTGTAAACTTATAAGGGGCAAATAGAATCCTTTTTTCATCTAACCCGTTAGATAGTGCAAAGCTGGATATTTTGGGGGCCTTTAAGGCCTTCATGAGAGGGATCCTTAACAGTATGGCGGTTGGTAGGAAAAGGGCACAGTAGAAGGAATTAAAATCTTTATTATCCCAGATTAGATCTCTTGAAGCTAATTTCTCACTTAACCCTCTAGATGAGGATATCAGAAAGCTTCTAGTGTTGAAAGATAGATACTTGGAGCTACTCGAGGCAAAGCAGAACTAGCTATTATCCGTTACAAGGGCTAGTTATACTGATCAGGGGAAAAGGCGGGGACGCCTACTGGCACTGCGTATTAAGCACCAGGAATTAATGAGATTTATCCCTCCTATCAGGGCAATAGTTGATGGGTCTTTAAAAGTATCTCCCACTGAAATAGTTCAGGAATTTGCCAGTTACTATACAAACTTGAACAGTGACATGGAGCACCCCGTGCCATGAGGATAAAGGGTGTTATCTAAAAGACTCTCACTTGCCCTCTCTCTCTGATCAGTGCAGATTTTCTGGTTGTCCCTATTTCTCAGGAGGAAATTGCCAAGGTTATTGGTGAACTACCAGCTGGATAAGGTCCCAGGCCCTGATGGATTCTCATCCTTATTCTACAAAGTCTTCTGGGACCTTCTACTACCAATACTCGTCATTTATTTCAGCATATTTTAGCTGGGAGAAACAGATTCACACTCTTTGAGGCTTTGATTGTTCTGCTCCCCAAACCTGATAAAGACCTTGAGCTGGTTCAAAGTTATAGACCCATCTCACTTTTAAATCAGGATGTTAAAATTCTCTCAAAATATTAGCTAATAGGCTAACAGTAGTTCTTCCTGAGTTAATAAGTATTAACCAAGTAGGATTTATGAAAGGGCATTCATCCTCTGATCATTACGCACCTTGTCATATGTCTTCTCGGCTACCAGGGACACTGAGTTCCCTGCAGGCTTGGTCTCCTGGATGCCGAGAAGGCATTTGATCGAGTGAACTAGAAGTTTTTTTCGAGCTCTGGAGGCTTTCATTTCCTCTCTGTTTATTTCCTGGATTGCTACACTCTATAAAAATCCCACTGCAAGGATTTCTGCAAATGGGGCATTCTCTAAGCCCTTTCTTCATTGAGGTACTAGGCAAGGGTGCCCCCATCTCCTCTGTTATTTAATTTATATCTGGAACCTCTTATTCAAAATATCCTTAATAATGTTTCTATACAAAGGGTGAGAATCAGGCGACATGAAATTAAAGTCACTGCATATGGGGATGACCTGCTAATACACTTGTCTCATCCTGTATCCTCAATTCCGGCTTTGCTAAGGGAAATAACAAGATTTAGTGACTTGTCCAATTACAAATTGAATGCTAGTAAATCGCTATTTTCCATTTAAACCATAAAGTTTTCAAAAGTGACATTAGCCCTTCGGTTTATGTTGGACTTCTAGGTCATTTAAGTATTTGGGTATTAAACTTTCTCATAACCCTCTAACATGGTTTAAAGAAAATCTGGATTCCTATTGCAGGTGATTACCCATGACCTTGAGAGGTGGTCTAAGCTTCCTATTTCACTATGGGCCGGATTAATATAATTAAGATGAACATATTCCTAGAATCTTCTACCCATTATCTCTCCTCAACACCTTTATTCCTTTACTCTGGTTTAAAAGACACATGGTGTATTCACTAGATTTATCTGGGCTGACAGATATCCTCGTTTGGCTTATCATAAATTGGCAGCCCTGAAACTGGAGGGGGCCTTACGAATACCCCACCTGGCCATATATCACTGGGCTAGTCACCTTGCAAAATGTCTGAGATGGGTATCTCTGGCCCAGAAGAAGAGCAACCGATTGGGCTTAAAATAGAACTGATGCAATTAAGGCCAAGAATTATGACCCACTCGCATTATTGTTCTTAAGTTTTCCAAGTACGTATGACTGAAGAGTGCCCCATAGTAATGACCTCTTTAACGACCTATTTTCAAATGTGTTCCTTTTTACAATATTCTCCTCATCTGGACCTGGCCCAGTCTATTTGGAACTCTCCATCATTCACTATTAATAAGAATCAGATTTCCGACACTGGTTGCCTTAAATGGGAGAGGAAGCTTCTCTCTTTCCACGGATGGTGAGGGACATTGGTTATCAGTGAAAGATACTGATTAAGAAATTTTCCATCCCAGTTTCTTTTCCATTTTAAAGTTTTACAGTAAAGCATTTACTTGTAATTACTTTTGGTAATGCTCCTCTCTCCCAGACCATCTCTTCTCTGATACCCGAGGTTTCCCCACTCTCTGGTTCTTACGGTGTAATCTCTAAATTATATCAGGTTTTGTTCCACAAAAAGTATGGGGGTCCATGTGGGTCTTCAAGATTCTGGAATAACTTTTCCCTCAACTTCACTTGGATTGGCGCTCTCTGGAGTTCATGCCATAATTTGTTTCTCAAGACAGACTGCATCTCATGCAATATCATATTTTGCATAATTTGTATTATACCTCTGCTAAATTACATAGGTGGGGCTATCTGAACTCCAACAAGCGCAATAAATGTTTCCAGGAAGAGGGTACACTTTTTCACATGTTTTGGTCCTGCCCCAAAATTTCCCCTTTTTGGGAGTCAATCAAAACTTTCTTAGACCCACTGCTGGGCCTTCATGAATACTTCACTCCAAAGATTTGCCTGTTGGGGACCTGTCTTTCATCAGAGTTAAGGTACAAAAGTTCCATATCTCTACGATTGCCTTTTTGACTAAGAAGCTTATTCTTCATCACTGGAAAGACAGGTCCTCCCCTCTATCCAGGAATGGGTAAATGAAATTTTGTCTAATCTGCACACAGAAAATGCGATTGCTAGTCTCCATAATAGTTTGGCAGCATATACTAAAATCTGGGATCCCCTTCACTCATTACTCTCTCTGGTTCAAGGCTAAATCTATCTTAGGCTTCATGCTCTTGTAAGTCTTTTAGTAGGGAGCTTGGCATTGTCAGGTACTAGGCTGGTTACTGCAGTAAGGGAGGGTCGGTGGGTTAGGCAGTTGTTCCTTCACATTGTATGAGAAGGTCATTGCTAATGCTACTTAAACTGCCTTTTATTGTGGAAAATGTATCAATAAACTTAAAATTGAAAAAAGCTAGTTTTAAAACACTGGACTGACCAGCATGAGATAACTTAAAATCAATGGATGTCGAACTCTGGGTGAACCTTAGTACAGAAAGGGCCATTGCTTGCCTTCAAAACAGATTGAAGAAATGTAAGAAAATCTGGGATCCCCTATACACACTTTATTCCTTACACTAGGGGTGATCCAGCTTTATGATAAACTGGTACATTGTTAGCCTAGCTGATTGTAAGGAGAACCTTTAGATTTTATGATACATTGCTTGTGCTCAACAAGGGTAGGTTAGGGGTGGGAAATAGGAGGAGGAGTGGTTGGGGGCTGACTCATGTATTCATTGTGCTGTTGTATCCAGTTAATTAACATGTATGTCTGCCATGGGTATGTAATAACAAAATTTAATTAATAAACTTTAAATAAAAAAAATAAAAGAAAATCGTGACTGAGACTAAGTGACTCAAATATGAATGACTCAGTCTCAGTGCCTGTGTTGTGAGCTACCCTGAAAGGGTAACGATGTATGAAAAGTAAGGTGACCAGAACCACTGCTTGGGAACAGAAGAGGAGGAGAAGGTATGTGGGAGGCAGTGCAGCAGAAGGCTAACCCATTTTGAATCTACCTAGGCCTTCCATCATGATTTTGATCCTCCTTACACTTCACTCAGCCATGGATTTCAATAAAATTTCAAAAAGCTCTTGCCCTAAATCCCTACCCTTATGTACAGATTAAAATGTTGATGAGAACCAGTCCCAAGACTGAGCCCTGTAGCACACCAAGTGACTCCCCTGTCTTCTGAGTAGTCCACATTTAGTTACCACCCTCTGGGTCCTGTCACTTAACCAATTTCCACTCACCTTAATTTTGTCACCTACTCCAAGAGCAAGCATCTCCACATTCCCTCCCCATTATTAAGTCTCTGTATTCCTCTCTAGGTCTGTCTTTGCTCCCTAATGTACCTATTAAATGTTTTATCCTTCTTCTTAACAGAGTTGGCTATCTTTTCCTTGGTTTGGACCTTTGCTATTCTGACTGCCTTCTCTGCCTCCTTCTGATTTAACTGATAAAGTTCTCTGTCATTCTCCTTCTGTGTTTCCTTATATTTCCTGAATGCTATCCTTTCTCCTTAACATTGGAGCTGCAGTTATTTGAGGTTGGGATACTTTCTGGAGACCGATGCTAGCCCTTTATACTGACTTCTCTGTCATGAGGGCAGAGCTTGCTGGACTCTGGGCCAAACTGGCATGGGTGCAAAGAATTTTGTGCCCCACTCAAGGGCTAACAAGTTTTCCAGCACTCTGCTAAGGGATACCTAGGATGAGGCAAAGTGGTTTGACCATGGTGAGTTTCAGGAAGGTGGGGGTGGCTGGAAGGGTACATACTTCTCAGCTTGTACCGCTGAAGATTCATTCACCATGCTGGCATGATGGGCCAGCCAGCAGGAGGAACCCATATCAATAGGAAGAGATAAAGTGTGGGCAATCTGAAGGAGAGAACCAAAGGAGGAGGACAAGTCCTCAGGCCAAGTAGGAAGCAGCTTCTGGTGGAGACTCTATTGTTAGGAGGATAGACATGGGTGTGGAGGGAAGGGAGAGGAGGTGAAGTGCCTGAGTGGTGCTTTAGCTTGGAGGGATGGAGAGTGGATCCAGGGAATTGCTAGGGAAGCAGGAGATTAGAGAGCTAGATTTCATTCTCGACCTGGGTACTAATGACCTGACAGAGACAGGGTAGGGATGGTGCATGGACATTTCAGGGAGCTGGTGAAGGACATCAAACAGGGAGGAGGCAGTATAGCTCAGTGGTCCTGACTCTGAGCTACAAATCTGGTGACATCCTGCAGACCAGACCTGGGTTTGAATCCCACAGCTTCCACTTGCGTGCTGTGTGACCCTGAGCAAGTCACTTAACCTCCTTGTGCTCCCAGGTCGCTCCTTTAAAAAGCTTCCAGCTAGTGTGCTATACCTGGTTAAACAACTAAATAAAAAAAACAGGAGGCATGTACTTTGGCTTTTGCCAAGGTGTTACCTACTGTATACACAGCTGGGAGGAAAGGACACTGCACCAAACTATATGAAGTGGGGTGGTCAGTGATTTAAATAACAGAACTTATCAATTTACTCAGCTAACAGTAGCCACAGTAAAAACACAACAAAAAATATTTTTAGTTATTTTTTTTACACAAACGATACAGAGTAGGTAGTGCCCCCATTCCATAATGCAGTGGTGACTGACACAGTCCACCTCTCACCTCCACGACCAGCAGCCAGACTGAACTGTCAGTGAGCGCCTGCAGATATGTATTCATGGCACTCAGATTCAGCCACCAACAGCAACTAGCACTACCAGGGGCTAGAGGAGCTGCTGTGGTCACCAGTAGGGGGCCAGGATGGGAAATGGCATTGTGGACCCTGGGGTCCACAATGCCATTTTCCCCATCCCACCGTCCCTGCTGATGACTGAGCAGCTTCCTCCCCTCAGCCCCTGGTAGTGCTAGGCGTTCTGAATCTGTCATCGAATGAGTGCATGCTGGTACATGCACACGCTCATTCATTGAAAACTCAGTCAGGCTGCCAGCCATGGAGATGAGTGGGGGCTGTGGTGGTGGCCACTTGTAGTCATGGGAGGGGGGAGCAGGATGAGGCACTACCTGACATGGTGGGGTCCACTAGACACCAGGAAATGATGTACTTTTTTTATTTTTATACATCTGAGGATGGGGACATGGGGGATTGCTGGGAGTCTGGGTAGGGAGGGTGATTCTTGATTTTGGACCATCAATTGGCTGGGGTGGGACCACTAGACAGCAGAGATAAAATATGTATTTAATGCTGGCCAGGAGGGTGCTTTTTATTTTTAAATCCCCTTCCATCCACCATAATAATGAATAACGAATAACAAATATTTTTGCACTGAATAACAACTATCCAGATGAATATTAGAAAAAGGTATTCACACAGCCCTAGTTCTGTGTTCTTGTGACACCCCAAAGGGTGGCTATCCCCACAACACTGACAGAGAGAGTAAGCTAAACTTCTCAGTTTCACTAGCACCACATACTACCTGGTTTTAATTAATTGTAACACACTCAAGAACCTGATGGCCATTTGAATTTTAAGGCTTTTGCCTGTGGTTTTGAGGGGCAGCAGCTGACAATGCAATGCATCCTTCACATGATTAAAGCTGTGCATGTTCAAGTGTCTTCTATCGCTCAAAATATTTTTGCTACCTTCCTCCCCTCCTTCTTCTGTGGCACCTGTATCTCCTTTGGGTTGGGACTTCCTGTCTAAGGTGTCTTTGGTCCTGGGAGCCTGTTCCTGCCATATCATGAGGGTTTGGAACCCTTCTTCAGGGTTCCATGGCTGTGTGATACCCCAACAAGGTGGTAGTCCTTAAAGCAGGGACAGACAGAGAATAAGCCAAAGCTGACTGTTGCACAAACACCACATACTACTTGGTCTCAGTGAATCCTGTCCTATTCAAGAGCCTGGTGATCTTTGAAGTATTGATGACAGGACCTGTTTATATCACGGGTACATCATGATGGCAATCCCAATATTTGCAGACTGCAGGAAATATGGCTATTGCAGTCCAAAAATGTGGCATGTGTTCCATTAAGGCACAGCTTTCCATATCACCACTGCCTCCAGAACCTACTGTATATTCAACAGCATCTGCCTCTGCACCTGTGGAAGTCAAATGGCCACACTGATACAGGCAGTGTACCCCTCACAGACTGTATTAGAATCATGTTCAGGCTTCCATAAGTTCAAGTTCAAGTTTATTGCAGGAAAACTCCATTGAGCAAGCTCATTCACAAGGAGGTCCTGTGACATAAACACTTAAAGTACAAACACAGATAGGTAATAACAGTATATACATGAAATACACGTTACATGATACAGGCTGGATATACATACAAGGGTACCACATAGGGTGACCGCGGGTGGTAAATATTGATATGAGACGACAGGAAGCGACTTACAGGTTGCATACTGATAAATGAAACATGATGACTGGTGTGTGCAATACATATACAATATTTTGGAAGCTAGAACAAACAACAGTCTACAACTGATATGGGGAGGAGAGGTTTGATAGAGTAGCAGTGGAGCGTAAGCAAAGATAAAGCCAGTAGTAGAAGGGAAGGAAACAGTTAATATGACAAATCAATTATACCTTACCAGTGGATAAATATGGCACACATGGGAAGGAAGAGACTTAATGACAGTTACAGGTGTCTTTTATTTTGGCTGAACTTAGCGATTTGTAGAAGTTTATTGAGACTGTGCTAGTTAGTTTCAATACGGTTTGTAATTGGTTCCAAATGGAGGAAGAGCATATGCAATAGCACATTTACCAAAGGAAGTCCGCGTCCTTGGTATGTCAAGCATAATAAAGTCAGATTTTCTTAACGAGTATGCACTATGTGAGATACTAATAAGGAAGAGAGATAGCTTGGCAATTTCTGCAGGAGCAGTTTAAGAGTCCATAGCCCGGCATGGAGCAGGCGTCTAGTAGTAAGGGATGTCCAACCAACAGCTGCATATAAGTCACAGTGGTGCGAACGGTAAGGGAGTTGGTAATGAACCGTAGCATACGGTGATAAAGGATGTCCAGTTTACTTAGATTTGCAAAGTGGTGGAGGAATAGATTACATCGCCATAGTCAAGTAGGGGAGAAAAGTGGCCTGTACAAGCTTGTTTCGAGTTTCAAGGGAAAAGGGCCTATTTCTGTAGAAGAAACTAACCTTGCTTTTAACCTTCTAGAGACATCTTCGATGTGGTCACTGAAGATAATTCATTGTCGATCCAGATACCTAGATATTTAAATTTGGTTACAACTTCAGAGGCTCGTTTAGCGTGGTGACAATGAAGTCTTGGGCAAGAGTATGGGGGGCCTGAGACAGCACTGCTGGAGAATATCATCGCTTTAGTCTTCTTAGCATTGAGCAGAAGCTTTGCCTTTATTAGATTATGGTCAAGTTGTTGTGAAGTCCGCTTGAAGCACTCCCTTGACTTCAGATAACGATGAGCCAGAAGTATACAACATAGTATCATCTCCAAAACAATGCAGATTGGATGTAGATATGTTAGCATAAGTCATTGATGTACAGAGAAAACAAGATAGGGCCTAAGATGGATCCTTGGGGACTCCTCTTGCAACTGGCAAGGCAGCAGAAAAAACCTTCCGCCTTTACTTTTGGAATCTTCCAGTTAGGTATCTAGAGAACCACTGGGTGGTATGGTATGTGGCACCCAACTTTGCAAGGCAATTGACTTAATAGTTTGTGATCAACAGTATCAAAAGCTTTGCTGAGGTCCAAAAGACTGCACCAGTTACCTTCTTAGCATCTATAGCAGAGATCCAATCATTGGTTACTTTTGCTAGGACAGTGATTGTGCTATGATTAGCCGAAGCCAGATTGAGCTGGGTTAATGAGAGAGAAGGTTTCCAAGTGAGATTTTAACTGAATATGGATCAGTTTTTGAGAACTTTAGAAAGGATAGGCAATATGGAGATAGGCCTATAGTTGTTTACATCGCATTTGTCACCAGATTTAAATAGAGGAGGATATGTGCTGATTTCCAGCAGGACGGCACAGCAGCAGATGTAATGGAAAGATTGAAGATGTGGAGAATTGGGGCAGTGAGATAGGCATAGCCTGACCTTAGGAAAAAGGGTTCCAAGCTATCGTCCCCTGCGCTTTTTTGGTGTCTAAGTTAAGAAGAGAATCTTCTACTCCTTTATAAGTTATCTCATGCAGTTGGAAGGGACTGGGTGCAGGACTAGAGGTGGTGGGAGGGTATGCTGGCTCACTGCAGCACCAGCATAAGGTGACGAGTCAAAAGCTAGTCCAGCTGTGGCAAAGTGGGAGTTAATTTCCTCCAGGATTAGGGACTTGTTTTCCACAATCTTGCCACTTGCAACTATCTTTGCTATGACAGAGGGGCCATGGGCCATCCTTCTATAGCTTTGATAGTCTTCCATATTTTATGAGGGTTACCTTTAGCTTGTGACAGTAGAAATATAATAGTTAGTTTTAGCAGAGTGAAGTTTTTTCACACAGTTATTCCTGGCTGTTCTAAAGGCCTGCCAATCTGAAGATTCTTTGGAATGTCTAGCTTTAGCCCAGAGCTTATCTCGAGCTATAAGGGCTGCCTTGAGATCGAGGTGAACCAGGGGATTGGAATTGTTCCGACACTTACTTTGATGAAAGGGCATGGTTATTTATTATTGTAGTGAGTTTGTTATTAAGGATGCAAGCTGCCTTGTTGACATCTTTGGCTAGGTAAAGATCTTGCCATCTGATCATGCTCAGGTCAGATAGGAAGTTTACTTCACTGAATTTAGAAAGGATCTTTTGTTATAAAGTTGGGTTGCAGACGGCCTTAATTTGAGATCTTATGCAAGCAACAATTCCATGATCGCTCATGTCGTTGTGAAACACTGCCAAATGAGATATATTGTGTGGATGGGTGGTTAGTACCACATCTAGAATGGAACTGTTGGCAGTATTTAGAGTGTTGTTCCTAGTAGGTTCTCTGACTAATTGCCCAAGACCTAGCTCGTCACAAAGGGATTTGAGGCAGTGTGATTTAGGTGACAGCCAGTCCATATTTAGATCTCCTAGAAATATTGTTTCAGTTTTTGCATCTACTGAACATGGATTTCAAATGATTAAGGACTTCATCACCACCAGACGGGGTCTATAGCCACCTAGGATAGTGATACATTCCGAGGAGGAGATGAAGGCTCAGCTAAACTAACTCAAATTCCTTGGCAGAGATTTGCAACTAATATTGGTGACCAAGTACTTAGATTTGGCATAGATAACCACCCCTGCCTCTAGACTCTCTATCTGCTCTAAATAAATTGTAGCCCTGCAGTGATATTTGTTGATCAGTGTTCATCTTTTTAACCACGACTCAGTAATTATGATAAGGTCTGGGTTAACGGTGCAGCCCAGGCTTGCAGCTGTACAAGTTTTTTAGGCAGGCTTAAAATGTTGACCATCATCATTTGAGACGGTGGCCTCAGCAAAATTGATATAGGCGAGGTAAGTTGTAATGGGTGGCCAGGGTTGAGCTCCACATTTCCTGAGCAGAGAAGAAGCAGAAGTATAACTTTTCTTTAAGGAGCTTATAAGAATGGAGACTGCTTTTTATTTCTTTACGCGAACCTTTATCGTGCTGCAGTAAGAGGCAACGCCACTGTAATGATAGTTGATTGTGATCAATGTAAGTGCTTGGGCAGACATAGGTGAGGACAAGAAAGGGGTGTAGGCTAACTGGGGAATAGGCTAAAAGGGAGAGGAGAATGACAGAGTGTCTGCACGGTAGACTGTTATAACATTAGGTATTGATAAGGTACATTGGAGAACTGAATTGCGTTGAGGTACTTCGAATTGCACTGTATTGCTGAAAACTCTGCACCTTAGGAGCAATAAAAACACAATAATTAGAGCCATGGTCCCAGATTGACTGGTCTCGTGATTTGTGTTAGTGCAATATTTTCTAGGCAAGAAATTTGCACACATAGGTACCCATTTAAAACCTAGATAAGAAAATACAGCAGAAAGGGGAACAAGGAGATTAGGAGCAGCTTAGTTAGTGGCCATCCACCCTTCAGACTCACGTCCCTTGTAGCAGAACCGGAAAGAAGTAGAATGATAATGCAGGCCATATTGCCCATGAAAGAATACAGTAATTTATGTAGAAGACCAAGAATCCCTCTAGTGGCAGGTCTGTATAACCTGCTAATGGAAAACTAGCCACAAAAAAAGTAGTTAGACTTATCGGCACCAAGGCAGAGTGCTTGGATGGGGAGCTGCAAGAATAGCAGTCAGACAGAAGAGGTGTAAGCAATTTAAAACAGTAGTAGAAATTACAATCCAGCTAATACAGTAGAAAAACTCCTAATAAAACAGTAGAAATGTGCTTAGTTCTATGGAAAGTCTAACAAAGTGCCAGGTGTCTATAGCAGGGAAAACTCTGCCAATCAGAATGGAGTTTGCTGGAAGCACCATGTTCCGATTAGCTCAAGCTGTCCCGTACCTTCCAAGGAGCTGCAGATGGGTGTCCTGGTCTTGGTCGGTGGCTGGCTGGGTGCCGCCGTCTGTGGGTGAGTTGGAGCAGCCCTGTTCAGGGACAAGTGGCTAGAGAGAAGAAGACAGAGAAGGTCTTAAATAGGGTGAGCTGGAGCAGCCCTGTTCAGGGACAAGCCGCTAGAGAAGAAGACAGAGCAGGTCTTAAATAGCATAGAGGTAAAGGGGTTAGATTTGAGCAGTTTAGTAAGACAAAAGGTAGTTAGACTTATCGGCACCAAGGCAGAGTGCTTGGATGGAGGGGCTGCAAGAAGAGCAGTCAGACAGAAGAGGTGTAAGCAATTTAAAACAGTAGTAGAAATTACAATCCAGCTAATACAGTAGAAAAACTCCTAATAACACAGTAAAAATGTGCTTAGTTCTATGGAAAGTCTAACAAAGTGCCAGGTGTCTATAGCTGGGGAAAACTCCTGCCAATCAGAGTGGGTTTGCTGGAAGCACCCGTGTTCTGATTGGCTCGCTGTCCCATACCTTCCAAGGAGCTGCAGGCTGGTGTCCTGGTCTTGGTGGGTGGCTGGCTGGGTGCCGGGCCGACCATGGGTGAGCTGGAGCAGCCCTGTTCAGGACAAGCAGCTAGAGAGAAGAAGACAGAGCAGGTCTTAAATAGCATAGAGGTAAAGGGGTTAGATTTTAGCAGTTTAGTAAGACAAAAGGTAGTTAGACTTATCGGCACCAAGGCAGAGTGCTTGGATGGGGGGCTGCAAGAAGAGCAGTCAGACAGAAGAGGTGTAAGCAATTTTAAAACAGTAGTAGAAATTACAATCCAGCTAATACAGCAGAGAAAACTCCTAATAACACAGTAGAAATGTGCTTAGTTCTATGGAAAGTCTAACAGAGTGCCAGGTGTCTATAGCAGGGAAAACTCCTGCCAATCAGAGTTGGTTTTGCTGGAAGCACCCGTTTTCCGATTGGCTGCACTATCCTGTACCTTCAAGGAGCTGCAAGCATGTGTCCTGGTCTTGGTTGGTGGCTGGCTGGGTGCTGGCCACCGTGGGTGAGCTGGAGCAGCCCTGTTCTGGGACAAGCAGCTTCCAAGGAGCTGCAGGCGGGTGTCCTGGTCTTGGTGGGTGGCTGGCTGGCTGCCGGCCGACCGTGGGTGAGCTGGAGCAGCCCTGTTCAGGGACAAGTCCCTACTTGTCTGTTGTCAAAGACATGGATACTCTGGCACTGTCATGGCTTGTATACAGCAACAGATATTCAGAGATGGCTTTGTACTGCATGTGCAAGATCTTGATCATGTACGGTGTCCAGTTCCATCTGGTGATGGCTTCCAGCTTCATACAGTGCTGAGGCACATTGATCTGATTTACAGGTGCCTGAGATGATCATGGATCTTTTCAGACTGGGCAAAGTGTGTACAGATGAGATGGGCCTCTGTCAACATGGACTGTTTTTGGATATTGCAGAACCTCCTGTACAACAAGATTAAAACAGTGCACTAAGCAGGCACCCTGAGAACCCCGTATCACTGATGCAATTCTCTACATTTGATATTATTTATCAAAATGAAACCCACTTTCAGTAAGTGGGGTTGCAGCCACTCATCTGTCTCAGTCTGGAGCAATTCTAGCATTTTCTGATTCCCATGTCTGCTCCAATTACATTCTTGATTGTATGGCATGCCCTTTCATGAAGTAGCCAGCGTGTTGCTACCACTACAATTGAGCTTAGTTTAATTTTACCTCGCCAGAGTCAACTATTACCCCAGGAACCTCTGCCCAGTGTGTTGTAAGGCACAGGCAGGAGCTACCAGCTGTTTGGCCATTGGTCTCATATCCAAACTGAGAGGTATGTGGTAATGCTGAATGCAGTAGGGCATGGATTGCCATTCATGAAATCATGCCATAAAGTTCAGGGGAAAATGGCATGTGTGGGGGCAGCTAGGGGCACAATATCCTTAGTCACCTGGTGGTTTAGGGCCAATCAACCTCCCAATTAGGCAGAAAAAGAGGGTTCAGGCTAGAAGCAGACTGATGAGGTTTGGATAGTGGGACTGGGAGCAGGGAGGAGCATGCAGACTATTGAGGGAAGGGACTTGAGTCACGATGGAAAGCTGTGTCTCTGAATACAAGGAGCCTGGAGGAACAAAATGGCTGAGTTGCAATACTAACATACTAACATACTATTTGCCAGCAGATTAGGCCCTATGGTCTATCAAGTCTGCTCAAACCTAGATCCTTAGTTGGGTGCCGAGACCCTCCCATCCCTTGTGCTCCAGAAACCCCTATCATCCATCCCCACCCCCCGGACAGGCCATCATCTGGTACATCCACTTTCTGTGTCTGTCCCACCCTCTCTTAAAGCCTCCACTGTGGATCTCTGAACCAGCTCACCAGGCAGAGCATTCCAAGGGTCCACCACCCTCTCAGTGAAACCTCCTCCTCTTTCCCCTCACCTTCCACCTTCCAACTTCAAACCATGCCCTCTGGTGATGCCTCCTGCTTTAGTCTAAAGATCCCTCCATGTTTACCCTATTTATTCCTTTGAGGTACTTGAAGACCCAATCATCATGTCCCCTGTTCTCCTCTCCTCCTCCAATGAAAACAGGCAGAGCTCCCTCAAGTCTGTCCTCGTAAGTCAAATCCCCTAGCCCTCAGATCATCTTTGTGCTCCTCCTCTGTACCCAGTCACTGATGGCTGAAGAAGAGATGGATGTGGCTACTATCACAGAGACATGGGCCATGGCAAACCATTATTGGGACCTCTTTGTCCCTGGGTATAAGCTGTATGGAGGGATGGGGGTGGGGTTTTGTATGTGAGGGAAAGAATAACCTGCACTTGGGAGGAGAAGGATGGAAGGACAGATGTGTTGTTGGCACAGACACAAACAAACCACAAAAGGTAGAAAATTAGGATAGCAGTGGTGTGCAGGCCACCAAAGCAGGATGAGGAATTAGACAAGAACTGGGGTCCAAAATTGTGGCAATCACCAGTAGGTGAGAGGTGGTGATTATAGGGGACTTCAGTCACCCGGTAGATGGGAAGATCCCGGCTACAACCTATACCAGGACTCAGGTGCTGCTGGAGGCATTCCAAAGTGGATTCCTGACACAATTTGTTCTGGAGCTCATTAGGGAAACAGCTGTACTAAACCTGGTTCTTCCTAATGTTACACATGTTCCAGAGGTAAAATGGAGGCACTGCTTGCAGGACGTAACAGCCTCAATGTACAATTTCACCTGGTTATGGACAGGAGAAGATTACAACAAAAACAAAGGTATTAGATTTAAGGATAGTGGACTACCATAAGAATGGGGAAATTCGTGGAGGGCACCTTGCTTGGCTCAGGAAGGAAGGAAATGGAGGTGAACCAGACATGGGCCATAATCAAGGAGGAACGGTTGTCAACCACTAACATGGGTGCCAAACTCAAGAACAAAAAATCTAAAGCCAAAAAGCTAAGCTGGTATGATAGGCAAGTAGCCCAGGTAACAGTAAGGACGTTAGCCTTCAGGATGTACAAGCACACCCAAAACGATAAATACAGAGAGGAATACTGTACCAAGGCAAGAGAGGCAGGCAGGGTAATTCAATTGGTCATGTCCAGGATGGAACTGCAGCTGGCAGAGGAGGTGAAAATGGGGAGGAAGGCTTTTCAGCATGTCAGGAGAAGCAAACATGAAGGATGGGATAGTCAGGCTGAAAAGTGAGGGGTGGTGGTTGGAGAGAAGAGAAGTGAAGTGAAAGGATAAGTACTTAAACAAGTACTTGATTCAGTCTTCACTGAGGAAAAGATGATCCAGTACCACAGGAGAGAAGACAGGTAATGGAGTTTTTAGGGTCACAGATGGGGAGACTGAAGTTGTCAGGGTGAGAAAGGCTTAAAGGCTCTAAAGGTAGACAAGTTCCTGGGACCAGATGGCATACATTTGAAGGTGTTGAGAGAGTTGGCAGATGTGCTGGTGGGTCTCTGGCAGACCTGCTGAACACCTCACTGGAGTCAGGAAAGTATCCTTGGACTGGAGGACTGCTCATGTAGCACCACTACCCAAAGGTTGGCTGAGGATTGAAGCTGAAAACTACTGACCAGTCAATGAGACCTCGATAATGGGGAAACACACTTAAACCATACTGAAAGAAAGACTTGTAGGCCTTTTCAAAGAAAAATAGGTTCAGGACATGAGGCATCATGGGTTTGTGGCAGGTCAGCCCAGCCAGACTAACCTGACTGATTTATTTGACTGAGTAACCAGGGCAGTGGATAGGGGCCAGTGGTGGACATCCTTTATCTGGACTTCAGTAAGGCCTTTGACTCTGTTCCCACAATAGATTAATCAGGAAGGTACAGGAACTGGGGTAGGGGAAAACTGGACATGTTGGTTAAACTGGCTGATGGATAGAATTCAGGGTGGTGATTGGGGAGAGTTCTTTGAGACTAAGTGAGTCACTAGTGGGGTCCTACAGGGCTCAGTGCTCAGTCCAGTGTTGTTTAATGTTTCCATCAGCGACACTGCAGATGGGTTAAAGGTAAAATACTCCTGTTTTTAGATGTCACAAAACTCTGTGGGAAAGCAGACATGGACAGTTAAGACAGGACCTCAGGGAAGACCTGGCTAAGCTAGAGAAATAGTCAGATATTTCGCAAGAACTGGAAGTCAATGGCAAAAGTGTAAGGTAATGGACTTGAGGGAAGAACCCAGAGACTAAATACTGGCTGGGTGGTGCAGATTACCAGATCAGAGGAGAAGGACTTGGGAGTGATCTTTACAAGTGACTGAAAGTACTCTGTGCACTGCTTGAAAACAATAGCCAAAGCGAAGTGGATGCTGAGCTGCATAGCCAGGGGTATCACCAGCAGGAAAGTGGAAGTCATTCTGCCACTATACAACTGCCTAGTTTGGTCATATCTTGAGTACAACGTGCAATATTGGCACCCTTACCTAAAGAAAGACATCAAACTGCTGAAAACGGGTCCAGAGAAGGGCAACCAAAATGATCCAGGGATAGCAAGGCAAATCATACGAGGAGACTAGAGATCCTCAGCATGTACACCCCAGAGGACAGAAGAGAGTGGATGGCATGATTAAGGCCTTCAAGTACCTTAAAGGTTTCAACAGAGTTAGCTCTGATGGTCTTTTCAACCTTCATTGAAACAGGACCACTACAGGGCAGAGCCTCAAGCTGTTGGAGGAACATTCAGGAGGGAAATGAGGAGGCAGTTTTTCACTGAGTGGGTGGTGACTAAGTGGAGTTGCTAAAGAAAGCAGCATCAATGAAGACTATGGACAGCTTCAAGAGAGAATGGGACAGAGTAAAGGGAAAGTTTCATACAGAGAACGGGGTGTGGCGGAGGAAGGAGTGGATAATGGGAAGTGGATCCCTCAGTAGACACTGAGGGTCTGCAAACTTGAGCAGACATGATAGACCCTCAAGGCCTTTCTCTGCTGGTTCATTTGTATGTTTGCATGTATGCTCATATGTAAGTGAGTTCTTGAGGAAATCTGCCATTTGAGACAGACGTGTGAGATCAACCTTCTAAATTCTATATCCTCTACAAAAAAATGGCACTAGATCAATTGCCAGCATTTCAGCTATTGTTGCATCTAGATCACATGCAATAGCGTGACCAGGTGGGTATTGGCATAATGCTCAAACATGCTATGCAGTATAGGCTGGACCTTTTGGGTGTTAGGATATCAAACAGCTGGACTAGGCATGGTGGCATGGCTGGTGGGGTAGTATTTTATTCCTAGAGAATCACGGGTGCTGCTCAAATAAATGCAGTAATCTGGGGTGTTTCTGAATTGGAGTTGCTGAGCTTTTTGTGCCACTGGGCCCCACACTAGCTCCAACCTATTCTGTGCCAGTATAGGAAATATCCTTTGTACTATCTTCCTACAGTCCGAAATAGAACCAAATAACTTTTAATTAATTTCTTTGTTAAGTTTAATCTTAAATTCTGTATTTGCCTTTGCTTTTCTCATAGTTCTCTGCAATCATACTGAAGAAACATATAGCTCTGTATGTTATCCTCATTTATAACCTTGCTTCTTTATTCCACCCTTTTCCGCTAATAAAATCTCTAGTTAGCCACATTGGTTTTCCTTTACCTTCCTCTCATTGTCCCCTTTGGAGCACAGTGCTCTGGTATTGGTTGAACAACCAGATTTAAGCTGTCCCACATTTCCAAAATATGTTTTTCCTCCATATTTAATTGAGCAGTTTAGATTTTTAAGTAACATCCTAGTTTCCTGAAATCCCCTTATTTCTCCAGATATATCTTGGTTCATTAGATGATGTAATATAGCATGATCACTCCCCAAGACAGCGGCATACTTTCAGTTCTATTTTCAACATTATCCTGGGTGGGTGTGGGTGGGGGTAGTGGGGCTAACAGATGCACACTGGCATATTGAATCAGATTAACCCATTGGTGGTATTTTTTGTGAATTTTGAGTGCATTATTAGTTAACATTGTCCCTCCCTTACTGGATCTAATACCATCTGCTCAAGGAAATATCCAAATATAACATTTCTTGGGGCAACTTCTTTGTAAATGATCCTACCACAGTAAGAGAATCCCTTTGTGATGATACAGAGATTTCTGACTGGACACCTGCCATTCACATTTCCTTCTCCTCTACTGTCACTCTTCCTATTTGTCATTGGGACATTTACAGGTCCTCTAGGACAGTGGCAGTGATTATTATTGGATCCAGAGGAGCAAACAGGTTAAATAAATAGCAGGGATTACACTGGCTGTGTATCACAGGAATTCTGTTCCCCTCCAGTAAAGGCTGCAGGAGGTTGCTGCTGATCTTACACCTTGTTCTGTGAAATACAGTAAGAAAGTTTCACTTTCCAGGGATGACATTTACCCTCAAAAAATTCAGAGATGATACTACCCCTCTTAATCATTTCCAATTGAAATACTGGTTATCTGTTCCTAGTTCCCTGATGTCCCACATTTAATGATAGGGTCATTAGAAATGGTCTTGGTCTACATTTGCAGTACCTTACAAAACTTCACTGTTGTAGAAATCATTACCAATGTAACAAGTTAGATATCAGACAGAACAGTTAGGATGGTAATGCCATTTTTTTAAATGTGCATTATTGGCTCCAACCCATTGGCACAGAGTCATGGCTGCTGTCTGTGACACTGATGACCTGGATTCGGGAACAGATCCAGGAGTCAGAGAGCTGGCCAGGGGAGTAGGACTGAGCATCCTCTGGACTGCTTTCCTACTCTGGGGGAGGTGGGGTTGAGTGTCTGAAGTAATGTGGACCACTAGAGGATGCCAGGGGATCTGCAGTGATTGGGCCAGCATGTACAGGGGCGGGGTGGATGTAGGTCATCATTGCACATCCCTGCCCCCGAAATCTCAGCACTAGAAATGCTTGCCCCGCTAATGAGCCAGCTCTGGAGCCATCCCATCTAGGCCACCTAAAGTCAGCCGCTGGTGGCCCACTAGTGAGGCAGCCCAGTATGAGGGCAGTCAGCTGGAGCCTGGTGAGCCCTTTCTTGGGGCTTGGGGAAGCAAAAAATTTGCATTATTTCAAATGTTATCTAATTTAAAATCATATTTATTGCCTTAAAACATTTACAATATAGCATGCAGAGCATGCTGTTACTACTCTGATTGACATAAATGAGTTATTTGTGCTCTTTATGTTTTAGTTAATCTAAATAATAAAGTTATTCTAATCACCTGTGCAATCCACTTAGACAATTATAAAATCACATCATGTATTTGAACTCTCTCTGTTTATCATCAGTGGTCAGAATTTTTATTTCTTATCATGGAGCTTTAGTAACCACAGTTTCAGTATTCTGGAGAAAAAAAGCATTGAAATGTTACAATGAATAATTTGTCAGCAGGAGAATATTTCATATTTATCAAGATAGCACATGCAGTATATGTATCTATGCAAAAATATAAAAGTTTCCAGCCCAAGTATATAGCGTTCCAGCTCATAAATCCTGGTCTGATAGGCACCTACTGTTATCCTTCAAATGCAACAGTAAGGTTAAGCAGGGTAGCAGGATTGAGGGATGACTGCTGTCATGGAGCCGGGTCCAGAATCAATCGTAGAAAAAGAATTACTGTGTAAATTACCACTTCAGACAAACCACTTTGCTGTTAGCTTTTTCAACATTCTCTAATATAGTCATCACCCACATTACAAACAGCATCTCTCTCACTCATGCTTCCTGACAGATTTCAACCTGCCCTGCCAAAGCTGTCTTGTGAAAGTTAAAAAAAACTGTCATAGAAAATCCCTATAGATGTTAGCATGTCATCATTTTCATACTTGAAATGCAGTGAACTGAATATCATTTATATTGTGCTCTGTGTACATATGACTTGTGAATTTTAATGTACCTATATTTGGAATTTATGCTTAACCCATTCCTTCTACTCTGAACCACATCAAAGAACATGGGAAAGGAGGGGCCTATACTGTGATGCTTTTAACTGTTGGCATCATTATTTTAGCCTAGTGTGAATTTCTATTCAGATAGCAAAAGCCTATAAAGGGACTGAAACAATGTGCAGGTTTATTGCATTCAGCAAAAGAAACACAGATCCCATTCATAAATAACTAAGCTAAATAAAGTGTATTAAAAATGGCATCATCCACACTTATGCTCTTATATTGCCATGTTTCTATTTTACTTGAAGTAATGTAAAGCATGATATCAGCACTATGTCAGTCTAATAAATTTGGAAGGTCCCATAATGCTGAGGGAGCCAACTTTACATTATTTCCATTCACAATAAGCTACCATTACGTGTGTAATACCAAGGCGTATCTGAGCAATGTCTAGCTATAAAACCATACAGTACATTGCTATTCTTTGTGACTTAAAGCATAGAAATGTACTGTTCCAGGTCAGTCCAGTTGGCATGGTGGGCTGTGGCCATGGTCACCTGCCGTCTGCTGCACAGGTGACCTAGGTTTAGGAATGGACTGGGTCTTATGGAGGCTACTGGGTGAGGGAGGATTGAGCATCCTGTGTCATGCCACTTGACTGCCACCTGGTGGAGGCCAGCAGGCAACAAAGAGAACAGTTGGACTTGGGGTGGGGCATTGACAAATGAGTCTCACCATTTCACATCAATGTCCCAAGAAGCACAAGCAAGAGGAAGAAGCCCCAGCCATTTGACTTCCCCACAGGCCTCACACAATCTTGTGTGGCAGGTGACCTTTGTGACATATATAGCCAGCTCTGAGTGCTTGAGTGCTGTATTAAGTTTTGCTATTCATATACAATATGTGAAGGGAAGGTCAGTTCAAGGAAAAGGCTGTCTTACTGAACTGACACATCAAAAACCCAGGGATAAGTTCAAATGGCAGGAGGTATTTTTAAACTGCAGAGATCTGGGGTGCAATTACCTTGTAAATTTGCTTTCATCCCAGGAAATAAGATTAGCCATTCATAATGCCCTCAGGGAGATCCTTTGACTTGCATGGTTACCAGGAAGGACTTGTGGGGAGGGGTGTCGAGAGAGGCCAGAATGGACATTGAAGAAGTTTGATGTCTGAGCAGCCAGGAGAACTCAGATGGATTTAGAAGGTCCAATATACATCAGAAAGACCTGAGGTGTAGATTCAAGGTCCAGACAGGATTAAAGAGGCAAATACACTCTTGTTTTGAATTCAGTGACTTAGATCAAAGAAACTTTGAGATGTATGTGTAGCAGAGCAAAACCAGTTCTGACCAGTTAACCTGTGGAGAGGAAAGTCTGTGAGGTCATCTCATATGTTTTTAAATATTTTATTTGGAGACCCTGTATTGTAAAATATAGAGTTTGATACACCAAGACGGAGTTAGTGACCTCATGAGAAGGTTGGCTCAGAAGTGTGTTTAAGTGCTGAAAGAACCTGACAGAGACACACAAGAAAATATTTCTGACTGAGAGAATGG
Organism: Neoceratodus forsteri; assembly: GCA_016271365.2. Taxonomy (NCBI): domain Eukaryota; kingdom Metazoa; phylum Chordata; order Ceratodontiformes; family Ceratodontidae; genus Neoceratodus; species Neoceratodus forsteri. The sequence continues at coordinate 244,026,287 of CM057453.1, forward strand.
AGGTCCTCAAAGCACTGAAAGAAAGTAAGCTTTAGATTATACCAGTCTGAAGTTATAAATTTTAGGAACTGTTCTTTTTTCCTGTTTGTTTTAAGGCTGTATGTGTTGGGATATATATTTGTTCTGTAATTATTGTTCTGTTTTGATATTTTTAAAGTAAATATATTTTTTTACAAATGAAACTGCTGGAGTGCCTTGGCATTTCTTTTTACTTTAAGTGGAGCTTTTAAAGGTTATAAGTACACTGTGTATGGGCTTATTGTTTACAAACTGGGAAATGGATAGAGTTCTCTAAAGTCTTGCGTAGAGTTCTAGAGTTCATTTGAAAGACCTGGTTGGGTGCTTGTAGGCAAAGATATCTGGTCCCCAAGACAGAATTGTCTGAGCCTGATAATTTGGTGCACTATCAAGAAGTTATCAGTTTGAATCCCTCCACAGCTTGAGACTGAGGTGACTTGAACCCACAAAACAGACAAGAGGGCTACATTGTTCTGTTCACTGTACACAAATCATACACTCAGAGGTTGGCACTTTGGGAGTACAAGAGCTGACCGGCTGAGGCAATAGTGACAACCCTTAGAGGTGGATAACCAGAGAGGCCACTGGGCAGGTGGGGAAAGGGCTGAGGGTGACCCACTGATAGAATGATGGAAAGATGGAAAGATGGAGCAGAAGTACTGATGAAAAAAATAAAGAAATGTACTCTTAAGCAGATACTAACTTAGTTTGTTGTAGTAATATTTGTGTGTGTGTGTGTATGCATGTGTGTGTGCGTGCATATTTGTGTGTGTGTGTGTGTGTGTGTGTGTGCATGCATGTGTGTGTGCATGCATATTTGTGTGTGTGTTTCAAATTTGGTGGGTAGATTATGATGAAGCCTTATAAAATGGGTAAAAGAAATCAAGATCTGTGATCACATGACCACACGTTATTCCAGCACAACAGCAACAAGTCAGAAATACTTAATGTTGGAACAGGCCCATCATTTAAGTGGTAGCACTTACAACACCAGTGACCCACATTTTGGAAAAAGTGTGGGTTATGAAGACCACTTGGGTGGGATTAAGCAATCCAAGGACAGACCCTCATCGAAGTCGAATACTAAATTTAGTATTAAAGCAGTCACTAATTTGTCTTTGAAGACTAATTTTAGTCATTTTAATCAACTTTAATCATCATTAAAGAATACAACCTCTAAGAATAAGAAATTCTAAGAAGTATCCAGCAGACTACTGTTTATGAGTAAATTATTACTAAATGATGATAAGAAATAGATCTGCAATGCTCTTCAAAGTCCATTTTTAATACTACTGAGTCATAATTGAAGAGATATAGCCAGCATACCTCTCCTAAATGGTTCAACTAACAAGGCCCTTCTGAGATGAGCAGTGTCCTGAATATCCAACTGGCCAACATTATGCATTAAACAATGCTTGAGATCTGGCCCCCATTGACTTCACTGGGGCTCAGCCCCCACTATCCATTGCTTCACGTCATTACGTGCTGAACAAGGGGCTTCTGATGAATTGGAAAGTGGAAGGATCAGCTTGCAACCTTGTTATGGCTAAACTATGACCTCTTCCACCTAACACAGGCACATGATTAAATTCTAAAATTAGCACAGACTTACTTTCACAGACTTAAGCTACCAAATGATGTAAGTGATAATTATATCTCAAAAATCACTTTAACCAATGGGTTTGAGCACCAACCACCCTTATTTTTGTTAGCATTCTAGGAGTATTTTAGGAAGAAGGATCAATGCAGAATTCTGCAGCAGTTTGAGCCTATTGCTGTGAATGGTGCTTCAGCCCATGACTGTGAGTGGTGCTGCAGAGTTTCAAAATTGAGATGTGTAGATTCTGTTTGACTGTTAGCCATCAGAGGAAGGAACCTCTGACACAAAGTAAGCAGGTGTGGTAGTGGAGAAATTCAAAGTAGAAAAACAGCTAATTGAGATGGGGATAAACTGAGAAGGGGAGTGTATATGTATATGTGTGTGAGTGCACGTACATATGTCAAGCTGAAGGCTATGAATAATGTGGGTGTGCCCATCATCACTGATGCTAGGTAAGAGTGCCCTGTACACACTAAACAATGATTCAAAAATGTTTTAACAATATGTAGCGCTGAAAAGAATGCCCTGATCCACGCATGTGTTTCCACTGTCCTATTCCTGAATCATAAAATCAGGCCTTTTTAATACCTGAACAGGCATAAAACAGGCCCTGTTCTGTGCATGCCACTTGCCAAATAGAAATCCATTTTGGAGTGTTGTTGGCTTACTTTTGTCTTAGTTTTACTTTTCAGATTTTTTGTGGATTTATACTATCTTCTTTTCAGAAAATGATTTTTCCACAGCCATTCAAGATTTGGGGAGGATTAAAGTTATCAGTTATGGAGATATGTTAGAGACTTTCAAATACTTCACAGTGTATAAATGAGGTACAAGAGGAGAGAATTTTTGGACAAAAAGATGCTCAAGAACAAGGAGACATGCTATGATGCTGGAGGATAGATTCAGGGAAATGATAGAAAATACTTCTTTACAAAAAGAGTGGTGGATGCCTGGAATAGTCTCTCAGCGGATGTGGTTGAAGCAAAATTGTAAGAGATTTCAAGAATCGTGGGATAGGCATAAGAGAATGGGGGGTGTAAAACCAGAGACCAAGTAGGGTCTGTGGTATTACAGTAGGTAAGGAAAATGGGCAGATTGGTGTGCCAACAGTCCTTATCTGCCTGCAATTTATATGTAATGTAATGTAACCTAAGTAATGATGGTTTATTTACTGTTTTCGAATAATGAAGGTTAAAAATGGATTGAAATAAGATTTGCATTTTATGTCAGAAAATATTTTTTCTTACATATCACATTAAATATCCTTTAATCATATTTTACCTTTATTAGTTGTGCTTTATTTCATTTAAACATAAAAACACAGAAACATAGAATTTTACAGCAGATTGGAATCACAAGATCCATCTAGTCTGCCCTAGTTCTACCCCCAGTTGTCCTTTAGTTTGATGACACCCTGTGTCTGTCCCATGCTTTTGAATTCCTGAACTGTTTTAGCCCCTCATCCTCCCGGGGAGACTGTTCCATGCTTCCACCACCCTTTCTGTGATGTACCAGCTCACATTGCTCCTGAATTTCCCACCCATAGTCTCATGTTAGGACTCCTGGTTCTTGTGCCATCTCTGACCTGAAGGAGATCTTGCACCTGTACCTATGTACTCCACTGATGTATTTAAACATCTCACCCTGTCCCTCCTCTGCTCAAGGGAGTATACATTTAGTTCTTTCAGTCTTTCCTCATTTGGCTTTTGGTGTAGTCCCTGTATCATTTTGTTGCCCTTCTCTGCACTGTCTTCAATCCATCAATGTCTTTCTGTAGGTGTGGCATCAAGAACTGGATGCAATACTCCAGGTGTGGTCTCACCAGGGTCTGTACAGAGGCAGAACCACTTCACTCCTTCTACTCAAGATCCCTTTCCTGATGCATCCTGGGATACCACTAGCTTTCAGTGCTGCCATCTCACACTGTCTTGACACGTTCATGTCCTCTGATATGATGACTCCCAAGTCCTGTTCCTGTTTAGTCATTGCCTGTTTCTCTCCACGCAGGAAGTATTCTCACTGGGTTGCTCTTCCTATGTGCATCACTTTGCACTTCTTTTCATTGAATCTTAGTTGCCATGTTCCAGACCAGTTTTCCAGTCTCTTTAGGTCATCTTCCATTTTCTTTACCACATCACAGATCCAACACTATTGCAAATCTTGGTGTCATCCTTAAACAGACCCACGTTCCTTCTAACCCATCAGCAATGTCATTTATGAAGATGTTGAAAGGTAGGGTTCCAACACTGACCCCTGAGGCACCCTGCTAGTCAAATCCCTTTCTCCTGATAATGTGCTATTTACCTGTACCCTCTGTGTCCTACCACACAGCCAGTTTCTTACCCAGTTTATCTCTCCTTGCCCCTAACCCTGTGCTGCCTAACTTGTTTATCAGACTTCTGAGTTGGACAGAGTTGAATGCTTTGCTGAAGTCCAAGTCAATCATATCCACAGCTTCCTCCTTGTCAGCTGCCTTGGTAGCCCAGTCAAAGAATTCAATCAGGTTTGTTTGGTATGCTCTGCCCATTGTGAGTCCATGTTGTTTTTGGTCCTGCTGTCTACTTTTCCATAAATTCTAGAATCCATTCCTTAAGTACTGAGTCCATCAATTTGCCCACCACAGAAGTAAGGCTTACCTAGCCAGTAGTTTCCAGCCTCTTCCTTGTTCCTTGACTTGTGGAGCAGGACAACTGTGCCCTCTTCCGGTCCTAAGGGACCACCTCACTATCCAGAGATTTGGTGAAGATATCAGCTAGCAGTGCTGTCAATCCCTGTCTCAGTTCTTTTACAATCTTGGGTGTATCTCATCTGGACTCATGGCCTTATCCACCTTCCGCTTGTTTAAACCATTAAAGACTTGTTCCTCCACAAAGGAACTTGTGTCCACCCTGAATCAGGGATGACCTTTTATGGTAATGATGATCCTATGCCATCCTCATCCTTCATAAAAACTGAACAGAATTATTTGTTTAAGACCTCTACCTTTACGTTGTCCTCTTCTATGAGTCCCCTCCCTGGTTTGTGAGTCTTAGAATTCCACCTTTATTTCTTCTCATCTGTCTGATGTATCTAAAAAGGTTTTGTCCCCTTTAATCCCTGTTCTATCCTAAGTTCTGTCTTCCTTTGCCATTTTTATTGCCCTGCCATTTTATTGCCCTCCATGCTTCCTCAGTTTCTACCTATATACATCTTGGTCTTTATCACACTGCATCTCCTTAAATTTCCTAAATGATAGGCTTTTCTCCTTCACTTTAGTAGCTACCACTCTGGTGTACCAGAGTGGGTTTCTCCTTTTTGTTTTGCTGACCTTCCTGGTGCACTGGTTTGTGACCACAGATATTGTTCTCTTCAGGTTTGACCAAGTCTCTTCCACCCCCACCCACATTGTTTTGAAGGTAACCTGCTGGCTGACCCACATCTTTAGAAATCAGCCCTTTTAAAGTCAAGAACTTTTATTTTTGAGTGACTAGAGTCCTCAAAAGTGTTCACCATTAACCATATCAAGCAGTGATTACTAGAACTCAGATGGTCTCCCACTTCAACATTGCTATCCTTATCACAGTTTGTGAGTATCAGGTCCAGGACAGCTCTCCCTCTTGTTGGTGCATTTTGTGAGATGCCTGAGACCTGCCTCCTGCAGTGTACCAGAATGTCTCTGCTTCTAGCTGATGTCACAGTATATGAACTCCAATCTATATGATAAACACAGCTGTAGAATCAAGCCATACAAATGGAAGGTATTGGGCTTTAGAAGGGCTGACTTTGCCAAATGGGAGAGTGCCTCAGAAAAGCGCAGCAATCAGGCAAGAAGGAGGGGTGGAGGAAACAATGGGGAAACATCAGAACTGCTATCACAGAGGCAACAAGCCTTTGTGTGAAGCAAATCAAAATGAAGGAAAAAACACTATGATTCCCAAAAGAGATGCGGAGAAGGTTGGGAGAAAAATATAACATTCAGAAAGTATAAGGAAACACAGAAGGAGCAGGAAAGAGAACTGTACCACTTAAAGCAGAAGGAAGTGAGGAAGGCAGTCAGAATAGCAAAGGCCAAAACAGAGGAAAAGCTAGCCAACTTGGTTAAGAAGGGAGTGAAGAAAGACCAAGGGAGGGACAGTGAGTGCTTAATAAAGGGAGGGTGACAGTGAAAAAGCAGGGATACTGAATGAATACTTCCTCAGTATCCACAAAAGAAGAGGAGGGGAGGTACCTAATCCAATCAACAGAAGCACTCTGGATAGGGGTTTTGATACCAGTCCATTCACAGAAGAAAGGGTTCTAAAAGAACTCCTGAAACTGAAGGTGGACAAAGCAATGGGACCTGATGGGATTCACCCCAGAATTCTAAAAGAACTAAGGTAGAATTAGTGACACCACTGACAACCCTTTTAACAAATCATAGGAGGATGGTGTGGTACTTGAGGACTGGAGGAGGGTGGATGTGAGTCCACTTTACAAAAGTGGAACAATCAGAGTCAGAAACTACAGATCTGTTAGTTTGACCTCAGTGGTAGGAAAATGATGGAATCCTTTTGAAGGAAAGAATTGGTGAGTACATAGAGGCCAGCAAGGCACAGGACCCAAGGCAGCATGGATTCACAGTGGGATGGTCATATCAGATGAATCTAATAGATTTCTGTGACTAAAGCAGTAGACCAGGAAGGAGCTGTGAACATGGCCTACCTAGTCTTTAGCAAGGCATTTGACACAGTCCCACACAAAGATTAATAAACAAGTTAGACAGCCTGGGAGTGGGTCCCAGGTTGGTAGCTTAGGTAAAAAAATTGACTGGACAACAGGACACAGAGGGTAATAGTAAATGGAGTCCATTCTGAAGAAAGGGGATTACTAGTGGGGTACCACAGGGTTCAATACTAGGACCGGTCCTTTTTAATGTCTTTATAAGTGACATTGCAGAGGGGCTGGAAGGAAAAGTATGTCTCTTTGCAGATGACAGAAAGATTTGCAACAGGGTTGATACACAAGGGGAGTGGAGAGGATGAGAAGGGACTTGGCAAGGTTGGTGAATGGTCAAAAGTATGGCAGCTTAAATTCAATGCAAAGAAGTGCAAAGTAATGCAACTGGGAAACAAAACCAGGGGAAAAGTTCACAATGGGGGCGGTACTAACAACAACAAAAATGGAAAGGGACCTGGGGTAGTCATATCAGATGACCTAAAGGTAAGCAAGCAATGTGAGAAGGCAGAAAGGAGGGATGGGGGTTACTGGGATGTATAGGGAGAGGCATCACCATCAGAAAACAGGAAGTTGTAATCAATCTGTACAGACAGCTGGTGAGACCCCATCTGGAGTACTGCATGCAGTTCTGGAGACTCCATCTCTACAAGGACATAGACAGGATGGAAGCAGTCCAAAAGAGGGCAACTGAAATGGTGCAGGGTCTGCACCAGATGCCATATGAAGAGAGACTAAAGGAGCTTAATATGTATACCCTTGATGAAAGAAGGATGGGGGACATGATGGAAGCTTTCAAGTACCTCAAGGGAATCAACAAAGTCCAAGAGAGTAGCATCTTCAGAAAAGATATGTGCAAGAACAAGGGGACACAATTTGAAGATGGGGGGCAGATCAGGGCAACGTGAGGAAGTATTTTTTCATGGACAGGGTGATGAATGCATGGAATGGCCTCCTGAGGAGGTCATGTGGTCAAAAACAGTGGGAAATCTAAGAATGCATGGGACAGACATAAAGGCAGTTCTGGTGGGATAAGGAAGAAGTAGGCTGTTGGTTAACTAGGATCTGCAGCTTATCCAATGGTAAGGAAATAGGCAGACTGGGTGGGCCAAGCGGTCCTTATCTGCTGGCAAAGTCTATGTTTCTATGGCATTTTACCCTGACGAGAATGCAACCCCCCCTTTTTCCCTTCCTTTCCCTCCTGAACAAGCTGTACCCAGGGATGACAATGTCCCAGACATGGCTTTCTGTGAACCATGTTTCTGTCATAGAGACCCAGATCAGCTCTTTCTCTGCCACTAGGGCCATGAGATCAAGGACCATGTTAGCCAGACTCCATACATTTGTGACTATTGCTCTCAAAACCTGCTACCCTCCTTTGATGTTGTATATTCCCCTTTGTTGCTCCCCTTCTACTTCCTGTCCCCATGTTTTTTTTGCATTCAAGTTGATTTTCCCTCAGGGTTGTGTGTCATGCTTGGCTTTATTTGTAACTTACGTGCTGTTTGTGGGTGGCAGCTGGCTCACGGGTAGTAGGTAAGCGAGCTATCATTAGCTTCCCTTCACTCAGTTTAAACTGCCAACATAGACATCAAATTTTTGGCAGTGCTCATGTCTCTTCCTTCATTAGGTGGAGGCCGTTGTACCCAAATACTTCCTTCTAGTCTGCTCATAAGGCAAAAGTATGATTGCCACATTTCAAGCAATTACATGGTGCTTATACAATTTCATTTTACACAAAATTTGCCTTAAATCAGTGAACTGAAACTGTTAAGCATGTTGCTACAAGGTGACTGCAAGTGCCATTGTAATGTTATCAACAAGCTACTCTTCCACTGGTAAAGTATTACTATATATATATATGTGTGTGTGTGTATGTATGTATGCATTTGTATGTATATGCATGTATGTATGTGTTTATCTCAAGTTTTTTCCCAGAAAGACATACTGAGTAGTTAGCATACATACATACATATCATACATACTATACTAGATACAGCTCTGACATGCTGAGCAGTTAGCATATATACATACAGTACATATTTAGATACTACATATACAGTACATTCGTGTCCGATAACATGTTCCCATAATGTAGCAATAATGTATATCAGGATGTGTGTTAACATGAAAGACTCATCATCCAACACAATCTTTCATGAGTCTCACCCAAACCCCAGCCCAGCCACGTCAGTCACATTTATAAGTGTGGAAATAAATCACTGTAACCACATTCTGATCCATGCTAATAATGAGGAGGAGCAGCAGTAACAGATTCAATGTCCAGTGGGCATCATTTAAGGTATCTATTCTCTTGCTGGACCTCCTCCCAGGATAGTATGGAACTTATGTTGGGGTTGGAGTGGCTGACACCAACCTCCTTGGATTAATATGAGTTCAAAAAAGACATGCTGTCAGACCAAAGTTGCTTGAATTTAGAATTACAGGAACTACAGCACAAAGAATACCCTTACAGAAATACAGGTGCTGTGTACATGCAGAATGCATGACACATGCTTAATTGTGTTATGTTTGCATGCAGTTCACATACACAAAGTGAACCTACTGCAAGTGAACCAGGTCTAAAAAGCAAATCAGGTTCACATGCTGCAAGCTTGAAATGTGTGCAGCAGGTAAGCTGAGTGAACATCTAAAACTTACATTAAGTTTGCCGTGTTGCATGCTTGACATGAGTGCAGCAGTTAAGCTGGTGTGAACATCATTTAAACATCACATCAGGGTCACATGCTACATGCTTGCCATGTTTGCAGCAGCTAAGCTGGTGCAAACACATCAGTTTCTATTTCTTATATTACTGCTAGCAATTAGAGTCATTAAAATACATTTTTATTAGAATTCCTATAAAAATTAGGTAAACTCATTAATTCTGATCCTTTGCAAGTTATGTAATGGCTTTTGATTTTTGTCATTTAATTTCCATTAATTTGTGAAGTAATGTTTGCTTACTGCATTAAATGCCTAGGATATAACCAGTCAACATGATAGATAGATAGATAGATAGATAGATAGATAGATAGATAGATAGATAGATAGATAGATAGATAGATAGATTGATAAAAACTTTTATTTTTTTAACAGGATAATAACTTTTAGGACCAAAGGCCCTGCTTATCAAAGTTGTCCTGTTTTAAGATTACAATTTCAAAGAACAGAAACATCATATAATATTATATTACAGGGAACAAATCTTACATGTATGACAAACAGTTCCACTACATACATTACAAAAGACATACATAAATACACAGTATATCAGAGATTCAACAGTTTCATCACACTTTGAGTATGCTTTATCCAGGCAAATCCAAAAATTGGATATCTAATAACATAGAAAAGAATTATTTCATTTTCAATATTATCATGTTAGAACAAGACATCAAGGAAAAGAGGGAGGAAGGAAATGGAGACAAATGAGAAACAAAAGAATAAAAGAACGGGGAAGGATAGAAAGAAAAAATAAGAAAAGGAGAATTTATATAATCTAAAAACACCATAACAAATGCATCCCCATTCCAGATGTATGAAGAGAGCCTCTGTGTTGTAAAGCCTATCCTTTTGTTTTGGACCATACAAATCCCTCATGCATATTTATAGCTACAAATGTGTTTCTCCATGACTGTTTCATCTCACTTACTTTACCTTTGTCATTCTGTATTGAGCATATACACTATGGCCATGCTCAGCACTCTTTGTGCTGAGTAAGGTCTTGAAGCATGCACCATACCTCAAGATTTGTCACTGAAGTGAGGGATGTGGAAAACTCAAAATGAGGGGCAATGATGGACACTAACCCACATGATGATCAGGACACATCATGAAACATGGAGATACATTACCTCAAAACACAGTGGAAACCATTTCATTGGCACCCTGAGAATGAATTTCTACCATTAAGCAGGTGCTATTTATGTAGGGCAGAGGGGAAGATGCCTCCTCTCCATATTTATGCGAGGTTGTTCTTATAGCATGGCAATAATGGCTTTAAATTTGGATTTAATATTTTGCACAATAAGTACCCACCTGGCCTGTGTGCTCATGCTGCAGGTATCTCCAGACTCGACTGTGTGTGTGTGTATTGTGTTGTCCACTCTCTCCACCTATTAGCAGCAGCACAATCACATGTGATGTGGATGAGCTCCAGCGAAGAAAAAGTAGATAAGCCTTGCAAGTGCAACACTGTCTTTCCCACCACAGAGTAGACAGACTGCACACTACAGCTTGGAGGAGTCAGTGAGCATTGAACTCTCAATAGCAGTGTTGTGGCAGCATATTTTTGTTGGTCTACTCTTACTGAGTCTCAGTCTCCTCTGGTGGCTGAAGGGCAAAGGGTGAGCTAGAAGCTACAGTAACTGAAGACTGGGCTAGCTACTTACTCTACTAGGCTCGCCTTGCAGAAAACAGCACAGATCCCCACAGCAGCAAGCTATGCTTAGCAGAAGTGGTGAAAGTGGATGGATGGCCTTCATAGGCCTTCATCAGTGCAGTTCAGCAGCAGCCACAGCAACAACCAAGCAAGAAGCAAGCAACCCAAGTTGGGTGGGTTCATTTGGTGAGGTGACTTGGTCACAGACCATGTTAAGGACCTGTGATGGTCGGTTCTAGCATCCATCTTCTGGTGGAAGGTGAGAGGGGAACAGACTGAAAACTGTACTGGTGGCACACTATGCCAGGATGCAGATTCTGGCCATATGGCCGGGTAAGTAAAAGTTTTTTTTTTTTTTTGTTTGTTTTACAGGGGATTGGGGAAGGAGGAAAGTCTGAAATATTGATGTGTTTTCATGTTTCTTCATCTTTGGTGGCTTCATGACCCATAGGGATGGGTATTGAATGGAATGGATTAGGGAGAAAAATGATACAAAGTACTTTTTTGGGAGGGGGTAGAACTTCAGCCACGAAAAAAAATTGGTTAGTAACTGGATGGATTTAAGTCCAAATCTGATGCACTGCTCTGGGGCATATACAGATGAATCTTATACATTTGAATTTTCCAGATTTGCATATCACTTTTCAGGCAAAAAAGTAAACTGTACCTTTTAGATATGTTACAGACATTCTAGAGCTGTCCCTTGCATTCAAAGACAGTTGAGCAGTATGGTATGCACAGACTATTGGAGCCCCACTATAGTCAGGCTTATGCCCCTCCCCAGTGAAGCTGATCTCCACATCCCCATGCTCAGGCACATTATGACCAAGGGCAAAGGAGACTGCGGGGTGTGTACCATTAAAATGAATGTTGGTATTTTTACTACTATTTTATACATTACTGATGGAGCGTTGATTTTAATGAAGGCCACCGCTAGACTAACAAGGACCTTCTTAGTAAAACAGTGGACTTCATTGTTCTCCAACTCACCATCATAACATATAAAATAGTAATAGAAAATAACTCCATTCATGTCAAAGTACCTAAGCACTCTGACCTATAGGCATCATCTCTTAAGGACTTCTGCCTCTGGCTCCTAGTACTCAAGTAAGAGACTTTTTACTTATATCTGAACTTGGTGGGTTGTCTGTAGCATCATGGGCATAGCTGCTACAATGCGTGTGTGCATGGGTGGGGACTGGATATGTGGGCATATGTGTGTGTGTGTGTGTGTGGAGTTATTCTAGTTTTATGTTTGCACATTCAAGTCTGTCTGCGTGGAGGCAATCAAAACTATGGAGAGAAATAGAAGTACAGTCCAGACAGAAGTATTTAAGTGATTGTGTGGGTAAGTGTGTGTATTGGGGGTGGGGAAAAACTGATGTGTTTACATTGGTATGTGTGCTACAGTTCAACTGTGAAAATGAGATGAGGGAGAGAAGAAAACTGAAAAGTATGACAGTGGCTACAAGCATGGCACACATATGTGTGCAGATGTATTCAGATACAGTATATAATGAAGTACAAGTGAGCCATATGTTTGCAGACAGTATGGCTTAATTCTTGAAGACACTGAACTGCAAGCCAGGAGAATTGGAGGCAAGAAGAACTGGGTTTGAATCTCATCAACCCCACTTGTGTATGTTGTGATTCTGAGCAAGTCACTTAACTTTTATGTGCATTTATCAGTGACCACTTGCTTTTTGCATGCATGCTAATGCATGCAGTCTTTCACATTTAATACAAAATCATGGTTTCCACTTGCTTCCTGCACCATGCCATATATATGCAATCAGTTCCAATTTAACATTTAAATCATACTTGCAGCACGCATATCACTTGGGTAGTTTTATGTGTGCAGCCTAAAACATTTCATATAATTATTTCTGTAAGGGTAGATCTGATTATGCAGTGGGTACAGTTGGTACTAGTGCATCAGACAGCATCGGATTAGAAAAAGTCACCAGTGGTGTCCCTAAAGTGTCTGTATTGGGACCTCTACTTTAACCTTTTAGTGATTACCTTTAGTAAGGGGTTTCAATAAGGTGATCCCACAGCCACATGTCCTACTCTCTTCCTATCACCTGACAAACTCCATGCCCCTTGCTGCTTTCCCTGGCATAGTTCACCCCTGTCTTGCAGCATCATTTTTCTGACCATAAACAATATTGTAATTCCTTTTTTTCAACAAGTTGTTATTTTCCTGCTTTTACATAATCATGATTTGTTTAGTTTACCTTGTATTTATAGTCAAATGCTCTTTGCAAAGATTTGTTGTAGCTGGTTCCTAGATATTCTTGAAATCATGCTGGGAAAGACACTGTTACCTTCTTCCTCCTTTAGGTGTTTTGTGGCTTCGTGAATGGAAGCTGTATAGACAAAAGTGCTGTACCAACCTTTTACAGTTTGAACAGAAAATTTACAATTTGAACTGTAAATTTACTCTTGAACAAAAACTTACAGTTCAAACTGTTTAATTTACCTGCCTGTCTTGCAGATAGAAATGCAGCTAGTTAAATTCTGCCTGCAAAGTAGATGGTAGCCCACTTTGCATTGCCATCCCACAATGCAAAGTGCCCATTTAAAACCATTATTTTGCCACTTTGTGTTGTAATTATGATTTTGTGTTGCTCACTCTGCCTTACTTCACTTTAAGGCAGCGTAAGGGGAATTCATGAGCAGCCCACAACTCACATGGCTTACAAGGTGTCAGTCATGCAGCAGGCAGGCAGGCAAGCAGGAAGTGAATCATGCTTGAAAGAGAGTTTCACTTTCACCTTGTAGTAGGAGAAGAGGTTGTGTTGCTTAGATTCAGAGAGGAAATTCTATATAAAGTAGTGTAAAACTACCATAAACCTTTTAATTTTTGCTAATTAGCCGATTATTTTGCCTGGATTTCTGTTACTGCAGTATTTCAGATTAGTATTTCTTAATTGTTTTATGTGTCTGTGTGTGTGTAGAGAGAGAGAGAGAGAGAGAGAGAGACCAGAATAGTGGAGGAGAGACTAGGTGGTTTTCTGAGATGTAGCGGAGGAGATCACATCGGTGTATGCACAGTGGTAGCAGGCTGCTTTGGACTGAGCACCATCTTGAGAGTTCCTCCCTGAATCAAGAGATAGTGGACTTGTTGCCATGATGGCAAAACAAGGCACACAAATGACCCCTTGCACGCCAGTGGTTAGGCCTTCATTAGGTGACCCCTAATGAACGTCTCAACCGCTAGCCCAGGGTCATTTGTGTGTGGTTTATTTTGCTATCAATAAATTCACACTAGCAGTGAACATTTTTCTTGGCATTTATTCATCTGGAGTGGTGGCTTTCTGGTTTTGTCTTGCAATTTTGTAACTAGCTGCTCTCCACCAGCACCGCCCCAGTGTTAGCACAGCATGCTTCTGGACCTGTTATCTTACTTAATAATGTCTGTTTACCATGAAATATTTTTGGTTCCTCAGCAATGTTTCATTTCTGTCATAGTGGTTTGTTTTGTTGAAAAGCAGGAGTGAGCAGTTCAATAATCTGCTAAACATCATGTGTGCACTGTCAGGCACACACTGCCCACTGAGCCCTCTGAAAACATATTATATGAGCTGGTCCACTGCTGATGATAGTACAAATAAAATATATGTTATATATTGTTTATTCTTTATACCATCAACAGTGGAACAGGTCAGCTCATCATATATGTTTTCAGGGGATCAAGTAGTGTGCACCTGACAGTGAAGTGCACACATGGGGTGATATTTAGAGGAAGCCAGGCAGGCACAAGCCTGGGTGCAGAGCAACTGGGATGCACCAGGAGTGTGTTAAGTAATATTCAATGGTGCTATGCCATGGCTCAGCACCGCTGAATATGGCGTTCTGGCTCTCCTGCATTGGCGCGATGGCTCAGTGCACTGTGCCAGTGCAAGTGGCAAGAGAGGAGCAGGGGATGTGCTCTGCGGCGCGGTTGCACAAGGTGCAGGAACCATGACATTCAGCTGTAGATGCAATGGGGCCATAATGCATGCAAAGGCACAACTGGGGCCATTAGCATGTCATTATGGCCCATTTGCATGCAGGTGCGCCGATCCCCGCAACGGCACCTGGCGCCCTGTCAGGTTGCAGCCGTTGGGGACAGATGTCCCCTGCACATCATGGCACAGTGCCCAATGCCTGATCACGGGCATAAACATTATGACAAACATGTCCATATCCCTGGTGGTCCAGTGGACAGCTTCCAGCCGGATCGCAGGCTTAAGTACAGTTAAAACATTTTAAATTATCCCTGGTGGTCCAGTGGGCCACTTCCAGCCAATCTTGGGCATAATTAAAATTAAAACATTTTAAATTATCCTGGTGGTCAATGGTATCCTTTCCCCACCCACCCACTAAGCCTGCCACCCCGCTCCCCTCCGGTCAGTGGCGGGGCAGCAGCTCCCCAAGCTGCCAGCAGCCACTGACTGACTGTGTACAAGTACGGCTGTATGCCCATTGGTCCACAGCATGCAGATTGTACCGCATTGCACATAAAGATATGACTTAGATGTAACTGATCAAGATAACCTCAACTATAGTGTTACGACCACACCACTAATATAAATATATATATATATTTATAATAGTGGCTGAATCGTGCCACTATAGTTAGGCTGAGAGGTCAGTTGCATACCAAAGTCAAAAGTTTGGACATTAATAACTTTGGACCCATTCAATGGATTTGCCTGACATTTGCAGCACACACGTTGGGGCACTCTAGGTCTCTTGATTTGCCAAATTGTGTTTTGGTGGGAATACTAGTCTTTGTGTATGAAAGCCTGAAAAATGCAAAATTATCCATTTTGGAGGCACCTTTGTCATTCTTAATGTGGTCCTGCATGGCCATTGTGTGGTGTGTTACTCTGCAAGATGACTGATTTGAAAGAGCTTTGGTGGCTGAATATGCTGATTTTGTTTGGTGAAAAATATTAAGGCATTCAAAAGTTATGGCACTTTTAAGTTCCCATTATAAGTCAATGGGAAAATGTATATGTATATCTTGCGATCAAAGAATGGGGTTCTGGCCATCTGGTCTCCCTGGCGATCAAAGAATTTTCAGCCTCATGGTTCAAGAATCTTTGTTCCTGAGGAATTTTCAAAATTCTTTGACATGAGAATCCGCCATCTTGTTTTCAATTTTCCCATCACACAAACACATATAACTCGGCTCAGGAGTCACTTCTAAAGTAAAACTTCAATGCATTTTACTCAGGGGACCCCAATTTATCGAGCCATGGCTTTGGTTCCATCAAATCAGTCTAAAATAGAGTTGTAAGTTTTTAAATTCTTCATTCGTGGCTCGCTAATCCATCTTTGATCGCTATTCAAATTTTGATCGCGAAACTTCGATCACATCGTGCATCGTGAGCGAGGGATGAGATGGCCAGATTTTGAAATAGGTTTCTGTAGCCCAGGGGTGCCCTATTAAGGAAAATAAGGTTGGGTTTTCATCAGGGACTGCCCTCTTCCATATCTGAATAAAATATTGCACTTTTATTATCCTGGTAGTCTAGCGGCCCCTCCCCATCATAGTAATGTACATAATGATGTATGTTAGCCCTGGTAGTCTAACAAGCCCCTCTCCATCATCGTAATGTACATAATGATGTATGTTAGCCCTAGTAGTCTAGTGGCCCCGAATGAATATCCTATTAATATCTTTGTTTGTTATCCGTGGTAATCTAGTGGCCCTCCCCATGTGTCTTTATCCCTATTTTGTTATAATTATATCTCATTGGTCTAAGTGCCTCCCCACCCATGATCTGTAGTTCTTAATAATTAATGTTCCTATCCCTGTAGTCTAGTGGTCCCCTCCCATCATAATAAAATTTACTTTTATTTAGCAATACCTGGTAGTCTAGTATTTACCCCCACCCATCCATGACAGCCCACCCAGCACCTCCCCACCTTTCCCCAGCCGTGACTAGCACAGCCCACCTCTCACCTCCACGGCCAGCCCCGACTGTGTATTATTACCAGTGGCAATTGAAACAGGCCTAGCGCCTTGGGCAACTTTCTACTTTCTATTCTTTCTTAAAAGTAAGGAAATTCTATGCAAAAGCTTCATTAATGCATCAGTTAGGCTACAGTGAAAAAAGCAAGAAAATTCGATTTTAGGGTTCCCACCCTTGCACCCCACCCCAGCCGCCCCCTAACAGGCATCGGGTGTGCGTTGGGGTCCTTGGCCCTAACTCTCACCCCATTCTCCTACACTGCACCACCTCAGCTTGTTTACATATGGAATGGGTGAGAGTTAGGCCCAAGGATCCCAACACACACCCGATGCCTGTTGGTGAGGGTGGGCTGGGGTGGGGTGCAAGAGGTGGGAACCCTAAAATTGAATTTCCTCACTGTTTTCACTGTAGAATAGCCCTAACTGATGATAACAAAATTTTGCATAGAATATATAGATATATATCTATGCAAAAAACTGTGTTAATGCATCATTTAGGGTTAAAATGCAAAAGTCTGAAATGAGACCTTTAAGGTTGCCCCACCCCTCATGTACCCCATTCTCCTGTGATTGACAGATGCCAGGGTCTGTCATTGGGGTTTAAGGCCTAAATGCCACCCCATTCCATGTGTAATCATGTTCACATGCCATAGTAAAGAATACTGAATTCTCCATGAAGAAAAAGGGCAAAAGATCAATTGTCAGCATTTCAGCTACAGCAGCATTGCATTCACATGACGCTGCATGATGGGGTGGGTACTTCAGGTTATGGGCAAAAACACTCTGCAATGTGAGCTGACTTGTTGTTATATGTTTTGCACAGGGTGTGACAAATGGCTCTGCTCTGCAAATGGCCAGTGGTGGAGTCGTGGACGTGTGATGAAGAGGGGTGCACAGGTGAAAAGTCCACAAATGAAGTTATTTTCCCATTTTAAGTACAGGAATTAATGTACCACTTGCACTAGACATATTTCATAGACCATCACCACCACCACCACTGCTGCTACCCAGACCATCACTTGACAAGATTTTTAAATCATAATCCTTCCCTCATCATGCCTGTAGTAATTCTCTGGTGTTATTTCACTTCTACTACAGACATTGCTACTTGATCTTATACTCATGGAAGGGGATAACATGCTCAATAAGATTGATGATGAGGGTGAACACTCCACTATGGCATTAGCTGCCCTCAGTGCCGAGTCCACAGTGCCATGTGCCTGTTCTTAAGATGTGTATGCTGGGGGGACCACGTGATGCAGGGTACGGGTAGAAGCTCCTCTGAATAGCTCCAGCCTCCTGACTTGATAAAAGTGTTTTTGGAACATTTAACAAGCCTAAAACCCTATATTTTAAGGTCTACTGCCTTCCTAGCATCGAGTGTTCCTGCTGGAGGAATCTGAGAGAGAATGGAGGTTTATGAAGCGTGTGCCGCAAAAACATACCCCACCAGTTACTCCGAAAAAGACCCTGAAGAAGTCATGGGCCTTGAGTGGAACTGATAAGCCAGAGGTCGCAAATCAGGGCACGGAGCAGGAGCTATGTTAAGCAGATTCTTAGAGAATTTAAGCCCTTCGGAAGAAATAAAAGAAATGGCATCAGAGATGAAATCTCTATCTAGAAAGCTTGAAGAGATCTCAGTCTTAACTACAGATAATATCGCCAGGATCTCCTCTTTGGAGAAACAAGCAGAGAGTTCGAGCCTGGGATGGCTACTATGCGGAGAAACTTGCCGCTTTTGAAGCTAAGCTGGAAGACCTTGAAGGTCAGAGTCATGAAATAATATTGTGATCCTGGGGCTGCCAGAGGAGAGAGAGTCAGAACACCATAGCATTTGTCCAGAAGTTGGTGGAGAAGATTGCTGGCCCTAGCCCTTTGGGGCTAAATACATAATCGAGAGAGCCCATAGATCCCAGGCTGACCCCAGACAGTACCTGCCTCTATAATATGCTGTTTTTGAATTACTTGGAGAGGCAGCATTTGTTGTCCTAAGTTAGAGAAATCCAGGAAGTGAGATGGGAACAAGTCAAACTCAGGCTGGCGCAGGACTTGCGGGCTCTGTCCATCTGAAATGCAAAGCATTTCATCCAGTCGTCTCTAAAATTATTGCAGCTGGTCTGAAGTTTCGTATGGCATACCCAGCCAGGCTACAGGTGCAAGGAGCAGGTACCTTGTTTTCCCACGAGGATCCTGAGGCTGCAATTTCTGGTCTAAAGCTGTCCCTACCCGATCTTTTCAGGGATACTTGAGAGGCCTCTTGCCAGATCAAGGGAAGAGTTCTGGGTTGAAGATATCTGGCTGCCACTTGGAGGATTCTTGGGGATGAATCTACATAGTTGCTGAATTTCCATCCAAGCCTGTTTAGTGGGCCTAAGGGACACAATTTCTTTAAATATTTTCTAGACTTTATATGGTTGCTTACGATTTAGCTTTATCTGGGACTCTGATCTCTTTTAAAATGACTGTTTAAGTTTATCTTTTCAGGCATTGGGAGAGTAATTTTGTAATGTTTTGGTTAGTACCTCCCTTGCAAGCATGCGAGATTTGAGTCCAGTTAAGGCCTTTGGTGCATAACCCATTCAGTTTTAATGCCCATCTTTCAGTGGGTTGCCTGGAGAGCTTCGGGCATTCTCGTTACAGTGCCTTGCTATGTGCTTTCGTTCCTGTACCACCAGAGGAGATCGAACCTCTTTGTAATAGGGCCCAATGATTTCAATGGCCCGTGATGGGGGTCTGCCCTGGTATAAGAGTGCTATCATGAATGGGGTGCTGCTGAATCCATTTGGTGGGGCCAAGTGTTTCCTGTTCAGGTGAGTCCCACGCGGGAACTGGATATATTGCCTGTGGTCTGGTTTAATAGCACTTATCGAGGTGCATTCCTTTCAGCAGACAAGGCTTGAGGGTTGGTAACTCTCACTAGTCTAGTGCCCTAGTTCTATTACACAGTGTTACTCCACGGTCATCTGGAGTGAATCACCTGTGGACCTCATATATGGTTACTGTTACTTAGGTCATTTACCTCCTGTTGTTTTCATGTAGGAGGGCTCAAAGATCTCGTCTCTTTTCTTTTATCTCAGGGTTTAGGGGTAATGTTGGGGGCTGGGGAGAAGGAAATGGTAAGCTGTTGAAGGTTGTTGGTGACAGTTGGGGTGGGGAGGGTGGGGCAGAAGGCAATAGTTTGGATTTATTAATGCTATTTTGTGATTGGGTGTTACTTGAGGGGTGGAAGGGTTAGGGTGGGCAGAATTGGTGGGGTTTGGGGGCGGGAGGATGGCACAGCAGTTTAGTGGAACAGGGTACATGGATCATAATAGTAGTAGCTGTCAAAGGTTAACCTCAGGATTGTTTGTCAACAAAAGATGGCTAGTAGTGCTAACCTAGTTACGTGGAATGTGAAGGGGGTTGGAGAAAACCTAAGCAATATCAGGTGCTTAACACCTGAGCTTGCTCCGTCGCATGAATTACATTTTACAGAATCTCACCTGCTGGATACTGAGGCACTACAACTCAGGAGACAACAGGTGGGGCAGAGTCTTTAATGCCTCAGGCTCAACCAGTAGTTGTGGTGTCATGATGCTGGTTAACAGAGATGTTCGATTTATTCCACTCAGGTTTTGGGGATTCAAAGGGAAGTATGTTCTAGCTCAGGGTACTCTTTGGGCCACCCTCTTGCTTGGCAGCATTTACTGACCAAATGCGGACGATCCCACCTTTTCATGAAATTGACTTCCACTATTCTCCCTTACTCCCTATTCCCATTATCATGGGGAGACTTTAATCTGGTTTTGGACCCTAACATAGACAGGTCTGGGAACATGTCGAGGGACTGTCCCTGGGACAAAGAGCTTTCAAGGAATTACTGGATCAATGTGGACTGTGGGACATATGATGAGTTTTGCATCCCAATTCCAGGGAATTTACTTTTAGTTCACGTCACAGGCTCATGAGTCTCGCATTGATTACCTTCTTGTCTCTTCTTGAGCTCCTGCCCGGTGTGTCATCTGCCTTGATTCAACCAGGCCCTGTATCTGATCATTCTCTGGTGTTATGTAATCTGGCTTTCCTAATATTCCCAAGAAAGAGACCTGATGGATACTAAATTAGCAGCTATTGAAGGAGGAGAAATACTGTCATCTAGTGAAAGATCAGATTGATTTTTTTTCTCTACCAACCCTTTAGAAAGTGCTATGCGGACATTAATGGGGAGCTTTTAAGGATTATATTAGGGTATTCTCATTAGTTTAGCTACAAAGAGGAAGAGGGCTTAGGAAGCAGAGTTATTATTATTATTGTCTCAAATTCGGAACTAGAATCTAGACAGCCAAACAATATTTCCAAGGAGGAGAGGCAGAAATTATTAGTAGTTAAAGATAGCTATTTAGAATTATTAAGGAAAAAGTGGAGTTGGCTATCATTCGTACCAAAGCAAGTTTCACGGATCAAGGAGAAAAGTGGGGCACCTGTTGGCCTTACGCTTAAAACAGCAGGAGACTGCTAGGTTTATATCTCCTATTAGGGCACAAGCAGATGGTTCCTTAAGAGTATCCCCTTCAGAGATTGTGCAGGAATTTGATACTTATTACGAGCAGCTATATAGGTATATGGATAGCCCTCCTCCATAAAGGATTTGGAAGAGTACCTTAGGGATTCTAGCCTGCCTTCCTGGCAAATTCCCCCAAATTTTTATCCTCTCATCTATCGCAGGAGGAAATTTGGCTGTTATAATGGCCCTGCCCTCGGATAAAGTTCCAGGACCGGATGGGTTTTCCGCTTTATTTTATAAAGTTTTCAGGTGTAATTACTGCCTGTACTCACCGGCTCTGCCTTCACATTCTCTTCGGGCTGCAGTAGACACTCACTTGTTTGAAGCCTTAATAGTCCTATTACCCAAACCAGATAAATACCCCAAACTGGTTCAGAGTTACAGGCCAATATCCCTATTGAATCAAGATGTCAAAATTCTTTCAAAGATATTAACGGATAGGCTAACCCTGGTTCTCCCAGATCTGATTGGTATGTCTCAGGTTGGGTTTATGAGGGACGCTCATCCTCAGACCATTTATGTACCCTCTTGCGTCTTCTTAGGGGCCAGGGATGCCACCTTTCCTGTGGGTTCACGTCTCCTGGACGCTGAGAAGGCATTGACCAGGTAAACTTGAATTACTTATTACAAGTTCTCAGAGCTTTTGGGTTTCCTGACATTTTATAGGCTGGATAAGGCGCTATATCGGTCTCCCTCTGCAAGGATTTCAGGTAATGGGGCTTTTCAAAATCTTTCTTGCACATTCAGGTGCAGAGACAGGGTTGTCTCCTCTCCCCCTATTATTTAACCTTTATTTAGAACCCTTATTCAAAATATTCTTAATAACAGGAATACAAGGTATTCTGATCCGAATAATGTGGTGAAGATAACAGCATATACCGATGATCTCCTCCTCCATTTGGCCCAACTGGTAACTTCTATCCAGAATATGCTAAGTGAGATAGTCAAATTTAGCTGTTTTTCAAATTATAAGTTGAATGCAAACAAGACATCCTTTTTCCCTTAATCACAAGGTTTTTAAGACAGACATTATCCCTTGGGATTGTGTTGAGTCTCCTGTGTTATCAAATACTTGGGTATCAAGTTAACATGTAACACTTCCCTATGATTTTAAGGAAAACTTAGAACCTCTTTTGAACGATTTTGCAGGACCTAGAGATGGGATAAGCTACTGATTTCACTATGGGGCCGCATTAATATAATAAAATTGATGTATTTCCCGTATTTTATCCCTATTTGCATCTCAACTCGTTTGTTCCTGTATCCTGGTTTCAGAAAATGCATAAGCTTTTCACTAATTTTATATGGTCTAATAAACACTCCAGGCTGGCTTATCACAAATTAGCTGCTGCCAAAAATGAAGGGGGGTTGGATTCCTCATTTGGCAATTTATTACTGAGCTAGTCATCTCGCTAAGTACCTGAAATGGGTAAGGCAGGGTCCGGAAAATCTGAGACCAGCCTGGCTTAATATTGAATTAGACTATATTCAGGCTATGAACATGGATCCCTAGACCATGCTCTTTGTAAAGTCTCCTTTTACAGAATGTTAGTAAATGCCCCACTCTCATGACCTCATTGAATGTTCATTCGCAGCTTTGTTCGTTCTAAGATATAATCTGAGTACAGACCTGTCTCAGTCCATCTGAATTCTCCAGCTTTCACCATAAATAAGCAGGTAATTTCTCATACATGGTTACCTCAGTTAGGTGAAGGATAGCCTCCTCTTTATTGACGGCTCGGGGCTTGGCTCTCGTAACCGAGATTCTCAGAAGGTACAACATTCCTGACTCCCAGTCATTTAGGGTTTGTCAATTGATGCATTTGTTAATCACAGTGTTTGGTAAAGTCCCTCCCCACCCATCAGTTTTTGCATAAGTACCTGAACTCTCTTTCCTTCTCTAATCCCCAGGGGTTATCTCTAAGATATATCAGGTATTGTATCTATGGCGGTTTGGGATTGGCAACTGTCCCACTAGTTTTGGAATCCATTTTCCTGCAGTCCACTTTCAATTGGTTGGCTCTCTGGATGTTTTGTCACAGATCGTGTCCCAACATAGATTACATCTTATGCAATTCCATATTTGCACAATATATTACACGCCAGTTAAACTGGCTAAATGGCCTTCTCGATATTGACAGGTGCACTAGATGCTCCCAGGAAGCTGGGACACTTTTCACATATTCTGGTCATGTCCCAAGATAGCTTCATTATGGGATTTAATTAAACCCACCTGAACCCCTTATTGGGATTACAGGACTGTTTTACTCGGATATTGGCCTTTTGGGAGATTTGTCTTCTATTAAGGTTAAGATTCGAGAGTTCATTCCATGATTGCACTCTCGGTCAAAAAATTATTCTCAGGCATTGGAAAGATGGAATTGTCCAACATATCAGGAATGGATACAGGAAATCCTTGTTAATCTCCACACGAGAAGGCCATAGCAAGCCTTCAGAATAGGTTACATAAGTATAAGTCTATATGGGATCCCCTTCACACTTAATTATACTAGGATTTAAAGTGTAATTGGTGCATGCCATCATATTAAGTATGAGATAGGTCACGGTTAACTAGCTACAGTATTTGAGGGAACTGCTGTGCAGGGGGAGTGGGGGTTGGGGCAGTGTTGGATTGTATTACTAACTGGCTATTTATACTTGTTTCACTGCCTCCTGTGTTGTGGAAATTTTGTGAATGAAGTGTGAATTAAAAAAAAAAGATGTGTATGCTGGCACTCCATGCCAGATGACTCCTCTTTTACCTTGACTCACACATGCATGGCAAAGTTGGCAGATTGCAACTGACTCATCATTTGCATCTTGAACAAAAAAATCCCAAACAAGGGATTGTGATCCCCTACTTTTAATGTGTCCCTGATGCTGCTTATTGGACTCCATTTTAACCCCTGAAATGGGGATATACTACATGATTTTCTTGCTAGACACACATAGACTGTGACTGACCACCACAACTACCTATGATTATTACTGGGTCATCATGATCATCATCAACAGGAACTGCTAAATCACAACTTTTTGAGGAGAGTTTAACACCAACAGACCAGACATAGCCACCATGACTTTCTTTTCTCTGGTTCCAAACAGGGGTCACTGACATCATCATCATATTCATCAACATCATAGACATCCACAATTTCAGCTTGGATGCTGTATTGTGCAGAACATGTTCCAACCACCGCATCATCATCGTTACCCAATATTTTGTGCCACACTTTGAATCATTGGATGGCAAAGGCATGACCTCAACTGTGCTGGAAGAAATGTGACATTGTCAGTTATCATCATCAGGATCAGAATCATGTTCAACTACCATGGGGATGTTGGAGTATCTGCATTGTCAGTCACAGCTTTAGACTGAACTATATTTTCAAAATGGTTAACTAGTCAGAAGTGGAACTTGGGGCAGCAATACTCATGCCAGCAACAACTGCACTAACCCCACCACCAGTGGGGACATCATCATCTCCTCCTCAGTGAAGCAATAGATTGTGCTGTAAAAAATAATGAAGGAGAAATCCTTTACTGACATCAGCTACGCACTTCTGTGTACTACCATGCCCATGTCCAATCCTGCCACTGGCAGCAGTGCCATGGCCAGAAACAGCTTTGGTTGCACATCTGTTTGCAGGCATTTTGGGAGATCACCATGAAAATTCCAAATAAATTTAGATTTATGAACTTTCAGTCTGGGCCAGTAGATGGAAAGCCAAAAACAACAATTGTGACTTGCAGATAGAGATTGGACACTAAACAGATGCAAATGCTCAGACAGATTAAAGTTGCACTGTGCACTCAAGAGATGCAGACACAAAGGCACAACAGCACCTAAACCAGTGCTCACAAGTCACAAATCCAATCTGGAAAAGAATGTCTTTTGCCGGTTGGAGGGGTAACAGTGCACTGCAGTAACAGTCTATTACCAAGATGCCAGAAAGCAGTACAAAATAAAGTAGGCAGCTAGCAGAGTCACAGTGCTAACAATTACTGTGTGCCACAATAAAAGGTGTCTAATTTGATGGCATGCATCGCACGCTCACACACACACACTACAGGTAATGCACAGTAAATTGAAAACTTCAGTAATATCAACAAATCTTTTAAACAAACTGAAATTATGTACTGCACCACAACAATCAGCAAAAACATTCAATAATTACTGAAAATATTACTTTGTAAACATTAACACAGTTATACAAGAAAAATATAACTAAAACAAAAGACTGCCTTTCTCCCAGTTTATCTACCTCCACCACAGATGTGCCCTCCCCAAGAACACTTTAAGTGTCTGTCACTACACTGACTGAATGTTCTAAATTAACATTCAAAATCTATACACAAACAATAAGCACTTGATGATATGAACACAGGAGGGTTTCCTGCAATAGATGTACTAAATTTTGAGCAAATAAATGGCTCAGAAAGGCTTTTGAATGGCTTTTAGATGGTTTGAATCTCAGAGCTCTGAGAGCAAACTGTCTTCAACTACCACTAAGCACACACCTTACAGAACTGTGGTTGTGCAGAACAATATAAAGCCCATGTGACCTGCAATCCCATGAATCACTGCAAAATTCACCTTGGAGGTCACCAACAAAGAGGAGTGATGCAAAGTACATTGATTTCAATATACTTCACATTAAAATTGGTGCAGAGGTGATTGGGGAAAGGAGGATAGCATAAAGTCATTATTTCCAATGGACTTTGTAGCCTCATTATGATGTGAAGTATCTCCACTTGGCGTTGTGGATTACTTTGTGGATTCCGCCTTTATTTGGAGTAATTTCATTAGCAGATTTTGACCACTTCACCCACCACTAATTGGGCTATCACAAAAATCATTATAATTCAAAAATGATAACATATTTTTACCAAACCATCCAAAGGCATGTCCTTGACACAGATCATTTTATCCCTGGAAATTTCAGAGAAATGTCATTCCACCTGATCTGTAGATGATGGCAAACAATCCCATGTTAACAAATGGGAAAAGAGCTTTTATTTCTGTTTTTACCACTTTATATATCAAAACCATACAAGGTGCCATCACAAAGTTTTCACATGTTGAGACTCTAGAAGAATGACTGCTCATGCCAAAATTTGGGCTATTTCATTAAAGTATGCCAAAGTTGTTAAGGTGCAAAATTTTGAATTTAACACTGAAGCACTGTACCAACCCAAACTATAGTGGCTCTACTGTGCCACCATAATTTCAGTGTTATGAGCAAGCATAGCAAAATTTCAATGCATGCACATAACTTTGCCATTTTTAAATATTTTGACCCAAAATTTCCACAGCCATCTTTTAACCCCACCTCATAAACAAGGGCAGTAGCATGTTTTAAATCCCACCCCAAAGGTGATTTTGCCAAGTGAATGCAAAATTGCCTGTTGGTCTACAGAATTCCACTTACATTTTTCTGGAGGTGGGTCCCAAAACTGCCATGCTCAAAACTTGTATCAAAATGCATATGTATGCAAAAATGGTAAAGCTATGAATCAAAGTTGAAAACCCTACTTGAATACATTCACCTTACTTTCTCATATTGCAGTCGCCAGTTCCAGCAGCAAGATATGTATTCGATCAGAGGTGGATCTTCACCCTGGGACCTGTTCAGGTGAGTAAGGGTGTGTGGGGATGTGCAAGGTGTGAGGGTGGTGTGTGCTAAGAAAGAGATCAGGGTGGAGGGTTGGATTGGGATGGACCATTTCTTTTACAGGTTTATAAAAAGCACATCGAGGGCCATTTTCTTTATACAGGTGGGATGGTGAACAGCGGGGGTGGGGGCCACTATACACAGGAAGACAACACTTCAATGGAGAAATTGACTGCAGGGTGAGGAGTGCCACTAGACACCAACAAAAATAATGCTATTATTGGGATGGACACAGAGAGTGGGGTAAGGCACCAATAGACACCAGGAAAATGTAATCATTACAGAAATGGCAAGTCAAAGAGCCAGTTGCCACTAGACACCAGGGATAGAAAACAAGGGCATGGCAATCAGAGGATAGAGGTGCCACTAGATCCAAGGAAAATAAAATTGTTATGGGGACAAACAATCGAGGGTAGGGGGCACCACTAGAAAGTCAAGAGACATGCAATCAGAGTGTGGAGGTGCCACTAGACACCAGGAAATATAGGTTAACATGGCAGATGTCAATAAAGAGATAAGTGTTTTGTTGCTGGATTTTGACATAAGCTTGCAGTCAGATGGTTTTGAATTTTGGTCTGAAATTTTCAGAATAGAAAGGCTTGGCCCAAAGATGTTTCCTTTGCTGATTTGGTTAACAAAATACTAATCTGTTCTAAAGTTATTTAGCTTTAAGATTTCTTGTAGTTAGCATGCTCACAGAATATGAAAAAACAGAAGTGAGTCACAAAAGGATCTACAAAGCAAAACCCAAAATGTTGGCACTAAATAACTTTAGAACAGATTAATATATTTCTGCAAAACCACCAAAGAAAACATCTCTGGGTCAAGATCTTTAAACCCTCAAAATTTCAGACTAAAATTTCAAACCGTGTAGCCACAAGGAGATGGCAAATATCAACAACAGAACACTGTAAAGAGGACATTTTGATATCAACTAATGAAACCCCAATATCGAGTCATGAATGAAAGTTAAAAAAAAAAAAAATACCTTTGGGATTCCTTTTCCCAACACTTAACTGCACAACCCACCTAATGGAGTCCCAATGACCAACAACATTTGTTGGTCTCCACTACATGCCATTTTGTTTGTTTTAATTTTTTTATGCTCCCACACACTAGCCAATTACTACTTTGAGCCTCTTCAAGGACATATTCTCATCTCGGCTACTCCAACCACCCACTGCCCCACATTGCAGCCACCCGGTACCTCAATGTATCCCTTCATCAGGCAGGTCCCCTTCCTGCAAAGTGAATGAGCCTCACTGGCCTTCCAGTGGTCCTGGGTGCTGCTGAGGTGGCTATTCATTGTTCAGGTGCTCCAGTGATGAGGGCCCAGGAGGCCTTCAACTGACCGGCCAGTGAGCCATTTTCTTCCAGTTTCCTTCCACAGGAGCATGACATGCAGGATGCAAGGGAGATGCCAATGTCTGTTACGCTCCTCTAGATAGCAGGACCAGATGCACTGCTGTTCCCCGGCCTCCACCAGGGGCCAGTAGGCACCAGTCCTGTCGCTGCCCTCCCCGAGAGAAGGCGAGCAGTCATCAGATGCTTAAGCCTTCTTCCCCAGCCAGCCTTCCAACGCCCGAGTCCATTCCCAAACCTGGGTTACCAGCACCGCAGCAGTGAATTTTTCTGCTTCACTGGCAGGCTGTGGGCTTGTTTGTTTTTGCTAAAAATGAAAACAGGATGATGGCATATGAAAAAACTCATGCAAAGGATTCCCTGTATGAAAACTTCTTACAACTATTTTTTACTGACTAAGCATTCTCAGAACACAAAATTTTAAAATGTAATAACTTTGCAACGGATTAATATTTTTCACCAGATCACCTAAGAAAATCTTTCTGAGGCCTCCTTTGTTCCTTGAAAATTTCAGGCAAAGTTCAAAGCCATCAGGGTGCTATGTGATGGCAAATAAACAGTAAAAACAGCAATTTTAAAATTTTCACTATGCACAGCTAAAAATCTGCACATCCAACCAGAACAAAACTTGGCACGTCAAGAGATCTACCCATTGAAACCATGCGTGCAAAATTTAGTGCAAATCCATTTAACAGTTGCAAAGTTAT
This sequence comes from Neoceratodus forsteri, assembly GCA_016271365.2. Classification (NCBI taxonomy): domain Eukaryota; kingdom Metazoa; phylum Chordata; order Ceratodontiformes; family Ceratodontidae; genus Neoceratodus; species Neoceratodus forsteri. Next base: position 244,055,236 of record CM057453.1, read on the forward strand.
TAAAGTGCAAAATTTGGGGTTTAACCTATCTATAGTGCCTCCGCTATAAGATATTATAGGGCTTGGACATGCCCCTATAGTTAAGGTTGAGCATCTGTTTAATGTTAAACTACAAATTTTGCACTTTAATAACTTTGCAACTGATCTATGGATTTGCACAAAATCGGCATGTGCTGTCCTGTGGGTTGATCTCTGAGGTAGCAAGTTTGGTTTCACTTTAATGTGTGGATTCTAAGATCAGGATAGTGCAAAAACCTTATTATGAAATGGGCACCATAAATTAGTAGTTCTGATTGGCTGCTAGGGATGTGATATTGGTTCTTATGTACTGTAAAAGCACCAGCAGTGCCATGTGGGCATTGATTCTAGTAATGATGCCAGTTAGAATATTGGCAAATTGAAAAGCAGCCATCTTGTGTATCACCAACAGTGACAGCTTTTTCAATTTGACAGCATGGCATCATTACCAGAAACAAGCTTTGAAATCAGCCTGACAGAAGAAGATCTGGAAAACTTAATGAGCGCGAAAATGACCAGCAGATGAGGTCTCCACAGCCTCTGAACCAGTGCCTCTGCCCAGGAAACAAGCGACAGCAAAATGAACAGCAAACCCATGAATGCCACAGTGTCCAACTGTTTCTGCAGCTACAGTGCCAACCAACTAGAAGTACTAGAACAACAAAAAAATGAAGTAAACACTGAGCGATTGACTGCATGGGCACTAAGAGTGTTCAATGATTGGGCTATGAGTACAAAACAGAAATAGACTGGCACACCATCTCTAAGCAGGAGCTAAATGCCACACCAAAAGTTTTACGAGAGCTCGACAACCGCAGGGCTAGAGTATGCTTTCTCGAGCTTCTGCGGTCTGCGAGCTGCCCTTAACCGCCACCTGGGGTCACCGAGCATCGGAAGGGCCTTCAATCTGATGACAGACCCTGAATTCTGATCAAGTAATGATGTTTTCAAAGCAAAGCTAAAATGTACAGAAGAGCCCAAAAGATAAATCAACCCACCATGAAGCACTAACACACCCCTATTTAAACAAACTGAGAAACTCACCAGCTTGTTCTCCGTGAACTGCGCCTGGCTTAGTCAGGAAAGCCTTGCTAGATATTCAACTGTATATGGCCAGGCGTGACCATGAAGGTTTGTGACAATTAAAACCGCATCATTTTTCTATTAAAAGATGAAAATAGAGCAGAATTTGTTATCCTCAACTTTAACGAACACACAAAAATCATACAAACCCCTTGAGACAGGAAAATTGGACACCGAGTTTATATATTGTCAACCGGGCAATCATAGAAACATAAAACATAGAATTTGACAGCAGATAAGGACGTTGGCCCACCTAGTCTGCCCATTTTCCTACCTAACAGATAAGCTGCAGATCCTAGTTAACCAACAGCTTACTTCCTCTTACCTGCCCCTAGGACTGCCTTATGACTGTACCATGCATTCTTGAAGTCCCCACTGTTCTTGACTCCACAACCTCCTCAGGGAGGCTGTTCCATGCATCCACAACCCTCTCAGTGAAAAATACTTCTCACATTACCCCTGAGCCATCCTCTCTATCTTAAAATTGTGCCCTTGTTCTTGCACATCTCTTTTTCTTGAAGATGCTACCCTCTTGTACTTTGTTAATTCCTTGAGGTACTTGAAGTTTCTATCATGTCCCTCTCTCCCTTCTTTCCTCAAGAGTATACATATTAAGCTCCTTTTAGTCTTTCTTCATATGTCTTCTGGTGCAGACCCTGCACCATTTGGGTTGCCCTCCTCTGGACAGTCTCCACTCTGTCTATGTCTTTGCAGAGATGGGGTCTCAGAACTGCACACAGTACTCAGATGGGGTCTCACCAACTGTCTGTACAGAGGATAACAACTTCCTGTTTTCTACTATAGATGCCTCTTCCTGGCATCCCAGTATCCCCAGCCTTCCTTACTGCCTTCTCACATTGCTTGCCCACTTTTAGGTCATCTGATATAATTACCCCTAGGTCCCTTTCTATTTTACTGTTGTCAGTATCTCACCCCCATTGTGTACGCTTCCCTGGGTTTTGTTTCCCATGTGCATTACCTTGCTCTTCCTTGCATTGAATCTGAGCTGCCATACATTTGACCATTCCTCCAACCTTGCCAAGTCCCTTCTCATCCTTTCCACTCCATCTTGTGTATCAACCCTGTTGCAGATCTTTGTGTCATCTGCAAAGAGACATCTTTCCTTCCAGTTCCTCTGCAGTGTCACTTATAAAGACATTAAAAGGACCGGTCCCAGTACTGAACCTGTGGTACCCGCTAGTAACCCTCCTTTCTTCACTGTACTCCATTTACTACTACCCTTTGCATCCTGTTGTCTAGCCAATTTTTTTTTATCCATGCTACTACTTTGGGACCCATTCCAAGGCTGGCTATCTTGTGTATTAATCTTTGTGTGGGACTGTATCAAATGCCTTGCTAAAATCTAGGTAGGGCATGTCCACAGCCCTCCCTGATCTACTATTTGGTCATCCAGTCAAAGAAATCTATTAGATTTGTCTGACATGACCTTCCATCATGAATCCATGCTGCCTTGGGTCCTGTGCCCCACTGACCTCAAGGTACTCAACAATTCTTTCCTTCAGAAGTGATTCCATGATTTTCCTACCACTGAGGTCAAACTAACTGGTCTGTAGTTTCCTGCCTCTGTCCTGCTCCCACTTTTGTGAAGAGGAATCACATCTGCCCTCCTCCAGTCCTCGGGTACCACCCCATCCTCCCATGATTTGTTAAAGGGGTAGTCAGTGGTGTCACTAGTTCTACCCTTAGTTCTTTAGAATTCGTGGGTGAATCCCATCAGGCCCCATTGCTTTGTCCACCTTCAATTTTATTAGTTCTTTCAGAACCCTTTCTTCTGTAAATGGACTGGTATCAACCCCGTCTTCAGAGTGTTTCTCTTGTTTGGTTTAGGTAACTCCCCTCCTCTTCCTTTGTGAATACTGAGCAGAAATATTCATTCAGTATTCCTGCTTTTTCACTGTCACCTCTACCCACATTCCCTCCCTTTATTAAGCTTCAGTATCCCTCCTTTGGTCTTTCTTCGCTCCCTAATGTACCTATAAAGGTCTTATCCCCCTTCTTAACAGAATTGGCTATCCTTTCCTCGGTTTGGGCCTTTGCTATTCTGACTGCCTTCCCAGCCTCTTTACCCGGTTGAAAGTTTTAAATTGTATCTCAGTAAGCTGCCTCCAGAGCCAAAGCGCTATACTTGCACCCCGAAGACTTCCTCAAATGCAGCTAGATTACCTACCAGTATGGTATACATCAGAGCCAATGGGAGTTAATTACTTGTCCATGATGATGTCCCGCTTAAGTAGGAAGCCGCCCCGCAGCTGAGGCCTAATCACTGTTCGCGAGCAACCGCGGCTACAACTGTTGCCGGACGCTGGCTTGCAAAGCCGCAAATAATGTCTGTGATGGGGCACAAAATGAATCCAGCCTGCAGTTACTGGCGTGCCAAGCCAAATGACCGAAAGAAATGGAGCAGTATCTTGGCTCCAAAACTGGAAAACGCCACACTGCAGAAACGAGCAAGTTCCATGAACCAATCCCCATGTGAAAATTAATTTATTTTATTTATTTAGGATTCGGATCATACCTTCATAAAATCAGAAGTTAATGTGCACCACACTGATACCCCAAGCCAATACATTGGAGCACTTCACAACAGAGCAACTAACAAATGAAATTAAGGAAAACCAGACACAAACTCCACAATTTGCAGGTGTAAGCATGCATAACTGCAACATGACTTTCAATGGGACAGTGTATTTTGGAAAATAAATTAAAGCTATACTCAATGAAACAGTGTTAGCCACCCAAAATGAAATAGTAAAAAAGTTAATAGTTACTCATTAAAGTTACACTAGATAGTTATTCATTAAAGTTACACTACATGTGTTTTACAGTTTAAAAAAAAGTTTTTATCTTGAAGTACAGTAACAAAATGCCCATCTATATGGGACTATTTTATGTGGCATAATGTTATGACATTAAATAAACTGAGAAATCTTGAGTTCAAAAATTCTGGTCTCACTAATTATTTATCTAAATTTTATACACCATTTTCATAAGCACAATAAACCACTGCAGGGTGTGCATTAGACATTTATCACAAGGCTAGGAGGCTGGAAACACTCGGCCGATGGCCTCATGCCTCAGCGCCTCCCTAGCCGTGTGTTAAAATATATTACCTTCATTAACTACAAAAGCCACTACTTTTTGTAGTTTTCTTCATGCAGATGATGTGGAATTTTGGTGTAAATGTTTTTATGGTAGAAACAGCTTGGGTAACAGAACTGCCATGCATTTGTTTGGTGAAAAAATATGAATCTGTTGCAAAGTTGTTCAGTTTTAAGTTCCTATTGTTTTTAATGGGAAGATTACTCTCTAGGATATAGGAATGGGTTTGAAAAAGGATTTTGGCCTACAGAAAAAGGATTCTTTTTGTGAGATGCCAATCCTTTTTCACCAGAAAAAAATTCCTTTTTGTGAGCCTGCCATCTTGTTTTCTTTTTATTCACACAGCAAACTGTCATATTACTGTCCCTGGATGTCTTTTACAGATATCTTAACATGTATCTTGCTTTTCAGGAGCTGATGAGCTTCACTTAGTATTTTTTATGGCTCCAATGGCCACTGAACATTTTTCTAAACTTTCTAAATCCTTTTTGTCACTCACTAAGATCCTTTGTCATGAATCCTTTTTCATATAAATGAAAAAGGATCACGAGTTAAGAAAAAGGATTTGGGGACACACAGAAAAAGCTTTTTCCCAGCCTTTGCCCATGATTTTCTATTTCCATGGTGGTCCCTCTCCCTCCCAGTCACCTATCCCATATGAAACATTAGTTTTCCATGGTGTAGTGGTCCCTTCCCCTCCCGTCACTGCTCCCATATAAAATATAAGTTTTCTGTAATGTAGTGGTCCCTCACTCTCTAGTCAGTGATCCCATATTAAACATTAGTTTTCCATAGTGTAGTGGTCGCTCCCCCTCCCCAGTCACCAATTCCTTAAGAATATTTGTTTACCATAGTGCAGTTGTCCCTCCCCTTCCCTGCTCACAAATCCTATATGAAATAGTTTTCCATAGCAATGCGGTCCCTCCCTCCCACTGATTGCCATTCCCAATTTTCTTGATATCTAGTGGCACCCCACCCCCAGTCAACATCCCATTATGCCATGCTGTATTCCCTAGTGTCTAGTGGCACTCCGCACCCTCCCATTGAGGAAAAACTGAAATGAAGAAAATGGTGCCTCAATATTTTTTAAACCTAAAAAGGTCCCTCACCAATCAGCCCCACCACCCCACCGCCCACTCAGCACCCACCACCCCACATCCCCAGTACACTCACACATCCTCACTGACCTGAACGGGTCCCAGATTAAAGACCCTCACTCTGATCAAATACACATCTTGCTGCTGGAACCAGCAACTGCAATATGAGAAACTAAGGTAAATGCAATTTAATGTATTTCCATGGGGGGTCAACTTTAATGCATAACTTAGAAATCTTTGGAATTTTGACCCCAGATTGCCAACATGGCCTTTTGAGGATTCCTCCTCATGAGCAATATGACTGGCATTATGCAACTTCTACCCAAAAGGTGATTTTATGTTTGGTTGGCAACATCACCTTTCAGGTAGGATTTGACACTTTGTTCTGCCCTTTTTCATGAAGTGGATTCATAAGGAAGGCTATACTGAAAATCTGAGGTCAAAATATGAAAAATGCCAAAGATATGAGCATTCATTGCAATTTTGCTACACACACTCTCCTAACTTCAAATGTTAAATATTTTACCCATTTTCAACATTGCCTTCTTATTACCCCACCTCATGTAAGTCACTGCTGTCATTTTTTCAAATCTTGCCAAAATGTGTTAAATCCGTGGTACAGGATGGCCTTGCAGTTGGAAAATTACGTTTTGGAGGGATTCAAAATTTTCTGCACTGCGTACATGAGGTGGAGTAATAAGATGGTTATGCTGACAGTTTGGTCACTGTTGTCCTATAAATGTAAGTGGAATGCCGAAGGACCCAGTGCTTCCACAGTTACATACATATATGCATCTACAGAGGGATGGGATGCTGGGTCTAAGGACCCTGGGCTTCACTGTAAAATACAAATATTATTATACTAGCTCAAATAGTAAGGGAATCAGTTGTAGAAAACTTCATTAATGCTCCATTTATGGTCAAGTGACAAAAGTAGGGAAATGTGGTGTTAGGTTTTCCAACCCAAACCCCACCCTGCACACCCAACATGTGTCAGGGGTGTGCTTGGGGTCATCAGCTCTTCTGTTCACTCCTTTCCCTATACTGTACCAATTTCAGCTTATTTACTTAAGGAATGGGATAAGTGTTAAGGTTGATGACCCAACAGCACACCCAATCTCTGTTGATGTGTGAAGGGTAAGGAGGTGAGAATTAGATTTGTAAACCTAACACCACATTTCCTACTTTTTGTCACTTTGACCTTACTGGGATTAACAATGTTTTTGCAACATATACGTACACACACACATATGTATATATATATATATATATATCTTCTTGCAAAAAACTATGTTAATGCATCATTTAGGGTTGTTATCAAACTGTAAAAGGAAGAAAATATGACTCCAGTTCTGATTCCTACCTAACACTGGACTACTGCGTGGCTGGCCTGCTGATACTTCATGGGCTTGTGCTTCATCTTTGAGTCTTCTGCTCTGCAGCCAGCCAAACACAGATAGTTTGGTAATGGCTCCAAACTAAAGAACATTCCTCCTGATCTCAGTGGAACTCTGGTTTGTGGTCCACTTTTCCAGAGTTGTCGCCTGGTGCCTTAATGCCAGATAAAATCACTGGTGTTTCTGTGCTAGTAAGCTGGACTACTGAGTCCTGACTGTGAAAACATATACATGACAATTGCAGGGTGAGGCAACAATATGAAAGGCAAAGATTCTCAGTCACAAAAATAATCCTTTTCGTGACTCATGATATAAAAAGGATTCTTTTCTGTATCACACGGTCACAAAAATGGATACATAACAGTAAGTAAAACATATTTCTGGGGTATATTTCTAACATTGAAGTGCATATTGCACTTAAGGGTTCCATTCAGCCAGCTAAGTGTGGTAGTCTCTTTCTACAATGTCATTTTGTGGCTTTTGAAATTTCTGTTTAAGTAAAATGTAAACTAGATGGTGGCAAACGAAATGGAATTTTACCATACAAAACATGATTTCTTTTCTTTTCATACAGCTATCTTTTAGTGCTTACTGAACATGCTCAGAAACTATTTTTCAAAATTTTGAAATACAATAACTTAAAACGGCTTATTATGTTTTCTCCAGGTTAACAAAAGGCACATCTGTGGGCTAGTTCTTTCTGACTGAAAAATTCAGACCAAAATTCCACCCCATTTGGGCTGTAGGGAAGTGCAAAGAAAATCCCAGCAAAGTCAAAGAGTGACAAAATGCTTTTTGACCTCTTCAGAACTTGAAACCACACATCCTACCTGACTGTAACTTGCCAATCAGGAGATCTACAATGGTTGACAGTGCATGCAGATGTTCATGCAAATCCAATGAACAGTTGCAAAGTTATTAAAGTGCAAATGTTTGAGTTTAGCACTGAAGTGCCTACTCAGTCCTAAATATAGAGTGCGACCAAGCCCTTTAAAATATAAGTTGCAAAAGCTTTGTTAATGCTTGACTTTTAATAATGTCAGTCCTGTTTTGAAACTGCAGCGGGGACCGTGCGACTTTATGCTGCCATCTCCTCCTTCTCCTCATATTTTTGTCCCACCCACCCTCCCGACCCCAGCCTCTATTAAATATAGCTAAACCACACCCTGCTCCTCCACTCTCTCTTGATTGTCCTTCTTCCCAATTTTGGGCCAATCACCACATGAGCTAAACAGGCCCTTTCCCTGGTCCTTGCGTTTACCCTCTCATCCCTCTGATTACAATCTCCCTGCGAATCTTCACACATATCTTCTGCCTTTTGTTTTCTCTCCTTCCTGACTCCTCTTCCTTCTCTTCTTTCCCACTACCACTGTGTCTCTTAGCAGCTATGTCCCTCAATTGCTAAGTGCTTTCTAGCACTCTATCTAATACAGTCACCCACTGTTACAAAAATGCCAGATTACACCTTAAACAATATCTCAACAAGTAATTCAACATCACATTATACCGGCATGGCCCCAAATCAACCTCCGCTAATGTGCCAAGTGCTGCCTGCAACACAACACCATTACTCACAGAAGGTATGAATAAAGGTACAAATAGTGTACCTCCTTCCTTCTCCTCTCACAAATATGTTAAATACCAGTTCCATACCAAAGTACCTCCTACCCAAAAAACACACCTGGTCACAGGCACTAATAAACCTAAAAAGACAGGCCATATGTACGGCCTGGTAGCTATTGCTTCTCTCAAGGAATATATACCTTAGCCCTGGCCCCATGGCAAATGCAGCAGTCAGACCAAATGTAATGGCACAATCTAGCAGGCTTAGTGGCCTAAGCTCACCTCCATTAATATTTGCAGCCTCCTGGTGACTACTGATATGTTACAAGTCTGGGTCACACAACACACGCTGGATATTCTTTCAGTTGTTGAGACTTGCTTAATCCTAGGATCCTTGATACAGCCATTCAGCTCCCAGGGTATACCTCTTTAGATTTAACAGGATAGGCAAATGAGGGAGGATAAGTTCTCTATATTAAGAAGCACATCAGGTCTGAAATGTTACCTCCCATTACCACTAACTGCAGAACCCAAATTCTAATGATAAGAGTACTACTTGGCCTCAAATGCCAAAACCATAGCTGTGGTATCATTTATATCCCTCCCAGGACCAACCTAGCAGCTTCAAAATTATTCAGAACTACCTTGCAGATTTCCACCACAACTCAGAACTAATAATGATGGGGGATTTTAATAACCTGACATCCCCAAATGCTGCTCCTTATAAAGATGTACTATTAGCTCTAAACATGACACAAACTGTGAGCTCCCCAATGTGTGTAAACTACCGTCACTTGAACAGGTTCACTGATCAGCTGGATTATCACCAACCAGCCAGAGAGAATAACTCACACAACTGTCCCCCGGATTCCCTCAGTGACCACTCTCCCATCCTTCTTAGCTAGTGAAATAAGTCCCCAAGGTACCTACTAGAACAGTCATGAACATGTTATTAAAAAAGTTAAACTGGCTGTTTTGAAATCACACCTTGAAGGACAAGACTGGAGTTTCATAGACAATACAGCTGACACTGAAAGATCACTAGAAGGGTTCATACATAAATTCAATGAATTCTGTAATATCTTTGCTCCCATCACAAAATGAAGATATGGGACTCCTGTAACTCTTGGATAACCCCCCAACTCTTAGAAACAATGAAAGACAGAGATGAGCTATGGGCTAAAGCTAAAACAACCGGCTTCCTGGTCGACACACAAAGATACAAAACTGGCTGCAACAAATGCACCTGGGCAATCACACAGGCAAAAGCCAACATTTCAGAAATGAGCTTACAAACCCTGGGGTGACAGCCATAGGTTCTGGGAGAACATTAAACCCTCTCTGGTAAAACTAATAAATCTCCCCTCACCATACTAAAGGTGATCGGTACCCTCACCCAGAACCCCAGTGTTATCGCAAATACATTTAATAAGGTATTCACTGACCTCAGCAGTGTTCTTCCATCTGATTTCCTATGAGCAACAACAATCCAGTGGAGAAGCCTTTATCATGTTCAAATTCCACACCCCCTTCTACCTGAAAATCATCAACCCAGCAATAGTGAAAAATACCTTGTTAAAGCTCTTGGCAAGTCAAGAGCCAGTAGCACACACTAGATCTCAAGCTCGTTAAGCTCACTCTTCATACCATCCTCATTCCCTTACTAAAATCCTAAACTTATCCCTTAACACTGATAAATTCACCCAATAATGGAAAGCAGCAATGGTCACACCCATCCACAAAAACAGCGACCATACCCTCCTCTCTAATTACAGGCCTACATCAATACTTCCCATCCTTTCAAAAGCACTAGAGTGCATAGTATTGGATCAATTGGCAGACTTCCTAGACAAACATCAGCTATAATGCCATCAGCAACACAGCTTCTGGAAGCAACATAAGCAACATAGCAGTAGAACCACCCTTGTTGAATGTACGGCTTTATTCACAATGCTCTAGATGAGGGTCTTAGTGGGGCAACCTATATCTACATCACCAAGGTCTATGACACTGATAACCATGAATTGCTTCTGAACCAGCTCTCTGGGATGGATCCATCTGCTGAATCTGTTTCTGGTTCAGAAGCAATCTTACAGGGTGAACATAAACAGTGAAAATTCAATCTGTCCTCTTAGATAGTTGGCCTGCTACAACCGGGGTGCTCCACAGCTCAGTTCTTGGCCCATTACTCTTTAGTTTGTTTCTAAACCATCTCCCCTGGCAGTAGATGACAATGTCTTGTTATACACAGATGATGCCTTTTTCTACTCATGTCACTGTGACCCAGAGGAACTTGAGATTCAAATGCAGTCAAATTTCTCCACAGTTGAACAATGGTTCCTCAAGTCCAAGTTACTACTCAACTACAAGAAAACAAAAACTATGATGTTCACATCTGCCCATAATAAACACAGATCCTACCAACTACAAATTTGCAACAATCACACTTCCCCTCTTGAGATGGTACAAAACTTCAAATATCTAGGTGTAACATTTGATAGCACCCTCTCATTCTCCCTACATATTGATATGGTTACAAACACTGTTAATGCTAAGCTGGGTCTACTCTACCATAATGAACACTGCCTCACCAATGAAGCTCTAAAATTTCTGTCTCTTGCTCAGTGCTGTCAACTATTGATTACAGCCTAGTTGTATATGGGGCGCAACTCCACTGTTTTGCAGTAGGTCAAGACTATGCTTAACAAAGCCTGTAGGCTGGTGCTGGGTGCAGACAGGCTGACCCACACCTGTGCGCTATATGCACAATCTGGGTGACTTAGTCTGGGAGTAGACTACAATATCAGGTCTGCCTTCTGGTCAAAAATCCATCCTTGGACTTACCCCCACCAGAGTGTGAAATCTGATCAACACATCCTACTGAACCAGAAATACAAGAGGTGTAAACAACCACAGCCTGAAAATCCCCTTCTGCTGAACTGCTCAAAGCCAACAATCCTATGAATACTATGTTAAACTTCCTAGGGAAGACTTTCATGAGGAAATCAGGCTGTGCCTATTTAAGTCTAAGCTGCAGGTGCCTCTAGTTTCTGCCTGTGCATGCGACTATGGGTGCTAGCCACCCTGACACCACCGCATTTCCCTATCCTCCCAGTCTATTTTCCCCCCTCACTCCCCCCAACCTAGGTCATCTGGTTTCACTACAACCCATTCTCTCCATTCTGACCATATCACATCCAGCTTCCTCCTAAGCCATCTCACCTCTTGCCCAAGCTTATCTCCTCAGCTCACTTTCTCCTCCTCCTGTCTATCTTCCCTCCTCCCATTTTTTCCTCTCCCTCACTTCCCTACCCCCTTGTCCTCCTCATGCTTCTGTGCTGTCAACTATCTTGATTACAGCCTAGCTGTATTCTGGGACTACAACACACACTGCTCTGCAGCAGTTTCTTGATCATGCTCCTGTTATTTCTTTCACCCTCCATCCCCACTCCTTTGGAACTACTTCCCTCTACCCTCCCCTTTGGCTCATGCACCCATTCCACTCCTTTCATCCTCCCTCACTCTCCATCTCCTTACTCCTGCCTCACTCTGCACTTTTCTCAATGTTATAAAAGTGTAACTTGCTTTATAACCTCTTGCACTAGATAAAAGAACAGTTGTTCAAACCTGTTCTTGCTGTGTCTCCAATTTGTTATAACCATTGATTAATGCATATTCTGTATCGTTGGTCTTGTATTTTTCCCTTGTAGCTCACCCTTAAAGTGAAATTGCTGCCATTTATTGTCTGTTTTGTAATTGACGTGACTTGTCTCTGTTTTTGTAATTTGACGTGGAACCTCTGTAAATGAGCCTCTGGCTCAAAGGTATTTCTGAAAATAAATAAATAAATATATAAATAAATAAATACATAAATACAATGCTTCAGTTAGGGTCAAACCAACAAATGTTGGGAAATGAGTCATTAGGGTTTCTATCCCTAACACCCGCCTTCCAAACCAGGCAGGAAAGCTGGTGGTGGGGTGTGCCTTGGGCTTCTCAAGCCTAACACTCGCCTTTCCATCTGTAAATACTATTAGATGTGTAGACATTATGAGAATGACATGAGCATTAGTCCAGAGAAGCCCAAGGAAACCCCACACCTTCTGTCCTGCCTAGTTTGGGAGGGTTGGTGTTAGGTTGAAACCCTAATGCATCATTTCCAACTTTTGTCACTTTGACCCTAACTGGAGCATTAATGAAGTTTTTGCAACTTATTTCCTTACTTTTTGAGATAGCATTATAGTATTCTTATTTTACTGTGGAGTGCACTGCCTTCTGGGCCCTGCACTCCCCATCCATCTGTAGATGCATATGTGAATGAAGCTGCAAAATACCAGAGCCATCCTGCCTGTGCTTCCATTATAGGACAACAGTGACCAAATTGTGAGCATAACCATCTTAATACCCTACCTCATGTACCCACGCATGAACATTTTCGAATCCTCACCAAAATGTAATTTTGCACAATTACAACACCATGCTGTTACTACAGGTGCAAAACATTTTGGGCAGAAGTGAAAAAATGACAGCTGTGACATATATGAGGTGGGTATTAAGAAGGCTTTATTAAATGTCTGGGGTCAAAATATTTAAAATGTCCAAAGTTATGAGTGTGTGTAGTGAAATTGCAATGAATGGTCATAACTTTGGGATTTTTCATATTTTGACCCCAAATTTTCAATAACTTTCTTATGGCACCACCTCATAACAAAAGGCAGAAAATAATTTCCAAATCCCATCTAAAACATGAATTTGCTAAGTGACCATGAAATTCTGCCCAAATGTGTTTTCACCATTAGCATGGAATGGTGTTGTAGTTGAGACACCATGGCTGATTTAAAGGCCTACCCCCCACCCCCATAATAATATGTATCTATATCAAATGTTTACTTGAATTTCACTGTATGCACTTCTGATAAGTTTCACTGTATCTGTTTGCTCTAAGTACTGTATTAGTCATTGTACTATGTCTCTGTTTTCTGTTATGAAGTGGAGCCTTTGTAAATGAGTCCCTGACTCAAATGGTTATAATTCCTAGGCTTTAATAAAATAAAAAAAATAAAAATAAAATCACCATTCAAGCAGGAGTTATGTAATGATAGTCCTGTTGTTCATGAGGTAGGTTCCCAAAAGGCCATATGGAATATTTGGGGTCAAAATCTCAAAAATGGCTAAGTTATGAATAAAAGTTGAAACCTCCATTGAAATACATTGAACCACATTTACCTTAGTTTCTCATATTGCAGTCTCTGGTTCCAGCAGCAAGACATGTCTTCAGTCAGAGAGTGAGTCTTGAATCTGCAACCTGTTCAGGTGAGTGAGGGTGTGTGGGGTGTACTGGGTGATGTGGGGTGGTGGGTGCTAAGTGGGAGGTGAATGGTGGTGGGGCTGATCAGCAGAGGACCATTTTTCTTTTACAAGTTTAAAACAAACACAAAACATTCAGGCACTGTTTTCTTCATTTCAGGTTCCAATGGAGATGTGAGGGTGGGGTGCCACTAGACACCAGGGATCTAAAATTTACCAATGGGGATGGTGATCAGTGGGTGGGAATAACACTTGACACCAAGGAAATGGGCAATGGTGATCGGTGGATGGAAGGGTGCCACTAAATATGAAGGAAATACTGTTTACAAAACTCTGAAAGCTGTGATAACTGTTATGGCATAAATCCCTTTAAAAGCTAAACCTTCTTGCTCACTGGTTAATCATCAAGATTTTCTGTAATATGCTAGCTCTCCCACACCTACATTTCAGCCCCCAACCACCGGAAACACACACTGTCCCACAACGGGTAGAGAATCGCCACTGATGAGAGACACACCACAACAGGTAGCATGACAGGCAGCTGTCTCTAGACATTCACAACAGATCTCCCCTATGCATAATGCTTCACTCCCAGTCACTGTTGCAGCACATTTGGGATCATCGGAAAAGAGTGAGTAAACAAGGGGATCCCACTACATTTCTTTCATTTTCTGTTATACTCTGCTCTCCAGCAGCTAGATATTCAGGCCCTCCAACCCCGACAACACAAACAGTTCCATGGTGCAGAGATTGCAACAATGACACATATTGCAAAAGTGAGTGTGAAAGGCAGCTCCCTCTTCACATTCACATCAGATCTCCCATGCACACTGCTTCACTCCGGTCACTGTTGCAGCACTTTCTGGATTTTGGGGGATGAGTAAAGTAAGCTAAGGGGTCCCACTTAATTGTTTTATTTTGGAGACACAGCACACTCTCGCTTTCCACCCGGGTGGGGTCACTAACAGGAATGCAGGGCACCCTCCAGGCCACCACAAATACAGGACACCCATTGTTCCTGATAAAACTTGTTTACTCAGGCTCTCTCTATCTAGTGCCTGCTGCACTGCTGACTTGCTGGCTCTCACTCTTTAGGGAACGCTCATGTGTGGGACAGTCATGGGACTCTGTGTACCATTAGTGGGGTTGGGGGCATGGGAACGGAAAATCTGACCACTCTTCTGTCTCAGCCTCTATCTCTTTCTGCTCACTGTCTCCTCTTGCGCCTATATTACACTGTTGCACTGAGGGGAGGAGAATGGGGATGGGAACAGGAATGCAAGGCACCCTCAGGGCACTGCAAATGCAGGACACCCTGTCAAGATTCGTCACTGCAGGTCGCGGTGAACTCATTCCCACTGCCACCAACCCCACACACATATTCAGGGATGCCAGACATGCAAGGCTGTGCACATTAACATGGACATGGACAGAGAGGACGGAGGCAATAGTTCGATGTCAAGCCTGATATTGTTTCAGCCTCTTACTGTCCATCTCCTCTGCCCCTCTCTCGCTTTCTGTCTCTCAGTTTCACAGGCAAGGCAAGGCAAATGTTATTTATCTGGTAACAAATCCCGGAGGCTCTGGGCACGATACAATCTGAATACAGCAATTAAAAGATAATAAAATAGCATATAATAATACTTAAAACACAATAATGACGGGTTAAATATTTACTAAAATATAAAACCATATAGTTCTGATACTACCAGACTGTGTCCAGGAATGCCTGGCTAAATAGATAAGTCTTAAGTGGGCTTTAAAACCTCAACTGAAGGGGCCTCGATTACTGACGAAGGCAGCGAATTCAGGAGGATGGGGCCAGCAACACTAAAAGCTCTGTCACCTGCAGTTTTAACTGCATCCTGGGAATCACCAGGAGGCCTCTAGAGGAGGATCAAAACAAGCGGATCCGGACTGCAGGTGATACAAGGTCCAAAATACAGCACTCCTCTACTTGGTGCCACACAGGACATAAACTTTATTACATAATAGAGCAGATGCTACAATCAGCCAAAAACAGGAAACTGCAATGCAGAACCCCGACCAGTTTTGCACTACCAGTACGTCATCAGGGGTGGTCCATCATTGCCTAATGCACTACATAAATAGGATGCCATTTAAAGCAACAGTACATCTGTTTAGACACATCATTAATAATGAATATAAAACAAACAAATCAATCATTTGGAATGTAAATGATCATAATGTACAGTAAATATAAACACCAATGTGGTACCAAAGCACTCTAAATACAAAAAGTGCTAAAAACACAGCAAAACACAGAAAGCAGAAATTCAATAAATAAATGTATACTATACTAGAATATAGTTCATAGAGTCCTGAGTGTGTAATGTAGAACTTCTTGCAATTGGGGCATAGTTGCATCATATATACCTAAAAAGAAAATTATAGAAAAAAGAGAAAAAAAATATATATATATAAATACACACACATATGTATATAGACAGTATGCAAACATTTGCATATTAATTTCTATATCAAAATACATGTTTAATCTAAATTCTGAATAAGACAACAAAGGCACTTTTAGGGAGCACTGCAATACCCAGGGAAAGAAAGAATGCATATAAAAGAAACATTACAGGAAAATCATTTCTTCCTTTTCAAACAAGGCATTAGATCTATCCTTTCATTTAATCTGGGAGCTACTAAAGCTCCCAAAGTATAGGTCCAATAGGATTCTCTATACTTAAGTTTGTCATCTAGGTCACCTCCTCTTGGTCCCAGTCTGACAACTTCCAGACCACAACATTTGAAAACCTGATCTTGATTCCCAATACTGGTTCTACTGCAGTGGATAGCCAATGTACTTCTAGTGTCATTATTGGCTCAAGAGCTAAAATGTTCTCCCATGTGTATTTTAACTGCCCTTGTTGTTTTACTAATATAAAATGCCCCACATTGGCATGTGGCTAAATAAACCACATTCTCTGTGTTGCATGTTATAAAGTCCCTGATCTCATAGGATGTACCACTATTGCAGCTGGAAAGATATTGCACTTAAGTATCAAACTGCAAAATTTGCAGTTACCACAGATGTGCATACCTTTAGTGAGTGGGGGTCTACGTATGGTGTCACTTTCTGATGGTGCATAGCTATGTACCAACCTGTCTCGAGGTTGGGCCCTCTTTATACACCATTCCGGATCTAGATTTTGTAACCTCTACTAACATAGGAGCACCCTGTAGAATATTCCAGCTGGCATTAATGATGTCTCCAATTTCTTTAGTATGCCTAGTATATGTTGTAACAAAATTCATTCTGGGATCTTCCTTTTCTTAGTTTTTGATCCCAGAAGATCCTTCTCTCTGTTTTGCCTACTTCTTTAAATGTTTCCTGTACTGTATGGTAAGCATAACCACATTCCAGAAATCTATCACAAAGATCCATATCACTAGTCAAGTATAGTATAGTATACATTTATTTATTGAATGTGTGCTGCCTGTGTTTTGCTGTGTTTTTAGCACTTTTTTGTAAATTGGGGTGCTTTGGTACCGCATTGGTGTTTATATTTATTGTATATTATGACCATTTACATTCTGAATGATTGATTCATTTGTTTTTATATTTTTATTAATGATGAGTCTAAACAGATGTACTGTTGCTTTAAATGGCATCCTATTTTTGTAGTGCATTAGGCAATAATGGACCACTCCCTGATGATGATGTACTGGTAGTGAAACCGGCGGGGTTCTATGCTATAGTTTCCAGTTTTTGGCTGATTGTAGCATCTGCTCTATTATGTAATAAAGTTTATGCCCTGTGTGGCTTCAAGCATAGGAGTGCTGGATTTTTATTTTTTTTACTCGTTTATACTTCATGCACCCTCCTATAGCAATGGAGCTGTTTTATTGTTTCGAACGTGTAATTTTTTCTAGCATGCTCACTGTGGCTTGGGACTAGGGCATTGTTATCGGCAGACTGTGCCATTTTTAATCACCATATGGAGTGTTTTTCAGTTCTACAGAACCAGAAGTTGAGGACAAGGGAGCTTCCGAGTGTGGCTAAGAGAAGTATCAGCACCATCGGAGACCACCCATTATTTGATCTCATCTTTAGGTTAGTCTGAATAGCTCTGTATCAACTTGGTAATAACCTCAAATGTAATAGAAGACATCCTTGTTGGTGATTCTACAGTATCCTTTATGATGTTTGCATACGCAGCAGTGGAAGAAGCTGATTTGTTCCAAGATACAGATGTAGTACTTCACAGCGAAGATAGAATGCTGGTGCTACAAGTGCACCAGAAGAACTGGACATAAAAAAATCTTTCATAGACATTGAAAGAGCTGTACTTAGAGGTTGTAGGCATTATTGGGGAAAGATTACTTTAGAAGATACCTCTGGTAGGCCTCTCCCTAGCGCCTCACGGGTCATTAATAAACCTAGATATGGCTGGGACAGAGTATCTTTTATATCTGATTGGCATAAATCCTCCAATTGGGGACCGATGCATTAATAAATACTGTGATTCAAGATTATGATGCTCAGAAAGAACAAGTCACATCTGATATTAAAGATAGAGTAGAAATTGTATTTAAGGCTAGTCCTTATTTCGTTGTCTTTGAAAAGAGTCTCTGAAAAGAGACTATAAGAGAACATACAAAAGGAGGAAAACAAGACAAAAAGGTCAGGTTGACAAAATGTGAAGGGGACAGGCAAGACTGTCTACATAATAGGATGTGGGATTGGAATATGAACAAACAGAATAAACATAGGTACTCTGGAGGCCATAGAACCAGGAGAGTGGAGCAGCCACCATAGAGATACAACCAAAATCCATACTAGACATAGGAATGATTCACCTAACTACAATACATCGGCTAGTGAATCTGAACAAGAGGATTTTACTAAGGGACTCAGATCATTTGGACATATGACGATCGGTTCAGTTCGGGAATCTGTTCTGGAACAGAGAGTTTTGAGAGGCAACCATCAGGTCCAAGTACCAACTCATACAGGACCAAACCAACAAGGAGTGGTGGGCGGAAGGATAGGAATAAGAACAAGAGGCAAGAAGGGGAAATAACATCTAACAATATAGTGATTAACATTTCAGATGTCTAACTAAATGAGAACCAATTATTGGTGGTCCTACAAAAGGGATTATCATTTGTGCCAACCCAGGACTCAACACCTTTGAGCTTTATTTGGATCTTCATTGCTTTACAAGAAATTTAAATCTGAAAGCATATTTTAATAGACCAATTACGTGTCAAGGCAGGATTGGTGGTAATAACTCTGAGGACATTAATGTAACAATAATGTCAGAGGTAAGACAGTTTAAACCACATTCCACCTTTATGCCCCATATAATGATGCGGTAAAGGTGTTTGAATCAGCCTATGAGAGACAATTTAGTGCCCTCCTTGAAAGGGACACTGGACCTGTTTAAATATTATAGCAGCTGAAGCTGAGGCACTGAAAACTCTTGAATGTAATAAAGATCTGACTATCAAACCTGCTGATCAGGGCAGATCAGTGGTGGTTATGTCCACATTTAAATATATAGCTGAAGTGAAAGACAGTTAATGGATGTGGAATTTTACCAGTTACTGACCTCTGACCCAACAGAAAGGTTTAAGTGGAGACTGATACATTGCTTTTGAATCAGAAAGTGAGGGTTTGATAGACCATGGAGAATTCTTGTATCTTACTGTAGAACATCCAATAAGGGCAGGTATATACACTCTACCAAAGATACATAAAAATCTGCAGAATCATCTGGGACATCCTATTGTGGCAAGTATAGGTTCCTTGGTTGAGCCTATTTCTAAATATGTGGATTTCCACATTAAGGACTATGTTATAGCCCTGCCATCCTATTTGAGGGATACAGGCCAGATGTTGGAAGTCCTGGAGGATATGCAAACTGATATAAGTTGGTATCTTGTTTCAATGGATATTAATTCATTATACACCAACATACCCCATGATGGGGGGCTTGAGGCATTAGATTATTGGTGGCAACAAGATGACAAAATGTATCTTGGTAGAAGGAATTTCCTTTTGGAGTGTGCAGAACAGGTTCTCACAAAGAATTATTTTCTGTTCCAAGATTCATATTACTTGCAGATCAAGGAGACGGCTATGGGCGCAATTATTGCACCCAATTATGCCAACCTCTATTTGGGCAAGTGGAAAACAAATTATCTTTGATAGCTAGAGCAATCCTTTTTACAAATAGGATTGACATCTGGCATTGTTATATTGATGACATCTTTATGGTGTGGCGTGGCACTCTAGAGGAATTACAGGCATTCGTTATGTATTTGGAAGCAAGTAACGAGAATTTGCATTTCTTGGTCCAGCATCATTCCATTCAGTCTCCTTCCTGGATCTTAGAATTAGTAAACAACATGATGGGTGTCTTGGAACCAATTTATATAGGAAGGAGACTGATGGGAATTCTTTGATGTTAGCATCTAGTTGTCACCGCACCACATGATTACTAATATACCCGAGGCCCAAATGCTGAGAGTCAGACAAAACTGCAGTAATGATTTGGACTACCTGACTAGTGGCATGGATCTTTCGATAGATTTTGGAACGTGGTTATGCTTACCATACAGTACAGGAAGTATTTAGAGAATTAGGCAAAATAGAACAAAGGGATCTTCTGGGATCAAAACTAAGAAAAGGAAGATCCCAGAATGAATTTTTTTTTTATATACTTTTTTTGCCCCTCCTCTCTCCGCCGATCGTCCACCCGGTCACGGACCCCTTAGCTGCGGCACCCATATGAGCTGTACTCCGGACCCCTGGTTACCCCCCAGGGTGGAGATGTGGCACCCATCCCCTTTGGGGTACCACGAACAACGGATAGGACGGGAGTCGGCCTGGGAGCCGATAGCAGCCCGAGGGGCGGCATCATTTAGGCGGCGAGAGGTGGGTTGAGATTTCTCCCTTAGAGGGGTGGAACGTGCAATGATGCCAGTGTCCATCCCGCCCTTAGAAACCTTTCTGTCCTGTATTCTGAGGTACTCCTGGTCTCCACCAGGTGTCCCCATGCATCAGTGACATCCTGCACCCTCCCGGAGAAGAAGAGCAGTCGTGGGACGCTGGATCCTTCTCCCCGGCCGGCCCTCCGATGACCCTGAGCTCGCTCCCAAACCCAGGTCACCGGCTTCGTAAGCAGAAACTAACTGCCATGCTGCAGGCCGGTAGAATGAATTTTGTTACAACATATATCAGGCATACTAAACAAATTGGAGACATCATTAATGCCAACTGGAATATTCTATAGTGTGCTCCTATGTTAGTAGAGGTTACAAAATCTAGACCCAATGGAGTATAAGAGAGGGCCCAACCTGTGAGACACCATCAGAAAGTGACACCATACGTAGACCCCCACTCACTAAAGGTATGCACATTTATGGTAACTGCAAATTGTGCAGTTCGATACTTAAGTGCAATATCTTTTCTAGCTGCAATAGTGGTACATCCTATGAGATCAGGGACTTTATAACATGCAGCACATAGAATGTGGTTTATTTAGCCACATGCCAGTGTGGGGCATTTTATGTTAGTAAAACAACAAGAGCACTTAAAATACGTGTGGGAGAACATTTTGGTTCTAGAGCCAATAATGACACTAGAAGCACCTTGACTATCCACTGCAGTAGAATCAGTATTGGGAATCAAGATCATGTTTTCAAATTTTGTGGTCTGGAAATTGTCAGAATGGGACCAAGAGGAGGTGACCTAGATGACAAACTTAAGTATAGAGAATCCTATTGGATCTATACTTTAGGAGCTTTAGTAGCTCCCAGATTAAATGAAAGGATAGATCTAATGCCTTGTTTGAAAAGAAAGAAATGATTTTCCTGTAATGTTTCTTTTATATGCATTCTTTTCTTTCCTGGGTATTGCAGTGCTCCCCTAAAAAGTGCCTTTGTTGTCTATGTTTGCATACTGTCTATATACATATGTGTATACTGTATATATATATATGTTTTTCTTTTTTCTATAATTTTCTTTCTAGGTATTTATGATGCCCTTGATTGCAATAAGTTCTACATTACACACCTAGGTCTCTATGAACTATATTCTAGTATAGTATACATTTATTTATTGAATTTGTGCTTTCTGTGTTTTGCTGTGTTTTAGCACTTTTTTCTATTTAGGGTGCTTTGGTACCACATTGGTGTTTATATTTACTGTATATTATGACTATTTACATTCTGAATGATTGATTCATTTGTTTTTATATTCTTTATGAATGGTGAGTCTAAACAGATGTACTGTTGCTTTAAATGGCATCCTATTTATGTAGTGCATTAGGCAATGATGGATCACCCCTGATGGCGTACTGGTAGTGTGAAACCAGTCAGGGTTGTGCATTGCAGTTTCCTGTTTCCTGTATCATCGGCATAACAATGAAACTCCAAGCTGCATTTTAATGATCCCACCCAGGGTAGCATGTACGGGCAAACAACATTGGTGACAAGACCGAACCCTGAGGTACCCCACAAGACAGAAGGCTAGGAGAGGAGGAGAAATTCCCATCACCATCCATTGCCTCCTGTTTGAGATAGGACTCAAACCAGCAGATGACAGTGCCGGTGAGTCCACAGAATTCCCTTAGGTGGTTGAGCAACATGCAACAGTCTACCTTGTCAAAGGCTGAAGAAAGATCCAGGAGAATGAGATGTCCCTCTCCTCAGTCTCTCACCCTGAGGAGATCATTGTGCACCCAAACTAATGCAGTTTCTGCACAGTGTCTGGCATGAAATCCAGACTGGAGCGGCTTGTAGATATCAAATGCCGCAAGGTGTTCTCCCAGCTGATACACCACAACCATTTCAACAACCTTACCCAAAAATAATAGGTTGGAGACAGGTCGGTAATTCTTTCTCGGCGTCAGGTCTAACGATGGTTTCTGCAGAAGGGTCTCACCAGTACCTCCTTCAAGTCATTTGGGAAGACCCTCTGACAAAGAACACCGGACAATCAAGGTGAACACCGGCCAACAGTGTTAACACATCCTATTAAGAAACAAGTCGACATTGGGTCCGTCTCACAATATGTGTGCTTCAACCCTCAAGGCCACCTCTATGACATCGACCACCTCCACTGGTTTAATATCCTTCTAACCAGGCGTAGTGCTATGTAGACAAACCAGATGACCACTGTTAGCATATACTATGGCTCGCTGGTGGAAATCCTCGCTTGATGGCAGACACCCTGTCTGAGAAGAACCGAGCAAACTTATTGCACAAAGACTCAGAAAATGCCTTTTTGTGCTCTAGACAGGCAGGATGTAATAACCTGTCCACAGCCTGAAAAAGCATAGCTGATCAGTTTTTCTCAGCGGCAATCTCCTGGACAGGAACACTGCCTTCTTATGATCGATTGCCCTCGTGCACACACTGTAGTGTGCACAGGGCCAGTTTGTTCACCTCCAGCCCAGTCCTCCACCAGCAGCACTCTAACCCCCCGATGCTTGATCTTCAATGTCTTGAACTCCCTGTCAAGCCATGGGACCTCAAGTGAGAAAAATCTAGGTCATACATGGACTGGTGCAAGGGAGTAGAGTGCCCCAGCCATCATCCTATTATAGGTGATGACTGCTTCACCCACTCCCCTGCATGCACTGCCCACACTAGATAGGTCAACTACTGCCAGAAAACCTCCGGGGTCAAACCCCTCAATGGGTGGTAGCTTACCATCTTTGCAGGGGAGGGATCTCGGGGAGGGGCCCTGAGCAGGTAGTACACCATACAATGATTGGACCAACTAACCTGATCAGTCTTGAGGTTGTCAATCTCATGCCCCAGCGAGAAGACCAAGTCCGACCTGTGATCCCCCGATGAGTCATGGTATTAACTGCTTGTGACAGGACCAGTGATGACATCAACTGGAGGAAGTCATAACCCAACCTAGGTGATTTGTTCTCAGCCCATACATTGAAGTCCTCCAGGACCAAACACCTGGGGACCTCCAATGTCTCACTGGTGACAAAATCAGCTACTTCCTGTAGGAATTCTCCAGCCATGCCAGGCAGATGGTAGACCAGTAGAATCCTGCAGCTGCACCTGGGCCACCACAGATGGCCATACAGTCAAAGAACTCGGAGTTCTCACTGGGTGCATGGTGAGCCAACTCAAATCTAAAACAGATGGCCACTCCCCTGCCCCTGCATTCCTCTCTGGAGCAGTGAGTAAGTGTACCGGGGGTGAACTGTGGCTCTAGAACCAGCCTGCATCGTCCCCTCAACAGGTCTCCATAATGCAAGCCAGATCGTAACGATGAAACCAGATCCGTAATAATTACAGCCTTATTTCTGATCAACCTGGCATTGCATAGCACTGCCCTCGTGGGTTGGTGGACAGTTTAGCCCTTTTGGCTACCTGCCCACTCAGTCTCATGGGAACACTGGGGACAGGGACCAAGCATGTCTGGCGTAGCTCAAGGGCCCGTCAAACCCTAGGGTCACCTTCTACACCCAACCACCTCAATCCTGCCCACCTCTACTGTGCATGGGTGCCCCACAGGACATATGCCACACTCCCACTTGCTCACTCTGGAATTTACATGACTGCCAGTAGACTTTCTTTCCTCTACAAATAGAAAGATATGGGAAGAAGCTGTGAAAAGGCTTTTTCTGTGTGTCCCAGATCCTTTTCATCACTTGTGATCCTTTTTCATTTGAATGAGAAAGAATTCATGAAAAGGATCTTAGCAAGTGATGAAAAAGGATTTAAATAGTTACAAAGAAATGTTCAGAGGGCATGGGAGGTATACAAAAATATTAAGTGAAACTCATCAGTTCCCAATGAGCAAGGTATATGTTTGTATGTCTGTAAAAGACATCCCTGGACAGCGTTATGACAATTTGTTGTGTGAAAAAAAGAAAACAATATGGCAGATCATGAAAAGGATTGGTCCCTTCACAAAAAAAGAATCCTTTTGTGAGGCAAAACTTTGTCAAACTTTATCCCTCTATCCTGGAGAGTGATTATCCTTTGAAAATAATGGGAACTTAAAAACTTAATAACTTTGAAACAGATTAATATTTTTTCACCAAACATATGCATGGTAGTTCTGTTGCCCAAACTGTTTCTACCATAAAACATTCAAACCAAAAGTCCACACCATCTGTGCACAAGGCAATGAGGAAAAACTGCAAAAAGTGATGACTTTTAAAGTTTTTGCACTATCTGATCTCAAAATCTGCATTATCTAGCAAGAAATGAAATTTCTACCTCAAGAGATTTAATTCCACAGGACAGTGCATGCCAAAGTTTGTGCAAATCCATTAATCAGTTGCAATTTTATTAAAATGCAAAATTCAAGGTTTAACACTAAATATGCTACTCAGCCCTAACTATCGGGCATGACCGTGTCCTATAATATATTATTTAATTAGGGTTGAGTAGGGTGTTCAAGGTTAAGTCCCTAACTTTGCACATTAATATTTTTGGCACCATTTTGACGAAATGATCTGAAATGTAATATGCTGTCTATGAGGCAAGGTCTTGATATGTGGAAATTTTGGTGATGGCAGGTTGTGCTGTTTCTGAGATCTGCAAATGTCATTTTTCATAAAAGGCTAACTTTTTTCCTATACTTAACAGTTTTTTGCTTTCTCGCCTACAGCCTACATGTAAGGCAGTTTATTACACAGACATGCAGGGAACATCTGTCATGTCCTAAGTCAGTGCTTTGATTTCATGCCACTTGACTCGTATGGCACCAAACATTTTATTTCTGTGCCAACCACCATCTTGTTGATTTTTTCCACCAACTAGCATTGAAAATACATAAAAATGCTGGCATTTTAGGAAACAAACAGATCCTAGCTAAACTGGTTCCCAAATTTAGCTACATTCTATTGTTTTTTTTTTTTAAATAAGGGCCAGAAATACCTTTTCTGTATACCCAAAATCCCGGTGGCCAGCTTAGTAGAGGAGCCCTTCACCTGCATTCTCTGTATGAAAACAATGGGTCTTTCTTGACTTCTGCAGCTGCAGCTGGAACTCATGCTGCAGGCTGCAGTGAAGGAGTGAGACACCATTTCCCTTGTGTCATAAGTGCTGAAGTGCTAACCCGACTTAACTTTGGTTGCTGCTGTAGAGTTTACAGGAGTCGATGAACAGCGCTCTGATCAGCAGGAGAAAGACACTGAGGCACACGCCAGTCATATTTCTTTACATCCTAGGGCAGCCTGTTTTCTTAGGATACCACTGTGCAGAAACCTGCCTCAGATGTTCTGTGAATATATATGACCAGAAATTATTTTTGCTAGGAAGGAGGAGGAGGCATATCTGGCTCCTGTGTCCAGATTCACTCTCTCTGGCAGGTCAAACATCAAAATAGTAGCAGTTAGCCAGACAGACCACTGTTCAGACTGCAATTCTCCAACATGCTAATCTACAGGCTTCCTATGGCTTTGGCTGTAATTTTTAAAAATGGGGACAATTATGAATTTAATTTTTGCTGCTGGCTGCCTTTTTCTCCCCTTCACAGATATTCATTAGAGTATGTTCAGACAGATTTGGAGGTGAAACATCTTGCTGAAAAAATGTTCCCTGACAGACTGCTTTACTGCTGGCTGAGATAGCTACAGTGGTTGAGGGCACATTTTCACCCTGTTCAACTGGCTCAGCATCAGACCCAGCTCCCAACCTATGATTTGCCCATTCCATTGTCAACAGATTCTGCTGGTACCTCTCTGCACAGCAGACAAAGCATAGCCATGCTGAACTGCAGTTAACTGACTCAGGGCCAGATTAAGATAACCTAGGGCCCTATGTCCAATAGAAATCTGTGGCCCTTCTTGCCATGACTATGCCCTTTGCCACAAAGGGATCCTGTCGCAGACTGTAAGGCACCTTGGGAATCCATTTATATGCAAACTGTATCTCATGTTAGGATACAGTTTGTAAGAAATATGGGCAACAGAATACAAATCAAAATTCATACCCTTCTGCTCCTCTCTCATAGAAGTTGTCAGTGGATAAGGCCCACTGGGACCACCTAGTGCAATCTGTTAATCCTGTCTATAGCCTCCTCATTAGCCCCTGTAAGTCCTCAGATTTTCCCCATGTTTGTCTTGGTGATAGGATTCCTTTGTGCCTATTCTACACTTTTTGAAGCCTGTAATCATTTTAGCTTCCACCGCTTCCACCAGGAGTCTGCTTCAAGCTCCCATCACCTTGTCTGTAAAGAAAAGTTCCTGACATTCCCCTCAGTCCCCCTCCAGTTTTATTGTATGACCCTGGCTCTTATACAAGTGTTCCTCTGGTAAATACTCCGTTCCCATACCTTTTCACACCCATGATTTTATATGTCTCTATCATGTCTCCCTCTCCTCCTCTCTTCTAGAAAGTACAATGCTTAATTCTCTGAGTCTGTCCTCATAGTGCTTTAGGTGCAGGCCCTGCACCATCTTGGTTCTTCCTTTGAACACTTTAAACCCTGTCTATGTCCTTTCAGAGGTAGGGCCTCCAGAACTGTACTCAGTACTCAAGGTGAGATCTCACCAACTTTGTGACATCCCTTCTTCTGCTGGTGAATCCTCTGCCTATGCACCCCAGCATCCTGCTGACTTTCCCCACCACCTTGTCACACTACTTAGCCACCTTCAGGTCTTCGGAATAATTACCCCAGTACCATTCATGTCTTGTGACCATCAGTTCCTCCCCAGATGGTACTTAGCCGCAGGGTTCCTGTGACCCAGTTGCATGATTTTGCACTTCTTTGCATTAAAGCCAAGTTCCAAGGCTTTTGACCACTCTTCCAGTTTGCTAAGATCCTCCCTTATTTGCTCCACCTCTCCCCATAGTGTCCACCCTGTTGCTAATTTTGGTATCATCTGCAAACAGACACACCTTCTCTACTAGCCCTTCAAGCAATATTGTAGATAAATATATTGAAGAGTATTGACCTAGCACTGACCCCTGTGGCACCCCACTTGTCACTTTGCCTTCCCTGAGTGAATATCATTTACCACAACCCTCTGACTTCTACCTTCCAGCCAGTTTCTTACCCATTTAACTACCTTCGGTCGTACCCCATGGCAATTTAGTTTGTTTGGTTGCCTTTGTGAAAATTCTTAGAAAATTCAGCCCCAATTTTTCTTTTTTTCATAACTCTGATGATCATTTTCATGACACTCATTGTCGCAGCCTGAACTCAACCATGAACCTTCCTACTAATTTTCCCAGATAGGAGAATTGCATTTAACAATGATCATCCAATTCCAGTCAAGGAGTGTAAAAGTAATTAAATATTAGGCAGTATAGCCTAGTAGTTGCAGCTCAAGCCAAGGACCTGGAAAACATGTAGACTCAGAATATCTGGATTTGTGAACCACATATGGCATAGTGTATGGTACCCATACACTACAAGGCTATTCTTTCACTGAGTATACAATGCCAACTGATGACCATAAGAGAAGCTTGAGAGGTCCCTAAGTTGGCATTGTATCCACAAGGTGAAAGAATACTTGCAGTGTATGGTTACCCATACACTGTTCTATATAATATATGATGATTCTCACACAGCAAGGGATGAATCGCAAAGTCTGCTGGAATCCCTTGTATTATGATGTCCTCACTAATCAGAATGAAAAGTCTTTCTTCATCAGTGAGGACTTCACTACTGCAGCAGAAGACTTTTGCACTGTATGGCTTTCCATACACAATTGCATTCCCAATACACTATAACCTCTATCGGCATACTATGTGACACAGGGCCATGGCACATCACAGAACATCTGTGTGCTAATGAGAGGCATCTGGAACTTGGAACAGGCTCTCAATAAGCAGGCTCTACTGGCTCTCTGATCCTTCCAGTATAAAATGATAAGGCCCCCCAAATGCACAACAGATGAGACAAGTAGTAGACAAACTACTGCAGGGGGACCCATTTAAGATTTTCAACAGTCACTTTCCTATAAGGAACACCAATGGGGGCAGGGATCTTTCTAGCTACTTCTTCCCACTTGGGATACCAGGAGTTGGGAGACAAAGCAAAGGTAAAGGGCCTATTTTCACCTTAAAGGTCAGCCAGGCTACAGCCCCACAAAGCTATCACCTGTACTTATCACCTAATCAGGGAGGTGAGCTTCACATTCAAGCAGACAAAGCAATGGAAAATTACCTATTTCACTAGTCTGGTTGCAGCCCCTGGAGCCATCAGCTGTACTTAACACCTAATCAGGAGGTGAGATTCCCATCACAGTTCGGCTCCTGCCATCTTATTCAGCAGTCAAGTCCATTACAAAAAATTCAGCACAAAGAAATGGGTGTGTAGTAAATATATTTGGAGGACTGTTGGGGCCTTCTGGCAGGTGGGGACCCTAGGCTAGTGCCTATGTTGCCTATACCTTAATACAGCCCTGAACTGACTGCACATGGACAAGATATCCCTCTCCTCTATCTCCTATAAACCACCAGATTATAATCCCCAAGATGACTTGGGGTAAAGAGAGAGGATTGTCAGTGCTGCCTTTAATGTTGCCACTCCTACTGATACTTACATGCCAACATTGACCTCCCCTGCTGGATCTAAGCTTTGACCCTCCCCCCACATAGGCTCCTACAATAAGCAAGGTGATGAATGTCCAGGAGAATGTAGCTCCCCACTCAGCTCCCAACTCAGCCTAAGACTTACTTCATGCTGATCCGCTCCTACTGTGGTTACAATGGAGCTGGCTGCTGATCCTCTATTTGTTGGTGACTCTCAAACCCCAGCCATTACACTTGTACATCAAATCAAATCAAATCATCTTTATTTTATAGTGCTTTTCAAAACCAAGGCGCTGTACATGAAAACCATATACTTAAAGATAAAAATTTTAAAACAGACATTAAAACAAATCATCCATAACTGAAAAGCTAAACTAAATAAATATGTTTTAACTCTATTTTAAATCTATTGACAGTTGGGCATTATCTCAACCAACCAGGTAGAGAATTCCACAAGGTTGGTGCTGAAAAGCAAAGGCATGAGATCCTGACGTCTTTAATAGAACCTGGGAATCTCCAGCAATCCTCATTGTCGGAATGGAGAGGATGGAGGGGCAGTAGGGTACCAGGAGATCTTTCAGGTAACAGGGTCCCTGATGATGAGGGCTTTAAAGGTTAGTAAACCAACCTTAAAGGTGATCCACCACCAAACAGGCAGCCAGTGCAGTTCGCGGAGCACAGGTGTAATATGACTGGTTCTAGAAGTCCCAGTCAAAAGCCTGGCTGCTGCATTCTTCACCATCTGCAGGCAGCAGATGTCAACTCAGGTAGCCCAAGGTAGAGGGAATTGCAGTAATCAAGATGGGTAGTGACAAAGGCATGGACCAATGTTGGGAGATCACCTGAGAAACCAGGTGTTTCACCGGGCGATATTCCTCAGATGGTAAAAGAGGATTTGACGACAGCTGACAACTGAGATTTTAGGGTCAAACCATCATCAAAATAACACCCAGGTTATGCACCTTATCACAGGTAGTGAGCATGTACCACAAAGTAATAAGCCTGATGGTTGTCCAGCCCCAAACCCACCCCTGGGTGACCTGGGTCCACTACCAGCACCTCAGTCTTATCCAGGTTCAGTCTCAGCCAGCTGGAACTCATCCAAAGTCTGATCTCAGCAAGGCAGTTATTTAACACAGAGAGTAGATCATCTTGTCCGGGCAGAAAAGACAAATACAGCTGAGTATCATCTGCATAGCAGTGAAAACCCAGACTATATTATCTGATGATATCTCCCAATGGCAACATATACACTGCAAACAACATGGGGCTAGAATGGAACCCTCATGCTACCCCACAAGGCATGGAGTGAGCGCCAGAGAAATAAATTCCAGCGGCAACTCTGAGACCTGTCCGTGAGGTAAGAATGGAACCATTTGAGGACTGTACCAGACAGCCCACAAAAGAACCCGAGGCACTCCAACAGCACACCATGGTCTACAGTGTCAAATTCAGTAGAGAGATTGAGAAGGACCAGAATGGTACATGCCTTTCAATCTCTAGCCATTAGGAGATCATTCAGTACCCGGACAAGGGCAGTATCCATGCTATGCTTCTTCCTCAAACCAGACTGGAGAGTATCATAGACACTGTGAGTTGTAAGATGATCATCAAATTGCAGTGCAACTGCTTTTTCAATAACCTTACCAATGAATGGCAGGTTAGAGATAGGCCGGTAGTTGGCTAGACAATCTGGATCCAAGGAAGGTTTTTTAAGGAGTGGTCGAACGACCACCCTTGAGGGGGTCAGGAAAGACCCTCTCCAAAAACTTCCAGACAATGTCAGCAAGGATCGGGCAGATAAATTTTACATATCCCACTAAAAGGGTGTAGGACCCGGATCCAAACTACAACTGGTTGGTTGCAATGTTTGGATGATCTTCACAATGTCAGTGAACTCCATCCAGCGAAAATCTGACCAGACAGACTGAGTGCATGCCGCTTCCTGTCAGCCACTGCAACCCCTCATAGGAGAGGTCAGACTGATGCCAGACCTGATGCTGGCAACCTTATCTGCAAAAATGAGCGAACTCCTTGCATCTCAGCTGAGAAAAAGCTTTCTGGGCTGAGACAGATTGATTGCACAATCTGTCAACATTCGAAAAGTTGAGCCGTCATTCTGTGCAGCAGAAATCTCCCTGAACAGGAATTCTGCTTTCTTATGGGAGATGTCTGATTGATAGCCATCATAATGTGCCATCAACCTAAACCTGTCAGCATCATGGCCGGACTCAGCCAGACTCTCCAACCTTCAGCCAACTCATTCTTAACTCCTTCAAGGAGCCATCAAACCAAGGCCCTTGAATGAAGGGTGAGAGGCCAACACCTAACAGGAGCAATCTTGTCCAGAGCATTCCCACAGTTTTGTTATAGGCTAGTACAAGATCGTCTGGACTCATGCATTCACCCGACAAGCCCAATAGATCCAGTACCGCCATTAGGTCACTGGGGTTAATGCCCTTAAAGGGTGGTACTGAACCATCTCCTGTAGGGCAGATCTATTAGGGCGAGCCCTGAAGCTGAACCTTTGGTGTGATGGTCAGACCAGCTGACTGGTTCCACCCCAAATCAGCAAATCTCCATACCCAAAAGAAAGATCAGGTCCAGTGAATGACCCCTACATGGGTTGAGGAGGTAACCACCTGTGTTAGGCCCAGCGCCATCATCAGCTGGAGGAGATTTTGACCAGTAGGAGAATTCATCATCGACCCAGGCATTGAAGTCCTCCAGAACTATCAATCTGGGGACCTCAACACCATGTCGACGATGAAGTCTGCTATCTCCTGCAGGAATTCTCACGCCTCCTGGTGGATGATAGACAAGGAGAATCCCGCAGCCTACACCCTGTCCCAGGATATATTCAAAGGATCTGGTACTTCCAATGGCACATCCAGAAGGCCCAGCTCAGTCTTAACACAATGGCCACACCCCAGCCTTATGATCCAACCTTGACGGTGTATCAGAGCCCATCTGGAGTTGCTGAGGCCAATATAGGGCCTGGATTTTCATCCAGCCAGGTCTCGGTGATGCAAGCCAGATCAGTTGATCCAACAAGATCAGCTATAATAGCTGTCTTGTTTTGAATAGATCTGGCATTGCATAACACAGTCAAGGTGGGATGAGGTGTCAGGAAAGACCTCGACACCTGCCCACTAAAATCGGAGCCCTTGGGTATGAGGACAAGACAAGAATAACCTCAAACCGACCCCATTTCACCTCAGGGTGTCTCCTGGACCACAACCCCAATCCTCCTCCCTTTCCTGTCCCCAGCAGGCCCGGCTTCCCGCCTTCTTTACACTTCCTAAGAATGCCCAAAGCACGACACCTGAAATAGGTGTCAGATGGCAATGGGGACATTCAAGGGCATAACTCCTAAGCCTGGTGTGGGAATAATGCCCAACCATCACTGAACCTTCCCAACACATTATAAATAAACAAAAATAGCCTCCACCCCACCCCTAAACAAAACACCATTATGCTAAAAATAAAACCCAGACTATTTATCAAATAAACCAAAGATTAATAAATAATAACATACAATGAAATAAGACTAAAATAAGCTCCAAAATTTACTAACCCACCCTAACACATAATAAAACAAAAGTTAAAACCCCACCCTATTCCACATTAACTGGATAAGTGACTCACACTTAACTCAGAAGCTACAAATCCCTCTCACAGGACATGCAGAACACAAAAATTGCTAATTATGGATTTACCCCCACCAATCCCTCTCAAGGACGGGGAAGAAGGGAAGTTCAGGCACTCTCACTGCCCAAATAGAAAATCACAGTCTACTCAGTAGGTGTCCACAGTAAAACAAGACCACCAAAACATTCAATATAGAAAAATAAATAAAGCCAAAATATGTGGATGCCCTGGTCTTCTCACCACCAGGAAGACCACACAAAGAATGTAATCCTTAGGTCCAGATCAGGATGAAAATAATCCCAAGAATCAGACATCCATGAAGTAGGAGCCACCAAAGAATCCAGCAATAGGGATAATGCAGGGTATTATTTCGCCATAGAATAAAAGGGCCACAGAAAGTCAAGGCGATCAGAGCCAGCCGAATAATCCAAATCAGCAGCCAGCAATAGACCAGGGAGACTAACCCTACCCACATGAAACCCGGAAGAAATATTGCAGCCTCACCACGACATCCGGCACTGGCTATGCCACAGCCAAACCCGTGAGTCTAGGAACCACAGCATATCAGCCAGTTCCCTGGCTGAACAAAATCCCTGCCTGGCTGGAGCTGCAAATCCATGGGCGATCACCAATGGAGTCGAACCTACTCCCATCATTAGCTGATAGTATGTCAAGCCAAAATTACAGGTTACAACAGCACAGTTATGTTCCACAACCAGATCCAAGAGCCAAAAACTCAATCCAGGACCAGCACCGAACAGCACTGATTCCGATCAAATCCTCAAAATGAAAACACTTACAGGTCTGTGCTCCTCCCAGCTCCCATTCATCAAAGCACAAAATTCCCCAGTTATTTCACCAACCAAGTCATGATTCCAGCACAGTCTCAGCAGCCGATTCCACGCCCAGGCCACTCCACAATTCGTAATCCAGCAAACGACTGCAACCAGCTCTCCTTCACACAAACGGGCATAAAAAAAAAATAAAAACTGGCAACACGAAAATAAACGCTAGACACTAAAACAACTATTCATGAAAAAAGAAAATAAT
Organism: Neoceratodus forsteri; assembly: GCA_016271365.2. Lineage (NCBI taxonomy): Eukaryota > Metazoa > Chordata > Ceratodontiformes > Ceratodontidae > Neoceratodus > Neoceratodus forsteri. The sequence goes on from CM057453.1 coordinate 244,089,023, forward strand.
GTTAAACAGATTAAGTTAAACAAAAATAAAACAAATGTATGGCTAAAATAAAACAAGGTAGCAGAGCGTAGTAATGGAGGCTAGTCCAGCACAACCGCCATTTTGCTTAAGGATTCACTTGTGGTTTGCCATAACTACATTGTCTATATTGTCCTCACAGATGGGGGTTACTGACTCCACTTTAGATGACAGGTTTCTTGTGGCTCATTTAGCGGCCAACAATGGCAAAATGGGAATGATCAGATGGGGTGCAGCACAGGTATTTCTATTGCATAAAATGCCTCAAACTACCTCTCAAATAGTCCCTGAAACTGTATCATCTTCTTTGCCTACTGTGCTGACTGCTGTCATGTCATTATGGCCACCGCAGTACCTCCTGTTCTAGCACAAAGGTATTTTTGCCCATGCTAGACTGCTTTGAATAAAAGTATACAGTGCCTACTAGCAGTTAAAACACTTAAAGCATCTGAGTTAGAATGCCAACAGCTTTAGTATCCTTGATAGCCCCTGAGTGTACCACATGACATGGCACACAACATTTGGCTTGTAAAATGGCCACATTTTTGAGTTTAAATGTATGCCATAACCACAGGCATTTGAGACAAAAGGAGGCATGGCCTGGGCATCCTTATCACCTTTGGTAGCATCTGAGCATATCAACATAGTAGGCATATTTGAAATTTGACTTCTGAAAGAGCATCTCAGCTATGGCATCAGCCTTGCCAGTGTGTTAAATACAATGAACCATACAGTAGATACTATATTATATGGGGCTGTGGTGCTGTGCTTGCATGGAAATCAAATCTATGAATCAGAATCTTAGTGTATTACACTTCTAAATTGTCTACATTTCAATGGGCAGCAATACTACATTTTAGTGAGATTGTTTTCTGACGAGCACCCTTAAATCGTGATATTGAACTGATGGAGTGGAGCTGAGTTTTCAACAGGCCCTCCACAATACACAAAATGCTAAGTAACAGGTTTTGTCTTTATAAATAACTTAAGGAGCCAGGCAATGTAGTATGATATTACACATTGAAAGGGATATGACAGTAATGAAATCTTAGTGGCTAAAATTATTTTGACAAAATGTGTGTTACCAAGAGAAATTCTTGCTCACTAATGGGTGTTGTTTGAACACTTTTTATCCTTTCAGATAGATTATGTAATAAATAGCACTGTTAACACTGGTCGGGATAGTGCAATAGGACAGATTTTACAGATGCAGTTGCTGCTAAGACAATTTGTTGTTGCATGTGATTGGCACAAAGGAGTTCATAGTGGAATGTAGGCAATTGAGCTACAAAGAAATGGACCACCTATGAATACTAAGAGTGTCTGTGTCAATTTTCTGCATTGTGTTGTAAAATGACCTAATACAGGTGCCTATTCATGAATGTGACGAACGACCACAGAAAACAGATGTATCCGTGGTGTGCAGCTACATGGCATGTATGGCACACCCAATCACGGAGCATTCACAAATGCCAATGCGGGATGTGCGCACCTAGGGCATTATGATGGGACACATAGCAGAATGTGCACCCCATAGATGTTGTCCCAGGATATGCAGATCCCCCTGACCCCCAGAATATATGGACATGGCCACTTCCCTGCGCAATGCCTTGGAAGTGAATGCCGAGTAGTGGATGACAGCACACGAATGGTGGAGAGTGGAAGAGGTGTGGAGGAAGCTCCCACCACAGATGCAGGACAAATAGGCCAGCCATGTGGGTGAACAATGTCATGGCTGTGTCTGGACACGGTGGAGTGAGCGGCCCCATGATGCCGAATTTTACTGATCGACAGGTCGCTTCAAGGACAGCGACATCCATGAGAACTACAGCCATCTGTACATGGCCCAGTCCCTGATCACTGTCCCCCAGGTGAAGGCAAGGCTGTGGCTTAATATCCAGTCCAGCTTCAATGCCTCTGGTCTGGAGGCCTGGACACTGACCATGATCAAGCACAAATGGTGAGACCTTTCTGCCGCAGTGAAGAAAGAAGTCTTCACTAGCACACAAGCATGCCAGGGTACAGGAGATGGGCCACCAAGCACTGACAGCCAGCTGACACCAATCAAGAGGATGGTGGCAGAGACCTCACTGATGTATGTGTCCATGGTGAGGTGAAAGGGGTAGAGCATAGGTGGTATGTATGTATGCAATAGTAGGATGGGGGTAATCCATGGATGGTGCATCATGCATGTAGTAACAGATTTGTGTTGCACCCATAGACTCAGCCACTGATGTGCACCCACCAGCAGGGCCACCCCCGCACAGCCAGTACATGCAGGCAGTGTCTAATGCAGGCAATGCCAACAGGCAGGAGAAGGAAGGCACAGCTGAGTACCTGTGCCACATGCACCCTCTAAATGTGCACATCATGTACCCGACTGGTGTAGTAACACACACACAATTCCCCACAGGGACAGAGGTTGAGACCGAGACACAGCAGGAGTAAGAGACTAATGCTGAGGCACCTTGGTGCCACAGGAGGAGGGACACAGAAGTCTGGTGAGGTGCCAAAAGTATGCAGCACCAGCCTGTTGCAGAGTCCATCCCCAGGACCACAGTACTATACCACTGCTGGCATAACGTGCTCAAGCAATGCCCCCAACAAACTGGAGAGAATGAGCCATGGAAGGAGGGACCTGTCTGGAATGGCACTGGCAGGCCTAGAGAACAGGGAATGAAGGCCCCTGACATGCCTGTCCAGACACATGTCCCATGTGGCTAAGCCTACATGGAGGCTTAGTGTCGGGAGCTGCAGCAGCTGGAGCTGGACAGGCTGGAGGCACATCACAGAAACACTGAAGCACTCATCTCCTGATGGATGAGGTTCATGGATTGCAACGCATAATGGACCAGCTGGCAGATGCACTTGTGTTGCTAGTGGAGCACCTATTCAGTCGCCATGCACCACATAGTCGTGAGCACACACCGCCAAACATTGCAGATGCCCAAACACAGGTGTCCCCTGCATGCCATTCCCTGATCAGGATGTTTACACAGCAGTGCTACTCAGCCAGCACACTGGAGGATGTGCCACAACATGCAGGCACTGCTGAGTGTCCAGTCTCTGAGGCACACAGCAGCCAAGTGCAAGACACAGACACAGACAGTACACAGGGAGATACAAGGCAGCATCACTGGCCAGATACCACCAAATGGGGATGCAGCGGACGGACTGTCCTTGCACCATTCACAGGGTGCTAGCTGAACTTGAGGGACCAAAAAGCCACATGCCCCCATCAGAAGGCTCAGAACATTGTCATTGGCATGCCTACAGGGAAAGCATTAGCCATATGGCCAGTAACTCAACAAACCCACACCACACAGCACACAGTTTAAGCATGCACAACATGTGATCACATACACGAATGAACCCCAACACACACACACACACACTGTATATGACTGCACAGAACAGTCTCTGGCCCACATCATAAACCCTAACCATTGGCAGACACTTGCAGCCTGCACATACCGATATGTGGTACAGTGTCAAAGCACCAAGCAACACCTGCAACCTACTATGGACAGTGTGGCACACAGGATGCACACCTCCACAACCATAACTGTGCAGTCAATCACATAAGCCACACAGAACACCATGCAGGACACAAATTCCACACACAAAGCCCCCCACCCAATGGGATTACTCAGTGAATAGTAACATCATTGTGCACCCACCACCCATGGTGGATGCACACACAGGCTGCAACACATAGATGTGCACAACAGTTTCAGACATGGATGCCCATGTGAATTGTACACGCTAAATATGGTGGTGGTGCACGGTATGGCACACATCCAGCTCAAAAGCATCCACTTCCTGGTAATACACTAACACTGAATGTGCCTTATACCAGTGCAATTCATGCCACTCAGCCACCCACTGTCTACAGCTCATGGCATGGCTGCCCCACTGCAACATCATTCAGTGTGTCCCTCAGGGATGATCATGCATGGGCACATTACCAAGCTTAGCCATATTATGGAGCATGGCACAAGCAGTGAATACCCTGCAGGCCTTTCTCAGGACAGCATTATTGTCCCCTGGTATGGTCCATGCAAAGAAACTGCATATTCAAGATCCCAGTGGTCCTCTCCATGATGCTTCTGGTCTTCCAGACCATAGTATGGTTGTAGGCCTTCTCTACAGCATTGTTCAGCTCAAGTATTGGTGTCATCACATATGGTCACGGTCGGTATCCACTGTTACCTGTTCATGGGTGAAAGAACAATTAATGTGACATCCATGCTGATGTATGCATCGCAGTTACACTCACTGTTGCACAACCATACTCACCCAACAGCCAGCCATCCAGGCATCTGCCACACAGCATGGCACCAAGTCATGAGGCATTCTGTACACATGCATCATGGCATGATCACGGAATGTAGCACAAATATTAGTGAATATGCCATCAACATTACACACCAGCTGGCAGTTTACACTGCAGAAACCTTTTCTGTTATGGTGTGCCTCTTCATGCATGGATGATGTACGATGGCAATGTGTACCATCTATTGCACCATGCACATTCAGCATACTGTGCGTGGCATAGAATGCCTGCTTTGTAGCACGACATTATCCTACACTGTGGGGAACCTGATTTGGTTGTGTAAGGTGCGAGCAGGACATCCTTCCACCTGTACCACTGCCTGGGACATGGACGACTGGCATATGCCTACTGCATCACCTGTGACATAGTGGAAGAAACCAGATGCATAGTATGCCAAGTGCATAGCACTTTGGTCTCCATCTACATCACCCTGGACCACTGTGTCCATGAGGCAATGTCATCACGGACCATGTCACACAACTGGGAGACCACAGTCCATGGAAATCTGAATTGCTGGATGCAGTGTGTGTCCCTCATGTAGCTGCATCAAGTCAGTGTCCGAACACCCATGGCCATGGGCTCAGTCACCTCTTCTACTGCATCTCTGCATCTAGTAGAGCGTAAATTCATCAGTAGTCTGGGACACATCCTTCACCTCCATTACTGTTTCTAGTCTGCCAAGGCACATACCACTCTATCCCCTTTTAATCTGCCCCTGCTCACCTGTGTGTACCATTAAGGGTGTGTGATGCGACTCACATGGATGACGTAATTACCTGTGCAGTTGATGCGACACACACACACACACACACACACACACACTGCCCTGTTTCATGTTCAAGACAAGGAGTGTCAGCAGTAATTGTAGAGGCTTCATGCTTTTTGGGACAGTTAACATGGAGGCTTTGGCATGTGTCAGAGGACACTTTACTATGACTGTATAGAAGACACCCTGTGACTGATGCAGAGGCATGCCAAATTAAGTACCATTCCTGCAGGTTGTGTTGTGTGGCAGTGTGGGTGTTGCTGTGTCATGGTACTAACCTATGATTTATTTCATGTGCCACACAGATCACCTAGGATCATGGCACTGCATTCAGCATACATGGCTGGAGCAGCCAGATGGAACATCATGTATTGTGTGGACCCCACCACCACCAGCAGAGGCGTTGGCACCTGAACAACCCAGGGTACCTTTCCTTGTGCCTTGATGGGGATGAGGTGCAATGTCTGGTGGATAGGAACCTTCTGTGCATATGGATGTGCCCTCAATGGTAAGTACAGAGTATCCGGTGCTTTCAACCCTGTGCCCTGGATGGGCATGCCACTGTTCTTCACACACGATAGTGGTATTATATGGTATGTCTTTGCATTACAGTGCTACAGGGACCTATACGCCACATGGTGCTGTTGCCGCTTGGGACAATATATGATACCAATACCAGCAGTTTGGATGACAGCCAGACAGGATGGAGTAGACTGCAAGGATGGCCAGAGGTGACATGGGATGTTGGTTCCTCATGGAGTGTTACCCTGCACTGGGCAGTGAAACCATGGGCTGGGCATTTGCCCGATTCCTATAGTTTGCAACAGCATGGACCTAGCGTGTGTCAGTTTGTTTGAATATGGCCCATGTCTACCAGTTACCTGTGTTTGTACTGCTGTTATTTCCTTATTAAACATATTTGAAATTCACACCTCTGTGGTTATTGTCTCATGGTCAGCAGGTGGCAGCCAGGGGTGGTGATGGGTGTTGCAAGATGGGGGTAGGGTGTCACATCCCGGGGATGTGGGCTGGGGTACACTCATGGGGTTAGGTATCATGGGTGCTGTTGCATGTGTCCTACATGTGTGCTGTATGTGCTGCACCCATTGCTCACATGCAGGTTAGCCTATTGGCAGCCACTGTGCATGGGAGGGAAGCGTGACTGCCCCGTGTGCATGAATCTGGTTCACTGGCACCATCCACATGCTATATGTATGGGCTGTTGTGCAGTGTACTGTCTGTATGCCACCACCACTGGGACAAATGGATATGCCTTTGTTGGCCATTCCATATGCCTGCCACAGTGCACTTGCCCATTCAGGGACTCTGCCTCCCGTGTAAGCTATGTTGTGGTCCCTCTGCAGGATCCAGTTTGGTGTTTGGTTGTGGTGTTGCCACACCACGACATTGCCACCCGTGTCTTTGTCACCGCCTTGTTTTTGTTTTTTTTAATTTCAAATTTGTTAACTGGTATGACACTGGCAAAGCCCTTTATCAGGTTTGATCCAAAACACAATCAACAATAAACAGACAATACATAACTAATAATTACATACATCAACAGATAACAAATAACATTTAAATTTAACCTTAAATCCTATTGCTGAATTAATGCATCTAAGGAAATAGGTAAATCATTCCATAAACGAGCAGCAGATGACATAAAAGATCGAAACCAAATTTTCCCCTGTTAATAAAAGCCCTTAGAACAATCCCTTGATTTGAATGCAAGTTTACTTGAGAATCCCTGATTACTACCAAATCAGAATAAAGGGAAAGAGTTCCTAGCATAAATAGTATGATGTATCAAATTACCAAGTGCATAGGCAAACTTTAATTTGGGAGATAGTCAACCCAAAGAAGAATATAAGACACAATTTGTAAAAACAAAACAAGGCGCTGTTTCAGCATGTGGCCTAAAGGCAAAACAAAATGGTTATATTAAATGCATGCTGAAAATAGAAAATAGAGTTAAAATCTAATGCTTCTACCTTAGGTCTTCTCAGGAAATATCTATAATACACAATGATGTGTCATCCAAGAATGTCAAGAACAAATCAACAAATATTATTGTAAGCTACATTCAAAACCCTTCCTTCCTTCCCCAAATCAAAATATAAAGGAGAAACATAATCAAAATGAGGGAATAAAGTACCCATTGCAATTGTTTTGGAAGAGTCTAATGATAAATAAGCCTTGAATTTGTATAACAAGCCCAATTTTGAGTTAATAGTCCTACTAACAGCCTTAATCTTGGGGAAAAAAAACAAGCAAGGATCCAGAACTCCTAGATGCTTGAATTTTAACTGTTCTAATAAGTCGCCACATCTATCAAGTATGTAAACATGGATTTACCTTTCATCGAGGAGCACGCCCAAATCCCATGCACTTGGTCTTTTTACTTTCAAAAGCATTTGATTTTTAACAACCAATGACCAGGTTTATCAAAAATCATTCTGTAAACCAATATTAACCAACTCAATATTCGAACACTGGTTATACATAATCAAGTCATCCACATGAAGAAGACAATGACTAGCTGAAAAATAGAGGATTTGATTTATAAATATTGAAAATAACAGGGGCCAAGAATGGACCCTGTAGAACACCTCTAGATTTAACCAAATCTGATAATGAGGGCTTAAAAACACTTGTTGAGATCTACCTTCTAAAAACTCTTCAAAAAGGATATCCTGCCATTTGTGTGCATTAACTTGCACTGCCATGTGCTACTGGCCAGCAACACACACATGCTGTCACATCATGCATGGTCTGTGTGCCTGCATGCTGTGGTTGGTGCATGCCCTGGGACAGTGTTGTGAGGACATGGGCATCTAGTCCAGGTGCAGCTGATCAGGCATCTTTCCATGCATAGCCCTTAGCACTAAGTTCCCCTGTTTGGTATGGCACATGTGCTCTGATGCATGTCCTGGTGTGTGGGGCAGATGGATGTGTGGTGTTTCAGACAGGGGCAATGGGTTACAGCCATGCACATGTGTGTATCTGCCAACTGGCTCCACGGTGCAGACAGCTATGGCAGCCCTCACCCTGACATAGGTGTACATGCCTGCCAACACATGCCTGGATGTCACACATTGTTTTGTGCATCTGCTCAGCAATATGCGACCCAGCCACTACATACATGTAATGCTTTTCTGCTGCAGAGCTATGCATGGTGGGATATGCAGGCTCCTGCATGCCCTACTTGCATGTCATGGTTTTGGAACATGCATGGCCTATGTGTTTCTGCCTCTGCTGTTTTTATGCACACCTGTGCACACAACATTGGCTTCATGTCTGTAACCACTGTCTGTAACCACCTTTTATGCTTGAACAACCTATGTAATCAAAAGTTTTTCTCCACTGTATTTTATCTTGTATTGTTATCCCGGTCGCCTTGAAAAGGGACTTCGAGGCTCAGTGAGCCTACCCGGTCATCAAAATTTAATAAATAAATAAACAAATTCATGTTTAGGGCCCACGATCAGTAAAGTATGAGGTCTGGTTACAATATACACTGTCTCCTGCCTTTCTGGTTGAAGTAGTGCTTCTCTGAAATGCTTTATCTCATAAGAGGTTAACTAATATTCTGCATGACAAACCCTTATAGCAGCACCTTGTAATGACCCCTAAGGGACATACTGAAGTCCAGTTGAGCACAAACAACATTCTGAGTTTTATCCATGTTCAGATATTATTTCCCTGGTGTCCAGTCGTGATCCCACCCACAGATTGCCATTGCCTTATTGTTAATTATTTCTAGAGATGCAACAAAGTTTAAATTCACCTGCAAGTTAACCTGAAGTGTGCAACTTTGAATTTGTTTAAGACTACATAAAATTTCCATTAAAAGTCAAAATTTGCCCTTAATGGACTTCGCATGTACTTTTACGCTCACTTGCATTACAGTTTTAGAAGGCTGGTTGGCAAGAAACAGCCCACAGATCACATGTCTGACAGTCTGCATGACACATGATGCAGGCAAGAAGTTAATCAGGAAAGACAGTGAACTAGCTTCACTTTCCTTGCCCTGTGCTAGAGAAGGAGATTTTTGAGAGTGTCTGTCATAATGCTTGTTAGATATTTACCAGTGTTTCTGTTTACTGCCTTATTTTTGCTTTTGAGTGTTGCCCCTTTGTTATCATATTCCTGAGTCCTAATTTTACTGTTTTTCTTTTTGTTTACTTCTGAATACTTGCATTCTTTTTTTTTCCAAATGGAGAGATGTGACTTCTTTGGGGACTCTTAGTGGTTGTCTTGGCCCAAGGATGCATGGTGGTGGTGTTCACATCAACCGTGAAAACTTGTTCCCATCCAGTGCTCCCTCCAAGTAAATGTTGTGTCCACTGGCAGTGGAGTTAGTGGTGCGAGCCAAGCAGCACCGGTGGTGCCTTGCACTGCACCCCCACTGCTGGCCAAAGCTCAAGAACAACAGCAGCAGGAGTAGCAGCTGCAGGAACAACAACAGCAGCAGCAGGTTGTTCCCCAACTGTACAGCAGCTTATGACATATGGATTCCTCCACTGCCTGTGCATGTTCCTCCATGCGGCTCGGCAGTGTGGAATTTTTTCATCACACTGCCAGGTGACCCTAGTGTGGTTAAGTGCATATCTGTGGCATGCTGGTGTTGTGTGGTAGGAAGGGTACCCATCTGGGAACAGGTGGCCACAGAACTCACCTGACTGTCCACCACCATGCACAGTGAGAGGCCAAGGTGGCTGATGTAGCAGGAAATGCTCCTGCAGCAAGAGGTGGCAGCATGGCCTCAGCTTGCACTGCATGAGAAGCGCAGCAGAAGGGGAGAGGAACAAGTGGTGCTCCCATATTTGCATGCAAGTGCAACTCAGGCAAAGCGTAGCTACACTGGCAGATCTTGGCCTACTGTGAGTGAGGTTGACCACCTCGATAACGTGGTCGGCACAATGCAGCAGCAGTTGGACCAAATGGAGGGTCATCGTTACAAATAATGGCTATGCTCTAACTGCTGATTAGTCAGAACCAGGCCCAGTAGTCTTTTTGTTTTCATTCTAACTTATATTGTGTGTTCTGTCTTTATTTTTCCAAACTTCTTTACCCCAAAAATATTAAAACACACCCCAAATAATTATAAAAGAAAAAATAAAATAATCCTGTATGCGCTTTCTTTTTTTTACTTAATAATCTTTTACATACAGAAAAGTATTTAAGTTGTTTTGGAGTAATGTTTTCTCCTGTTGTATTGTGTTAAAGCAGTAGTGCAGTAATATGTCAACAATTTTGACATATACTGTTTTATTCTATTTTCAATTGTCCTTACCTCACCGACTTGTATGATACTATTCCTTCCACAATTAATGTGATTCTGCATTATAAAAAGGTAATTAATGAAAGGTCAAATGTGATGACTTGCCATTGAGCAAAAGTGTCACCTGACCATTTATTAATGTCCTGGTACAACAGTTGGCATGCTAATTGTAAAAGCTTTTTTTTTTGATTTTTACATTTAGGTAGCCTGTTTTATAAGTGTGATAACACACTCCAGCCCATGGATGTATCAGGGCATTAATGCACTTCTCCCAGCTGCTTTAAGTCACTCAGGCAATCCCTCATGCCTCACAGTGCACACAGGAAATGCACTATTGCCCTGATACACCTATTGTCTGTCATGGGTTATACCAAACTTGCTCCCTATTTTTAGATATGAAATAATAAAAGTAGTATTCCTTTAATATTGTTCAAGTCTGATTTTCATCAGTATACCCAGCTGTTTTTGAACACCTACTGCTCCATAAGGTCATGGTGGTGGACGTGTCCTGCTGGATTACATGCTAGTTTGTTTTAGTCACAACAGAAATTATTTTAAATAATAGATGTACAAAAACAGTGACAATACTGATGAAAGTCGGCTGCAAACCAGATTAAAAGTAGCACTCTGTTTATTATTTCAGGTGGAAAAAGGAGTACAGCAGCCATAAATTGTGGAAAGAAGGGTATCATACAGACAAATTGGTAGATAAGTACAAATCAAAATAGAATACAAAAGTATAGGTAAAATTGTCACCTGATTATTGCACTGCTGCTGTACTTGTCATGCTACATTACTGTTTTGCTACTTTTGACTGTGTTTAGTTTGTGTAGCACAACCACAACTATAATCAAAATACACTACCCTCACATACAATTACAATCCCCCTAAAAAGCAATTAAAATCATGAAAAGTCCCGATGAAAAATAATGGTGTTTACTCACCTGGTAAAGGTGATTGTGTTGGTTGACACCCATGGCACTCCAGGCATTATATTATGGGTTTTAGCCCACCTGATAGGCTAATGATGGACAAGACCTAGGATCAAATTCTTAGACCCCAGGACCCAGAAACCCCTATTCTCCAGTTCGTATCTTCCATAGCTGAAAAATAAGTTTAGTAACACTGCAAAATAGCCTGAGAAACACTACACAGCAATGCTGATGAGCCTTCTAAACATGGCCAGATGCCCACTTTAATTTCCTATTAATACAATCTAGCACTTGGCCTGCTAAGGGCTGATGGTGGCATCCTATATGCTGGCATTTCTTTAAAGAAGATTTCCTATTTATCTGGTACTATTCTTGTAAACTCCTCAGTCACTCTGATCGCTTCAGGTGGCCGTGGAGTGCCATGGATGTCAACCAACACAATCACTTTTTACCAGGTGAGTAAACACCATTGTGATTGGTTGATCGTCCATGGCACTCCAGACATTACATCATGGATTGCTAATCAGCAGTACTGTACCCTTTTGGGTGGGGCAGAGTGGTCTGAGAGTGAGGAGAGTGTGAGCTGGCCACCGAGAGGACCTGAGTGGTGAATGGGGTCTGTATCTTGCACAGGTGATCCAACCTGTAGTGCCTGGCAAATGTATGGATAGAGGTCCAAGTGGCTTCTCTGAAAATATCCTCTGTGGTTATGTTGGCTCCTTCTGCCCAGGAGGTGGACACCACCCTGGTTGAGTGAGATCTAATGCCTTCTGGGAGTGTTAGCCCTTGCCTTGTAAGCCTCTTGTATGGTCCTCCTGAACCAGCCCACTATAGTGGTCTTTGATGCTGCTTTTATCCTGTCATTGTCCCTTTGAAACTAGGAACAATTTCTCAGTTTTATGTATCAACTGTGTTCTAGCTATGTACTTGGCTAGTGTACCTCCAACATCCAGGTACTAAGGAATTGTTATATCCCCTGCTTGTGATGTATCTGAGAGGGTTGATGATTCAATGGGCTGTTCTCTGTGGAAGAGGTGACGGACCTTTGGCCTAAAAACTGGGACCGTACATAATTGCACCCCTTGGGAGGTGAACACGGTGTAGGGATCCCTACATGAGAGTGCCCTGAGCTTACAAATCTTTCAAGTGGAGCATACGGCCACCAGAAAGCAGGTCTTCAGTCCTGCCCAATATAGATCCACGTCCTGAATAACTCAAAAGGGGTGGTGCTGAGGGCCTCTAAAATAGGGTTAGATCCCAGGAGGTGATTAGGGTCTGGTCCTGGGGCAGAGTCCCTCTACTGCCCTGATGAAATGTACCACATCAGGATGCGCTCGTGTTGTGATGTCCTATCGGACCGATGGCAGTCCCGATGGCAGAGAGCTGCACTCTGAGAGAAGATTGAGAAAGTATTTTCTCTAACCCTGCTGCAAGTAGAGTAGTATGGTTGATATATCTGCTTGCTCTGGTACTTTGTCTCTGTCTTTGCACCAAGCCACAAAGAGGGACCACTGCCTGCTGCAGGTAGTGTTGGACGACTGCCACCTGGACTGCATCAATGTGGCTATGACTGATGCATGATAGCCTGTTTTAGCAGTCTCGCCTTTCAGGAACCAGACCATTAGTTTCAGGGTCCCTGGTGTGAGATGGACTAGCGACCCTTGGGTTAGCATGTCGGGTCTCTATGGGAGCCTGCATTTGTCCAGTGCCATGGCTATCACTGATGAGAACCAGGCTGTCCACCGTCAATATGGTGCTACCAGAATAATGGTCTTCTGTGACTGGTGTATCTTCACTAGGATCTGTGGTAGGAGGGGAATGGGGAAACACACGTCTGATCCAGGGACCAGGTCTGTGATAGTGCATCGACTCCTTGGCAGAGGTGCTCCCTGTACCTGGAGAAGAACCATTGTACCTCAAGCATTGGCCACCGTCAGCATGAGGTCCATGAGAATAAGTCCCCATGTCTCCTGTATCAGCCAAAAGAAGTCAGCGTGTAGGTGCCACCTCCTGGTGTACTTGTTGGCGGTTGAGCCAGTCTGCTCAGATGTTGAGTTTGCTGGCTAAGTGGAAGGCTCCAATGTGAACAAGGTGGGCCTGAGCACAGTCTAGTACCCTCATTACTTCCTTCTGCATGGCTCTGCTTTTGGTGCCCCCTGTTTGGCGATGTAGGCCTACAGTAACCTGGTTGTCAGAACGAATCAACACTGACTAACCTGGTAAGATCTTTGAAAAGATATGAGGGTGTGATAGACTGCCCTCATCTCCAACAGGTTTATGGACAGTCTGGCCTCAGATGTTGTCCAGCTGACTTGAGCTGACTGGTGGCCCATGCATGCCCCCCACCCGAGAAGGCTCGCGATCTGTCTCAATGGTGATCTTGTAGATAGCCTCTAGTGGAACCCCTTGCATGAGGGATCGCTAGTTGTCCACCAGTTTAGAGAACATCTCACCATGGGAGGTAGCGGTAATCTGATTTTTAGGTTCTGCTCATTGGTGTGCCATGTGACAGCATGTAGCTTTGCAGGGGTCTCATATGTCACCTGGCCCAAGGGACCAGATCAGCAAGAAGCCATGCAGCCTAAGCATCTGCACTATCTGACCAATAGTCAGCATGTTGGTGTCCCTTTGTTGAAGTGCTAGTGACATCACTGTGTGCACCCAGTTCTGGGACGGTCTGGCCCACCCAGGGACATGTTCTTCTGCTCCCAGGTGTTCCAGCTGCTGTGGGCACTAGGTGACTCTTGGCCTGGCTCAGGACCCAGCTATGATCTTCCAGTGCCCTTAACACCTTCATGGAGCTGTGACGGATTGTTCCCAGATTGTACTCGAATTAGCCAGTTATCCAGATAGGGGACAATATCCATTCCCTGCTCTCTCAGCCTGGTAACAAGGACTATGGACACCTTGGAGAATACCATTGGTGCAAGGTAATACTGAATGGTAAGGCTTGCTACTGAAAATGCAGGCCAAGAATGTGGAAACGTAGGTACTTTCTGTGGCAGTGACAAATGGGGATGTGAAGGTATGCATCTTTTAAATCTATGGATGTGAGGTAGTCACCTCTCTGGATGCTGTGGAGTGTTGACCTCAGTGTCTCCATCTTGAACCTCTGAGTGACCACAAACTTGTTGAGGTATTTGAGGTCTAGGATGGAACAAAGTTCCCGGTCTTTTGGGAATGAGGAAAAAGATGGAGTATACTCTGTTCTTGCTCGGGGGAACTAATTGGATAGTTTTGTTCTGCATCAGGTCCTGTAGTGTCTGCTGTACCTGATGAGGTGAGGCCCTTTTCTTTGCTAAGGGGAGCTCATGAATCTGTCTGATATTTGAGGGTTGGACAGTTCTATATAATACCCCCTTGACACTACCTCCAATACCCATCTGTCTGTGGTTGTGTGGCGCCACCGTGGTGGAAAAGCATAAGTCTTTTTCCCATGGGCGTAGCAGCTCTGTGAGGGTGTCATCTTGAGGGAGAGAGAAGAGTCTGTAGTCATTGTTGCTTATTTCTATTTCTCTTCCTCTTCCTCTTCCTCCGAACTTTGAGCAGCAGCACCTGAAGTTTGAGGATTGGTAAGCAGGGTGAAGGAAGTCCGTGTCACCCTTGGCTTCCACTTCCTCAAAATGAATTACTCTGGTAGTATGTATCTCTGTGGGCCTGATGCTTGTAGCCCGAAATATCCATCGTCCAGTGGGCAGATAGGTTGGTCTGTGCTTGTGTTTGAGCAGATCTTTCCCTTCTTCTTTTGTTTTAGGTAGTCTTGTAGGCCTCACCGAAGACATGTTTTCACTGTGGTAGGTCTTGAAGCCGTGTCTTGGAATCATTGTCTGCTTCCCATAGTTTTAGCTATAACACTCTTCTTGCCCAGTTAGTCAGGGTCGTGGCTCTTGCATTCAGTTTTTGAGAATCTACTGTCATATCTGCTAGGTATCTGGCAGAGTCTAGTGTGCATTCCAAGAGTTCAGCCTCCTGGTATTGGGAGTTGCTTTTCTAGGATCTCCTCAAGCCAGCAAAATTGGGTGCACACGCGTATATGGCAGTAGTTGAAGCCTTAGTGGCTGTACCCTCTATCTCGAACAACTTCTTTAACATGTTCTCCACTCTTTGTCTGCCGGGTCCTTCCGTGATATGGCCCCACATGGAAGGACTGCTTCTTGCTGAGTGCAGCTACTTGTGGAACAATCTTGGTTGCTGTGCACCATATCCTGGCCTTGTCTTCCTGGACCGGATACATGCTGTCTAGGTTCCTCTTATCTGACATCCTGCCTGGCTCTGTAGATTTCCACCCTTAATGAATATGTCACCAATCGCTGGACAAATTGGGAAGGTTTTCTTGGAGGTTCCTTTGTTGAATAAGGGATCAAGCTTGACTCAGGTTGTTCCTTCTATAGCTTGAAACCCATAGTGGCTTTAATTATTCTCATGAGAAATGGTATTAAGCCAAAGGAGCACAGTTTGGATGTGAGAGATGGGACCGATTGTGTTTCCATCTCTTCTTCATTGGGTGGTACAGGCTCTCATCCTCAAGGTGCTACTTGTCTTTGGCAGCGTCCCCACTGGTGGATGAAGTGAGGCTCAGGGGTGGACCAACTGGTTAAGAACAGAACCCGGAGGACCCCTTGGTTTTCTGGTTCTGGCAGTGGATTCGGGCTGGAGCCAATCTGGACTGTGTCATATCTTCTAATTTTTCCATGATCTTCAACATAAAATTTTGCTGACTCTCCATCATGGCCACTGCTGCTCATTGGTTTTGTTGGAGTATGGACCCTAGGTCCATCCAAGTGGTACCGCTGGTTCCTGGGGCATCCGAGCCCAACACCGGGGAGGGTCTAGGGAATAATCCTAATCATCATGAATACATGGGGCATAAGGGACCCATGATGTGAGGCATCAGGTTGGTGCTACAAGCAGTGCACTTTCTTGCTTTCACTATCTGGGGAGAAAGAGAGAGAGAAAGAAAGAGAATGTTGTATGTTAGGGACAGTTAAATGATGGGCCCTCAGTAGAATCTGGATGGCCCCACTACAAAAAACCGTCATCTAGCAGCAGTGTAGAGACCTGAAGATGAGGACTTGAAATGGTCAATGGCCTTTTTGTTTCCCTTCCCATCTTGACGTGGTGCTGGTCAGGTGGGGTCCTACTCACTGCTGCACCGTGAGGATGACCTATAATACTGAATTGCTACCAAAGAAAGAAGAGTATAAATGCCTCTGTGGGAGGGCTACTATGGTGAAGTGCCCCTAAGAGGGAAGAGCCTCCTGATCAGCCTCCCTGAACAATACACCACCCAGGTTGCTCTGTTAGGGCCTAGTAGTCTTTGCTTGAAAGGGAGAGAACTGGGCCCAGATGAGCAATCTTTGGCTTTTCCTATGTGCTCCATCTTAGTTCATCAGGAGCAATGTGAGAATCCGATAGGGCCTGTTGCTATATAGAAGGGAACCTAGGCCTAAGGGAAAGAAGGGCTCAACTAGGCTGGCCACTATGGAAGGGGCTAGGCCTGACAAGGTAGCCCAGGGAATCAGTGAACCAATGAATCTGCTGAACTTTGTCCTCACGGTGCCACGAGGTCTCCGCTTTGGGAGGGGATCTCCTAAGGCCCAAGGTAACCTCTCATTTGCTTTATTATGAAATGCCTCCTGTAATTTGTTAGATGTTCTCCCTCCCCCCTTTCGAATTTGTTTTGGAAAATGAGGCTGAGGCCTCTGTGGTGAGATGAACCCCTGAGTAACTCTCTTCTGTCTCTCTTTCTCTCTAAGCCAGAACATGGTGTGACAAGCTCTCCCGATGCCGCTAAAGGTGTGCACAGCCAGAGGAGAGAGAGACAATAGCAAACATGTGAAGTCATCAGCCTGCCCGATGAGCTGGAAACAACTCTCAAGCTGCATGTAGCTTACCTGATCACCATGTAGAGTGGCAAGTCCAATGTTGGCACCAGCAAGCTGTATGCTTCTGGGTGGGGGAGGGAGCCAAGGAGGCAGCGTGAGAGGAGTCACAAGGAGGCAGTGGGGGGCAAGGGGAGGGGTTGCTTTAAACCACATGGTGCTGCGAGCATTTGAATCCCTCTCAAGAGGAGGGCTGCTAGCACAAAAACAAATAAATATCAGAGTTCCCCTAGTCTTATGGTGCTAAACAGAGCTTTTCGGAGAAAATTGTGGGTGTAAATTGCCCCTAAGGAGCGAGGGATGTCTGCGTGCTCGAGGCCTGTGGAGGCCTTTTCCAGCCAAAATAACAGACTTAAACCACCTGTAGTATTGAAATGATTTAGAGACAGAGGAAACCAATCACAATGGAATGGCACAACTTGTTCTAATCAATTAAAAATTGAAAATAAATCAAACAAACAATGTCTAAGGCCAGCTGGGGCCTAGACAAGCTGCCTCTTAAGCAGTTTCCATTCCAAAATAATTTCAGATCTCAACTAGACTGTAGAAGTTAGTCAGGCACATATCCTAGGCAGGCTCAGAAGTATTTTACACCATAAAAGAGAATTTTCTGTGGAATCCACAGGCCTATCTTTCCTGGCACAATACAGGGACTCCTGGAGTTCTTGTTGCCTTATCAGATGCACAATTACAACTGGAGAATAGGGGCTTCTGGTACCTGGGGTGTAGGAATTTGATCCTACGCCTTGTGCATCGTTAGCCTATCAGGGTGGGCTAAACCCATGATGTAATGCCTGGAATGCCTTGGATGGTCAGCCAATCACAATCACATGAGGAACTGTTCAGAAAAGTCACAAGTATTTCTTTGACGACTGCTAAAAGTGTGCACCTACTGCCAGAACTCTGCATAAGTGTCATAAGTGCTTGTCCATTTGTCTTTGTAGTGCCTACCCTGTGGAGTGCTCTACCTCATTGGTTTCAAGAGTACCAGACGATAGACAGCTTCAAACTCAACTAAAATCCATTTATTTAATCTTGCATTTGTGAATTATTGAGAAAAATAAATAGGTTCAAGTATATTGGATTTTAATGTATGTTTTGAAGTTTTATGATTTTATATCTGTACAGAGCTTTGATACCTGAATTGCACTTGATAAATAAATATTATTTTTATTATTATTATTATTATTATGTGAGACAGCAGGCTTGCTGGTGCCTGCTGCTGTTGTTTAAATGTTATGAAAAGTCCTGATGAAAACTAGTTATATGAAAACTGTTCAGAAAAGTCACAAGTATTTCTTGATGCACTGCTAAAAGCATGCACCTACAGCCAAAACTCTGCATAAGTGTCCCAAGTGAGAAAATGATGGTTTGTTGGTGCCTGCTGCTGCTCTTTAAATGTCATGAAAAGTCTCAATGAAGAATAGTCACATGAGAAACTGTTCAGAAAAGTCACAAGCATTTCTTGACTTACTGATTAAAGTGTGCACCTACAGCCAGAACTCTGCATGAGTGTCCCAACTGAGAAAATGGCTTGCTGTCACCTGCTGCTGCTGCTTCTTCTTATGTTGCCCTGATGTATTCTGCTGCTGCTGCTGCTGATGTACATTGTGTTGCTAAATGATGATAGCTACAGGTGACCATGGGTTGAACTATAATTTGATGTTCTGGAAAATTCTTCTGCAGTGCTGACTGAAACATGTTGCCTTATGTGTGTGTTATTCATACCAACAACGGTAAGTTATTGTACGTGTCACTGTCATATTTGTTTCATACACACTGCCTTTAATTTGTATTGAATCATGTTTTTGTTGTAAGCAGTCCATTGTGTTGTTCATTTTCAGGAAATCATCATCACACATACTGAATGTTTCCTGTCACCGTGTGTTGGCTATGGTCACATTTTATATACATACATGCCACCATCTAATGTGGTACTGTAAAATTTAAATATTTTTGGGGAGATTACTGCTGTGAGGAGTGAATTATAAACATTTCTCATTACTGTTCTTTTCTTTACATTCTCAGGTCACAGCACACAGATTCACAACCATAGTGATGAAACCATGTTGTCACCACACATGTCTGATTGTTGACTCTGCTGTATGAACAATGTCAAGCCATGAAAGGTAAGTATTTTTATTTTGGGGTGGGGTTGCATGCATCATTGGAAAACAATTTTCATAAATATTTTCACCTTCTTTCCAGGTCTTCAGTGTATCAAAACTGTTGTCTGTCTTCAGATTGCAACATACCACCTATCCACAGTACCTCAATGC
This sequence comes from Neoceratodus forsteri, assembly GCA_016271365.2. NCBI lineage: Eukaryota > Metazoa > Chordata > Ceratodontiformes > Ceratodontidae > Neoceratodus > Neoceratodus forsteri. The sequence continues at coordinate 244,108,520 of CM057453.1, forward strand.
TAACTGCAAACAGATGAAGAAGAAATTTTCTGAGTTCATTCCAGTACCCCTTTCAGTATCAGCACCCAGTGGAGTTGTTCCTGTCTTTGTTATATCCATCATCTGGCCTGTATGTCAGTGCTGTTAAATACTTTAACCTGCAGAAAACAAGTTAAACAAAAGAAAAGGAAGCAGCCTCACAATTCTCAATGCTGGAGTTGTACCCACTTGGAAATTATTTTTCCATGACTTCATCAGCAACCTCAATGGTATCCCATTTGACACTACCACCAGGATGGTCTGCTTCACCCCATTATTCAGCATCATCACCACCATCATCGTGACTGGGCACAAACATAGATGTGATTGTCCTCACTTGGTAAGTTACACCAAAAAGTTAAAGCGGTGTGATTCGTGATCGTGAAGATGACCAGGAAGAATGTGATTCAACTTGTGAGTCATGACAAGTCATGAACTTGGCACTGGCAGTGCTTCTCAGAGCACCAGAAACTGGATGGAATTGAGGTCCACAAACAGTTGGCATTGAAAATTTGAAATACCTACATCTGCACTTCCTTAAACTGTACAACGCTCGAGCTGAGATAATATCTACTGGATTAAATAGAGCCGGCTTGTTGTGAGGACAAAGATTAAAGTAAATCTGCTAGTAGGGCATCCTACAGAACGTGAACACTAACAGAAGCATCATATTGGACCTATGATCTTGAGTGATGAGACATGATAACTGGGCGCCTCCTGATTCATATGATGAAATGAAGATTTAAAAAAAACAGGTTTGGACCAAAAAGTTGAAGTGGAGTGATTCGTGATTGTGATAACCATGAAGAACATGATTTGCCATGATGTGGGTGTGATGTAAGTCAGAATTTGCACTTGCAGCACTTTAGAGCACCACCACTGGTACTCTGACCACTACTGGAACATTCAAAGTCATCCTTCTCATGCCTGTGATAAACCTCCGATGTTCATTCACAACTTTTACCTACATGGCTACTTGCTGCTACTTGATGACTGACTAGCATATTTTATTTCAGACACACTCACATAATTTATTTTACACACCACCTACTCTAAGGGTGATGCTGCAGCACTGCTGCTACCCACACAGATTTAGAGGCTCTGCCTGGCCTAACTGCCCTTGACACAGTACTTTTCTCTCAAGGATTTTTTTCTTTTTATTTATTCCACTGATGTGATGGAATGCCTTGCCCACTGAGCCAAAGCTTATACCCGACTGACTTATGGGCTTCATATGCCACAGGCATACACACTCTTGCCTGATCATGTCTTTGTGGGCATTTTTAGATTACACAAAGTCAACAAGAAAAGAAACATGTTTATTGCAAAAAGTGATTTTTCTAATTTTGTGGGTTGCTAACAAATTCAAGACAATTCTCAAGACAGTACAATGCCAAAAAATATTGCAATATGTACATTTCTTTATTATGTCTATTTATTTTGGTTAAATGCTATAATATGCAGTGAAAGACAGTATTCACAGTACTATGGGGAGACATATTATAGTGGTACAGTGACAACATTTCAACAGACTGAACACAGACAATTAACAGCAACATTATATTCATTCAGTTTTTGGTGGAAGAGAAGCCAAAAACAACAACAGTGACATCCAGATGGAAAAACTGAGCACTAAAGAGATGTAGCTGCACCGGCACAACAAGACCTTAACTACTACCAGTCTTCAGAAATCCAAAGTGGAACAACAATACTTTATTTGCACAGGGGGGATTTACAGCAGTAGCTACAGTTGCATCCCAGGATGAAACCCAATTCTGCAGCATTTTGCAGCACTTCAGAAAATCTGCAGCAGATTTATTGAATAGCATATTTCAATGAGGATTATCCCTTTGTCATTCAGGAAATGTGACACTGCCAGAATGAAGTGAATGCCACAGTTTCCTTGCGTGACAAAAGGGACTAATTGCCATTGAAATTATATAGCTTTATTTATAGATCTGCTGCAGTATACTGCAGAGTGCATTAAAAGAGGATTTCATCCTGGGGATGCCACTGTATATAGAAGCAGGAAAAATACCACAGACGGGCTAAGAAATTAAGAGTACTACTATTATGGTGGCCCAATAAAATGTTTATCAATTTACTTACAACACAAACACAGATTAAAGGTCAGGCACAGAAACTTTAATTGCTCAGAAAACTAATACAGACAATCTTTTAAAATGACTGAAAATTACCAGCAAATAGAAAAAAATTATAAAAAAATTACGTGAAGTTGTACTGTGTGTACCTGAACACACAAATTATAGAAAACTAGTCAACATAAGTTGGAAAAACTGCCTTCTCACTAATCTCCTTATATATCCCAGATACGCCCCTCCCCAAAGCAGACTTTCTACAGTGTCTGTCAGTGCAGAGACTGATTGTACTAAATTAACATAAATATTCACACAAAATCAATAAATGCTCGATGACATAAACACATATGGATTTACTGCAATTGATGTACTAACTTTTGACACAAAATTTTGTTGCAAAATGCATTTTTAAAGGATTCTTTGATGGTTTGAATCTCACAGCTCTGAGAGCAAACCGTCTCCAGCTTTCCATTACATACACTACGCTGAACTGAGGCTGTGCAAAACAATATAGAGCCCATGTGACCTTAAACTGATGAATCACTGCAAAATTTGCCTTAAAGAGACAACTAAATGATGAATTAACATGAAATCCATACAGAAGAATAGGAACTTAGCATTACTTCGAGATGCAAAGTTATTTTGATTCACTATGTTGAATCCTACACGAAATTTGGATTCTACGCAAATACTATGCATAGCAAATTTTAGGCACTTCGCCACCTCTAATTATTTCACTGATGTCTAGTGGCACCCCTCACCTCTGATTGCCATTCTATGTTTATATTGTTTCTGGTGCCAGGTTGCACCCTCCCCATCCACCAATCGCCATTTCCATTTATTTGTATTGTTTCTCAGGTCTAATGGCATGCCCCCACCTCGGATCATGTCCTGCCTGTAATAAAGAAAACAGTCCTTCAGTGTTTTGTTTTTTTTGTTAACTGTAAAAAGAAATGGTCCTGGGAGCTCAGGGTACATGCGTAGTAGTGCAAGTGCCCTACCTGGCATTGTGGGGGAGGGGAGGGAAGCCTAGGGACCCTTTTCTATCTCCTTTTCTTCCTTTCTTAAGTCTGTTGCAACAATGCCTTTCTGTCCTGTACTATCCTTTTCTGTCCTGTAGGCTGGCCACCTACATCTGTTTTTTTATTTTTTATTCTATATTTCCTTCCTTCCCCGGGTGTGATCCTCCCTGCCAGTGGGTACAGTCAACGCCAGTAAATATACAAACCTGTATACCAACAGACATATGTTGACATCCCCTGTGTAAAACTGCTAAAATGCAGGGTTGTGGGTGACTACAAGAAATTGGGAATGTACGGGTAATGGTTTTTCCTCCTGAAAAATTAGTGTTATCCCTTCGCTCGAAAAGAAACTGGTAAAGTACAGCTTGTTGTCTGAAGCACTATAAAATGTAGCAATATGAAATAGTGGGCGGCTAGCGTTATTATGTGCTGCACTCTGAACACCTTGTTTTGCAAATGCCACAGTCAGGCATTTGTAAAATAAAACCACATTTGTGCCTGCACCTTGTGATTAAATGAAAGTAAAACCTCTAGTGTATAATGTCTGGGAGAGAGCCTTTTGTTCTCTTGCCCCAAGCGCCTCCCTCCAGCTTCTGTTTGGCATGGTGTTGCCTAAACTAAATACACAGAGCAGTTAGTTTGTGAAAGCTGCTCCAGAGCTGCTCTGTGTCATATATTGTTTGTGCACTTCAGGAAGAAATCTTTGAAAGCTGTGAGCAGCTCCATTCCTACTTCTAAATTCTGAGTAAAATAAGGTTTCAGTTATAAATTGGAGGACTCGGTGTTCAGGGCAAGGTCTTTCTATGAAGTCTGCATAATGTTTGAATGTTTTACAACCCCTGCCCATGGTGCCAAATGACCTCTCAAATAAAGTGTCGACTAATATTTTTATTTCATCCTGAGCAGCTCTAGCAAAGCATTTTCACCCAAAGAGTGCTGCCTGTTGTTTTCTTTGTCTCCCATTTTAAAGAGCAGCCTCAGAAATGGGCTGAAAAGCACCAATTGCTGGTTTGGTGTTGTCCCTACACTCTAATTAATGAAAATGTTATCAGTGCATGCTTTAACAAAAGCATATAAAAACTGCTGTACAAGAACAGAACCCTGATATAAAGTGCAAGGATAAAAGTGCTAGTGCTTACTCTAGTTCTAAAAGTACTAAGAAATGCTTTATTTTTTGAGAGTGCAGTTTGCCTTTGTGGGACTTACTGTGCAGCAGCTATCAGGTTCAGCCTTTAGGCCAACGCCCATTCTGCTGTTATATTCACAGATTGACACTGTCAATCTCAGCATTCAGGGTGGGGCTAATGTATCATAAGGACACTCAGAAATGTTTTAAAGCTATAACCTCTCTGTTTTCATTTTACAGCTGCATTTACTGATGTATAATATAATAAAATGTATCCTAGAGTCCTATTATGTAATGTTATTATTGTTTAGAGTAGACATTTATTTGCATTAGCTTAGGGGAAGATCCAAGGATCATGTGGTTGCCAGAACAGTATAAAAGCTAGTCCTTTGGGACCATTCTTTAGATAGGTACAGCCTATGCAGATTGTGTAAGGACTGTTGGTTCCTTAAAGACACAGATAGTGGGACTATGTCTGGAGAGTCCTAGCTGTGCATATTGATATATTTTTCTTATTTTTATTTTATTTTTTGTAAATAAAGTCCCACAGTGGTGTGTTTTGCTTCACCTGAACTTCTGGCTCCTGTGTACGTTTCCTCAACCCACTCAGTTTGGTCAACCAGGCCACATCATGGGGGTCCTGCACTCCCACAACAAACAAATAAGGATACAGTTACTGTATACTGTCTCAAAAAGTAAGCAAATTCTTTGCAAATAAACTTTGTTAATGCACTACTTATGGTTAAAGTGACAAAAGTAGGAAATGAGGATTAGGGTTCCAACCCTACACCTGACCCCACCCACCAGGCAGCAACATGAAAAATCATTACCGCTTTACCAATCCTGCATCTTTGCTAATCAGGCATAGGTGTGCCCTGGAGTTGTTAGCACCAATGTTCACTGTATTCTTAAATACTCTGCACATCTCAGCTTCTTTCATGATCTAATGGGGTGAGCATTAGGACTGGCAATCCCAAGGTACACCCTATGCCTGATTAACAAAGATGCATGAGATGCAAAATTGTAATAGTTCTTCCTGTTGCTGCCTAGAGGGTGAGGTGTTTGGGTTGGAAACCATAATGCCACATTTCCTAAGTTTGTCACTTTAACTCCAACTAGTGATTTAACAAAGTTTTTTTGCAAAGAAGATATTGATATAGATATAGATGTAGATACAGAGATATAGATGCATATATATATATATATATATATATATATATATATAAGCAATAAGGCACAACAGGGCATTGTTTGTACTAGGTTTGCTCCACAGTCAGGTGCGTGGTAAGGCATGAGGCAAAGCTGAGTGACTTCAGCCCCTGACTGTGGAGTAAACCTAGTTCAACCAACATCTCTGAAGTGCCTTATTGCTTATATAAATGGGCCCAGAGGCAACTTTTAAAAAATAAACCTCTAAAGTTTTGAAACCCACAACAATTATAATAAAAGGTTGCTAAATAATGTAAAATAGTCCTCCACAGATGTTTTTCACTTGTCACTCATTTGTCTTTCTTCATATTGTTTACACTGTGTGATTGTTTATCATGGAATAGAAGAATTCAAAGCTTTGCATTATTCCAGTAGTAGAATGCCCCCCACACACACACAGAATGGTAACATGGAATACATGAATTTTAAATTCTTCAGAATTCCACTGGTATACACACACACACACACACACACACAATGTCTCAAGTGGAGCCAGAAATCAGTTCTATCTGTTGCCAGACAAAAAGCAGTGAGCTCTCTGGCAAACTGGTGGGGATGGGGGGTCATGGTCATCAAAGAAACATCAGCACTGGAAACTCTGAATCATACATGATTTTTAAATTTGTGTATGTGTGTGAAGGGCTCTTGAGTGAAAATAACTTTAAATTATTTACTTAGTTTCTTTAATTTAATGCACTTTCATTTTAAAGCCTATTAGAAGATTTTGATATATGAGTATAGATTGCAGCCATGTTTGTAGTGGAGAATAGGAAGCAAATAGCTTATGAATTCCGTGAGTTGCCCCAGTTGGCAGGGACTTGTTTTGTAACCATTGGTAGTGCACTCTTAAGGTAATGGCTAGAACCAAGTCTCAGCCAATCAGGACAAGGGAATTTCCTGCCACTTTTATATAGATATATAGAGAATATAACAGTGAGATTGTATAATTGCTGCATTATCCAAACCAGCTACACTTGCTATATAGGAACAAGTGCTGAATACAAGTGGCATACATAAGGAAGATTGTTCACTGGCTTGTGTACAGGAAGCAGAATGGTTGCAGTGAATGAGCACTACTCTATGGTGAGAGGGTATTTAGAACTGAACCTTAGGTGTCTGTGCTGGTGCCATTGCTGTTTAATATTTTCTTTAATGATCCATAAGGCTAAATGTTATGCATTGTGCACTATTGTTTAAAATTCTTCATTATCAAATAAAATGTAAATCTGTAGATAAGATGTTTGGCTTAGAAAGGGGTGTAACTTCTTGGTTTGTGTGGCTGGCCTCACTACTCTATAGCATAGCAGAAGGATATTTTAATTCAGTAATAAGATATGACATGGTGTGCATTACTGTGGGATAATGGCATGGCTTGGGAATTGAGTCCTGAGGTAATGCTGCATGCTCTACACACCCACCAAGTGTCATTATCCCACAGTTGCACACACAGTGGAGTGCTTAACAGTAGTTGTAAAATGGTTTCTCTAATTTTCATTTTAGAACCATGTAATTAGGGTTCAGAATGATAAGCATTTTGACTTGTGCTGTTTTGCTGGAATAATACATGTTCATGCGATCAGATTCCACTAATCATAGTACCTATTTTTCCCAACTCATTTTATAATATTTTTCAGTGCTGTTAATTAATATTTATAAAAGCAATTCAGTGTCATTTATTTTAGCTATTACATATTTGACAAAACAGTAAATTAGACTTGTTAAAAGATCCATCCTAGAGTTAAACAAAACAACAGTTTTGTGGTGTGCTGGATTTAGGCTTAGGGTTCAAAGTTTCTTCAGTTATTTTTGGGAAATCTACTTCCAGCTCAATGGTACAAGATTATAACTGTTTACTTTGACTAGATCACGGCAAGATTGATGAATACAAGTATTGTGATTATACAGAAAGGCTGGGGTATTATTTCATTATAAATGACACAAATAATGAAAGCAAGAGAAAGGCTACTTTTTATTGTTTGTGAGAGAAACATCTATTCACCATCAACTCATTGATGCCTCAGCAAGCCAAGCAGGCATATCTTACAATGCAAGGGATTGTAGAATTTGTAGAGCCCTCTGCAACCAAAAGCCCTCCAAAAAAATATAGCACAGTATGACTTCTATAACTGTGATTGGCAGCCTAGAAAATGTAATGGCTTGCTGTATGTGGCTGTGCTACACCACCTCACAGAGAAGTGTGAATTCAATAATATTCTGCATGACATGCTAAGAGTTCATTTGGTACATTGTATTGCAAATTACACAATACTGCACCTTTGTCTGTAGAGGGAGTAGACATGGATTTCATAGATAATTTGAAATAGCAGTTATTATGGAGACAACTGCTAAGAATGCTATCAATCTGAGGTGTTAAATCAAGTCTGGCATACCCTCATTGCATGCTGTAATATCAGAAGGGAAAACAGACCAGGAAACTTAAAACTTAGAAACATAGACAATGAAAGCAAAAAGACCAATTGCCCAGCCAGTCTGCCCATGGCATCCTATTTAACCCCTGGCCTTGATGTATTCAACACACAGGATCCTAAAACAGGATATAGCGCTTCCCATTGTGGTGGAATGCATTCCCACAGCACTTCCCAATTTATGAAGGAGATAAGCAGTCTTGTAAAAAGGGAGCATATTCAACAGGTGTACCAGACATAGAAGGGGAAACACATAAAAGTCAGAGTCATGCAAATGCAGCATAATCAGTAAACAGCTTGGAAACAGAGAAATGGAGGGGGACCAGTGAAACAAAGGATCATGAGTCTATTGAATTGTTAAATGTGTTGCAGCCAAAAGACAAGACATATTTTTGCACACTGCAGGTTGAAGGAACAAAGCTGACAGTTGAAACCGACACAGGAGCAGCCATCTCACTTGTCAGAAAAATAACATAGAAGAGACTGGATAGACTCAACTTAAATCAACTTAAAAATATCTTGATGACATATACCAGTGAGCCCATCCAGGTGCTGGGAGAGGCATAGGTGTGGATGAGGTATTACAGGTAGGCAGTCAGGCCACCACTTTATGTTGTTGTGGAGATGTGCCTCACCTGCTAGGAAGAAACTGACTAAATAATAGAGATTTACAGAATTTCCTGAATTCAGTTTCTAATGGATATCCACAGAATTTCAGGAATCCATATCTTCCACAGAATGCCATCAAAAGTGGAATTCTATAATTCTGGAAGTGGTTTGTGACTTTACTTTAAACCACAGATAATGAATTTGCAGTTTACTTAAACCATGGCTCTGTTTTCTGCTAAATGCAAAATGAATCTTTGGTTATATACAGTAAACTGTGGGAAATGAATCTGCAGTTCAAATAAAATACTCAGCATTCCGTGAAATTTAATGAAAGGATTTGGAATAACATTTTGGAAGCAGAATTGCCATTCCAGTTATATTCAGTGGACACAATTCGACATTCTGCAGAGCAAAATAATATCCATCTATCATGGAAAGAAATTAAGCATGTGCAACCTGTGCAGGTGAAAATCAATGAAAGGGCAGGACAGTTTTCCCAGGTTCCCAAAAGGAATGGGGGCCCTAAGTGATGTAAACAGAAGTCTCATGTCAACTTTAGATGCCTCCTAAATGTTTCAAATCAAAAGTGGTGCTTCTTGCAGTGAATGAGTATAAGACAAATGAGTAGGCTGCAAAAGTAAGGATGAAAATTGATCTAGTTCAGTTCTCTGCATTTCCTATGGCACCACTCAGAAAACCTAATGGGAAGCAAAATATGTGTCCAGTTTGAGTTTATTGATTAACCCTTAAGTGTCATGAGATAATTTAAAGACATTAGAGACAAATACAGTTACTATAAAATAAAATCTATCATATCAGATTATATCAATGATTTAAAATACATTTCTCTTTATATCTCAACTACCCTAAAAAAGTTATCGGTCTGTACATTATAGACTCTTTAGTCATGTGTATGAGTCTTCCACAATTGTTGTTCAAGAGTTAAAGGTGGGCAGAAAATCTGCTCACAAATGTTCCTTTCATTGTTTACTAGTGAGCAGATGAAGAGAACATAATATAAGTAATTTTTCTCATTAATTTCGAGAAACATCTTGAGGAATTAATGTTGTTGTTCAAACATGCCCTTAAAAACTAACTTTTGAATAATACAAAATGAAAGATTCTAATAAGCTTTTATCTTTGGTCAGAATATGTGGAGACTATAAGGTCATAGTCATCCAAGCAGCTGGACTGGCCAGATACCCTATTTCATTAGTGGAGGAACAGTTTATAGTGTTGCCTGTTCATAAATCATTCAATAAATTGAATCTTTCATAGGCATATTTTGTCAAATAAAATTGGATAAGGAGACCTGGAAATTTGAAATAATTAATACTTACAAAGAACTATTTCAGTACAATAATCTACCATGTGAGGTAACATCAGCTCCAGCAATTTTTCTTCAAGTGGACAGTCTATAACAGAGCATAATCCAAGTTTTGCTGTACAAGGTTGATATTCTGATCATTGTTTTTTCAGAAGAGTGACATATCAGAAATTTGAAGGAGCTGTTGAAAAGACTTTCAAATGCTGCTGTATACCAGAGAAAGATAAATGTAAATTTGGGGCCTCTTCTATAGTTCATTTATGTCACTGAACTGATGTAAAAGATTTACATCCAGTACCAGGAAGGTCTGAGTCACAGTGAAGGCACCAAACCCCAAGACTGGCAGTGAACAGACATCCTCCCAAGGATTGCTTTAGTATTATGTTATATTTATGTCTGACCTGTCAGACTGTGCTAGTGTCCCTGTAACAGTTATTAGCAAAGGACACCAAGTAAAAGTTGAGAAAAGATCAAAAGCAAGCATATGAGAAGTCAAAGAATCTCCTACTGTAATGGATTTGTTCCAGTATGATAATATATATATATATATATATATATATATATATATATATATATTGTTTTGTTTGGGGGCTTTAGTATATCACCATATGAGATAGTAATAGCAGCCCTGTCACAAAAAGAAGTGGGATGTTATAGATCAACTGATTGTGTATGCATCACAACATATAAATGAAGTAAAAAATAATAATTTCCAACTTTATAAAGAAATCTTAAATAATATGTTTAGTATGCATAGATTTCACCAGTATGTGTATGGACAGTCATTCACTATTTTGACAGGTTACAAACCTTTAGTTAGTATATTCACCACAGAGAAAGCTACCCTAAATATGGCATCAGATAGGATTTAAAGATGGTCTCTAAAGTTATAAACCTATACAGACAAGGCTGAGCTCATGCCCATGGGGACACCCTGAGCTGTCAGACATTACCTGAGATTCAAGAGGTACCAACAGCAGGGATGGTCAAGTTGCTGATTTTTTTTTTTTTTGTGATTAACTTCCTGACACCACTGACAATATCAGAGTTCATACAGAAATGGACAGGTGTGATAATGGGTTGACCAGAACATTCAGAAAATGATGCATTGATAACCTATTTTAGAAAAAATTGGAACTTAGCATTAATGATAGGTACCTCTTATGTGGAAGCAAACTGTAGATCCTTGGTTTGGTAAGAGAAGGTTCTAAATGAGTTACATAAAGGGTTCTCAATGGTTACATAAAAGGTATTCTGGAATAACACACACTAAAGTAGTCACTCAAAGTTTTATGTGGTGGCCTAAGTTGAAGAAGGATAGTGAAACAGGGGTAACACAATGTATTGCATGCCAGAAATCTGGAAAATCTAGCACAAGGGCTCCTTTTCATAGCTGGGAATGGTCAGAGGGGCTGTGGTCAAGGACGAGATAAAACAAGGACACAGATAAATTATGCAGGTCAATTCATGGGCATGATTTGTTTAGCAAATAACTAGAAGTAATCACTCTCACTACTACTACAGTTATACTGTAGCACAAAAGCTTAGATTTATCTTTACAATTCATGACCTGCCTGACGGTTTAGTTTTAGCCAATGCAAGCAGTATGGGTCTGTGGCAAGATGACTGTTTATTTCTTTTTATTGTGTTTTAACTTTGTTACCAGGTAGGTACTATGAGCCAAGGCTCTTTTTCTAACATAGCCAGGACCATAAACAGTCAAGTTGTTACATAAATGCACTTAAATACAGACACCACATTATATTAACACAATACAATAATACAAAACCATTATGTAAAGCAATCACATTGTAGTTGATTTAGGAGATAATATTTCAACTGAGTTTTAAAAACATCATGTCTCATCTCTTCTAATAGAGTACCTGGCAGGTTATTCCAGCTTTTAGCAGCCCTAGCAGAAAATGCCAGACCAACCTGTTCGTATTCTTTGACTGGGTAATGGATGCAGTGAATAATGGTGAAGCAATCAACATGCTGGGTTGGATTTTCAAAAGGTGAATGCAAGGATGCGTCAAGCCCTGCATCCAGTGCAGTGTTTGGTGCAGCTAGGCCAAACAGTTTGCTGCAACCTGTGCCTTATTTTAGTACATTTGGTGCAGTTGTGATACGTTACACAATTTATGCCAGCTTGTGCCAAAGCATTGATGCAAACCTGTAAAATGTCCCTATCAGCACAAAGTTAGACCAAGGAGGAGCTGGTCTAATGTTTGCCCTTGGTGCTGGGGATTGAAAATTACTTTCTGCATCTGGCAGATGCCACATGCTCCTGCAACATTTGGTTCTCTGCACCAGGGACTTGCAGCATATGCAACAGTTTTGAAAATCCAGCCAGCTATATCTAAGCTTCAGCAAGGCCTTTGATCCAATGCCACACAGGAGGATGCTACAAAATTGAGAGAACCTATAGGAAGAAGAGGAGCTAGTCAGGTGGTTTGGGAGGTAGTTAAGGGAAGAAAACAGAGGCTAGTTTTCAAGAAGATCAAACTGGAAGATGGGGTTACTAGCATGGTGCCATAGGGTCAGTTCTGGGTCCTGTCCTGTTTAACATGTCTAATTTTCAGCAGAGTTGACAGTATGAAAGAATTAAGGGAAACAAGTAAGGATCTTGAGATGCTGGAAAAGTGTTCTAAACTCAGGTGTTGAAGTTCAGCACGAAGAAGTGCAAGGTGATGCACATTGGCAAAAACAAAACAAAACAAAATGGGGAAAGAGTACTGGATGGGAGAGAGCCATGTAGCCAAGAAGTCAGAGAAAGGGACATTGGTTATCATTAAAAAGTATTTGGGCTGGCCCAGCGGCATTGAGGGCTGAGGCACTGGACGCTTTATCAGTTTCACACCACGACCCATGTTCAGGAGCGAGCATGGGCTGTTGGGGTCAGCAGGGAGGAGAAGGATTGAGCATCTGTGGGAATGGCTCCCTTCTCCGGGTGGGGATTTCAGTTGTCAGCACTCCACTGGCCCCTAGTGGCTGCTGAGGGCAGCGCGCTGATGCTGCAGCTAAGGGAGGAGATGGGGCTGACGCTTGGAGAGCACGTGTGGAAGTGTGCGTGCTCTCACCACAGGCGCCATTGCATGCCCCACCTCCACACACAAGGGAGTAAAGGGAAAATAGCCCCAGAAGAATTAAGTTGTCCCCACAGTGCCTGCCCTGAGAAGGCACCTCCCTGGCATTGATCTGTTGGGGTGGCTCTGGTTGCTCCCCACCACCTTCACAGCAGCTGTAAGTCAGGGTGCACAAGCGCAGGGTCTGACCTTCAGGGTTGGTGCTGGGTGACAGCTGATGGCAGGCTTGCAGCCAGGAGCTCCGAAGAAATACCATACAAAAAAGTCTTGAATCATCCAAAGCATGCAGCAAAGCAACAAGGATACTGGGCTGCATAGGAAAGAGTACAACAGCTGGAAAAGGGAGGTAATGTGGCCCTAAAAGGTCCTTCATTAGGCCCCACCTGAGCACTATGCCCAGTTCTAGAGTCCACATCTGAGGAAGGATAGGGACAGGCAAAGGTGGTGAACACAGGGTCACCAAAATGATCCATAGGCAGCAAGGCAAATCCTACATGGAAAGGTTGGTGGGTCTGAAGATGTACTATAGATGGTGATGGGCAAGAGGGAGATGAGGTATGACCAAATCCTAAAAATTCTTAAGGGAATAAACAAGATAGGAAGAAGGGTTCTCTTCACCAGCAATGACAGCACAGAGTTAAGGGGTCATGGATGGAGACTGGTTGGAGGAGATGTAAGAGGGATATTGGGAAGTATGTCCTCTTAAATGTCCCCAGGTCTGCTGAAAACAGACAGTGACTTTGTCTAGTGTGCTTACTTGGTAATTACAAACCACAGAAATAAATAAATAAATTTACTATTTTACAGAGAGGGTTATGAAAGAATGGAATTGCTTGCTGAAGAAGGTGATGGTGACTGGATATATTGTGAGTGTCAAGGGAAGCTGAGATAAATTCAAGGAACATACTGTCCCAATGGAAGGGGTGGTGGGTGGGGAAGAGATGGAGAGTTCTCACAGAGATTGGGGAGAGGAACATGGAGTGTAACTGCCCTATCTAGTGACAGGCCAATAGTAAGTAGACATCTTGAACAGATCTTAAATCTTTAGCTGCCATTATGTATTCTATGTTTCTTTTGTAATGTTTCAATTTTCACTTGGGAAGGGTTTAAGAAATTTTGGGAAAGAAATTAAATTAGTACATAAGGGTTTCAGCTTATCATATTGCTTCAAATGGACTGGCTTAACAAGTGGTACAAACATTTAAGAATTAAATGGGAGAGGTATATGGAGGAATCCCTGAGTTAAAACTTTCCAGATTGTTGTTCAAATACTTGAGTATGCCACATGTCACCAGAGCCTTAACACCAGCAGAGCTGCTGATTGATTTGATTTATCCTAGGGCATAGAATAAGGTGAAACAGCAACAATAGGACAAAGAGATCTCAAACAGTGCACCAACGGTGGCAGTTTCCAGGTGGGTATTTTCTGGGCAGACAGGGTGGAACAAGTGGTCCTTTCTGCAAACCAATTCTACACTGCATGTGAAAAAATGTCATAACTCAGTCATCAACTTGGATAAAATGAGCTATAGTAGAAGATCTGGACCCAGGTTTATTTAAAATTCAGATTGAATTTACTTTGCACAATGACATCAAGACCACAGTCTGTCATTGTGAAAAGAGGATGTCAATGACTGTTTTAATGAAAGGATTCCAGGCGATAAGCCTGGCACATGGGTGCCAAGGTTTTAAGCACACAGTGATATAACTAGAAGGCAACAGATGTTTCAGAAGTGGGAGCCATATCTGAAGAAAATGTATCCAGTGCCTACTCTACAGTAGGGAACTCTGCCATAGTTGCATCCACAGCCTTAGCCACATCAAAGGTAGTACCGGCACATAGGCCTTCATACAGAGTGAACAACCCCCACAGAGACTAGACTTCTAATACATCAAAGACTACCTGCAAGAAGAGTGTTGCCATATTTAAGGGACAGAATAAATAAATAACCCTCTGTTCACCCAGAATTACCTACCAGGGCAGTCTACCCCTCACTGGATATCAAGTTTATTAGTTATGGTTTTAGTAATAAAATTATAGAATGTTGGTGTGCCATTTGATTCTTCTCACCAATCACAGTGCTTCTTTCAGTTGCACATGTGGTACTGGTATTTCCATATGAATGTCTCAAATGCTGAGCCTCTGAAACAGGCTCCTCGCTGACTGCTTATGTTGTCAACATTGTGAAGAAAAAATTTTAAAAGTTACACGTTCTTTAATAATTATTATATGCATCCAGATGGTGTGCCTCTTATGGGTTTAAGAGTGTTGCCTCTTGTATGATGTTCAAGCATCAGCCTAGAACCCACAGTGACTCTCAGATGTTACATAGTATGCACAGTTGTCAGAGCAGTACCATGTAAAGAAAGTAAAACAGTCGTATCTTCTTTAGCTGCTGACCAGCAAGGATCAGGTTCTAGCAGCAATAGCTATGTCTTAATCTGATTGAGACTCAGCATGTTGGATGCCATCTACTCTATGAATTCTTGGAGGCATTGATCCAGAATGGAGCTTGACCCTTGTCAGTTCGATGAAGAACAGATGCAGCTGAGTATCATCTGCATAGCAGTAACAACTCACACCATACCACCTAATGACCTGCCCCATAAGAAGCATGTATAGACCAAAAAGCACAGAAGACAGAATCAGCCCCTAGGGAACTCCATAGCTGACCCCAGCTGGCTGCAGTGAGAAAACACATCACAACATGCTGTGATCTGCTTAGCAGGAAGGACTCAAGCCACTTTAACATTGCTCTTGAGTCTTCTGTATTCCAGAAGGCAACCTATCCACAGTACCAAATGCTGATTATGGATTAAAGAGAACAACAATGGACTTAGAGAACAACAATGAACCATTCCGCCTATCCCTCACCAGAAGCAGATCATTAAGCAACATAACAAAGATTGCCTTCATGTGGTGATGAGGCCTGAAATCCAACTGAAATAATGTGTTGATATTTAATTTCTCCAGGTGAGTCTCGAGCTGCATTGCCACCACTTTTTCAATAACTTTCCAAAATCCCCCGCCAAAGTTCTTCTGATGTGGCTGTGTCTGTGGATGACCCTGAAGTCATACTCATAGATTGTGATGTTCAGTCAAAGTCAAAGTTTGCATCACACCCAAAATCATGCAGCACACCCCATTTCATCTCCACGAAAATCACAGTCCCATTGCAGCAGCAGTGTGATGTGAAATATAGGGCAGCAAAATCCTAGCTTGGGATTTTTTCACAAGATGAAAAAGGTGAAACAGTGGCTATCTGCCAGCTTTGGAAAGCACATGTGAGCTGTGGTAAAAGCATAGCCACCTTGGCACTGGGGCCAGCATAGTCATCGAAGAGCAAGCACATGGCACTGTGAACTTGGCATCAGAGGGAGCTGATACCGTAGTGGGTGTTTACCCTCATCCACCTTAGTGAGCATGGTATCCCATTCCCAAGCCAGTGTAAGTAGCCATGTAGGTAAAAGTTGTGAATTAACACCAGAGGATTACTAGAGGCACGAGGGAGAGGATGACTTTGAATGTTCTTGTAGTGATCAGAGTAGCAGTGGTGATCCATGTAATAATTCTACTACATCATCCCCTGTGCTTAAAACAAGTAAAGTAACACTATTTATTGGCTTGTCACCTGTACACCCACATACCATGTCAAAGGCACCCCATCCATGGCAGTTAACAGAGCAGAGACATATGGCATGCCATGTGCAAACACAGAACAATGCAACCCACATTGCACAGCCTTTTGAGCAGCACAGTAAATACCCACCAGATCATGCATTTGTGTGCAAACTCACTGTTGCCATAGTGGAAATGCTTGCAATTGACCTGTTGACAGTCTCCTTTGTGGAGAATGCAGGATTCCAATGCTTTGTGGTATGCGATGTCCTAATGGAAGATCCTGTCCATGACATAGTTTGCCATCCGTGGCTGTCACTGAGTTATATAGTACTGTGACAGAGTCTGTATGCATGCTCTTCAGTATTCTGCATCACCACATTCACTTAAGTATGGATATGTGGACAAGTGCAATATGGCAGGTAGTTCTTATCTGTGTATTACTGCACATTGGGTGCAACTACCTGGTTGTCTGTGATGGTAGGAAGGAAAGCGCTAAGAAGTCAGACTGTGGGACTGCAACCTTCATGGCATTTGACAGCATGCCACACTTGTAATGCATATTGTAGCAGGGTCACATACAGGTGAAAACTGTTGGACTTGCTACTGACAGAAATTATGAGTGACTGTACCCTTGTCCCTAAAAGCTGGATTCATAGCAGTAACAATGGGTACAATGTTGTTAAATGTATCAGCAATGGTGGCTTTGTGAGGGCTCCCACATGGCCCACTGTTTAAATCTTGTGGTACAGGAGTTTCTGCACTATCCTGAAATCAAGGAAATGCTTACTGTTGTACGTCACATCTGTGCCCACTTTGCACGTTCTGGAAAGGCCCATGACCAACTTAGGCAGCAACAGAGCCAAAAGCCTCACTCAGCACCACCTCAGGCTTGAAGTTGTCATGAGATGGCACTCCACACTTTACATCGCAGAGCACTTGTATGAGCAGTACAAGGTCTCAGATACCTTGTAATGCACACTAGCTGTGACATTTCGGCATAGATGCCTATGACAATTGAGCAATGGCGATTCAAGGATTCAGTAATAGTAATTTTGAGGCCATTTGCACATGCCACACAGGCAGTGAGCAGTGACACTGCATCTGTTAGTCAAGCCATTCCACTGCTACCGCGCTGAGGCAGACATTGTTGAATCTGCAGCCTAGCCTTGATGTGGCCAGAGATAGGTCAAGCTGTGCATTACCCAAACACATGATTATACTCTTAAACCACAATAGATACATCAATAACATTCAGCAATCTCCCAAATTTGAATAGCCACAATGCTGGACTCATGCAACAAATAAAGCATTGCATCCATACTGGAGGGAGGGCATGATCAGGTTCAAAACCTCACTGGACAGCTGGTCAGATTGGTTCATGGGGCACAGACATCACATGCAAAGTTCTGCAAACCACAGCATAACAAGGCTGCAAGTCACTGTGAACACAGTGCATCCAGAAAGGTGGCTAAACAGCAAGAGATGGTATCATGCACAGTTGGCCATTGATCCACTTTTGGGGTGCCTTGTCCCAAGTTGGAATTTGTGACCTAGATGAATCTTGTGAACAGTTGGCAGACTTATCAGGAATGCACGCATCACAGAGTACAGTTGAGGACTATTTGGCAGAAAACAGGCATCTGACAATATAGGATGATCCTCTGTGTACTGAAGTGGCAAGTTGAATGAATGGACAGCACTGACATCAGTAGCACTGAAGTACCTGACCTGCCCGCCATCCAGTGTAAGTGTGGAGAGGGTATTTAGTTCTGTGGGGACCATTGTGCATGACCTCATACTAACCTATCATCTACAAATGTTGGCATGCTGACATTTATCAAAATGAATGAAGGTCACATGCCAAGTAGGACAAGCACATCTATGTTTGTACCTAGTCATGATGATGGTGGTGCTGAATGTGAGGGTGAAGCAGACCATCCTAGTGGCAGCATCAAACGGTGTTCCATTGAGGTTGATGATCGCTCATGGAAAAGAATTTCCAAATGGGTACAACTCTGGCATTGAGGATTGCAAGGACTGCTTCCTCGTTGATGATAATGAGGACGTTGGTGGAAGGGCATAAAGAAAAATTGGCATTAAAGTACTTCTTCCTGTTATAAGTGTCATATGACAAGTCATTACAGTTCACCTTCACCTTCCTTGATTTTGTCAGTACAGTTCACAGAATGTGTACAGTCATTATTACATGCAGTCTTCTAAACAAATGTCAACTTTGTCACACCCAGGTTGCACCTGAAAATAGGCACTTGTTGTCTAGTGTGCTTACCTGGTTAACAAAAGCAAATAAATAAATAAATAAATGTGTAGCCACTGACATCATGCTAATTGAATGACAGATATCCTGATAATGAAATATAGTAATACATCCCAGCCAGCCATCCTGCTTCTAGAGAGAGAGACAGACAGACAGAACTGGTGCCTTTGCCCAATGTAAGAACACTCAGCCAGCCACAGCCACCCTGCTTCTTGGAGAGAGAGAGAGAGAGAGAGAGAGAGACAGACAGGCATTGCAACTGTGCCCGATGTAAGAACCCACAGCCAGCCACAGCCTCCTGCTTCTTTAGAGAAAAGAGGCAGACAGACATTGTACCTGTGCCCAATGTAAGAACCCGCAGCCAGCCACAGCCATCCTGCTTCTTGAGAGAGAGAGAGACAGACAGACAGAACTGCTGCCTTTGCACAATGTAAGAACTCAAAGCCAGCCACAGCCACTCTGCTTCTTGAGAGAGAGAGAGAGAGAGAGAGACTGACAGACATTGTACCTGTGCTCATTTGAAGAACCTGCAGCCAGCCATGATGAGTTGATATCTTATGAATATGCATTAATTTATTTATCATTGTACCACTTGCATACTATAGTCAGTTTTGCAGAAATTGGCTTTATCTTGTCAACATCATCATTAACCAGAACAGCCGAATGATCCTGAATTAAAATCCCAAAATTCACCAGTATTGTTTTAAATTTTGAAATTAAAAGTAATGTATTTAAAATTAATCGGGATTCCAGCATTCAGTAATGATGAGCTATTCTTTTCAGCAACTTACTTTGTTGTGTTACTTAACTTTTTTTAAATATATCTGCATGATCAGTACAAGATGATTTGACAAGTAACATCATAATACTTGTGTCACAGTGAGCAATAATTTCTAATGTTGATTGTTATCTCTGGTTATTTCCCTGAAGGTGTTGCACCACTAGCCTGGCTGCAGCCAGCAATGCACCATCATACAGTCAAGAAACAGTACACCCATCATGATTAACATCAGTCATTTACAGTAAGTATGAATCTCATGTACTGTGTTTTGACTTGATCTGTGTTGTTAATAATTTCTTTACCTTTTATACATGCCACTATGGCCAAATACAGGTAAGTGATTTTCAATTTTTTTTAAACAGGAACTTGCAGTTGTGCAGTCCTAGGACCAAATTTATAACAATGACCGAAATTGCAGCAACAACACCATTTCAGTGCTGCCATGTAAATTATTTTATCTACAGATAAGTATCAGTCTTATTTTCTCTTTACTTTATTTTCCTTTTTTCCCCTTTGTTTTCTGCAGGGTGAAGTATTCAATGGCTGTAAAATACAGGCAAGATAATATCTCTTTTCTACACAGATGAGACAGGGGTAGTTAAGTATGCAAGGATTCTGTAACATGTATTCCTGGATGGATGGTATGTAAGACACTGGTCCAGTGTCTGTCACTAAACGTGATTATTTTATTCATAGGCAATTAGTAATAGCTATGTATTTCAAGTAGGATATAACAGAAGACAGTAACAGCACTGCTGAGTACTAAATGGGGCAATGGAATGAACTCAGAAAAGTTCTTCATCTGTTTGCAGATAACATTGAGGTGCTGAGGGCTGGCAGTATGTTCCAATCTGAAGAAGGACAAATGTTTGGAAGGATACACTAAAGACCTAGAAAGAATACAAAATATTAAGGAAAATTGTTTTCTAATGAGCACACACCCCCAAAAACACTTACCTTTCATGGCTTAAAATTTTCATACTGCTGAAGTAAACAATCAGACACATGTAGAACACACATGCGGCAGCATGGTTTCATCATTACAATTGTGAATCTGTGTGCTATGACCTGAGAATGTAAAAGAAAATAACATTAATGAAAAATGGTTATAACTTACTCTCCCACAGACATAACCCCCACAAAAAATTAAATTTTACAGTACCACATTAGACAATGGCACATCTGTACTGCGTGTGAATGTGATCATGGCTGACACACGGTGAAGGGGAAATAGTTAATATTTCTGATGATGATTCCTTGCAAAGGAACAACACAGCATACTGCTTACAGCAAACAACAAGATTCAATACCAATTAAACAGCAGTGTCTCTGAAAACATGACAGCAGTGACACGTACAATAACTTACCATTATTGGTATGAGTACGCACAGATAGGCAGCATGTTTACATCAATGCAGCAGCAGAAATTTCAAGAACATCAAATTATCATTCAACCCATGGTCATCTGCACATAAGCACCAGCAGGACTCCAGAAGCAGCAGGCGCCAGCAAGCAATTTTTATTTTATTTAGTTGTTTAACCAGGAATACCACACTAATCTGAAAGCTTTTTACAGGTGCAACCTGGGAGCACAGGGAAGTTAAGTGACTTGCTCAGGGTCACACAGTATGTAAGTGGAAGCTGTGGGATTCAACTCCACATCTGGTCTACTAGATGTCACCAGATTTGCAGCTCAGAGCCTTAAACCACTGCACTATACTGCCTCCCAGAGGAAGTGTGAGATTTTCTCACTTGGGACACTGCTACACAGTTCTAGCTCTCTGTGCACCTTTTAAGCACTGCATCAAGAAATACTTGTGACTTTTCTGAACCGTTTATCATGTGATTATTCTTCATTGGGACACTAAAGCTGCATGATGAAAGATGTAGCTAGATACCACTATAAGCAGGCTACATTGACATAAGATAGGAATTTTTTTGGGGGTAGGTTTGATTGTAATTGTGTGTGATGTTAAGGTATTTTGATTGTGATTGTGGGTATACTACGGAAATTTAACACAGTCAACAGTAACCAAAAAGTAATATAGAATGACAATACAGCAGCAGTGCCATAATCAGGTGACAATTTTTACCTATACTTTGTATTCTATTTTCGATTGGCACTTATCTACTGACTTGCATATATGATACCCTTCTTTCTACAATGTCGTCCACTGTACAACTTTTTATTCACATCTTAAATAATAAACAGAATGCACCATTAAATCTGGCTTGCACTGTTTTCATCAGTATTCTCATCTGTTTTGTACATCTATTATTTAAAATCATTTCTGTTGTGACTAAAATGCAGTGGCATGCAGTGCAGCAGGCACTGCTCCCCATGATCTTATGGAGCAGTAGGTGTTCAAAAACAGCAGGGAATACTGATGAAATTCAGGTCTGAGCAATATTAAAAGGAGCACTATGTTTATTATTTCAGTTGTAAAAGGAGTAATGCAGAATCAAATTAATTGTGGAAAGAAGGGTATCATACAACTCAGTAGATATGGGACAATTGAAAATAGAATAAAACAGTGTAGGTCTAAATTGTCACCAGTTTATTGCACTGCTGCTTTAACATACAATACAACAGGAAGAAAACATAAATGGAAAACAAAAATTACATACCTATTTTGTATGTTAAAAGATTATTAAGTAGAAAAAGAAGGAAAGAGAGGACAGGAAATTTTGGGTGTTTTTTTTTACCTTTTATAATTTTTTGTGGGTGTTCATATTTTTTGGGGGACAGTGAGGAAAAATAACGACAGAGCACACACTACCTGTTAAGAAAGAAAACAATTTAAGACTACTGGGCTTGGGGCTGACTAATTATAGTGTGGAGCATAGCAATCATTTCTAATTGCTGAGCCTCCATTCAGTCCAACTGCTGGTGCATTGGGCCAACAATGTTATGTAGGTGGCCAACCTCACTCCACAGGATGGCCAGGTCTGCCTGTGTGACTGGCATTTCAAATGGGTTGGTTGCAGCTGAGAGCAGCCACTTGTTCAGCACTCTCCCTTCTGCTGCACTTTTGGTGCCACACAGGTTGTCACCTTGCTGCCCCTCTTGCACTGAACCCTCCACTGCAGGAGCAGTTGCTAGTTCTGCCACCTTGGCCTCCCACTGTGCACGGTGGTGCACTATCAGGTATGTTCTTTGGCCACCAGTGCCAAAGTGGGTGCCCTTGCGACCACAGTGCACAATCATGCTGTAGATGTTGCATCTACAACAGTCGGGTCATCTGGGAGTGTGGTGAAAAATGCTACACTGGTGAGCTATTTGGAGGACCAGGCACAGGCAGTGAGGAGGGGCCAGATGTAGTAGGCTGCTTTGCAGTTAGAGGTGGGGAACAAGTTGCTGCTGCTGTTGTTGTTCCTGCTGCTGCTACTCACTGGCCTGTTTTGGGGTCAGTAGCCACTGATACTGCAGGGCTGGCACCACTAATATCCAAAGCAGCAGTTGCTGCTGCTACTGCTTCTGAAACCACACTTCCACTGCCAGTGGAAACAAAATTTTGAAGGGAAGCACTGGATGGCTAAACATTTCCACAACTGAGGTGAATAGTTCGTCCAAGAACCCCATGCATCCTTAGGCTGCGACTCCCAGCAGGAACCCCACTTTCTCCTCCTCTCTTCAGTTTTAAACAAAAATTAGTATATGTACTAATAAGAAAACAAAAGGAAAATCAGTGTAAGAGAATCAGATATCAAAAACAGGGCACTAGGGGTGAAAGAGGTTTAAAATAAAGTCAGGAATATTGATAAAAAAGATCAAAAGCACAAAACGTTTCTTTTAGAGATTGGACAACTTCACACTAGACAGTAAGCTCCACACAGCTCCTAGTCAAGCAAAGAGAAAGTCAAACTGAAACAAGTTAACTGACTTCCTGCCTGATTCACTTCTTGCCTGCATCATGTAACCTTCAGACAGTCAGACATGTGATCAGTGGGCTGTTTCTCACAAACTTAGCCTTCTCAAATGTAACCAAAGTTAATGTGAAGATTAGACTGCGAAGTCCATCAAAGGTGAAATTTGACCTTTAATGGAAATTTCAAGTAATGATACATAGATGCAAATTTGGGCATTTCATATAACTTCATGGGCTTAGTTAAACTTTGATGTAATTCTAATTGTAACTAAACCTCATGAAGACAACATGACAGTAATTTCAGATGATTCAGACACTGTTTATATGTACCTAACATGCAATGTCCAAATTATCAATAAGCACTGTCATTTTGACATCCTGATGATTAGTTATAGTATCATTGTGCTGGTATATCACATACACTCACATAAGTGGGTGGCTTATTTGCATTAACCACCCATAGTGTAGAACCAGAACATCCATGGGTGGCACACAGACATTAGACCAGCCCTGGCTGGTCTAATGGAGTGTTTAATTTGCCACTACTGTGCTCATTAAAGAATGCCAAGAAAGGGAGTGCTGTGTCATTTCCTGGTGCAAGCCCCTTAGCACCGTACTGCACCAAACATTTTGGCTCAAGGATCATTTTTTGTGCAAAGCTGGTCTAGTGCATTGGGTCCCAAAATGGTGCAGGAAGCTTCTGAGAATTGTAAAAGCTGCATGTTTTGATGCAAGGTGCCCTTGCACTACTGTGGTATGACACAGGCACATACTTTCATCACATTCTGACTTTTCAGAATCAGGCCCCATCTCTTTTAAATAATTCATGTCATTATACATCTTTTGATTTTTCCTCCTCTGTCAGCTAAAGAGAACCCACAATTAAAATATACCCCCAAAATAACTATCCTCTTAGTATATAAGTAGGGACATGTAGCATGAAACAAAGCAATTCTCCATGCTTTTGTCTATAGGATGTAAATATTTATGTATCAAATATGGCCCTGAGTGCTCAACATCCTATAATGAACACTTTCAGACTCTATTTCCACTAATTTCTGAACCAATGATATAGCTCCAAATAATATACCTAGACCATCACACTAATCTATACCCTGACACCAAAAAGAGGTCCCGAGAGGCCACAATTTCTTGTGTAGTAGTTACCTTTTCCTATGTGTGTTAATACTATTCACATTTACTGAGACTAGAGATATAGTTTCTCCTCTACACATATTTATTTATTGGGGAGTATCTGCTGACTTACGGATCTGGGACTTGGTTTTCCATTGCATCTTTTTGCTGATGATATTTCTTGAGCTGGCTCTTCCCAGTCCAAGTAATGTCCTGGAGCAGAGGAAGTCATAGAGGAATTTTTCAAATCTGCCTCTTCCTCCTCCATGTCTCCCCATTGTTTAGTGGTAGTTAATTCAGCAATAAAGCACAACAGGGCGTGAGGCTTCAGGCAGTGCATCCAACAACCGAGAAGTGAGGTTATCCCAGTACAACCCACACCCTGGAGTGCATTATTGCTATCATACAATGGATCATTTGCTAAAAAGAGAAATGCAGTTATAAAAATATGTTTAAAATGCTTTATTTCGCAATTTTGTTTAGGTAGGTATACATTTTGAAGAAATAGTCTGTAGTTTCTTTTTGTGCAGCAGGTTGCACTGCTACTACATGTGTGCCCATTGTATTTTTTGGGGTCACGCTTTGTCAGTTTTTCAACTGGTTCATT
Organism: Neoceratodus forsteri; assembly: GCA_016271365.2. Classification (NCBI taxonomy): domain Eukaryota; kingdom Metazoa; phylum Chordata; order Ceratodontiformes; family Ceratodontidae; genus Neoceratodus; species Neoceratodus forsteri. Next base: position 244,133,730 of record CM057453.1, read on the forward strand.
CTTGCTACCTGCTTTTCTGGCCACCAGTTTAGTGGCTGAAAATCTGTACTGTGATATTTTAAGTTATGGTTCTGTTCCAGTAAATTGAGAAGCTGTTCAAATGTCACTCTTTGTGCAATGGAATGAGTGAGCATGACTCAGTGGGAATGGTAATGAGGACATTTTGCTTTTGAAGCCATGACAGGTACAGTAACTTTGGTTGTTGTAAAATGGTGTGTCAGGGTGAAGAAGCAGTTACCGACTGCATCTAAGTGTGTAGTTTTGCTGTTGGCAAGTTTTGTTTTCCCAGGATCTCCAGTCATGCGATGGGAAGTTTCAGTCTCTGACCCACTTTTGAATGTTCTGTAAAGCTGGCCCATTCCATGGGAAAAACTGTGACAGTGCTATGTACAAAAGTGAAGATTTCTGGAAGAAGGATGAGGGATGGAGTGTCTGTTGCTGTGTGTGTGGGGAGGGCAGCTGCAGCTGAAGTGTTTTACAATGCTGCCTACTTTCTCCCAAGCTGTGCATTGATTCCTATGTCTCCCATGCGGTCATGTGTGTACCTGGAATTGATACAGTGAGGTTGTGCTCAGATAACTTCACTGTGCCAGGCACGCTTTGGCTAACCAGCATTCAAGAATGTTCTTGCCATTGTATAATGCTGCATATTTATTAAGCATTGGAATCTCAGCAGATTTCTGTAAAACAGGGTTTTAATCTTTGCCTCCCTCTTTCCTAGAGGAAACAACACTCATATCAGCCTCCTTGGGAAGCAGGGAGGAGGAATTACTATCTGTGAGGGTAAGTTATTGGCCACATCATTCCCTGAGGTAAGAGTTGTAAAATATCTCCATTAATTTAATTTTCATATTCTACCCAGTCTCCCCTCATCACAATATACAGAGTTAACCTTTCCTAGATTATTTTCCAGCTAATTTTAGGTTCTGAGGAGCTTTTAAGGGTAGGGGACTATCTCGGGAAGTCTGGCCAGGTATTCTTTTTCCTTCATCTTCCCTTTTGACATCAGACAATCCCTAGCTGAAACTGCTGCTGTCATCTTTGCCTATTCCTTCCTATTAGATCATCTTTGTTTAAACCACTAAGTCTGCTGTGCAAGATCCATGGATACTGTCACTAGAAGTGTCCTTGTTCCTTACACAAGTTACACGGAAGTGACTGGAACACCTTGAACTAATGTGCCCATATTCATAGCACAGATCACACCTTTCTGTCCCACAAGCTGCATTTAAATAGCCCTTAGGTCCACACTTATGACAGGATTGAGGTTGACCAGGGAAAAAGCAAACTCCTCTGTCCCTTCTCAGGTAAAACTATTGGGCAGATGACAAATACCTGTATTAGTTTGTCTGAAATTTGCATCATGAGCACTTGAACAACCTCTTAGCCCACTTCTAATATGTCAAATTGCCCCATGGCTCTTACTCACCTGCTGTTTTAATGGTATATTGTATATACAGTCCTTGCCAATTCATACTGTTGTCATGACTTGTACAGCCCTTTTCATTGCACAAGCTATCATTTTTGTGCTGGCAGGTCTCTCGCCTGATTGCACTGAATGTTATAAAATATCTTTGAATTTACCTGATGTGTCACCACCGTTATTAAGAATATAAATGTTATGCTATGTCCTTGTAATGTGATTGCTATGTAATGTCACTATGTCTTTGTATATATGTATCCAGGACCACCTTGTAAATGAATGCTGTCAATGGTGTATTTACTCCTGGTAAAATCAAGATTTATTTATTTATTGATTGAAAAGACCCTGAATTTCCGCCTCCAGTCCATACCTGCTCAGTGGCAGTTACAGATATGGGAGTTATCTAACACAACGCAGTGTTGCTTAAGCCAGTACAGAATATCAGACACATTAACACTCTTATTCCTAAACAGGACTATAATTGTTTTAATGGCTGATTTAGAAAAAGTAACTGCAACAAAAGGGTCCCACATTTAACTGCTCATATTTAAACCAAAATCCCTGCAGGGATTTAAGAGTTTTGAATCTAATATAAAAGTAGTTTCCCCAGAGATATTTATCACTACATACAGTTCAGCAGAAAAAAATCTCATTCGTTCTTTAGCAAAGGCATAATTACATAACAAACTCTGGCCAGAGCCAATAGGGCTGCAGTTGAGGTCACAGAAGAGGAGGAGGAGCAGAGATGTGTAACTGCTTGCAGTCACACCAAGATATGTGCAAGCTGGCCATCCATGCATGCACGTTAGGACACATCCATTTTCTCGCCATGATATTGGCACATCAGGAAACTCTCCTGTGCTCCTGGATCCTGAGATCACTTAATTGGGGTCCGGAGACAAGATGGCTGTGGTGCAGAAGCTGCAAAACTATTTGTTTAAAGTGCCAATGACTGCTCTAGGACTGAACATATACATATTAATGAGCTACTCATGAATAGGGTTCCTTAATATTCAGAGCAGCTCATTATTATGTATATTCAGTCCAAAATTGTCATTGGCACTCTTTAAACAAATATTTTGCAGCTTGTGCACTGCAGCACTCACATCTCCAGTCCCCAACTAAGTGATCTTGAGGTCTGGGAGCACGAGGAGCTCCTGATGTGCTGCTATTGCGATGAGAAAACAGATGCACGCCAGCACATATGTGCAGACTGACAGCTCTCAAATTCTCAGTGTGGCTGCAAACAGTTCCACATCTCTGCTCCTTCAGACCCTTTTACTAGGAGAAATGTTATTAGGGCTGAACGGAGATTGAAACATCTTGAGGATTCGGGCCAAAGCAGTGGTGAGGAGATGGTGCAAACAGGACCTCCAGACAGCAGCAAAATAGTGCCTGTGATGAGACTGCATTGACACAGTGGAGTGCTTCACAGACTGCGGAGGCGACTGTGTTGAAACTCCTAAATTGTTGTTTGGTCGAGTGTGAGTTCTTTTTGCTCTCTAGAAGTCTGCAGGGCTCTTTCCAATGCAGCCATAAAAACAGCTGCAGAAGCATATTCAGGAAGATTTGCATCTGAACTTCAAGAGTCAAACAAAGCAGTATATCTAAAATTCTCTAAAGCACAGCTGTCCAACTCAGCAGTTTACTGCTGTGCATTGAGTGACACAGTGCTACATGTAGGTTCATAGGTGCATAGGTAACATGAGCAGGTAGGTCCAGAGACCATTATTGCTCACCACTTTTCAGTGGTGATACTCATATTTTCTGTCACCCATATATTGATCTAGGATAATTTGAAGGATTCCATATTCTTACACATAACTATAGACTCTGGTAGGGTGTTCCATACCTATACTACTCTTTGTGAAAACCATTTATTTCTTTTATTTGTTTTATATATTTCTCCTTTACTCTTTATTCCATGCGTATGTATTCTTAACAGAGACTTGTCATGTTCAGCCAATGGTTTCCTATAAATAACTATCTCTGGATGCATGAAAACCAGACATAGATCACCTCTCATTCTTCTATAATTCATTGAGTATGGGTTCAAATCCTTCAGTCTATTACCATAACTCTTCCCATATACTGTATTAATTTTGGTTACCCTTCTCTGTGTTTGCTCAATCAATACCTCATCCCTTTTGTATTGTGGTGTACATAAAGATGAACAATATTCAAGATGTGGTCTCACAAGTGATGTATATAATGGTACAATCACAGATGGATTTCGGCTCTCAATGTTCCTATATATGCATCCTAGTATTTTATTTCATAGTTTCACTTTATTTCTAATATGTGAGTCAAAGGACAAATCATTTGTGATGATTACTCCTAGATCATTTTCACTTGTTGTTTCCTCTAATAAAGTACCATTTAATTCATATGTGAAATTCTGATTTCTTGGGCCTAAATGCATAACTTTACATTTGTCCAGGATGAATTTTAACTTGTTCTTTCTGCCCATTGCTCAAGTTTAAAAGATCATTCTGCAGCGTTTTGCTGCCTCTTGATTGTTGATAACAGCACCAACTTTGCTGTCATCTCCATATTTACCCTACCAAACTCCCTCTGAAACTGACATTGACGTAACTACAATATTGAAAAGTGTTGGCCCCAGAACTGATCCCTGTGGCACACCACTAGTCACCTCACCCCACTCGAACAGAAACCTCATATACAAACTCTTTGACATCTGTTAGTCAACCATGATTCTACCAAGCAATTATGTTATATGGAAGATGCAAATGTGCTAACTGTTCTAAAAGAACGTTATGAGATATATAATCAAAAGTCTTAGCATAATCCAAGAATATTATATCCACGGGCAGTCATATCTTGACTTGCTCAGTCAGAAACTGGTGCTGGAACATAAAACCACATTTCCCATCATGTGGGGTCGTTACTGGGTTGTTATAATCTATATTTATTGCAGTTAGTTAGGGCCCTGCATTTAAATGTATTCAGACTACAATAAACTAAAGGGCTCTTACTCCACTTCTCAAGGGACAGACTGTCAGAAGTTATAATGTGAACTGTATACCTGAAACATAAATGTACATATACTCAAACCTTGCGAAGGTTTCCCACGGTCCATCTCTGGCTGTCTATCTCAAGGAAAAGTACAATCAGGGTTTTATACATATTTGAGGGATAATAATGGAAAACCAAACTATGGGAGGTATTCATGCAGTTTTGGCACAACTTCATTGTACATTGTCTCCAATGTGCCAATATTTAAAACTGTATAAGAGGACCTACTGTACAGTAACAAAATCATCTTCAATGTATATTTCTGAATGCTGCCTCTTCAGTATTTTGTATATGTGTTATGCCTCAGGCTATAAATACTAGTGTATCCAATTCCTTACAGGCATTACACAGATTTTAAAATCAATCACCTGGATACAATAATGTGAGTGGGCTACTTTTCTTTGCATAACACATGTTTTGCACATGAATAACGACTAATGAACAGCTCTGCATTTATCGTATAGTACATTTTTTCACATGAATAATGTCAAATGAGTAGTTCTGCTAAGCATTTGTTTTTATTTGTTTGTTTGTTTTTGTAACCGGGTAAGTGTGCTAGACATAGAAAATGCCTATTTTCAGGCATGTCCCAGGAAATTACAAACAAAATACAGTTACATTCAAATAACAGAGTAGTAAGAGAAAATAAAATACAAAACAATAAGCAGTTCAAGAAGAAATAACAATTATAATCTACAAGGCACTCAAGCAAAATGTATGGACATCTCAGAACTGATCACATCAAACATTATGGTACAACAAACATTGATAGAATGTACAATTTTCAGTGATGGTACATGAAATCAAGTAATAAGAATAAAATAAAAATACAATATCCTAGATCAAAACCTATGGAGATTAAGTGCAGAGCAGATTAGCTAAAGATCCCCTAGCAAGCAGCAAAGAGCATGTGCAGCACCTGAGGAGGGAAGAATAAAATAGATATTAAAAAATGAGAAATAGGTAGGAACTAATACCAAGGTAGGGAACAGCAAGTGCAAGGGATGGGATTTTACATGGTTCATACAAGGCCCAGAAATAGGTTAATCATGTCAGAAATAGGGATCAGTTAAGATTTTTTTATAAATATAATGTTTCAGCTGTTGGTTGTTACCAGTTAATAAGTATATTTCTTTTCATTTCTACAATGCTTTTATAAAACATCTTAAAGAGTGTTTTGATGCTTCCTCTCCATACTTCATTTTGCCTTTTTCATTTCAGTGAGTCCATTGGCAACAAACTACTACGATTCCCCAAACAATATACCAGTTTTCAGTGGATAGAAGCCACAAATTCTATTCAAATTTTGATCTCAACCAACATCTTGTATCAAAGAGATGTTTTATTCAGGGTGGTTATACTGCAAACTCCTATGCAGTATTGTGTGGACAGCTGGGGACAGGCAAGCTTACTTCTAAAAGACCTAATGAAATATGTGTTGCATCATCAGCAATTTATCGTGCACCATTAATATGACATTTACACACACACAGCTCAAATGGTAAGCATATTTCTTGTAAATAATGCAGTTTTGACATTGTATTATAGTAGGTACAGTACATGCTCTTTAACTGTCAGTGATACTGCAACATGCCTTGCTAAGGACATAAAATTAGATAATCTCAAATGCATTGTACAACATCTTATGATGTTTTTCTTGTCTAGGCACTGTGGTAAAAGAATTTCCTGCAGCTGGATGATGTGTACATTGTCAGGGTAGTTATTGTGTGCTCACTGTTCATCTAGGTGTAGGATAGTTATTTTGAGGGCCACTGTGGTGTTCTATACACATTATGTATGTTGGCTTTCTGCATCTTGGCAAGTTGAGAAGTACAGAGGAAATCTGTACTATGGCTCAGAAGACTATTTTTCCTTCTTAGTCAGTTACAGATCATTTCTCAGACATACAGGATACTGCAATTACAGCATATTAAGTTTAGTACAGTGTATTTTGATTCAGTGGTAATTACTGTATTTTTGTTTATACATAAATTGAGATCACACGATATTGCACAAAAGCAATCAGAAGCAAATGCCATAACATTGTTTCATACTTTTACAGTTTTATTACAGTATTTTGCCATTTTCATTTAAATATCTCTACAGCAATGTCAGTAGGGGACAGTGTTAGTTAACTCCATTAAAACACTGTCAGTGGAGAAGCAGTTGATTTATCATGCAATTTCACAGTTGTAGTCAGTCCATATATGTTCTGGTACTGTCAGTAGCCAGATGGAACTATTTAATACCTTAACCTGCTGTTAAATACATTTCAAAGGACTGAGGCTTCATTTGCAGGAAGAGTAGCAGCTAAACACAATGACTCAAACAAAGCAGGCATTCTAAGCATCTCCAAGGCACTGTTCTCTGACTCAGCGGTTTACTACTGTGCAGAGTGACAACACAGTGTTACATATGCTCCCTCTCAGGGTCGATCCTAACATTGTTTTATTAGCCCAAACACTAGCGCAAATTGACCAGGGCTAGTGCAGTCAACTCTCTACTTGCCCGGCTTGACTAGTGCAGATTTTCATGGCTGTTAATGAAGTTAAAAGTCTCTACTTTAGCAGGCTGTAGTCCTCATGCTAATCTCTCTCAATGTTCCAGATGGCCTGGTATGATTAATAGCTCATTAAGAACTGCAATTATCTGGCGTTCAAGAGGGGATCCCACAAAAGACTCTGTGTGAGTCATTATCACTTCACTGTTAGGACCTTCAGCTATTGTCCAGGGTGTGATAAAGGGTAGAGTGCTGTTACACTAGCTTCCAGTTTTCTGAATGTGTCTCTGTCTAACAATTTGTCCCATATTATTAAGACCAGTGCCCTCATTTTCCTATGTTTTCAGAGTCTGTATCCAATATTTCAGTGACAAGATGCAAGGAGGTGTATAGGGTCGGCCCTGCAGGTGGTGGGTTTTATCCCAGCCTCACCATAACTTCCTCTCTCCACCAAATATCTTAACTTTGTTCTTTTCCTGGACACCACTGCAGACCAGACTCTGAAATGACCATCCACAGATCCATAGCTGCCATTACTGACAAGTGTAGGGGTCCTCAGTTCTTCTAAATGGACCATGCCCGCCATCACTATCCATACAGTCCCACCCAGCATGTCCTTTTATCTTAAAAATAAAGCTTTGGATCATGTATGGTACAAAAATAACCTTAATAAAATACATAATTTCAAAGCTTAAAATCCTAAAATTCCTTAAATTCCTGTGGTACATAAATCACCCTATGTAGAAATAGAGATGGTATAGCATTCTGCCTGTGCACTGTTTCCCTGGGCTGATGAAAGGACATTGTTAAAGAAAAATATGTTATTGTTGAGCAGAGCATATTAAAACTAATACCATTAAAAATAAAATGTCATAGTTTTCTGTTTCCCAAGCCCCTTAGTTTGTGTAGCCCCACCCCAAAGAAATCTCATATGTGCTTCTGGCTCACTTGAGACTGTACAAAAACTTCCAGAAGTACAGGTCTCCAGTTGACTGTAGGGTGGGGGCTGAGTGTCTTTCTCTGCCTGACTCTGTTCATTGCCCTGTGGGTGGTGGTGGTGACAGTGTGGTGAGATGCATGATAACGTTAGCTATTGTGTGGGCATAGCTAGGACTGCTTGACTGAATGTTTGCTTTTGTGATGTCCTCTGGTTTGGTGGTGGTGGTGGGGGCAGAAAGAGGAGAGAGGAGGCCACTGTACAAAACAATGGGGGAGGGCTCACTGTATGTGATGGCATTGCAGTCTTTTTTTCTCTGGGGAGCAATGAATGTGCAATAATCAGAGTATTTCTTAGCTTGCATTGTTTCCTGTATGTGTGATCAAAATTTACCATTATAATTAGGACTAGTGCAACCTGCTGCAGGCTAGTGCAATTTTGAATCAACTTGCCTTGCTGGCTAGTGCTAAAAAGTTTAAGATTGACCACTGCTTCCTCTCTCAACTTGCAAACTGGTAGCCACCCAAAAGCAACATTTTCCATCATGTGGGTCTCTCTGACAGCATATATTTATTGCAAGTGATTATTTCATGCCATACATTTGAATGATTATATTCTGCTCCAGTTTATGCAAACAAGTTTTTCACTAAAGGGTCATTGTGCCAGTAGAGAAAAGATGTCCACAAGTTTAACAATCTTTACTGGAATCTAAAATAACCTCCAGATAGCAGCAAAATAGTGCCTGTGAGAAGATTTACAAAAAACTCCCAGACTCAAACAAAGCAGGCATTCTAAGCATCTCCAAGGCACAGTTCTGCAACTCAGCGGTTTACTATTGTGCGGTGAGTGACATGGTGTTACATATGCTCCCTTGCTCCTCTCACAAACTGGTAGCCACCCAAAATCAGCCTTTCCAGTCACTCAGGGTCTTCTCTTGTAGCATACATTTATTGCAAGTTATTATTTAGAGCCATGCATTTAAATTATTATATTCTGTTCCAGTTCAGGCAAACAAGTTTTTTCTAAAGGGTGATTAGCGCCACTAGAGGAAATACATTCACAACTTTAACAATCTTTACGAGTCTAAAGGACCTCTGAATGGCAGCAAAATAGTGCCTAGGAGAAGACTGCTTTGACACAGTGGAGTGCTTCACAGACTGCAGTGGTGACTGTGATGCAACTCTTAAATTGTTTGGTTGGATTGTGAGATCTTTTTGCTCAAGAGGTCTGCAGGGCTCCTCCCACTGCATCCTAAATGATCTGGGGACAGCTCCAGACTGCCCTATATTTCAGCCTAATGGCATGGCACCTTTGCAAAGGTTACCCCTGAGCTACAAAATGTTCACAAGTATGAATGTCCTTGGGGTTCATTTGGTGGGGTGTTGGTCCAGAAGTAGAATACAAATCCAATTCCCTGAACGTTCTGCATCATATTCAATTTGAGAGGCTATTTCCTCCTTCTGAATCTGATCATTAGTCTCTAATAGCAGGGGAGGGGAAACACTGGGTCTTGGGTCAGTATGCTCCACATTCATAACATTAGTTTTCTCAGAGTCCTTTTTAATTTGCCTCTGAATCCCTTCCTCCGTTGCAACAGTTATCTTTCACCACCTTCTAAAGGCAGCAGTGACAGTCTCTGTAAGCACTAAGTAACAAAGGGGGTTGAGCAGATACAGAAACAGAAGGTGAGTTAACCTGTACTTTTCCTGGGTCTCATTTGGTATCCAGGATTCCCCATCAGAGGACTTCACCCACCCAGCAGCTAATAAAGCTAACTCCAGTGACTAGTTTTCAGATTGCTGATTTCCTTGTAGGTACCTCTGGTCCCAGTATAGTATGCCCATGAAGAACACCAAGATGTTTTGCACCTTTCCCACTCTCTCATTACAATATTGTTACTGAAACTTGACTCAGCATTTAAGTGCCCTATCTGTTTCTTCAGCGGCCCTTTTCCAGGAGCCATTTTTATTTTTGCCTTCTCTGCAATGGTTCCCACTCTGCACTGTGTGTATTCTCCTCTGGAAGTGGCTGATGAGCAGTCAAGACCACCCCAGCATCCTCAAAAGCAGGAAACCAGGCACATCTGTGGATTTTGGATTTTCAGTTACCACTCTGCTTTCTTCAGGCAGCTACACAGCAGAGGCCTGTGACAGCTCACTCTGTCAGCTATCAAACAAAGGCTTTGATGCTGTCTTATCATCCATTGTTTCAGACTGAACACCACTCAAATTAAAGAGCAACTCTCCATTTTAATAAAAGCTTAAAAACACTAGATGTAGACCAGTTATGTTGTAAGTTTATTGTTTCCTAGTTATTTGTGTGTTTGTTTGTTTGTTTTATTTTCCACTGCTGTTGGTTTACTATATATTGGAAATAATGCAACAATTATTTCGCTGAGTCATTCAAAATGTATTTAACTCTCCTGCTAACCAGACAATTGTTGTTTGTGACATAGCAGGCTGTTGTCAAGGTGAGCACCATGATACCATAAACCAAGGCACTGTGAGGTTAACAGGGAGAGGAAAATGTTTTCAAGAGTTTTCTATTCAGACTTTTAAGATGACTATCAAGATGTGCTGCAAGTCTTGAAAGGAACATTGGAAATGAAAAATATATATTCTCTTGTAGACTTTAACAGCTGAAAGCACATGCTGAAGTGTAGTGGTAATCTTTAAGGGGCAAGCAGGCAGGCTGTGAGTCTACAATCCCTGGCAAAACATGAACTAAGAAAAGCATTTCTATTTGTTTCAAAAGTGAGCTGCGTCTTCTGTCACTGCACTGAGGAATAGTTTCTTCTCTCTTCCAAAGCATGTTTCAGCTTTTCTTTTCAGTCAAGAAGTTCTGCTGCTATTTTGTGAAAACCATACTGCAGATTTTCTGCATATCATGGACTGAGCTATCCTCTTTAAGTAAATCCAGATCCATAACATTTTCAGTAATTTCATTGCTAGCAACAGAAGTGACCTCTTTAGAAAAGGTAATGGGAGGAGGTCTACTCCCAATACCTACACCTTCTGCACCTTCATCTGCTAAAGCTGTTATCTTAGTCAGAGGTTCTGCCTACTGAAAAGTAGGAGAATTTCCACTGTGTGCTGGCCAGATTTCTACCATACAGTAAAATACACCAATCAGTTTAAATATTATCAGTTTTTGTGTGCTTTGAATGAGACTAATGAAAGCACAATTGAGGAGTTACTGATGATTGGGGGCTTCGAGCACTTAAACCACACTGGCAGGTTTAAGACTCTGGAGCTATGCAGCCTCCAAAAGAGAAGGAGAAAGGGAACCTTTCTTACTTTTCAACATCCTGAAAGTCCATAATCTCACTGTGGACCTTAGTGTGTAGGTTAAACCAAGTAGCTTTTAATGAGAAGACACAACAGTTACTGTATGCATTAGGAACATTAACATGACTAGAAGAAATCACTTTATTTACCCCCAAAATATTAAGTACAGCATTTTGAACTCCTACCAAAACATTTGGTTGAAAATGATAATATAAATGTTTTGAAATTTATATTGGAGAAATTAATGGATAAAGTTGTAATTCATGTTTAACTACCACTGAGAAGATTGGGGAAGGAGCGCTTTAAATAGGCATTGCTCTCTGATGTCTTAAACTTCCTAGTAGTATGAATTACCTGATCCACAGCAGCAGTAGGCTAAGCAACAAGTGTATGGGATGGTGCACTGTGATATAGAGTGAGTAGGAGCAGTACATTGGGAATAGCATACACTTATGGAATGTCCCTTGACCTTACCATATAATAGTATGGCATGCCCCAGGGCATAGTTAAACTAGTATTTCTTTTCATTGGGGCACAGTACTATATATTTTGATTGATACTAGGGTTTGTACCCTCAAATCTAAAAAATAAGGACTTTGGGAGACTTAGAATTCACAGGGTGGAGTGACATCACTCTGGTCCTTGGAGCTTTTAAACCAAGCTACAAAGTGAGCAATGTGGGCTTGGGTGAGTGCACAGAGCTGGCTGGGACCCGGGAAGGGGCCCACCTCTATATGCCACAGCTGTGGTAAGCTAACTAAGTTAGCAGTCTTGTTGTTTTATAGTGGAAATCCTGTCATAAACAGGGCAGCAAAATAAACAAATTCACACATAATGGAGAGTGCTGATGTAACTGAGGGACTTTTGAATGTATTACTGCAGAATGGGGCTATAAAGAAATGCTGTGACTGTCATATGTATATTACCCAGACAGAAGCACCCTTGGAAGAACAGTTTACATGTGATAAAGATGGGAGCTAACAGCATTAAGGGAGGAGCTGAATACCCTCTGAAACAAAGTAACACAAACGGAGGGGATCACAAGAAATATTGGTAAATTACCCATTGGGAACTGTAATTCAGGGTCAATGCCAGATGGCCTTAGTGTCTAGGAGAGCGGATGAAATGGACAGTGAGGATGCTAGTTGGGCCACTAAAGCTCAGTTCCCAAAACAAAAGAAGAAGAGCTTTAGGAAGTAATGAAATAGCTTTACACAATAAATATGTTCCCTTGGGCACTGAGGATGATGGGGCACAAGCTTTACAGGCCAAGCAAATGTTACCTCATCTAACACACTACCCACTATCACAGAAAAGAAAACAAAATTGTCCTGGTAATTGGGGAAAATATTGGAAAAAATGACTCCATTATTTCATAACAAATCAAACACAGTACTAAGTTGTTTACCAGGTGCAAGGATAAAAGATATTAAGGAAAACTTCCAAAGTTATTGGATAAAAAAAGTTGATAGTCAAATTCTGGTTATTTATGTGAATAAATAATGTGAGGAGTGACCATTAGAAGGATGTGGTCAGGAGATAATTGAGTGCTTAGACATTATTAAACAAGCTGGACAAACCCCATAATTTCTGGACTGCTCCCTAAACTAAACTTTGATGCAGAAAAAAACACCATTAAAGGATGGATGCCCACTTAATAAATAATTGTACAGCTACAGAAATAAGCTTTCTGCACCTGGGATACATTTTTTCAGAATAAAAGTTATATGCAAAGGATGGTTTACATCTTAGCCCTTGGAACATTAACTGTAGCTATGCTAACTGCAAATGAAGTACAGAATCATTTAAAGTAGCGGGGGAGTGGAACAAAATAGTTAATCCACTCCAAACGATCAGGCTAAACTTAAAAATGGACAGAAACAGGCTAATGATAAAACAACTTAAAATGTCTACTTGCAATGTGAAACAAGAATAAAACATTACTCACCTTATTAATTATGTTTCTTCTAATGGAGTCTTGCTGTATTCTGACAATTGTAGTGATTCCCAACCTTTGAACTGCCCTGAGAACAAAGAGTTAACTTTCTATGCAGGGCATAGAATGCTGAGCTCGAGCTCGGTTGAAGTCTCTGTCTGGAGTGATTCAAACCTAAACCGCCAGATTCTTACGAGCCCAACTAAACTAAAATTCTATGTGGAATTGTAAAATTTTACTAGCCAATTGGTTGAAAAAAGTTTTGGATTCCCAAGAAAGACTCAAGTCAGGAAACCCAAAACAAAACCCAATGTACTAAAAATAACTTTAATAAATCAGCACCCAAACAAAAAGGAGGAGGGTGCAAGCCAAAACACCCCTGAGGTAACACTGCACCTGCTCACCCACTTCCCAAAAACAGGTTCTGAGAGGGGAGGAGGGAGGTCAGAATACAGCAAGACTCCATTAGAAGAAACATAATTACTAAGGTGAGTAATTTTTTCTTCAAACAACATGAAGTCTTGCTGTATTCTGACAATTTCAGACTACTAAGCAGTACCTCCAAGGAGGAGGGCAGAACCTATTTTGGTAATAGGCTCTGAAGTACTGTTAGAATAAACCAAGCATCACTCCTAGCCTGGATATCCAGAGAGTAATGCTTGGTGAATGTATGGACTGTTTTCCAGGTGGCTGTTTAACAAATTTCTAAGAGAGGGATATCCCTGGCAGCAGCCAGAAAGCAGCTGTACCTCATGTGGAATGAGTACTTAGGCCTGAGGGTGGAGTTTTTCCCAACTTTTCATAGCAGAATTGTATACAAGACACAATCCACCTGGCAATAGATCTTTGGTGGCAGGTTTGCCCTTTCCCACTCTCCATAAGTGAGGAATAACTGAGGAGTCAAACCTGCCCTTTGGTATGCTCTATGTAGTAACTAATGTCTCTTTTGACATCTAAACTGCGTAGCCTCTTCTCTCCTGAGGAAGAATGATCAGTGAAGAAAACAGGGAGAGACATTGACTGGTTTAAATGGAAGTCTGAAATCACTTTGGGCAAGAACATTCTATTGGTTCTAAGGACCACTTTAGCCCTGTGAAAGGAGATAAAATCAGGTTCCACTGACAGTGCTTGCAATTCACTGATACGCCTGGCAGAGGTAATGGCTACCAAGAACACAGTTTTCCAAGTCAAGTACTTAAGCTCTGCTGAAGACATAGGCTCAAAGGGGTTGCATAAGTTGAATAATGCAAACATTCAAATCCCAGGCAGGGCAGGGTCTCTAAAAGGAGGATTGGTGTGAAGCAATCCTTTAAAAAATGTACAGAACACAGGATGGGAAGATGGTGAGGAAGGCTTCCCACAGACAAAAATGCAGAAACAGCTATGGTCTGAGGCATAGGCCATTAAGATGGACCATATAATCCAGAACTGTAGGTAATTCAGCAGTGTCTGAAGAAACATGCTTCTTAGAACACCAAATGCTGAATCTTTTCCATTTGAGTTGTAAGTCTTTCTGGTGCAGGGCTTTTGAGAAGCCTTGAGGATATCCAGAACCCCTTGGGAAAGATGCAGATCTGCAAACTCTAACTCTTCAAGAGCCATGCTTTGAGATTGAGAGACTGAAGATTAGGGTACTAAATCCTTCCCTGAGAGGATGTTAACAGATTGTATTCCTGGGAAGAGACAGGAAGATGGTCTGCTAGGGACAGCAACAGGGGTACCAGGGCTGTCTGGCCCAATCTGGAGCAATCAGAATCACCTTGCAAGTTTGAGACCTTATTTTACCAAAACTTTGAACAGGAGGGAAGGGGAAAGGCATACAGAAACTTCCTCTCCCAATTCAGGATCAGGGCGTCCAGAGGGACGGACTGGAGGTCTGCAACAAAAGAGAGGGAGTTGGTGATTGTCTGAGGCTGCAAAGAGATCTATCTCTGGAGTGCCCCACCTTGAAAAATCACTTTCAACACCTGAGGATCCAGGGACTATTCGTGATGGCCCTGAGAAACCTGCTCAGTGCATCTACTAGCACATTGTCCTTGCCTGGAAGGTGAACTGCTACAAGAGAGGTTTGCAGGGAATAAGCAGGGACCACAACTTCATGGCTTCTGTGCACAAGGCCGTGAACCGAGTGCCTCCTGCTTGTTGATGTACCACATGGTGGTGGTGTTGTCTGTTCTGACTTGAGCCACCTTGTTCTGTACTGACTGTGAGAATGCTTTTAGAGACAGAAAAACTGCTCTGACCTCTAGAAAATTGATGTGGAGAAGGGATTCTTGGGGACCACAGGCCCACGGCAGTAAGGAACCACAAGTGGGTTCCCCAGCCCATGAGAGAAGCATCCATGGTAAGGACTACTAAACAAGGCTGAGCAACAAAAGGAACACCTTGTCTTAAATTGCTCTGATCCTGCCACCAGTGGAGGGCTTGGATCAAGGTCAGAGTCACTGGGATCAGTTTGGTAAGGAGTCCTTTCTCTGAGACCAGAAAGCTCTCAGGTGGAACTGAATATCCCTCATCTGAATCTTGCCCCTTGGACCACTGCTGTTGAAGCTGCCATGTGGCCCAAGAGCTGGAGGAAATGTCATGCTGGTCGAGATACCCAAAGGCTGAAGGAAGAAGCTAGTTCCATAAGAACCTTTGCCCTTTCTAGAGGAAGAAAGGCTCTGTTTGAATGTGTCCATTTCTGCCCCTATAAAGGTAAGAAGCTGGACTGGTTCGAGAACTGAATTGGGAAGGTTGAGAAGAAATCCTAGAGAAGTGAGCACTTGCTGGGTCACTTGCAGGTGAGACTTGACTTGGTCTGAGACTGACTCACTATTAGCCAATCGTCCAGATATGGAAAATGGAAATCTTTTGCCTTCTTAGAAAGGCAACTACTACTGCCAGGCACTTTGTGAAAACCTGGGGCCGAGGTTAGGCCAAAGGGCATTGTCCTGAACTGATAATGGCCTCAGGGCAATTTCAACCTGAGGTACTTTCTGTGGGATCACCTGATGGGAATGTGAAAGTAGGCATCTTTGAGGTCCAGGGAGGCAGCCAGTCCCTGGCCTTAGAGAGGAAGGATTATTCCAGAGTTATCATCTTGAACTTTGGTTTTAAAAGATGTTTGTTTAGATATCTTAGGTCTAGGATTGGTCACCACTCCCTGTTTTTCTGAGGGTCAAAATACCTGGAGTACAGTCCTTTGCCCCAGTGTAGGGTAGGTGCTCTCTCTATAGCTCTTAAAGATAGGAGAGAATAAACCTCTGCCTCTAGGGCAAGGGTTTTCAAGAGATTTGCAGGTGTAAAAGATCTGGCTCTCATCGTTGGAAATTTTTTGAAGCTGAGAACCAGTTCCTGGCTTACTACTTCCATGACCCACTTGTTTGATGTAATAGACATCCAGTCCTGGACAAAGTAAGCCAGCCTGCCCCTACTGGAATAGGAGAGTCGACCTGGGCAGGCCCATCAGGGTGTCTGCTTGGTAGGGGCTTAGGCTGAGGAGGATGCACCCTGCTCATCCCCTTCTGCCTCTCCCTCTGAAGAACCCTCTGAGAAAAGGAAGAAGAGGCCTGTGCTTGGTAAAAGGCCTTTGAAAAGGCCTGCCCCTGCACCTAGACTGCTGCCTTTGAGGAGTCACCTACCTTTCTTGGCCTAAGCACTCCTGTAAGTGGTCCTGTACTCATCCATTTTCTTCATGTAATTCTCTGTCTGCTCCCCAAACAGAGAATTACCCACTACAGGAAAATCCATGGCCTTAGCTCATGCCCTGTGAGAGGCTAGTACATCTAAGCCAAGCCATCCTCTGAAGAGCCACAGATGTAGCCATGACTTTTGATGACACATCGTTAGAGTCCATAGCAGCAAGAAACTGAACCTTAGATGCCTCAATCCCATCTGCAGCCACTGCCTCCAGCTTCTTGGCTAGCTGGGGAGGTCTGTTTAGCCAGTGCCAGTACAGTGTCCCACCTGGACTTCTGGTACCTTGCTGTATAGGCCATGTAATTTGCCTGCCTGAGTCCCAGAGAAGATGCCATGCACTGCTTCTTTGCCATGGCATCAATCTTCCTGGAGTCCTTGTCAGGGGTGTGAAGCCAAGGGAATATTTACCTAGTCACAGGCAGCAACCTGCACTACCCCAACATGGCTGCATTGTTGATATAATAACTCCGTGTCTGAGCCTGAAAGTGTATACCTCTTGTCCATTCTTCTATCCACAGGAGGGATAGTGTTAGGAGACTTTAAGATTTTTGTGTCTGTTTCCCAAAAGATTTATGGAAGGGAATAGACAGTATCCTGGACTCTGAGATGTCCATCATCTCTACATAATCAGGCTCCTCTTGATCTTCCACAGCCTCCTCCATAGGAAGCTGAAGGGTTTCAGCCACCTTCTGTAAAACATAAAGTGAGAAGGGGACTCAGAAAGCCTAGGAGAGTAAACACCTGAAGGTCTGTCTGGGAGATGTCCGTTCCACAGGCACATCCAGAGCTTCACTTACATCATCATCCTCAAATTTCCTTCCTCTTCAAATTCCAGTTCATAAAAATCTTCAAGGGTATATTGTTGAACCGGCGGAACCAACTGAACCAAACCCCTGCCAAAGGAGTTGGATCGGTCGGAACCGGACAGAGCGATTCCACAATCTGAATCGCCTCTGGCTATCTCTTCGGGCGTCAGATCATGAGCCTCTGGATCCAAACTGGTTGATTTATCTTTGTGCTTTCTTTTGTTGGAACCAATCCCTCGGAATAAGCTCTCCTTTTCCCAAAGAAGTATCACCCTGGTCAGAGGGCACTCCTGGTTCGGTCAAAACCAAACTGGGCTGGCCATCTGGGTCAGTGGACTTCTCGGCCTCCTCTTCCCTCAGTCTACCTAATCTCTTCTCAAGGGTAGATTTGGAAAGTTTTTACATATTTGGCAGTCTGAATCGAGGTGGTCAAACCCCAGAGAATAACACAGGTGGTGTGGGATCGGCCTTAGCAAAGACCTCCCACACTCACTGCAGTGTTGAAACCCACTGTGCCTGTTTTTCTTGGGTTTCCTCAGAACATATTAACCTAACCAAACTACCTTTTTAGACTCTGAGGCAAGACTCCCTTATCGGTTCCTAACCATGTCACGGGTATTGGAAAAAATGGTTAAAACATGTTTTGTTTAGAACCAATAAGAACCGGTAACTCACACACTAAGTAAACAAACAAATTTCACTATCAAATGGCCAGTTCAGCTGAACTGAGCCACACTTTTACAAGTTCCACACAGAAAAAGAGAACAATTCCTATCTAGTACTCACGGCACCACAGACAGAGACTGAACAGACTATGCAGATACTTTTTGGTTTAAAAACTATGAAAACTGAAAACTTTAACCTACTTCGAACCGAGCTGAAGGAGAAATCTCCGGAGCGACAGTTCAGTGGAGGCGGAGTAAAGAATATGACGGTTTATGTTTAAATCACTCCAGACAGAGACTTCAACCAAGCTCGAGCTCATCATTCTATGCCCTGCATAGAAAGTTAACTCTTTGTTCTCGGGGCAGTTCAAAGGTTGGGAATCACTGCAATTGTCAGAATACAGCAAGACTTCATGTTGTTTGAAAGACAAACTATAAGCATTAATAGAAATGCACAGCACACTGGATGTGGTGGGTTTAAATGAAACCTGGTGGTCATAGAATGACATATGGGGAAGAGAAATAGCTGGCTACACACTGTATCACCTGGATAGGAAGGAGAAAAAGGTGGAGGGTAGCAGCATATATAACAAACTCAATCAAGTCAATAAATGTCTCTGAGAAAATTAAACAAGGGCAAAAGACACGGAAACTAAATCAATAAGATTAGAAACAGGGACATGTATGTTTATAACTGTGGGAGTTTGCTATAGACCCCTGGGACTAAACAATGAAGACAGTATAACTATTTATAATGAACAGAGAGAGCTCATGCTATGGGAGATGTAGCACAGGTGGGTAATTTTAACCATAGTGATATAAATTGGGAAAAGTTGGAAGGAATTAAACCATCTAGTTAAATATTTTAGAAGTAATAGATCAAATAGGCATAACTCAATATGTAAGGTACCCAACAAGAGGGATAATGTACTTGACCTAGTATTGGCAACCAAGGAAATCAGGGTCCGTGATTGTAGGGTTAGCTTCCCCTGGGAAACAGTAATCATAATTATGTCCTCTTTATAATACATAAACACATCCTTCTCACTTAAGGTTGTAAGGACGTCTATCTCATTAATACAGCTAATAAAGAACTTATCAGTAATGAATTGAAGAAGATGAAGTGGGAAACTATTTTTGAAAATAAATCAGTTAATGATATGTGAGAATGCCTTAAACACCACATAACTGCACTATGCAATAAATTCATCAGAGAAAGTAAAAGTATAATAATAAGGGAATTAAACCCAAATGGCTCACCAATAAAATCAAAAATTTATTAAAAACACACAAGCTATATGAATCATTTAAAGCATTACAGACAAAGGAGCATGGGAAAAATTTAAATCAACACAGAGGCAGTGTAAAAATGTAATCATAAAATGTAAACAAAATATGGAAAAAGTTGGCTGGCAGGGCAAGCAAGGACAATATGCAACAGTTCTATAGTTATGTTAACTCACTTTGAAAAACAAACATGGGCTTATGAATCTCACTGTAGGTGACAAAGTGGTAAATGACCCTGCTGAAATGGCAGACATTTTTAATTCATATTCCAGGAGTGTTGTCTCTTAAACATGTAAAAGATCATCAAATAAAGAATAATATGCCATCCCTATACAGATAACAGAGCATGCTATAATAGAAACAAGCATTTGTCAATGCCAAATGTTGTCTTGCTGGCAATGGTATTGGTAGTGCAGATGTTAGAGAGATACATAATAGGAATGGCAGTGAAGTATTAAACTGAAGCCAACCCCACCCACCCTACAGAGACTGACAGGCATTGGGTGTGCCTTTGGTCGTCGGCTATAATGCTCAAGCAATTTCACCTTGCCCTACCCTGCAGACCCCTGATAGTGTTGTGGTGTGCCTTAGGTCTTGGGGCTTAAGTTCACCTCTATTCCATAAGGAAATACACTGAGATGGGGTGCAGTATAGTAGAATGGGGGTGAACTTTGGGGTCAAGAGTCTAAGGCACACCTCAATGCCAGTCAGTGGCTGCAGGCTGTGGGTAGGTGTGGGAATGGCAATGAGCATTTCAAGCCGAAAATCCCAAGTCACTCCCCTGATGCCTGGCAGTCTCTACAGTGTGAGGCGTTACAGTTGGAAACCCTAACACTCCAGGCGTTTGTTGGTATTTTCACTCCAAGTTTTCAACATGGGCTTTTGTGACCCCACCTTATGAACAGAAGCATTATCAGTTTGCTATCAGAAGGTGACTTTGCACAGCAACTGTGCCATTGTAAGCCAGATGTGTGAAAATGCATTTCAGGTAGGATGTGAAAATGACAGCTGTACTGTTTATAAGGAGTTGTGAAAATGGCAATGTTGAAAATCTTGAGTGAAAATATTAAAAGTCTTGAAGTTACTAGCGTGCATGGAAACTGCACAATGCCGCTCATAACACAGTCATTTTGAAATGTTTTCACCAAATTTTCAACATAGCCATTTTGGGTCCTCTGCTCATGAACAGTGTCACTGTGATTTTCTTAATCTGTCCTGAACATTGATTTTCCACAGTGACCATGGCATTGTGTGCCAGATCTGCGAAACACATTTTGGGTAGGATGTGAAATGTTAGCTGTACTGTTCATAAGGAGGTGTGAAAATGGCAATGTTGAAAATCTGAGTGAAAATAATAAACATTCTCGAAGTTACGAGCATGTGTGGAAACTTTGCAATGCATGCTCATAACAGTCATGTTTTGGTATCTTTTTACCAAATTTTAAACATAGGCTTTTGGCAGCTCACCTCATGAACAGTGGCATTATCGTTTCATTAATTGGTCAAGAAAGGTGACTCAACGCAGTGACCAAGAAATAACCTTTCAGGACCGAATAATGAAATAACAGAGACGATTTAATGAGTTGGGATCCCAAGAGGAGGCAGTATAGTGCAGTGGTTAAGGCTCTGAGCTGCAAATCTGGTGACATCCAGCAGATCAAACCTGGGTTTGAATCACAGCTTCCACTTGCATACTGTATGACCCTGAGCAAGTTATTTAACTTCCCTGTGCTCCCAGGTCGCACCTGAAAGCAAATTCTGGCTTAGTGCCTTTTCTGGTTAAACAATTCCCCCCAAGAACCCCATGTTGAAAATTTGGAGCCAAAATCAAAAAATGGCTGCAATAGCCACCTAAATTGAAACCTCCCCATTGCTTCCATTATATAGCTTACCAGCATTTCTTCAGTTTGGGTCTTTTTGAAGGTGCAGACATGTTCCTGCTCCACGAAGCTCATGGCGCTGATCTCGGAGGTAAGTATGAGATGGGGTGTGGGGAGGTGGGTGCACAGAAGATGGGTGGGTTGGGAGAGGCCAACAGTGAGGGAATGTTTTGTTTGAGGTACTTTAAAACAAAAGGAACACTGCAGATGGTTTCCTTTCTTTACAGATGTAAGAAAACAAATGTTGCATACACAGGGTGGGCACTCATTGTGCCCCATAACTATGGGGAGTGATGTTGGACATACTGGGGTGGACTCTGCGGCATAAAAATGGGGTGGGGCAAGGGCAGGAACATGCCAACATGGTCAGCTTCTGAACACCACAGCTGAACACTGGGGTGGGACCCCAGTGCCACGCAATCTTGGGTGGAGTAATAAACATGTCGACAGGGGATTGGACACCCTGGAGTCGGCTTTCTAGGGATTGTGACAGATGGATGACGTGAGCCGCTGCCATGTTTATTGAAATATTTCACCAGGCAAGGCATATAGGGAAGTGTAATATCTGTCTGTGCTGCTGCATGACGAGCTTGTCTCTGATTGCAGCATCAAGTTTGTTTCAAGTTAGTGACACTGCATAAAACTTGTGTCACCACTAGCATGCTCACTAATTGGTGAATGAGAGATGAACCTTCTAAAGTGTGCCCTGCATTTCCCAAAACTGACAAACCTCTGTATTTCTCCTACTACCATTTCCTACTCTACAAAATGTTGCTTGCGAGCAAGACAACATAAAAATAAATAGGCTAAAAAATACACTTTCTACTGGACCAGATAATATGTCAAATGCTATGCTAAAATTACAATCCCAGAGGTTGTAAAGCCACTAAGGCTGATATTTTCGAAATCATAACAGGAAAATGAGATCCTGCTGGATTGGCTGGTGGCAAATGTGGTGCCTATTCACAAAAAGGGTGACAGAGTAGCTTATGCAAATTACTGACCAATTAGCTTGATATCAGTCCCAGGGCAACTGTTAGAAGCTATAATAAAGGAAGAAATAAACTCTTATCTTGAAAGAAGTGGCCAGTCTGATCATGAGCAGCATAGCTTTCAAGCAGGGAGGTCATGTGTTACAAACTTCTGCTTTTATGAAACATTATCTTCTGCATTGGACAATTGGAGACCAGTGGATTGCATATATTTGGACTTTGCAAAGGCCTTTGATAAAGTACCCCACTGTGAAATCATCAATAGCTTAATTGCTATAGGACTAGACATGGGGACAGTGGGATGGGTTAATGCATGGTTGATGCATAGGACCCAGAGGGTGTGTATAAATGGATACCCCACCCCAGTACCGTGACAACGGGTGCCACAGGGATCAGTTCGAGCCTGATGTTGTTCCAGTGTTTTCACATCTAGTATGGGAAAGGATGCAACAAACTGGCTAAGTAAATATGCACATGACACTAAACTTGCTGGAATTGCACTAGATGCCAAAAGGCATAGCTTCTATACAGAATGATCTGGATAGGATATATAATTGGGCCACCACACAGGGTATGAGCTTTAATGCCGACAAGTGCTGTGTTATACACTTGGGCAAACACAATAAAATGATGGACTCTTCCCTAAATGGACAAACCTTAAGGCACTCAGTTGAGGAGAAAGCCTGGGCATAACTATAGATAATAAGCTAACATGTAAGGCTCAGTTTACTATCCAAATAGCTAAAATAAACAAATGATTATGGGCTATAAAAGAAATTTCAGAAGTAGAAGCTGGAAGGTGATTATACCACTCTATAGATCATACGTGAGACCATTACTGGATTATGGCAGCTCTGTATGGGGTCCAATATCAAGAGGTGGTGCGGGCAGGAGAGGATACAGAGACAGGCGACAAAAAATAATATATGAGTTAAGGGATAAACTGTACAAGGCAAGACTCCACAATTTAAACCTTATGATCTTAGAGACAAAGAGAATCTGGGAGACCTTTGATGTGCTATGACATCATGTAAGATGCCTACCTGTTAAATGAATTACAGTTGAAATTTAAAACAAATCGGTATGTACCAGGGAACACCCACTGCAGCTTTAACCAGAACATTCAACAACAGTAGGTGAAAGGCCTTCTTCACACAGAGAGTGGTGTCCCCTGGAATGGGTTACCCCTAGAAGTTATCACAACTGATAGTAAACTCCAGTTTAAACAGATACTAGCTAGATGTACAGCTGTACAGACAGTTGGTAAGACCACATCTGGAGTACTGTGTATAGTTCTGGAGACCCAATCTCTGCAAAGACATAGACAGGGTGGAGGCTGCCCAGAGGAGAGCAACCAAAATGGTGCAGGGTCTGCACCAGAAGACATATGAAAAACACTAAAGGAGCTTAAGATGTATAGCCTTGAGGAAAGGAGGGAGGGGACATGATAGAAACTTTCAAATACCTCAAGGGAATCAACAAAGTCCAAGAGGGAAGCATCTTTCAGAAAGAGATGTGCAAGAACAAGGGGCACAATTTGAAGATAGAGGGGATGGCTCAAGAGGTAATGTGAGGAGTATTTCTCACACAGAGGGTTGTAAATGCATGGAACAGCCTTCCTGAGGAGGTCGAGTCAAAACAGTTGGGGAATTCAAGAATGCATGGACAGACATAAGGCAGTTCTAGTGGGGGTAGAAGGTTGTAGGCTGTTGTTTAACTAGAATCTGCAGCTTAACAGTTAGGTAGGAAATGGGCAGAATAGGTGGGCCATGTGGTCCTTATTTGCCATCAAATTCTACGTTTCTATGTTTCTATGATACATATTGAATGGTAACACTATACAGTATAATGGTGGGCAGACAGGAGCGTTAATGGGCTCATCTCCCCTTGGCTCCTAAAAATGTTAGTATGAACCTTAGTATGCAAAGCAATGTGGTGTCATGGACATGTCAGCTGAGAGTATACAACAACGACATTACAAGGATACACACAGACTTAGAAGAGTTATTACCTGATGTGGTGGAACCAGTAGATATGTCATCTGTACAACAGAGTGCTGCTTCTAGTCCCAGAATACACATAAGGATCTCATCGATTAACTGAAAAAAAGGTGTCCAGGATAGTAAGCAGCGCAGGTTCGAAGAAGGGCTTACCAGACCAACGTTATTGTCATCTTGGACTGGGAAACAAGAAATCTGGATAGGGACCATGCAGTGGATCATTTTCTCTTGACTTCAGTAAGGTATTCGACTCAGTGCCTTGTAGGCACCTGCTGAAAAGTTGGAGGACTTTAGGACAGCAAGGGTATAGTCTGATCATACCTCTCAACATTTTGTCCCCAAATGTGAACATTGCCTCAAAATGTGAAACAAATAGGCAAATGTGGAACACTTAATTAAATCTTTACCTAAGAAGCTCAAAACACTGTTAAATGTTGCATTTATGTTCAAAAAGTCTGTTATTAATTCAATAATAGATTTTATGCATCATTTACTATGGATTTTTGCTTTAAAATGTTGACTTTGAATGTGGAACAAGTCCTCACAATGTGGAACAGGGAGCTTTTGTGAAGTAAAATGAGGAATGTTCCTCATAATGTGGTACAGTTGAGAGGTATGAGTCTGATGCTTGGGAAATATATGTATTGACACACCAGTCATCATGTTTCATTTAGCAGTATGTAACCTGTAAGCCGCTTCCTGTGTCATATTAATGTTTACCACCTGCGGTCACCCTATGGTACCCTTGTATGTATATCCAGCCTGTATCATGTAACGTGATTTCATGTATATACTGTTATTACCTATCTATGTTTGTACTTTAAGTGTTTATGTCACAGGACCTCCTTGTGAATGAGCTTGCTCAATGGAGTTTTCCTGCAATAAACTTGAAACTTGAACTTGAAATTAGCTGAAAAGTAGGCAACTGAGGGTCGTTGTCAATGGGGTTAAATCAGTAGAGGGCAAACTCACAAGTGGGATACCAAGGTTTGATCCTGGGCCCGGTCCTTTTCAACATGTTCTTTAGTGACATTGTTGAAGGAATCCAGGGTAAGCTAGCCCTCTTTGCTGATGACACTAAACATTCGGGAAGGGTGGATCACATAAAGGGAGTTAGGGAGCTGCAATGTGACCTCACAGGCTACAGAAATGGTCAAATGTGTGATAACTGAGTTCAGTGCAAAGAAGTGTAGGTAATGCAACTGGGGAAAAAGGAATCCATGGACAGGAGAATTGGCTAAATGGGGTTAAACTTAGTACCACTTCAGAAAAGTGGGACCTGGGAATCACTATCTGTGACACCCTAAAACAGTCCAGCCAGTGCAACATATCCTACAGCAAAGCAAGCAGAATGTTGGGGTGTATGGGTGGGGGGGGGAGTAGACGGTAGAAGGAAGGAGATACTTCCCACGACGATCCTGGTAAGGTCACGCCTGGAATACTGTGTCCAGTTCTGGAGCCTTCACAGCAGAAAGGATGAGGACAGGCTGGGAGCGGTGCAAAGAAGGATGACAAGATGATGTAGGGCCTGCAGGAGGATTCCTGTGAGAAGCATCTGAGTGCACTGAACATGTACTCTCCGAGGCCAGAAGGGGGAGGGTATGATTGAGACGTTCAAGTTCCTGAAGGGCATATATAAAGTGTACCCCATGGAGCCACTTAATAGGAGCACCAGCTCAGTGATACATAGGTTTTTCATTCATTTAATTTTTTATACTAGAAAGACTACGTGAGCAATACTGCATTGTCACAAGGCGTCCAGTGACAAGACATAAGTGAACACAAAATTACATACATAAGTTCAGGGGTAAATTAATAAGGTGAGCAGGATTGTACAGTAAATAATACCGAGGGTAACAAAAATACTGAAAATTTAGTACCGCGTCTCAGATAGGCAGATGTAAGGGATAAAAAACATTGTTGTTTTATTCTACAAGCAGATGTTAGGGTGAGAATAACATTGTTCAAGTGCAGTGGCAATCAGAATTGTCCAGAAGGTATTGCTTTAGTTGATGTTTGAATTGACCAAAGGAGGTACACTGGGCAAGAGGGTGAGGCAGGCTGAATGGAAATGGAAGGAGGGAGCTTCAGGAGGGACTTGAGGAAATACTACTTTTCCAAGAGGGTGATGAAGCCATGGAACAGTCAGGCAGCTGGAGGTGGTTGGTGCCAAGATCATTCAGGACTTCAAGCACAGGTGGGACAGAGTAAGGGCACAAAAAGGAGCTGTGCTCCAAGTATGGTGGTGAGGAAGGATAGGCTGAAGGAGGGTGGTAGGTCCCCTGACTGACACTAGGTCCTGGGCAAATTTAGCAGACTGGGTGGACACTTGATCTTTTCTGCCATCAAAGTTTCTATGTTTCTATGTAAGCATAAGACTTCACTACATGGGGTACTGGTGGATACCTGCACAATCAGGGACATGAAGAGGCCTGATGCTGCAGGTGGAGTGCCTTGCAGCCATTGGATGTTCAAGTATCCACCAATACCCCACACCATGAGGGGCCTTATTGTGCTTAGAAAATGGGTTGGGCAAATTTTAAAAAAATCTGTAAAAGGTAAGAATGATAAAAAACATATAATAACATGCATTTGTCAATGCCAATTGTTGTCTTTCTGCTGTTGGCATTGGTAGTGCAGAAGTTAGAGATGCATAATAGGAATGGCAGTGAAGTATTGAACTGACGTAACCCCACCCCACCCTGCAGAGACTGACAGGCATTGGGGTACCTTTGGGTCATTGGCCATAACGCTCATGCCATTTCACCTCACCCTATACTACGACACTGACAAGTTTAGTGTGTGTCTTGGGATCTTGGCCTTACGCTCACCCCATTCCATAAGGAAATACGCTGAGATGGGTGCAGTACACTGTAGGAGAATGGGGTGAACTTTGGGACCGAAGAGTCCAAGGCACACCTCGATGCCTGTCAATGGCTGCAGGCTGGGGGTGGGGTGGAATGGTGTGAGCATTACGTCAACAATCCCAAGTCACACTCCTGACACCTGTCAGTCTATACAGGGTGGGTGTTACAGTTGGAAACCCTAACGCTCCAGGTGATTGTTGTTGTTATTTTCATTCCAAATTTTCAACATGTTTTTTAGTGATCCCACCTCATGAACAGTAGCACTATCAGTTCTTTAGCTGAAAGGTGATTTTGCACAGATGGCACCATTTGGCACCACAGGTGTGAAAAACATTTCAGGCAGGATGTGAAAAATGACAGCTGTACTGTTCATGAGGAGGTGTAAAAATGGTGATGTTGAAAATCTGGAGTTAAATATGAAAAATTGGCAAAGTCATGAGCGTGCATAAAAACTGCACAACATATGCCCGAAGCACAATTATTTTGGGATTTTTTAACCAAATTTTCAAAATAGGCATTTGGGACCTCCACTCATGAACAGTGGCACTGTAATTTTGTTAATCTGTTGCAGACATTGATTTCCCACTGTGACCATGCCATTCTGCACCAGATGTACGATAACACATTTTGGGCAGGATGAAAATGACAGCTGAACCAAGTAATAAAGAGGTGTTAAGAAATGGCAAGTTAAACATCTGGAGTGAACTTATTAAACATTCTCGAACTTATGTGCATGCATGGAAACTGGGCAATGCAGCTCTAACATGTTCACTTTTGGGACTTTTTCACCAAATTCTCAACATAGGCATTTTGAGACCTCTGTTTATGAACAGTGTCACTGTGATTTTCTTAATTTGTCCCGAACATTGATTTCCACAGTGACCGCACCATGGTGCTCCTGATGTGTGGAAACCCATTTCGGCAGGATGTGAAAAATTACAGCTGTACAGTTCAAAAGGAAGTGTGAAAATGGCGATGTTGAAAATCTGGAGAAAATACAAAAAGTCTTGAAGTTAAGAGGTGCATGGAACTGCACAACGATGCTCGTAATAGTCATTCTTGCAATTTGTTCACCAAATTTGGAACATAGGTTTTTGGGAGCCCACCACAGTGGCATTATCATTTTGTTTATCAGTCCCAAAATTCCGCGACAGTGACCACGAAATCACCTTTCGGGACCGACTAACAAAATGACAGTGACTGATTTCATGAGGTGGGTCCCAAGAACCCCATGCTGAAACTTTGGAGCCAAAAGTAAAAACAAATGGCCGAGATACCCACCTAAGTTGAAACCTCACCCATTGATGCCATCGTACAGCTTCACGGCATTTCTTCAGTTCACGGTCAGCTTTGAAGAGTGCAGACATGTTCCAGCTCCACCAAAGATTGAAATGCAGATCTCCAGAGGTGAAGTGAGGTGAGGGGTGTGGGAGGCATGATGCGAGAGGGTGGGTGTAGGTTGGGGGAGGCGATGACAACAGCGAGGACTGTTTTCTTTGTTCCAGGTACTTTAAGAAAAGGAACACTGTGGACGGTTTTCTTTCTTTAGAGTGTAAGAAAACAAATGTTGCCCACACAGGGTGGGTTCCAGTGTGCCCCATGACTCTGGGTGATGTTGGTCACACTGGGTGGGCCCCAGTGTGCCACACAATCTTGGGAAAGTATTAAACATGATGACAGGGGATTGGGCACCCCTGAATTTGGCTTTCTTGGGATTGTGAGAGGCAGACAGTACAAGATGCTGCTATGTTTATTGAATTGTTTCACCAGGCAAGGCACATATGAGAAGTGTGTCATCTGTCTGGCTGCATGACGAGCTGTCTCTGATTGCAGCAGCAAGTTTGTTTCAAGTTGGTGGCACTGCATAAAACATGTGTCACTGCTAGCATGCTCACCAATTGGCACCTTCTAAAGCATGCCCCATATTCGCCAAAACTGACACACCTCTACACTTCCTACTACCATCTCCTACTGCCACAAAATGTTGCTTGTGCATGCACAATATAACATAAAAGGTATTGCCTATAAACGTCAAATAGTCCATCCACAGATTGTCTGTACCTGTCAGTCATTTGATTTTCTACATTCAGTAGAATCTTTGTTTGCTTATCATGGAATACAAGAATTCAATTTTTGTAGCCTTCCTGTATTCAAATGCTATCTGCCCCCACACACAAACACTGAATGCTCATATGGAATGAATAAATACAAAATCTGAAATATTCCACTGGCTTCATTTAAAGAAACAGCCTGCATTTTATCTAGGTCTGGGTTAAAACCAGAGATTTCTCTGTCAAGTTGGCTAGTGAATGAGGGGATTTTCATGGTAATCAAAGAAGCAACAGAAATGAAAACTCTGAACATTGCTTAATTTTTTTATTTGTTTGTGTGTAAGGAAGGTATGTTGATTAGAAAGAGCATTCATTTAATCATTTTCTTTTAATTTAAGTGAGTTTTATTTTAAGGCCAAGTTGAAGGTTTTTATGGAAGACTAAATATGATAGCCATGTTTTGATGGAAATCAGGAATGAGTGAAGTGACTCATGAATTCTGTATGTGATTTGTCCAAATTCTACATCACATGGCTGGACATTTTCTTTACAGGGAGGTATTGACATATAAACATATGCCAAAGGAGGGCAACATCCAATCAGAATATAGTGTTTGATTCTCCCATTTTCAAAAGCACCATATATGCCATTGAAGGCACCCAACCCAGAAGTTGGCAGCACTTAGGATACATAATATCTAGCAGACCCACACTTCACACTCTGTCAGTAAACCATTGTGTAGAGTACCCTTCAGTATATGCATTTTAGCACTGCACACACCACCGTGTAATGCATAAAGTCTACATGGCAACCTTCCCTGTCCTTGATATCAACATCACCGGTTGGCACACACTGCCACCATTGTGTAACAATGAAGCAGCTATGACATCTCTATGATATTATGTACACAGGTTGTCACACATGTAGTGCTACATGTGTAAACACCATGCAATCTTATCTGAACAAGTACTGGTATAAATAGCCTTGACAGCAGCTGTGACCAGTACAGGATATCAATCATGCAATGACCCAGGATAGATGACTGCCACATCAGCAATTATTGCACATCCCTCATGGAACTTTCAATTGTGCGATATATACATGCATAACCACTGTTTCTATTCCACCCACTCTGATTCATTAGTAGTGATGGTGACCATGGAACCAAGATACATGATATACTACGGTGCCACACAACAGCTTACAGAGTGAGACAGGGTGGCATGCATATCCATCTCTAACCAGACAGATCATTGTCCCGGATTCCCCTTTTCTCTCACAAAAGACAGAGACCATTGTTTGTTGTTGTGCTCAGATTGGCAATTAATTTATTTATATAGTATAATTCCATGTTCCATTTCATCATCTTTTATTATTATATCTCTCACAATTTCATTTACTTTCATCCATATATCAATCTCTGATTATCCCTCTTTCTTCCTCTTTTTCTCCCCAGGTGAAAACCTGGGTGCCTTCTTCTTCTCCTCTTCTGTTAGGTAACGGTGAAAACCGAAACCGCTTTTCTCCTTCAGCTTCTTCCTCTTTTGGTCTTATTCATTTTTATTCCCCTCCTCAGCCCCCATTTTCCCCCTTTTTCTGCCATCCACCTTTGGCAGTCCAATAACAATATTATTATCTGCCCTCCACCTTTGGCAGTCCAATAACAGTCCTACCGACACCTCTGTCATCCACCTTTGACAGACCTTCCATACAATCCCTTTGACTGTCTTCCCTCTTGCTCTCTCTTGTAGGGTGGGTGGGAGGGATCAAAACTCCATCAAAAGTGGCTGAGCCCTCTGTGCTGTCCATTACGTACCTACCCTTGCCCCTCCCTTCCTGTTACCTGACCATTGTCTTATCCCTGGCCCCTCCCTTCCTTCCCCATCCCTTCTGAGCACACCATCTTAATGGAGGGCAGGGGTGCACCAGGACAACCTGGTCTGCCCCCTAAAGGGCAAACTCCATTATGACTTGCCTGTGATCCACACTGACAGGTGACCATAGCATTCTTGTTCATCTTGGCAGACCATGTGGTTCACACATGCATTCAAGGGAGTGGCTGTGATGTTGTTCTAAGCTGTGGTCACACAGTACACTCTGCCATGGAACACCAGCCAGCTAGGAGGACTAAATGAATAATGTTCAAACCACTGGGCCTAATCCTGTTTATCCTGGATACCCTCACCTGTGTGGGTAATGTGTACTGGATGAGCTGGTTGTGTACAGTGACAGTAAAGCAGTTTAGAGTAAGTACAAGCCATTTAATCACTCATGTTATATGTAGTTCGTGCAAGCACTGTGCAGTGTCACCAATGGCCAACTTTGCATGCATTTACAAATATACTGATGCCATGGGAGACCCTTCTGATACATCAAAGAAGAGACAGTAGCGTAGGAGAATGAGGAGTAGCAAACAGTGTAGGAGCACTGTAAATGGGAGAAGGCATACAAATCAGATTTCCTGAGTTGTCATGATGAGGATCTCTCAGGAGAGCTAGCAGCATGTGAAGAACTGTGATAATTGCAGTGTTCCCACACATGATATGCTTCAGAGAACAGACTGTAAACGGTCCCAGAGGCAGTCCATCTATGGAGTAAACAGTCTCCCATATGACCAGAAATCTTTTCTGGTTGTACCAGTGGTAGCATGTGACATGCATTAAGTATTGTGTCAGTATCTAATTGGTATGTTGCAGTCCCACATTTGTTTTGGCCTGCATGATATGCGCTGTTGCTGTGAATGGACTGTAAGCGTGTCCCAGTAGTACGTGATGGATGGTGTGCAATACTGACTTGTGTGCAGGATATTTATTAGGGTATCTTGGGCCAAAGCATTATTTTTTTCCTACAAATTGCTAGGGTCTGTGGCAACTGACCATTTCTTGGCATGTGCAAAAGGGTTTGTACAGATATACTGCAGCCCTCAGTGTGGCATAATTTGGGATCTGTGATCTATAATTCAGATGCTGATATCATGCTCTGTTTCAGTGGCTGCATGCATAATTTGTGCAAATACTGTGGTGCTGGCCAGGATTCAACACAAAACTGTGGCTTACTGCAGTAGAGTTATTTTAGTAAATGAGATCATTTCAATGGTAGTCGATCCCTTTTGTCAGCACTGTTACAGGATACTAAATTGTGTCCTGGCTAGCTCAACTAAATCTGGCCAGGCCCCTAAATGCTATGGCATGCAGTCAAGGGTGTGGACATGTTCTCAGTGTACTTTCATACCATGCACAATGTGCATTATTGATATGAGTGCAGAGAACAGTGTAACTTTTCTGCTCAAGGGCTGCATAGCCCTCCCAGGACCTTTGAGGATTAAGCTTTAAGTCTCTAATCAATGATCATACCAAAATTACATACTATCCCACCTGAACCCCCTTCTTGACATTCCCAGTACTTATTGATTTATACAGAATGCCAGGACTCAGTTTCCTTTTAGCTCTCTATCACCTACCCCCAACCCATGTTGGAGCAGTATTTTCAATACTGCCACAAATTGTGCTGTGTAAGTATTTTGTCTTATGTTCTTTATAATTAGCTTTTCTGTAGTAAGTTGTACTGCACTATAAAGTGCTTTGTGTACCCTGTTGTATCAAGAGGCATCCTGGGAAATATATATATGTATATATATTATTTATAGTATCTTATAGGGCTCATGCCATCTGTTTCATACAAATTTCAAAGAAGCAAACAAATAATCCATACATTTTGCAAACAGAATACTTCATGACTTAGTTTACCATGCCATAAACCTACTGAAACAGAAAGATGCTGTGCCTGCCACTTCATTGAAAGACTATACTGACTGAATGATTTTATTACAGATCACCATTCAGTTCAACTAATCAGAATGGAAAGCTATGGTTGTGCTGAAAGGATTAAAGGATTACAGCAGTGCAGTGAAGACTTCCACCACAAAAGGTGGTTTTGGTACACCGTGAACTACTGCAGTTTGATTCACATTTTAAGCAAATACAGTAAATAATCATTATAAAACTGGCAAAACAATTCAGTGATCTGATTGGTCAGTAGCTATATGGACCTGTGTGGCAGTTGTCTATTAACTGCATGTGTCTGGAAAGTGCTGTGAAAGTCTTGGCACTGCACTGCTTCAGAATTCTCATTAGTTGTGACAGTTGGGGGTGAGGAGGTTCAACTAACAACAGGAGTGACTTACCTACCAGCCAGTTTAATCCTCCTTGATAGGGCAAATCTAGTTGCTTTGTGTAAAGACTGATTTTCCTTTATTTTTAATTTAAAATTCATTTAGAATTGTATTTTTTTATATTTAGGTGTATTTTGATAAATGAAATGACACACTCCAGGGCATGAGGGTTGGGGTAATTACCACCCCCATCCTGTGGTCGAAGGTTAATGCCTTATTCCTCCAACACATGGAATGGTGATGGGCATGTTAATTACTCAATAACCACTAACCCTGTTGTGTTTTATTCTTTTCAAAATGATCAAAACAGAATGCATCTTGAAGTCTAGGATTTTCTCACCACTACCCACACTTAAGTAGCAGTTTGAGAACTCTGTTATGTCAAGACTAGATTTTCCAAACTTCTACTTTGGTGGATGTGATTTTAAACTTAATCCTGGTAATCCAATCTACTGCAGGCATTGTCTATGTCTTTAGTATACATTAACCAAAATTCACAGAATAAAAATAATGCATGGCTGTTGACACAACACCGAAAACATGGTGCCAAATATATGTCCCCAGTGAAACCTGTGAGGGCCAGCCTTATGTGTAATTTCATTTATAGTAATGGTTTCTTCTTGAACTTAGTAAAGAACCTGTAGTTAAATGTTTCTTTTAAATACAACCCAGATTTTCAGAGCTGTGTCACAGTACCATGAACAATTGTGTCAAAGGCCATTTTGAAATCAGTCAGTACAACTGCAGTCCAGTAAGCATCATTAATTGCTTGGATCCACTCTTCAGTTACTTTTTTCTTATAGACGCACAGGAATGGAACTTTGCAAAGCAGGACTGTTATTCATACAGCATTCCATGGTCAATCAAGTTGCTTCTACAATGAATGTTAACATGCCTGAAATATTTTCGATTCTGTGGTTAATAAGGTAACCTTGCAGGAAACCAGATGACAGTCACCTTTTTATGCTCAGACATTACTCTATGCTGTCTGTACAAACTGAGAATTTGGAATGATTACTAGGCTTGGAGGCTAAGTCATTGACATCTATTGTACATTTTCCTTTAATTCTATGCTTTGAGCTAAGTCTCAATATCAAATTGAGTTAATGGAGGTAAAAATGATCCACTATTTGCATTCCTACCTTTACAGTATTTCTTAGCCAGGTGGAAATGTAAAATTATGATTTGTAAAACAAATCAGATTGTCATCCTCAAGTTGTTTGTAATTTATTCTATAAGGCCTTCTCATAGTATTGTAGTGACATAAGGGACTTAGCCCCTATCTAGACAATGCTCTCCCCACCCACATCCCAGCCACTCTCACCACAGAGTTCTGACTGTAGCATGTTTGACTATGGATAAAAATTCAAAATTTTCAATCCAATTGCTATTTCTGCTTATGATGTGTAACCTTCAATGCCATGTTCCCTAAGGAATCTGTATACAGTAGTTTTGTTTTGAAAGCATTAAAAGGGCTAGATTTCACAATATCTGCATGTAAGTGATTCCATATGTTAACCATCCTCCTGTGAAGTAATGTGTTGAAATGTTTTCCATTATCCTACACCCTCAATTTGTTGTGTCCATGTCCTCTAGTTCTGTAAGAAGTCACCAGCTTAAACATCTGTGTATAGTCCACCCTATCACTATCCACCACCTTTCAAATACAGAACGCTATGGTCATGGCTCTTCTTCAGCTTGCCTATGTAGGCTGAATTAATTATTTTCAGTTTCTCATGGGGATCTTGCCATCAACAATGTTACATAAGATTGGTAGCTTCACATTGCACACGCTCAATGTCTCCAGTGTCCATTGAACTCCATGCACAGAGAAACCAATGCCTTGTAAAGGCAGAGGATCATTTCACTTGTCTTGCACCTGACTCTTCTAATGTTCCCCAACATAGAGTCATACTAGGAGTCATACTAGGAATACGAGGTGTACAGAAGGCCGAGGCCCATACAGCCTGGACTGTGTTTACACATAATTCAGTATGTGTTTGTCTAGGTGTTTTTCAAGATATCTATATTATTTGCATCTACTATGTGTTTTGGAAGTGTATTCCAAATTAGTATAGTCATTTGTTTGTAGAAAAGAAGTCTATTATTTTTTTTAGGGTATGTTAGTGGCAGTTGGTAGTTGTGACTTATTAGATTATATTCCCTTATGTTATAAATCATCCCAATTCATACATTAATTTGGGATCTCTAGATATTTTAAACATTATGAGTATTTATTTATTTTATTTAGTTTTAGTTGACCTGGTATGTGCACTAGACAAATCCTGCCTATTTTCAGGCATGACCCAGGGGAGGGGATACAGATGAATGCCAACTGACCTTAAACCAGATTAAGCTGTTGGAGGTATTTTTAGTGAATGAGGGAAATTTGGCCAGGACACTGGGGAAATTCCCTTACTCTTTGTTTCGATAAGTGCCATGGGACCTTTAACATCCACCTGAACTACCACCAATCCAGGCAGATGGGACCTCGGTTTAACGTCTCATCTGAAAATGGCACTTCAGAAGTGCAGCACCCTCTCATGCTGAACTAGACACTACAGTGTCAGTACTGGATATTAACCTAAGTGCAGATATGGGAACTGAACCCACAGCCCTCTGATCTCTTGGCCTCAGAGGCAGTGTGCTACCTACTGAGCCACTGACACTGCAACAGTATGTCACTCCTAGTTCTCTGGAGTTCTAAGGGTACATTCCAACTCTGTTAGTCTTTCCTTGTAGCTTTTGTCTGCATGTTATTTATTATTTTGGCTGCTCACCTCTGGATCCTCCAGTTTTGTCACATCTCTCCTAGATGCGGGCTCCAAAGTGAGGTGCAGTAGTCCAGGTGTGGATGTACCTAGGCTCTGTAGAGTGCTAAAATGTATCCCTGTTTCTTGATGAGAAAGATCTTTTATGCAACCAGTTTTTTTGTTACATTTTTGACAACCTCATTACAGTATTTGGTAAAAGATAAGTCTGATGAAATGATGATCCCAAGGTCCTTTCGTGGTAACTTGTTTAAGAGCTGTATCATTTAAGAAATACTGATGTGTTTCATTTGCTTCACCCAAGTGCATAACTCACATTTTTGGTGTTAAATGTCATTTTATTTATTAATGCCAATTCTAATGTAATTAAATCTTTTCGAATGTTTATATGTCTTGATCAGTATTAACTTTTGCTGCCAATTTAGTATCATCTGCAAATTTTATTGAAAAGTTGCTAAGCTGATTTGTCATG
Organism: Neoceratodus forsteri; assembly: GCA_016271365.2. Classification (NCBI taxonomy): domain Eukaryota; kingdom Metazoa; phylum Chordata; order Ceratodontiformes; family Ceratodontidae; genus Neoceratodus; species Neoceratodus forsteri. Next base: position 244,170,492 of record CM057453.1, read on the forward strand.
TCTGAAATAAAGATTGAAAAAGGACTGGTCCCAATATGGAACCCTGTGGTACTCCACTAGTAACATATCTTACATTTGAGTAGTATCCCCTGATATCTATTGTTTGAGTTTGGTTATGTAACCATTCTTTTACCCATTCCACAAGAAGCTGATTTATTCCTACATTGTGCATCTTAGTTATTAGCACTGTGTGGGGACTTTATTAAAGTCTTACAGAAGTCTAAATACACAATGACCACTGTTTTTGTTTCCACCTAGATGTTTATTAACCCTTTCATAAAAAACTAAGTTGTTTGTAAAACAGGACCTTTCACTTTAAAATCCATTTTGTGAGGAATCCATAAAGTATTTAGACTGAGGCCCAGATATTCAAAGCTTTGTGCGGTGTGCAAACCGTTTGCACAGGTTTAGCGAGGATTAATGCAGGTCTGCTATATTCAAAAGGCCAAATAGCGAGTGCAAATCACATTAGCTCCGGACAAACCATAATTATAAGCAAGGGCACACTGAACATGAATACAGGTGCTATGGGATATTCATCAGCTAGAGCCGTGCTAAGGTGTTTAGCGCAACTTAGTGTGACCCATAGGCGGTACAAATTACCGCCCAGGAAAGCTGGTCTTAACCCTGGGCAAACAGCTTTGCATGACACTGGTGCTTTGCGCTGTGTTTGCATAGGATTTGCGTGGCTTGTGTGACCCTAACACATGAGTATGACATAGAAAATGCCAGACATGGAGGACACATGCTGCTCACTGATGGCACCACCATGATGCCAACAGTTGCCACCACTCCCAGCCATGCCAGGCAGTAAAGGTGAGGTGGCCCACAGGGGACATCATGGTAGTGTGGCCAAACAACACACATCTGCAGAACATACGTTTGTGGTGACCAACAGATGCCAGCACACACAAGCAGCACTGTGGGCATGTTATTCATTGAGGTGAGGGTGTGGGTGGCCAGACCTCACCACAGCAAGGTGTGGCCACAAGGCTGGGACACATCATGCAGTGCACATGGGCCAGTAGTGGAATACCCCACCACCTGTGTGCCTGTCGGATCTACGTGCCCCCAGCCACATACCGCACAACTGTAAAGATGCCACAGCACACATAGTCAGCCATGTATATATTACTGTGAGTATCCCATGCCACAGGTGCAGCAACTGTGGATCACACAATAGCATAACAGTACTGTCCACTGTTAGTAATCACCTGCAAGCTAGGCCTGTCACTGTGTACAGTGCAGTGGTCATCACTGCCCCTACATACCATAGGCATTGCCGTGTCCCTCACACTACCGCCCCCTTGCTGTGGTGTCTGCTGTGCACTGTGGCGTGACCTACAGTGTGACAGTTGCATGCAGCACCACCACCACCTGTTTCTATGCGTGTTGTCCCCTGGGGTACGATATGCTATGCTATGCTGTACTGTTTACATGTAGCCTGCAGCTATTATCATGCACTGTGACTGACCTACAGATGGAGCTGCGGTCAGACCTGGCCAGCCCCTGTACTCCAGACTGACCTACAGGTGGAGCTGTGGGGCCCTGCAGTAACACTGGGCAAATCCATGCATAAACTGGACCTACAAGCTCCTCGACGCCCAACCTCCGGCAGGTTTGATTGGACTACTGGCCACAAAGTGGACCAGATGACCACCCGCTCTTCTAACAAAAACTCCTAGAAATTCCCTTGGCCTGCTTTGTCACTGGGAGTAAATCTTTAGTTACCTAGCCCCTGAATCATGGAACAGTCTCCCCAGACATCTTCAGGAGGCACCCACCCTAGCCATATTTCAAAAGGGACTACGTACTCACCTCCTCAAACTTAGTCCCTGCCCCTCACCAATGACTGGTCAACCACACGTCACGTCAATTTTGTGCGGCTTTAAACTGCTCCCCTACAAGGGTAACGACTAATGACTGCACAAGCTGGTACTCTATCCTATATGGCACTTCCTGTTTGTATTAAAAGCACTTATCACCCTCACCTCTATCTGCCTTCACTGCTGTACTCTGTATAGTAATGTATTTACTGCCTCTTCTACAGAAACTGTATACTGTCCTTATAACTCCACATTATGTGTACTACACTGTTCTGCTGTACTCATTAATGTAATGTACCTCCTGTATTAGACGTACTGCACTGCTGTATTAGATGTACTACTGTAATAGACGACTGCACTGTACTGCTGTATTCACTAATGCCATGTACCTCCTGCCCTCTTCCACAAAAACTGTAAAACTGCATACTGTCCTTGTAATCCTGTGCGATATGTCTGACACTGGACTACCAGACTGTATGTACAAAATTATATGTAACTAACTATGGGTCGCCTCTGAAAAAGGGACCTTAGGGCCCAGTGGGTTTACCCGTTTAACAAATTTAATAAATAAATAAATATCTGGGGCATAATCAGATGCTAATATGGCTGTTTGCCCAGAAACTACCTAAATAGGCTCATTTGCATGTCACTTTTGAATATGGCAAAGTTTAGCACCGGGCAAACAGCTTAGCCCGGTGTTAATCCCTGCAAACGCATTAGCTCCATGCAAATGGTTCAGGAATATTATACTGTTTTGCTCACTGTACTGTCCCATAGGCTGCTCCCTGCAGCTGTACTGGGCCCACGATTTGCTGGAACACATGTTGGCCACATAGGTCACCACTTCCTACCTTCACATTGCTGTGCACTGTGTTGCTGTTGTGTCTGCACTTCCTGGTTCCTATATTCAGAGCTGTCATATTACAGGGCTACATTTGCCCTGCACTCCCAGCCCAGTTTGCCCAGCCTCATTCCCATGCTATATTCAGAGGCTGTTTGCCCTGGGCTATTCCTTTGAATATAGCTTGCTTTGCTTCCAGGCTAACTTTGCCCACCAGGCAGTACTAATTTAGCCTCTGAGCAAAGTTTTGAATATCTGGCCTGAATGTCTAATTCCAGTCTTACTTTAATAAATGACTCAAATATTTTCCCTAGAATGCTGGTAAGGCTGATTGGTCTGTAATTTGTCATGTCACCCTATTTCCTTTTTTAATGGTGGGTATCCACTGCTTGCTTCCAATCATTAGGTATTCCCTGTGGTTAAGGATAGATTGAAGATTTTGTGTAGTGGGTCAACCAGCCAAAAGATAGCTCTTTCAATAATCTTGGGTGTAATTTGTCTGGTCCACGGATGTGTTAATATTTAGTTCATTTAATTATATCAGTATGTCTTTTTTGTAATTTCCAACATGCATTTGTGATTGTTTATGTTATTGACGTGTGGAATTTGTCTACCAGAGTTGTTTTTGTTGAATACAGAACAAGAGTATTTGTTTAATTCTTCTGCCATTTCCTTGGATGCTACTATGCCTTTATTGTCCACCTTCAGGGGGCCTATAGGATTTATTGATTGCTTTTGTTGTTATTATATAAGTAAAACTCTTCCTCTGTCTTTCATGTATGCTAATTTAAATTAATCTTTTTCTTTTAAGCTTTTATTGTTTGTTAATGATTGGGCTTGATTTTCAAAGACCCAGTACGTCGCCACAATTTGCAGTGATCTAGGGCTGTGGTGAACTCTGGATGTCAGGGACCCTGCGCCCAATTCTGGAAAATCAGGGTCCCTGTTTCAAAAGCCCAGGAGTTACCACACCCACAGGCTAGCACCAACAATCGCACACATGTGGAATTGACACAGAGATCTACCACCCCATGCAACATTAGGGGGTCAGGATGGTTGGGGGGTGAAACATGCATGCCAGGAGGTGAAAGGGGGAAAAGTGGCATGTGGGTGCCCTAGAATTGTGGCTGGTAAAAGTCTGGAAGCTTAGGCTCACTTTTTGTGTTGTAATATGGAATTTGCAAACTGCTTTGTACAGTAACTATGGCAAACATTTATGCACCTATCGGGTGGCTGGAAAATCATAACATTTTAAAGACATTCCTTGGTGTTTCAAATTCCCAGTTTTTCTGATGTAGTCAAACAAGCTTTCAAGATTGTTTTCTGGCACACGTACATTCTTAGATATATGGAAGCATTATTAGAATATTGATTTATCCTATTATGTCATGTCCAGCTATGAATGTATACAGGATGGCAGCAAGGAAATTAGCTCCTACAATTACAGCAGTTGTTATCATTCAAGGTGCTTTAACTATATATACAGTATGTCTGTCTTTGGTTACACGGTTTATTTTATGTTAAAGTCCTTGCCATTCTGCATGCATTTTGAATTGTTTGAATAGCTTTCTTGCAAGTTTTATTTTGTATTGGGATTAGTGGTGGGCAAAGTGGCAAAATCCGCTATGCTGAAGCAATTCACAATTAAGGCAGAACCCGGGAAATAATCCAAATGCAAAGTGGAGTATTTGGTCATAATGAGGAACATGAAGTCGACTGGAAACAATAACTTTGCGTTAATCTGCCTTTCCCCAACCACTTCTGCACCAATTTTAATTTTTCTTGTATAACTGTGTTAATGTATTTGCATTTACTGTGTTTGCAGTGTCAGTGGCTCAGTAGGTAGCACACTCGCCTCTGAGGCTGGGAGATCAGAGGGTTGTGGGTTCAGTTCTCACATCTGGCAGGTTATATCCCAGTACTGACACTGTAGTGCAGCATGAGAGGGTGCTGCACTTCTGAGGTGCTGTCTTTTGATGAGATGTGAACCGAGGTCCCATCTGCCTGGATTGGGTAGTTCAGGCAGATGTTAAAGATCCCATGGCACTTATCGAAAAGAGCAGGGAATTTCCCGTGTCCTGGCCAAATTTCCTCATTCACTAAAAAATACCACCAACAGCTTAATCTGGTTCAAGGTCAGTTAGCATTCATCTGTATCCCCTCCCCTGGTCGTGCCTGAAAATATGCAGGATTTGTCTAGTGCACTTACCGGTCAACAAAACTAAATAAATAAAATGTACATGCAGTAATATTTTCAGTAATTTTGACATTTTGTGCTGATTGTTGTGGTGCAGCAGTGCATAATTTCAGTTTATTTAAAAATGCGGTTATATTACTGAAGTTTTCAATTTGCTGAGCATTACCTGGAGTGTGAGTGTGTGCGCTATGCGGCATCAAATCAGACACATTTTATTGTGTCACACAGTAATTGCAGCACTGTGAACCTGCTATGCACCGCACCTACATTATTTTGTACTGCTTTATGGTATCTTGTGGTATTTTGGTAGTGGACTGTTACTGCAGTTCACTGCCCCCAAACTGGCAAAAGGAATTATTTTCCAGATTTGGATTTGTGACTTGTGAGTACTGGTTAAGGTGTCATTGTGCCTTTGCATCTGCATCTCTTGAGTGTGCAGCACAATCTTAATCTGTCTGTTTGTTTGCATCTTTTAGGGCCAATCTCCATCTGTAACTTAAGTCACAGTTGTTTGTTTGGCTTCACTTCAGAGTATCACGAGTTGCATATCTCAGCATTAACTATGTACACATAAATGTGCATTTTAAGTCAGGACGATCATCACAAGTTACTCATGATGCAAATCACATTCTTCATCTTCATGGTCATGATGATTCACAAATTACAAAACTTTAAGTTTTTGAGTTGTAAGTTGCATGTAACCCTGTTTTGAAGTATCTTGGCTTGACCATTGTACTCATTAAAATGTGTTTTAAGTCAGGGTGTTTGGGGTGGTACAGATCAGGAAGTACAGCCTTAGGTATCTGCGTGCAGCTCATTAGTCAAGTCACACCAGTCACTCATCACAAGACAAATGACATTCTTCATGAATCACAGCAGTTCAATTTTTTTCAGTTCTGATGATATGCTGATTGGGAACCAGAGAAAAAGAAAGTCAAGGTGTCTGTGTCTAAGTCTGTTGGTGTTAAATCCTCCCTCCTCAAAAAAGTTGTGATGTAGTAGTTCCTGTTGATGATGATGATACTGATTTGGGGGTGGGGGCATGCCAGAAAATATCAAATACCGAAGGAAATCAGGAAATGTACAAGAGGTTGGCATCATCCAGAAAAAGAGTTGTGCAGGAGGAAGGGCCCAAAATTTGAAAATAGAGGGGGTGGATCAGGGGCAACATCAGGAACTATTTTCACACAGATAGTGGTGAGTACAAGGACAAAATAAAACTAAAGATTAATGTTCTTATGGGACAGCAGCAATTGAAGCATCCTCATAAATTTTAGCTGGTGACCCTCAATTGGCTCAACTGCAGTTCAGCATTGTCAAGGCGGTGGTTAACAGCCTCCAACTCATATTACATCAGGCCCAAATCAGCCTGTGTGGCAAGTAGTTGGACAAGGTTGCCACCATCACCTGCACAGGTTGTGGTGATGGAGCAGCTACTTGATCCATGGCCCTCCCCACTTCACACCACCATGTGCAGGTAGATGTGCTGCCCCCTTTCCCCCAGCAAGGCCAGCAGTGCATTACTGCCCTGTTGTGCAACATTGGCCTGCCACTGTACACAGTGGTTGTTGTACAGGTGGTGTGCTGACTACCTGTGCAAGGTGAATTTCTTTGCAGCCACAGCACATCCACACCACAAAGATTACATTTCACTACACTGCTGTCCCCAGGCAGTGTAGAAGAACTCCACAATAATGAGATGTGGGGAAGACCAGGCACAGGAGAGGGGCAGGTGTTGATGGAGCCAGGGTCTGCTGCTGCAGTCAAACTCTCTTTCAAGCATGAGTCACATACTGCCTGCTTGAAGCACATGACCTAGACTGTGTGCCTATGTGATGTGTGTGGGCTGCTCAGGGTTCTCACCCGCCTCTAAAGGCGGAGTGAGCAACACAGCATTATCACCATCATCACAAGGCAAAGTGGTGAAGTAGCACTTTCGATGGGCACATTCGCATAGCCATAAAGTAATGTGAAGTGGTCTACTGCTGCTACTTTATTGGCGCAAATTTAACTTTGATGCATCTCTACACACAACCTCTTCTCCTTCTACAAGGTGAAAGTGAAACTCTTCAAGCATGAGTCACTGCCTGCCTGCCTGAAGCACGTAACCTACACTATGTGGCCATGTGATGTGTGTGGGCTGCCTGATACTTTTCACTCAGCCTTAAAGTGAAATAAGGTGGATTGAGCAACGTGAAGTCATAATTACAATGCAAGGTGATGAAGTAGGGTTTTAAATGGGCACATCACGTAGCGGAATGATAACGTGAAGTGGGCCACTTGCTTCCACTTCATGGGCTGAATTTAACTCGCTGCATTTCTAATTGGGAAGTTTCATTTATTTTGTCCTGAACTGACCACCTCTGAATCTGCAACTTTGAAAGCAGATATAATCAAAGAAGCATGGCAAACCCTGTATTTCTTTCTTTTCTACATTCATAAGCATATTCTACATCTATCCAAAATGTTTTATGAAAATAACACTGGTTTGAAATGATTTTATGTATAAAACATGGGACTATTTCCTTTTGGGGAATATCAGTTCGGGGTCATAATATTGGTAATTTACTCTTTATTTTTCTATTTGTGAAAACATGAAGCAAGCATCATGACAAATGATGTGTCCTTGTTTCATTTATTCTTTCACGCTCATGTTGACATCTAAAATATTGAAGTTATAACCACATAAAGAATTTTGACCCCTTCTGCATTTTTTCGATAAAGAGGATTAAGTCTCACCAATGTAACTTAAAACAAGCATGGCGACCCAAGATTTTGTTGTGGATTTTAAACATTTAGATGAACATCATGTACCTGGCAAAAATTATGACTTTGACATGGGGTTGCTAAAACACGAGGGAATGTGCTTAAAAGTTGATATTATCTGCAATCAATATTGGTAGCCTACAATCAGCAAACCTGATGGCAACTATACCTAAACGTGTAGAAACATAGACTTTGACGGCAGATAAGGACCACTTGGCCCACCCAGTCTGCCCATTTCCCTACCTACTGGATAAGCTGCAGATTCTAGTTAACCAACAACCTACTTCCTGCAACTCCTCACTATAATTGCCTTGTGTCTGTCCCATGCATGTTTGAATTCCCCCACTGTTTTAGGACCAATGGCCTCCTCAGGAAGGCTGTTCCATGTATCCACCACTCTCTCCGTGAAAAAAATTTCCTCACATTACCCTTGAGCCTTCCCTCTATCTTTAAATTGTGCCCCTTGTTCTTACACATCTTTTTCTGAAAGATGCTACCTCCTGGACTTTGTTGATTCCCTTGAGGTACTTGAACATTTCTATCATGTCCCCCGTCCCTCCTTTCATCAAGAGTATACATATTAAGCTCTCTCAGTCTCTCTTCATATGGTTTCTGCTGCAGACCCTGCACCATTTAGTTGCCCTCCTCTGGACTGCTTCCATCCTGTCTATGTCGTTGTGTAGATGAGGTCTCCAAACTGCACAGTACTCCAGATGGGGTCTCACCAGCTGTCTGTCCAGAGGGATAACCACTTCCTTTTCTACTTGTGATGCCCTTCCTATGCATCCCAGTATCCCCTGGCTCTCCTTACCGACTTTTCACATTGCTTACCCACCTTTAGGTCATCTGATATAACTACCCCAGGTCCCTTTCCATTTTTGTTGTTGTTAGTACCTCCTGCTATTGTACTCTTCTTCTCCTGGGTTTTGTTTCCCAGGTGCATTACTTATGCACTTCTTTGTATTGAATCTAAGTTGCCATATGTCTGACCATTCCTCCAACCTTGCCAAGTCCTTCTCATCTTTTCTACCCCCTTGTGTATCAACTTTGTTACAGATCTTTGTGTCATCTGTAAAAGGCATACCTTTCCTCCAGACCTCTGCAATGTCACCTATAAAGATGTTAAAGAGGACTGGACCCAGTACTGAGCCCTGAGGTACTCCACTAGTAACCCCTTTCTTGGGAATGTGTTCCATTCACTATTACCTTCTGTGTCCTGTTGTCCAACCAGTGTTTTACCCAGGCTACCACCCTGTGACCCACCCCAGGCTGGCTAACTTGATTATTAATCTTTGTGTGGACTGTGTCAAATGCCTTGCTAAAAGTCTAGGTAGGCCACATCCACAGCCCCTCCTGGTCTATTACTTTGGTCACCCAGTCAAGGAAATCAATTAGATTCATCTGACATGACCTTCCTGCTGTAAATCCATGCTGCTTTGGGTCCCTGTGCCTTGCTAACCTCTAGGTACTCAACAATTCTTTCTTTCAGAAGTGATTCCATTGTTTTCCCCTACCACTGAGGTCAAACTTACAGGTCTGTAGTTTCCTGCTTCTGCCTTGTTCCCACTTTTGTGAAGGGAATCACATCTGCCCTCCTCCAGTTCTCAGGTACCGCCCATCCTGCCATGATCTGTTAAAAGTGTTGTCAGTGGTGTCACAAGGTCCTCCCTTAGTTCTTTTAGGATTCTGGGGTGAACTCATCAGGCCCCATTGCTTTGCCCACCTTGAGTTTTAGGAGTTCTTTAGTACTCTTTCTTCTGTGAATGGACTGGTGTCAACCCCTACCCAGAGTGCTTCCATTGTCTGGTTTAGATAACTCCTTCTCATCTTCTTTTGTGAATACTGAGCAAAAGTATTCATTCAGTATCTCTGTCTTTTCACTGTCTCCTCTGCCCACCTCCCTCTCCTTTATTAATCTTCACTATCCCTTCCTTAACCTTTCTATGCTCCTAATGTACCTATAAAGGTTTTATCCCCTTCTTAACTGAGTTGGCTATTTTTTCCCCGGTTTGGGCCTTTGCTAGTCTGACTGTCTTCCCACTTCTTTCACTTTAATTGATACAGTTCCTGTCATGCTTCTTCTGTGATTCCTTATACTTTTGAATGCAGCCTTTTTCTCCTTAACCTTCCCTGCCACCTCTTTTGAGAACCATAGTGTTTTTACTCCACTTTGTTTTCTTTATTTGTTTCACACAAAGGCTTGTTGCCTCTATGATGGCAGTTTTGATTTTTCTCCATTGTTCTTCCACCCTCCTTTTTGGTCATTTGCTAGTGCATTTTTCAGGTATTCACCATTTTGCCAAAGTCAGCTCTTCTAAAGTCCAGTATCCTTGTTTTGTATGGCTTATCTCCATGGTTGTGCTCATTGTGAAGCACACTGTGCAGTTGTCGCTTGTTCCCAGATGTCTACTGACTTCTAAATTTGTGATCTCTCTCCATTTGAGAGTACCAGGTCTAGTATTGCTCCTCCCGAGTGGGGTCCAACACAGCTGTCTACAGCTTCCTTGCAGGGCATCGAGAATGACCCTGCTCTTGGATGTGGCTGCAGTGCATGTTATCCAGTTAACATCTGGCATATTTAGGTCCCCATCAACAGTATCTCCCCTATTTCAGCCATTTTGAGAATGTCCTCTATCATTTTATTGTCCATTTCCTCCCTTGAGGCGGGGTCTGTATACAACCCGTGCAGATTGTGATGCCATTCCCTGTCTCCAAGGTGACCCAGAGTGCCTCTTGTCCTCCCCTTTACTTTTTAGTTCTGTAGCTTTGATCCCTTCCCTTATATATAGAGCTACTCCACCTCCTCTTTTACCTTCCCTGTCCCTTCTGTAGATTGTGTACCCTGGTATGTTCACATCCCAGTCATGGTTCTCGGGTACCATGTTTCCGTGACTGCCACAATATCCAATTGTTCATCTTCCATCAGGGCTACTAGCTCAGGAAGCTTGTTTCCCAGACTATGGGCATTGGTACTCATTGCCCTCCATTTAATGTTGGCTTTATCCTTTTCCCCATCCCTGCTCTTATTGTCCCTGTCTATTTTTCCATTCACCCTGTCCTGCCCTGTGTTGAGCTCTGTACCTCAGTGTTTACCTTACCTGCCATGTTTTGTGGGGAAGGCTTGAAATTTCCTGCCTTTATCAGTGCCTCCCCTTGGCTAGTTTAAAAGCTTGCCAAGGAAGCATTTAATCTATCACCTAGGAGCTTGGTTCCTTCGTGGACAGATGCAGACCATCATGCCAGTATAGACCTTTATCTCTCCAGGTGGCCCCCATTCCCAAAGAAGCCAAAGCCCTGTGCTCTTCACCAGTTTTGCAACCATTCATTAAACTGCATGGTGTGCAGTATCCTAGCTTCACTCCTGCCATGGACTGGTAGCACCTCTGAGAAGGTTACCGTGCTTGCTACCCATCTGAGCCCTCCCCAACTCCACAAATTCATTCTGCACTGCACTGATCCCATGCCTAGCTAGGTCATTTGTCCCAAGGTGGACTATGATATTTAGTTCCTCTCCTGTGATGCTGCTTCTGCAATCTTGAGGATTCACTTCCGTCCTCCAAGTCATAGCACCAGGCACCTTACTTCTTCTCCTCTCCTTTCCCAGGTTTACCCCCTAACAATAGAGTCCCCTATCAGAAGCTGTTTCCTTCCGTGTGGTGTCCTTGCCACCCTTTTGTGGGTCTCCCTTGTGGATGTCCTCAGCATTCTTCTGGGTCTCCACTGAGGGTGTCATCATAGAGGAACCTTGCTCTGCCAGAATGGCATATGATTTGTGTAGAGGTACAACTAGGGGCTTCGCCTCGTCCACCACCCGCACTCCCAGAACCCACTGTGGTCCAACTGCTCTTCATACTTGATAACCTCTGAGGCAGTGGTTGTGGCAGGTGCTCTTGGAAGGGGAGGCCTCCTTAGGGTGACAGTGGGCATGATGGGAGTGCTGTGGCACCCAGTGGGGTGCCGCTGTCACCATGACGCCTCCTAGGAATAGTTGGTTTCGTTTGATGATTGTAGGCTACCAATATGGGAAGCAGAATAACGCAGCAGTTTAAGGCTCTGAGCTGCAAATCTGGAGACCTGGGTTTGAACCCACAGCCCCCACTTGCATACTGTGTGACCCTGAGCAAGTCACTTAACTTCCCTGTGCTCCCAGGTTGCACCTGTAAACAAGCTTTCAGCTTAGTGTGTCTCATCTGGTTAAACAATTAGAAAAAATATTGAGTGCAAATAATGTCAACTTTTAATATGTAATGATTTTCCAGCCACCTGAGATCCACATCTGTGTTTGTCATAGGCACTGTACAAAGCAGTTTGCTATTCCACATATCTACATATATAACGTACCTAAGCTTCCAAGGCTTTTATCAGACACAGTTCTAGGGCACCCCGTGCCTTCTGCCCCAGAACCCCACTGTCACAACCCCCAATTGCCACAGTGTGGGGCACTGGTACACAGATCCCTTAGACTGCCTCCTTTCTGGTCTAAGTGGAGTCTACTGCATCCATGGTGTGGCTTGCAAACTCCCAAAAAGGGGATGGTGCAGCCCAGTTGTAGCACAAGCCCCTTGCAAACCAAAAGCAAGATCACTTTTGTCAGCAAGGGTGGTGCAGAGCAGGTTGGGTACAGGGCATCCTAATTTTGCCGTGAATTCAGTATTTGGAAATCAGGATCGCTGAAACTATCTGAGACAAGGTCCCACTTGCATCATGGCCATTTGTGCAGGCACCTTGTGTTATTGGTTTCCCTTTGAAAATTGGGCCCATTATGTTTAACAGCTCAACACCTATGCTCCACCTTTGTGGCTCATATATACACACCTAATTGAAACATTAAATGCAAATAAGCAGTTTGGTAAGTTTTATAGGTGTCCCAAGGTTTAAAGAAAACACATTCCCTAATATGCTAAATCCAATTTTGTGCTGTTTTGAGCAGTTTTCACTGATGTTTGTTAATGAAAAGTTACTAGTACCCCTTTACATTGGAAGATTTCATGCCAATGCACTCATACATTTTGTGGGCCTAGATTTTAAACCTCAGACACAAGCTGTGACAATAGCAGCTAGTGCTAAGTGCCAGCGTGTCCAGGACCCTGCATCCAATTTTCCACTAGACAGGGTCCCTGCACCTAAGTCCCATGCCTTGCAGCAATGGTGGCAGTGCACCAAAAGATGGTGCACCCACTAGGAATGATGCAGCAGCTGTGGGGTGGATGTGGTGTGAGATGCACTCTTGATGGGATCATCTGAGTGGCTCATGCCTCCCTACCAACCCCAGATTTTCCCATGCCCAGTAACCCCACATTACCCTAGTGCCTCCTGCTCTCATCCCAGTAAATGCTATTATTCACACAAATCCCTGGTGATCTAGTGACCCCAGCCCGCCCTGGCAGACATTGCCAGCCACTCAACTCCCCCAATCCGGACCCCGATTCGGTGACTGGCACAGTCTTCGACATCACCATGGCCAGCCACTGAATGAACTGTCAGAGTGCCTACTGTACACATTTGAACATGCTCTGACAGTTCATTCGGCAGCCAGCCATGGTGGTGTGCACTGAATCAGGGGTCCAGATGGGGGAGAGGGGTGAGTTGGCAATACCTGTTTGGCAGCAGGGTGGGGGGCCCTAGATCACCAGGTATTTGTGCGAATAATACAAATCACCAAGATTTGAGCAGGATGAACACTAGGGGTAACTGGGGTTACCCAGTATGGGCTGATCAGGGCTTGGTGATGGTGTGGAGGACTGGATCACAAGAGTGTACTCATTTAGGGACACATTGGGGCTGGGAATCAGACAGTACTGAGGTATTGTGGCTGGGGGCACACAGTGGCATGACATGGCTGACAACCTCCCAGGGTCTGTCTATCTATCGTTAGACCAGCCTTTGGCTGGTCTAATGGTACTTAACTCTTTGTCCCTGGGGAGGGTTTTGAAAATCCAGATGTCGGGTTGAGGCAGTCAGGGTCTGCCACAAGCTCCCTAACACCATCGCCAGCCATTTTTGTGGTGCAAGGCTGGTATTGGAACACTGGTGCAAGCAGCCTTCTAATTGATGCCCGCTTTCTAAACTAGCTCGGCACTTCCTTTGGTGAAAGGTGCTTGTTGCACGTAACATATTGAACATAAGCCTTGTGTTATTATTCTAAGGGCTTTGGAAATCAGGACCTGTATTTTTCACTGAAAACTCTCAGTCATAATTTATTGCAAAGACAATGGGCCTGATTTTCAAATGTGTTAAAATGATGCAAGGGACTTGCTTTAAAAGATTTGATGCAACGGGTGACTTGCATCACAACTTGCATCAAACATGATTTTCCAAAGCAGCCTGGGTCAACTCTTGATGCCACTGCACCAAAGTCCCCTTGCAGCAAGGTTATGGCAAACAACTAAGTGTGTGTGGGTTGCAATGCAGTTTAGATCACAACAGGGCTGCAGCATCCCTTTGGGGATTTCACAAGCCCTGCCATGGACACAGCAAAGGGCACCACTTAGACTAGCCAAGAGGTGGTCTAAGTAGTTTGGTAGTCTGACAAAGGGCTTCTGGCTTCAGAATGGGCATGGGAGGTGGCATGGGGAGTTAGGAGAACAGCTGGGCATCTCCAGGAGTGATGTGGCACCGGGCAGGATGCATATTCATTTTACTGTATGTAAAGTATAGTTATTGTACTGTATGTACTGTATAGTTATCTTCCTGATGGTCTAGCAGACTTCCAGGTCCTGGATGTTTCCCAGAAATAGTTATATATCTTCCTGGTAATCTAGCACCCCACCCCCACAGATACAGGATATTCTGCAAAGTCATTTATGTAACATTCCCTGGCAGTCTGACAGCCCCTGATCCCTGATGTCCCCTAATACATAGTGACATAGCTTCAAGGACTAGCAGATCCCTGATCCCCAATGTCCCCAAGAAATAGTTAAATATCTACCCTTGGGTCTAGCAGCCCCCAATCCTGATCTTCCCAAAATAATTTCTGTAACAATTCCCTCATGGTGTAGGGATCTCCACCACAGCAGGCAGTGCCTCACCACCCCGTCCCCCAATCCTAAACTTCAGTGGGTGACTGGCACAGCCGTGCACTCTCCACCATGGCTGGCCACCTGAATGACCTGTCACTGAACACATACTGTATACAGAAGTCACACATTGATTGAAAGCCCACTGAGCTGTCAGTCACTGAGTGCCTACTATATCTCTATGTGCTCAGTGAAAGATCAGATCAGACAACCGGACTGAGTGGAGAAGTGAGAGCTGTGCTGGTGCGACTAGGGTTTGGGATGGGGGTAATAGGTTGTGGAGCACTGCCTGCCAGGGTGGTGGGTTGGGGTTCATTAGACCACCAGGGAATGTTACATAAATTATTTTGTGGGAGAACAGGGATTGGGGGCTGCTAGACTACCAGGGTAGATAATTAACTGTTTCTGGAGAACATCAGGGATTGTGGTGGGTCCACTAGACCACCAGGGAATCTTACATAAATGATTTGGGGGATATTGGGGCTAAAGTGCTAGGAATATTTTTAACTATTTTGGGGACATCCAGGATTAGGAGGTCTGCTAGACCACCTGGAAGATAACTATACTGTATATACAATACAATAACTATACTGTCACAGTACAATGCAAATGCACCCTGCTTGGTTCCATCACACCTGCTGCTGCCCAGCTGTCACTCCAATCCCTCCATGACACCTCTGTTGCCCTTCTGCATCTGGCCCCTCCTGTCCAACAGATTCACTGCTCCACCATCCTATCCCCACTAGTTTTGTGCTGGTGGGGTGGATCCCTTTGGCAATCCCCCAGGTGCCTAACTGTTTGGAGCAGTGGTCGACTCATAGCAAATCTAGGGAGTTTGGTGCCAGGATCCTGATTTTTATAAAATTAGGCAAAGGGACCCTGATGGACCTGGAGTTTGCCACAGACTCAGAGTGATACAACATGTGTTACTCTAAGTGCTCTTTGAAAATCGGGCCCAGAATATTTTCTGTTTTGAATGCTATGTCACCTTGGATTTCAGAAAGAGTATGTTATGGCATGGTTGTCATCCACACTGTACCACAACAATTTCACAAACATTACAATTTTGTCTAACAATAGCACAAAATCCTGTTTCTTTAGCCAACTGACAGCAATGAGTTATGATATCTGAGGATGTTCTAGGTCAGTGATGCAGAAAACACTATCTTAACATCAAAGTGCATGACAAATTATGAACCAGTGTTACAATTATTTAGTTTGTGACACATGTTAATTAGAAACATAGAAAGACAGAGAAAAGACAATAGAAGGATACCAAGGGTCCATCTAGTCTGCCCATGTTGTTCCTTGGCCCTATTCAGATCCCAGGACCCAACCTCCCCCACCTAATGCCTCCTACTGCTTCTGTTGCTTTTGATCTTGCTCTAACCTTGTCCAGTTCTACTTCAATACATCAACAACGATGTTGTCAAAACCCTTGACTTCGATGGGAACAATGCCACCTGTTGGCAGTGTTCCCATCAGGAGGAATTGTTGTTTGGGGTGGGGTGAAACACTGGGAATCATAACGTTGCAGAAGAGAACCACCACAGTGACCTGGCGAGATCTGTCACTGTGGTGGTGTTCACTGTAATATTGTCATTGTGGTGATATGCTACTGCCTTATCCCACCCCAGCTTGAATGCACTTCTCCACAATTGTTTAATTGTAAACCTTTTATACCTTGTATCATTACTATGTCCTAAAGTTATCTCACCTTATGCTTGCTTTGTATTGTTGGCTTCTGACCCTGTAAATATCATCTCTATGTTGTTCTTACCCCAGGTTTGCCTGAAATGTTTTATGCAGCTCCTGACATTGTAATCTTTGTAATCTGTTATCTCCCTTTGTTGTTGACCTCCCGGTCATGCCTGAAAATAGTCACTTTAGTGTCTAGCGCACCTACCAGTTATCAAAAAATAAATAAATAAATGATGCCACAAACTTTGCCTTTGCTACCTAAGCTGGCAGTTTATTCCATGGCTTCATGACTCTTTCAGTAGAATATTGTTTCCAAAGCTCCCCTCTTGAAGATTCTCCTCTCAGCTTCCACTTGTGCCCTCTAGTGTTAGAGTTGGAGACTCTGTTGAACAGGTCCAAGGATGGCACCTTATTTATTCCTCTCAGAAACTTGCAAGTTTCAATCATATCACCCTCTCCTTCCTTGTCTCCAGTAAGAACATATTTAATGCTTCCAGACACTCCTTTTCGATGCTCTTCTCCAAACAGTCTCCAACCTGTTTATATCCTTTCTGAGATGTGGACCCCAAAACTGGACAAAGTACTCCACATGGGCCTTACTAGGACCTGTAGTTGTTGATTTTGTAAGGTTCCAGCATACACAATAATACTGAAAATCTCAAAAAGCATGCCAAATACTTCTTAAATTCTCATTCTCTCAGCCATTGTGCATCTTGTAAACACATGGGTTTCTCTTTGGATGCAGTGTTGTGTTTTTCAGAAACAGTATATTATGGTGTAATGGGTAACTAATTGTTGCACTAAAATTATACAGAAATCACAGTTTGGATAAATATGTCATAAAAATCATATTCCTGGTGCCTATGTACATCAGTGAAGTATGGTATCTGAGGTTGCTGTGTGTCAGGATACCAGGTAAAACTGTTCCAACATCAAAGTACATGCAAAACAAAGAAATGGGATTATTGAGTTTGGAGCACATTTCTGTCTTTTCTGTAGGTTTCTAGCATAAAAAACAACTTTGATAAATCTCAAAAAATGTATCCTATCCTTACTAAAAACTCATTTTCTCAGCCAGATTATGTCATGGAAACAAAAGGTTTTCTGTTTTGCATACAGTGTCACCGTGGCTTTCGAAACAATTCCTTATGGCATGGCAGAATCCCACTGGCAAACAACAAATTTGCATACATCACAATATTGGCAAAATGCCAATTCATTTTATTTCTGACTAATCTCTGACGTATAGAAGTCAAGGTCATAGTCCAACCAATCCTCATGGTATTTGAAGCAGGAGACATCCTCTATCAACACACCATCCTGGGTAAAGAAGTAGGAAGGAGGTGTGTGGACCAGCCTCTTCTTAGTGTCAAGGTCATAGAACCAGTTTTTTTTTTTTTGGCATTGAGTGACACATTATGTTACTGGAACCAACACTGAATGTTGAAGAAATCAAGCTAGAGTGGAGTGGCCATATCAGAAGTGCTAGAGGTATATATAACTGTTTCAACAGAATTCATGATAATGTACAGTATTTTTAGCCTGCAACAATGGAGAATCAGAGGAGATCTAATTGCTCGATACAATTTCATAAAAGAACCAGAACTTTGTGATAAGGTGTGACAGAGTATTGTATGAAAGCAAATGAAAACTAAGCTAAGGGGCATAATAAGTTACTTCATGGGGAAATGTTTAGGAGATATAGGAGAAGTATTACTTCTTAAAGAACAATGGGAATTTGGAACTCACATCTATGTAATGTAATGTAGTAAACCTGGAAAGGCTGGAATCATTTAAGAAAGTACTGGATGTATAGTTACAGCAGTCACATGCAAATAGGCATTCCCTGAAAAGCAAGGTGTGATCCTTATGAGTGACAAGCCCTCTTCTGCCTAATTTTTCATATGTTCATAAGTATGTGCGATTGGATCATGGCAATCAACAAGTAGCAAAGTAATATCGTGTTTGTCTCATTAATGCAGCAGCCCATTAGATGCCTGCCCTTATTTATTGATTGATTGACTTAGTTTTTTTTTCAAATGTTTCACCACAAAAGACATACTGAGATGGTAACAACTCATTTGCAGATGTGTCCAGGAGGATGGGGGAATGATAGTAAACAGTACATGATGTGCAAGTTGGTCTACATAATGTAAGGTGCAGTAATAATAAAAATTGGAACAGCAACACTGCATACAATTAAGCAATAATAAAAAACAGTGCACAGTCATAGTTTACATGCAGAATATTCATGTGTAGAAAATGAAGATGAGATAAAATTTAGATTATGATACAAGTGCTACTCAGTACAGGAGCAATACCAGATAGTAACAGGAGTAGCACCACCCTGACTGCTAAGGTGCAAGCTAACTAAGCCAGTGCAGGAGGTAGGCTCAAAGCACAATATTACCAGATGGATTGATTGTTTAAGACACAGTTATAAAATGAGCAAAAGATTTCAAGCAATCTGATTGGTTGTTAGCCATGTGTTAGACATGTCAAACACACAGCTAAAACTAGTCCTGCCAAGTAGGACAGAGTACATGTTTGAAATCCTTGGGCAAATAGAATTTTTAAAAGATTTCTGCCGCCATTTGTTTTCCCACTTAGCGACAAGTTTTTCAAATTGCAACCCCATCACTGTCCTTGCTGCTTTGAAACAAATAGATTGCCCAAGTAAGAATAATACATCCTCATCAGGCATTTGCTTAGTACTTACTTAGTTTCCTTACACTTACTGAATGAAGATCATTGCTTCACTTCATTCATTGCAACTTTCACATTGCACACCTGCTCAGCCTCTTGTGCACTCGCCCCTCACACAGAATAAAATAACAGCAAAGAAAAGAGTATGACATGTAGAATACAGCAACCATGCAAGATACAATGCATGGTTAAAATGACTCCCATCCATAGTGAGACCCACAGCCTAGCTGATCCACTCTGTCTTTCCTCCCATGTGCTCACTCCACTCTAGCCAGCTCCACTCATTAGCCCACTCACACCTGCCTTCACTGGACAAAAAAAAGGAAACAGAAATATAAACAAATTGTGCAAGAAATGTAAAAGATAATTATTAATAAATGAAAATTAATCACTAGAACTAAAACTTAGTCAGTATGTATGGGGTGGTCATATGGTAACCATTAGAAACAAACAAATAGAGGTACCCAGAGAAGTGGAAGGAAAGGATGGAGGTTAGCCAAGAGGTGACCTCAGTGGGGAGAGGAGGGACCCCAGAGGAGGAGGAGGAAGTGAATCCTGGTGGGGACTCCATCATAAGAGGGATCTAGCTAGGAACACAGGAAGGGAGGACAGGGAGGTGAGGTGCCAACCAGGTGCCACAGCATAGAGGGATGGGAGGAAGGTCCTGGGGATCACTGGGAAGGCAAGACAAGAGGGAACTGGATGTCATTATCCATCTAGGTACTAATGACTTGTGAATGGGGAGCCAAAGGAAGTTCAGGAAGAGTTTAGGAAACTGGGGAGGGGTCTCAAGCAAGTAGCTACTTCTGTCACCTCTCGGAAGTACTACCTACAAGAGGCATGGAGAGCATAGGGTGCATGCACCAGGAACTTTAACTCATGGTTGAAGAACTGGTGCTGTGAGGAAGGGTTTGGATTCATTGGTGACTGGGGACCCACCTGAGGGATGGAGGCTTGTTCAAGCCTGATGGCCTGCATCCATCCTGGAGGGAATCTTAGCACTAATGATAAGTTTAAATGCTAGATGGACAAGCATTTAAACTAGCCAAGGGGGTGGCATGCCAGCAAGGAGGGTACCTAATTGCCCACCCTCCACACCTAGCAGTGGAACCAGTGAACCAGAGGAGTGGATCTCTCTACAAAGCATTGTGCAAAAGATGGAGATAAGCACCCAAGAGGTGGATAGGCAGAAAAGGGGCAAAGTTCAACACAAGGGCAGACAGCAGGGAGAACTAGGGATAAAGGACAACCAGGGAAGGGCAGGAGTAAAATAGCTAAACAGTCTAGAGAGGTCAAACCATGGAAAGCCATGTAAAGCAATGCCAGGAGCCTTAGCAGCTAGATGGAGGATCTGAGACTGTCATGATGCAGTCAGACCTGACATTGTGGCTATCACAGAAACCTGGTGTAATGATAACCAGGACTGAGAGATGTCCATAGCTGGCTCCAACAAATTCAAAAGAGACAGGGCAGGTAGGAAGGAGGAGGATTGGCACTTTATATGAAAAATGGCATATGGGTCACAGAATACAGGAGGAACAAAATGGGGATAGATACTGTGGATTAAGCTGGAAAGAAAAATGGGGCCAGCCATCCACACAGGTGTGGTCAATAGACCACCAGCCCAGGAGGAAGAAACAGATAGGGAGTTGATGCTAGCCATCCAAAGGATGGCAGACAAGGGTGAGGTAGTGCTGGTTGGTGTATGTGATAATAGCAAACGCCCAAAGGTGATCCCCTATTATCGTTCAGTCAGAGTGCCGAACTCATTTTCGGCACTCTGACAACCCTGGTGCACCAGCACAATATGCCAGGACATATTTACTTACTTTCTGTGCGGGGACTGCACCCCCTCACAGAGGGTTTGACTCCCCCGCACCCCTACTTAAGGATTCTCAACTCCAGGGGGATGCATGTTGAGGGGGTGAAAGTAGTAAAATAAAAGGTTCAGTCCGGGCACAATAAAAATCACACCAGCGCCGGACCCAAACCCAGTACCTCAGCCACCCAGCCATTGCCCAATCCCTGATGCCACACTGCAACTCAACCGACGACCGCAGTGCCACCCCTACAGCCTCTCTACCCCAGCCCACTTTCACCGTGCTTGATCCCACCCCCACTCGTGCATATAGCGACATCCTGTCACCTAGTTTTCCCACCCCTATCCGGTCGCCCCTACCCATTGGTCACTGTGAGTGGACTGAGTGAGGAAGGTGTCACCATAACAGATTATACCCTTTCTCATGCATCCACTTCATGGGTTACCGTGCTGGTTGGAGACCTCAATTTTTCCAGACGTGGACTGGAGCATCCCAGCAGCAGCATCAACCAGGAGCAGATTTATCCTGGACTCCTTCAAGGTGCCTTCCTCAAGCAACTGGTCATGGAACCAAATCGACAGAAGGCAATATTGGAACTTGTGCTCACAAACAGATACAGTGTGATGGGGTAACAGTGGGGAGCACCTGGGGAACAGTGACCACCAATCATTGTGGTTTGAAATCACAGAAGGAGCAGAGCCAAATCACACAAAACATGTATCCTGGATTTTAGGGGGCAGACATTGGGAAAATGGGGAGATGCTTGAAATAGGCATTAAGGGAATGGGTCAGGAATCAGGGGTTGAGGAATAGTGGGCAGTATTTAAATGGGGATTACAAGAGCAACAAAATTATGCATTAAGCAGGTTAGCATGGGGAAAAGGAAGAGGAGACCATTATGGTTTTCCAAGGAGGTAGCAAAGAAAGTAAAAGCCAAAAAGATTGCATTCAGACAATACAAAAGACACAGGCATAAGGGGATAGGGAGAAGTACTAGGAGAAGCAAAGGGAGGCAGGAGGTCAGTAAGGAAGCCAAAGCTCAGACAGAAAAGAACATTGCAAAATCAGTTGGTGGAGCAGACAACACCTTTTACATGTACATAAGTGAAAAAGAAAGGCAAAGGGAGGGATAGTGAGACTGAAGGGGAGGATGAGGGCCACATGGAGGATAACAACAGTAAAGCTGACATATTGAACAGGTATTTCTGCTCAGTCTTTACTGAGAAGAAGGAGGGTAACGGGTCTGAAGGGAGAGCAAAGGGTGGGAATGGTGCAGAAATGAACACAAGTCCCTTTACTTGAGAAAGGGTCCTGAAGGAACTGGAAGTAATAAGAGTTGATAAAGCAATGGGGCCAGATGGGGTGCACCCAAGGGTCCTTAAAGAACTAAGAGGGTGGTGGCTAAACCTCTAATAATCCTGCTTAACCGATCACTAGAAACAGGAGGTACCCAAAGACTGGAGGACAGCAGATGTAGTCCCTTATACAAAAGTGAGAACAAAGAGGAAGCAGAGAACTACAGACCAGTCAGCCTTACCTCGGTAGTGGGGAGATAATGGAAGCACTACTGAAGGAGAGATTGGTGGAACATCTAGTTGTCAATGGACTACAGGACCAAGGCAGCATGGTTTCACCAGGGGCGTCTTGTCAGACCAACCTTGTTGAATTTTTCGACTGGGTGACTAAGGCAGTGGATCAGGGAGGGCAGTGGACATGGCCTATCTGGACTTCAGTAAGGCCTTTGACACTGTGCCACATAGAAGGCTATTACACAGATTGGGAATATGGGTGTGGGTAGGACAGTAGTGTGGTGGGCAGGTAACTGGCTAGGTGGCAGGACACGGACGGTGGTGGTAACGGCTGTCACTCCACAGAGGGAAGAGTGACCAGTGGTATCACAGGATCAGTGCTGGGACCGTCCTATTCAACATCTTCATCAGTGACATTACGGGACCTAGAAGGCAGAATTTCCATGTTCGCTGATGACACAAAGCTCTGTTACAGAGTAGACAAACCAGAGGTGCAGACAGAATGAGAAGGGACCTGCAGAACTTGAAGAATGGTCAGGGTTTGGCAGCTGAAATTCAATGCAAAGAAGTGCAAGATAATGCATATGGGGCACAAAACCCTGACACAATATATCAGTTGGTGGGTGAGGATATAGCATGCACCAAGCAGGAAAGGGATCTTGAGGTTATCATCTCTGATGACCTCAAGGTAGTGAAGCAATGCGACAAGGCAGCAGGTAAAGGAAATAGGATGCTGGGATGCATAGGCAGGGAATCACCATCAGGAAAAGGGAGGTCATAATTCCACTATACAAGACACTAGTGAGGCCCCACCTGCAGTACAGTGTACAATTCTGGAGACCTTACCTACTTAAGGACATAGACTGGGTAGAGAAGGTTCAGAGGAGGGCAACAAAGATTGTACATGGATTGCATCACAAGTCCTATGAGGGTAGGTTGAAGGACTTGAATATGTACTCTGGCGGAGAGGAGGGAGAGGAGGGAGAGGGAATATGACAGAGACATACAAGTATCTTACAGGAAGGAATAGGGTGCAGAAATACACTATTTTTAAGGAAAAGATGTTCCAGGACTAGAGGGCATGGATAAAGTTGGAGGAGGACGATTCAGAGGAAACATGAGGAAGAATTTCTCCACAGAATGGGTGGTGGACAAGTGGAACACCCTGCCAGAGGAAGTGGTGGGGCTGAAACAATCATAGGATTTAAGAATGCACGGCTAGACATAAAGGAATTCTGGAGGTCAGGGTAAGGACAACAGACTTCTAGGAAAACATAAAGTGAACTTTCAGGCTCAAATGGGCAGACTGGGTGGGCTGTAGACCCTTATCTGCCAATTCTGTCTATGTATCGATGTATCTATATAACTTCAGGAATGGTGGCCACAGTAGGAAAAGTTCTAATGGAAAAAAATACAGCAACCTTTAACAGGCAGAGGGACTGCAGTATTTTACAACAAAATACATGAAAGATTTAAAGATTTTCAACAAAAACATAAACATTTTAATTTCTACATGAATGTACTATACACTGCCTCATTTTATAAGCACAATAAGGCACTCTGGGGATGCACATTAGATATTTCTAATGCATAGTCAGGAGCTGAAGGCTCTTGGCCTGCAGCCATGTGTCTTACTATACCCTGGCCATGCATTAGAAGTGTCTAATGCACACCCCATCATGTCTTATTGCTTACTTAACTGTCTATGCACATTTACTCCTAGATCCCTCCCTTTGTTGTGCTGTCCAATGTTCCACTACATAGGTTGAATGTGAAATGCAGAATACTTACCTCTAGGTGAAGTACATTGAGGGCCCTTAGTACTCTATGTCACCTTGTCCTGATTTCTAAGGCAATTTTCCTAGGCTTCTGCAGCAGCAACTTGTGATTTCTGTGGCATGATTTATTAATTTCTGTGACATACTGTAGTCTTACCATTAGCTAAAATATGAGGTGAAGCCATCAAAACATTGCATAATGATCACAGAGGAGGGACTTCAGGATAAATGAAGTGGGAAGGGAGCCGGGCACTATAGAAACACTGTGCATTTGAAAGAAAATTCACCAAAACAGTCAATTCTGTGGAACTGTATATATTCTGCAGCATGGTGCAAATTCTGTGGGAAATTTCATGGCCACTGAATTGCAGAATTCAGGGACTTCAGTACCTTGCACTTCCTCATATGCAATCAAAGCCCTAGTACTCATCCTGCACCACTAATGTGTGCATGTTTCCTGTAATATATCCCTCCCTATTCTAGGTCCTCTTCTTGCAAATTAAGAGTCATCATTAAACTGATCCTCCTTTAAGTCATCAATAAATATATTAGAAAGCAAAGCAGCCGGACATGATTCATGGGGTAATCCACTCAGAATGTTCTTTACCTCTGAATGTTGCTTATTCACCACCACTCTTTGCTTTTTACCTAATAGCCAATTGACTACTCACTACATTTACATTTTGGGACTCTATGTTCTACTTTCTGTAGGGTTTTCCATATGATATGGTAAAGGATGTAAGCTGGTAATAGCAATCATGAAAGTCATCAATACCATGATTTTAATCCACCCCAAAAGGTCACGATTTCACTATCTTTATGAAACTGCATAATAAGAATTCAGGTCCCAGAGGTTCGGCACTACAGTTAGCAGGACAGAGAACTCCAAGCTGAGTCACAGGATAACATTTTAGTTTAAACCTTTATTGCTGTACAAGCAGCAGAAAATTACAGTACTCCCCCACATCAACAAATGCCAAACATTTCTGTACTCCTTCTAGCACTTTCTCAAGGTATATATTTTACTAGTTCATGAAACATTATAATAAGGGTTTCTTGACAATGACTAACCTACCTTTCTTAAAATTATGCATCACAAATTACATCCCTAATAATGTGTTTGGACTCATTGTATCTCCATGGTATTTATTCAGTATGCCTGCTCAATACATCTGATGTTTCATTTACTTTCATAAGAAAATTAGTTCCAGCATTCATGTAAGTTTCATTTATTTTAAATATAGTAACCTATAAACTCTATACATGACAAAAAGTGGAAATATACACAGAAGTGTCTATGCTGTGTCTTGATACTCATGTCTGTTGGTATAAAACAACATGAGAAGTATTTTGCTTATGTTCCACATTAAAGTAGCACAAATGAATTTTAGTAATTTTTGCTTGACCAACACATAATTCTTTCAAATATTTTCTGGCAAAATAACACCCTTATGCATGGTGCCAAAAGTCCTTGCTGATGTCTAGATACAGTAGATTACATCTACTACACAGCCCTTATCCACCTCAATACTAATGTTCTTCAATAAAGAGATTATATTGGCTTGGCAGGATCTTCTTTTGTGAAACTATGTGGCATACTATAGAACAGCCCATGCTCTCCTTTATGTCGAATCACCACATACTTTATAACTGGCTCAAAGCGATTTACTAGTCAGCAAGTTAGGACTCATAGGTCTGTAGTTACCAAAGCATGATCTTGACCCTTGGGAAGTGCAGGTCAGCTGTTACTGTTCTGATGGGTCAAGAAAATCAATACTAGAATCAAGACCAAAAGTACTATATAATACATCAACAACTAAACGCTCCAAGATAGTTACAACAACTAGATGTTGAGAAGCCAGGATCTTTGTACTCAGACATAAAATATGTGGAAAATAAGAAAATGCTAAAAAAAGATAAACAAACTACTAAAAAGAGGAAGAAGATGGCTTCAAACTCCCAAAGTTCAGATCTGTCTACACCAACTCAGACAGAATGTTTATTTTCAACAGAAATCTTGGCCCAAGTGGAGTATCCCCAAAGGAGACACCATCCTAAGCCTTGAGGAAAACATGGGATGCTTCTCGCCACAACAGCTAGATCATGGAGGGACTGAGTATAGAAATCAGCTCACGTAGGGAAACATTTGCTGAAATCACACAGCCAGAGACACCAGAACTTTAAATAGAGTAGGTGAAGAGGTCAAATACTGTACGCTAATGATTTCTGCCCAAAAGGTATTTTCAGTTTCTCAAAGGTATAGTGACAAGTGTCTGCATAATAAACAAAGAACAAATATATTGAAAGCTGAGCAACTATGGCACACAAATACAGTATGTTATTTTAAATGTTTAATAAACTGAAACAGTCTCAGCTTTTCCCACTAGTACTGAGATTGTGATGCAATATTGTAACTCAGAGGCACAGAGAAAACTTTGAAAATGCTCTTAGAAATCTTAATACAAGGATCCTCTGGCTACAGCTTACCTCTGATCAGAGTGCAGAACTTATAAACTATATAAATGGCATTCTGGAGCAAGCTCTATGATATCTATTGAAGAATATCCTAGAAGAGGAGGTTGCAAAACTTGGAAGGTCATGTGCACGAATACCTGCAGCCTGGGAAATAAAATCCTGGACCTAGTGGCCTTGATGGCAGAAGGGGACCTGGACATTGTCACTGTTACCGAGACATGGTGCACGGGGAACCATGAATGGGATATAGCCATACAAGATTACACTCTATTTAGAAAAGGCAGGGTGGGAACAAAGAGTGGAGGGTGACTATCTATGTCAGGGAGGTAATTAAAGCAACTTAAGTTCAGAGAATACAGGAGGGAGCAGAAGCACCGTTGGTCACTGTGGAGACATGGAATGGCACCGCCATTTGCATGGCATGATCTACAGACCTCCTGCACAAGGAGGAGATGGACGGGGTACTAGTGGAAGCCATCCACAAAATGGCAGCCAAAGGTGAAGTGCTGCTGGAGGAAGACTTCAATATGACTGATGTGGATTGAGCACTCAGGCTGCAGCCATGACCAGGAGCAAACACATCCTGGATGCCCTGCAGGAGTGTGCCTCAAGTAGCTTGGGGTATAAACCACCAGAGAAGGAGCAATATTGGACCTGGTAATCACCAATGGGGACAGCATTACCAAAAGTAATGGTGGGGGAGCACGTCAATTCGCTCCCGCATGTTCGCTCCGAAAACCCGCTCCTGACAATTCACTCCTGACTAATTTGCTCCCATCCCTTTTCACCCATGTTATTTCACTCCCAGTGGAAACATCTGAAACAATCGATTCACTCCCAGTAAACAGTAAATAGCAAAGGCTGTTGGAAACATCTGAAACAATGTGAGAACTAGTGGTACCAGTACTGGTGGAAACATCTGAAACAATGTGATTCACTCCCAGTAAACCTCAGTTAACACTTCTATTATCTATTATTAATATTTTAAAGTAAAGTAACTTCATACCTTAGTTGTAGTACTCCCCTTTGTCATGTGACATATCATATCATTAGTCATGTGATGCACTGACGTTAGTGTCAATGTAGCGCCAGTGTTAGTGCAGAAGTTCAAATATCCAGCTGAAAACCACATCTTTATTTAAGGTAAATTAGTTAAATCATAATGTTTTTGTTTGTTTTAAAAATTAATACTCGAAACAGTTAGCCACTCCTCTTAAAATTCCTCTGTTGTGCGTTCAGAGGACTTGTCAATAATGTGTTCGAGCCTTGATGTGTTGTCTTGTACACCCATTTGGAACAATTGGGTGCATTGCCAGCTATTATTTGTTCAATGTCTGCCTCCTGTTTTCGTTGTATACCCTTCATGCCTTCAATAAATTTCCACAAGGTTGGGTAAGACATACAGAGGATTGATTTCATGCCTCTATGAAATGCTTCTACAGTGTTATTAGTTTTAGCACGCTTTTCTGTAACAGTATCAAAGTGGTTCCAGAGTGTGACTGGGAACTGTGGTTGTCTGCACCCATTGCCTCTTCTATTCCTCTTGCCTATCCAGGTGTCTTAAATATAGTCTATAATTGGCTCCATCTCAGAAGGAAAATTTTAAGTGTTTCATCTGTAATTTCCTCGAACCGAGCCACAACCTGATCGGGAGGGTAGAAGGCAAGGCTGGCAGATAATGACACTTTATGCTGAACTCGCTGTCAATTGCATACCTTTGCCCTAGCCCTTCAGCCTGAATCTTTCTGTAGATGCATTGGGAAAATGAAAAAACATCCGGCTTGTCTTGCATTTGGGAAAACCGATTTAAATGTCTGCAATGTAGCTTTTCAAAGTCTGTCATAATGACAGAGGGGTCCAAGCATGGGTTAAATCTTTTAGACAGGACAGCAGTCTTTTCATAAATTTCTTTTCTTTTACCAGGTAGTAGTGGTAAATTGCAGGCTGCATACACCCAAGTCATTCCCCAATAATTACATACATTTGAGTGAATAATGGTGGTGCCACACTAAATGTACCATCGGCATACCAATGCTTACACTGTTCAAGGAAAGTTAAGTTGCTTTCCTGTGCTGAACACAAGAATTGATTGCTACTGTCGGGACCGCTGTCATATAATAAAAGTTTACCTCATTGCCAGAACTACCTCTCATTGTGCGATAATAGTCAGGATTATGATATCTGACAGCCCTCGGGATTTGGTGGGCTCCGTGTTACGGACACGCTGTATAGTGCGCTTTACATTTCGGTCTACCATTGTTCCCTGAGCAGCTAAAGACATGTTGTCCTTACAATGCAGCAGAACCTGAGCTGTGGTATCTTGACTACTTTCTGCTCGATTTTAGCTCTACTGATGGCTTCACATCTCTCAACTGCAGTCGAGTCTGGAGCGTGTAGTGCTCACTAAATGTAGCGACTATAGTTGGGTCCTCGTAACTGGCAGTGTGAACCCTGGCATTGCATGTTTTGTCTTTTGTAACAGCTCTCTCGCACTGCCAAATAGACTTCCAGTTATACCCCATTTGTGGTAAGTATATATGAAGTTGTTATGGTCTACTAGTTTTTTTTTTTGCTCGGACAGGATAAACTTTGCTTCCATTCTGCAGACTGTGAACAAGCACTGTAGTAACAAGCAAGTTCAACAGTGCAGCTTTATAACTTTCCATAGCAACAGGTTGAGAACAGTAATTTAATTAATTGAATTATTGAATTATTGATTGACAGTAACAGTAAATAGCAAAAACTGGTGGAGGATACTAAGGAGTGAATTCTGTTGGAGCGGGAGCGAGTTGACAAGGAGTGAGTTGTTTGACAGTAACAGTAATTAGCAAAACTGGTGGAGGATACAAAGGAGTGAATTCTGTGGGAACAGGAGTGAGTTGACATGGAGTGAGTTGTGCAGGAGCCAACTGACAAGGGAGCGAGTCGTTGGGAGCGAGTTGACCAGGCATGAAATCGCGGGAGCGATTGACGTGAGACCCTAATGGTAGATAGCCATCTGGGGTCCAGTGATCATCATATGGTATGGGTCAATGTGAGAACAATGGAGGAGTCAAACCACATGAAAGCAAGGGTCCTGGATTTCATACAGGTTGACTTTTCAAGATTGGGGAATGTCTCAAGGAAACCCTGGTGGGAGAAGAAGGAGAAGAAGGATGTAGAAAATCAGTGGATAACCTTAAGGAGACATAGCAGAGGCAACAAGCCTTTGTGCTTGGCAACTAAGTAAAACAAAGAGAGAAAGAAAAAAACACTATGGTTATCAAAAGACATGGCGGAAGATAAGAGAGAAAAGCCTAGTTTTCAGGAGGTACAAGAAAACGAGAGGGGAAAGACAGAGAACTGTCTCTGGAAAAACAGAAGGAGGTGGGAAAGCACTCAGGAGTTCAAAGGCATAAATGGAGGAAAAAATGCCCAAACAATGAAGAAAGGAGACAAGATCTTATTCAGATGCATCAGTGAAAGAAAGAAGACCATGATTGGGATTGTGAGGTAAAAAGGAGGGAGGTGTGTGCAGAGGAGGCCTAGAAAAGCAACAATCCTGAACAAATGTTCTTGTTCAGTATTCACAATAAAGGGAAGGAGAAGGACCACTATTTGGTGATAGGGGTACCAACTGGAGAGAGGTGGATACCAGCTCATTTACTGAGGAAAAATCCAAAAGGAACTCAAGAACCTCAGAGTAGACAGGCTATGGGGCAGGATGGGATACATCCCAGAATATTAAAAAACTTAGAGATGCTAGCAGCACCACTAATAACCCTGTTCAATGGGGTGATTCCAGGGGACTGGAGAAGGGCAAATGTAGTCCCTGTCCACAAAGTGTGAACAAGGAAGAGGCTGGCAACTATAGGCCAGTCAGCTTGTCCTCGGTGGTGGAGAAATTAATGGAGTCACTGCTAAATGAAAGGACTGTGATATTTCTTGAATCCAGTAGAGCACAGGATCTGAGGCAGCATGGATTTACAGTGGGAAGGTCTTGTCAAACAAATCTGATAGATTTCTTTGACTGGGTGACCAGGAAGTAGATATGGAGGGTGATGGATCTGGCATGCCTAGATTTCAGCAAGGCCTTTGACACTGTCCCACATAAGAGGTTGGTAAATAAGTTGGGCATCCTGGGAGTTGGCCCAAGGTGATAAACTGGGTCAGAAATTGTTTGAGTGACAGAACACAGAGGATGGTGGTAAATGACTTTGAATCCAAGTAGAGGTGGTTGACCAGCAGGGTGCCAAAGGGATCTGTGCTGAGCCAGTACTCTTTAATGTCTTCATAAATGATATTACAGAGGAGCTGGAGGGAATCGATGCCTCTTTGCAGATGATACTTATATCTGCAACAGGGTTGACACTCAGGGGCTGAAAAATGAGGAAGGACCTACAAATGCTTGAGGAGTGACTGAGAGTGTGGCAGCTAAGATTAAATGCAAAGAAGTGCAAAATCATGCATTTGGGACACAGAAATCCAAGGAGAAGTACAAGATGGGGGGGGACTGATGGCCACCAATCAAGAAAAGGACCTGGAGATAATCATATCTGATGATATAAAGGTAACCAAACAATGTGAGAAGGCTGTACGCAGGAGGCCTTTGGGATGCTAGGATGCATAGGAAGTGGTATCACCAGCAGAAAAAGGAGGTGATTATGCCACTGCACAGATTACTAATGAGACCTGATCTGGAGTACTGAGTCCAGTTTGTCCAGTTTTGGAGGCTGCATCTATGGAAGGACATAACCAAAATAGAGCCAGTCCAGAAAAGAGATACTAAAATGGTGCAAGGACTGCACCAAAAGTCATATGAGGAAAGACTAAAAGACCTCAATATGTATTCCTGAAGGAAAAGAGAGACAGATGATAGAGACATTGAAGTACCTTAAGTAAACAAGGAAAAGGAGGGTGACATCTTTCAGAAAAGAAGGTGTACAAAACAAGGAGGCATGATATGAGGCTGGGGGATAGGCTCAAAGGCAATGTGAGGAAGTACTTTTCACAGAGAGTAGTGGATGGTTGGAACAGCCTCCTGTGGAGTAATGGGGCAAAATAGTAGAGAATTCAAGAATGCATGTGATAGACATAAGAGTACTCTCCAGTAGGGAAGAGAGGGTGTTGCTGGGATCAACTATGGTCTGTGGTATTGCATTAGGTAGGAAAAGGGAAGACTAGGACTAGGTCAGCCACATGGTCCTTATCTGCCGTCACTTTCTATGTTTTTATTTGTAATGCTTATCAGCTCCTGACAAATTAAAATAAAGTCAAGACCAGAATCAAATACTGTAGTTCTTATGCAATGGAAGGAATGGTATCACAGAAGCAGCAGAACCCTCAGCTAGCATGAGCCCAGCACCAACAAACATAATGCACACAGACAGGGTACTATCTATTCACAATGAAAAAATATTTTTTTACACTTTTGCCTTCAAGTCTGACAGAGATGCCCTGCCCGGTGGTGCTGAGGGTTGAGGCGCTGGACGCCACACCTCACGCCATGCCGGTGACCTGAGTTCGGGAGTGAGCTCGAGTGCCGGGGTCGGCAGAAAGGGACAGGATGAAGTGCCTGCAGGGCTGCTCTCCTGTCCCGGGAGGGTGATGGGTGGCTCGGTGGTCCAGCGACCCCGGTGGAGATCAGGGCATCACAGAGCACTGAGCAGTATGTACTCAGCGTGGCCGGGCTGCTGGCAGGGTTGCCGTACACCAAGAAGTTGGGGAATGTGCCCACGCATGGGAAAGAGGGGACTAAGGGGCATAAAGAGTAATACCTCCTGGCCAGATAGATGATGGCTCCTGCAGTGCCACCACCACACGTCCAATGCTGGTCTCCCATCACTGCCCCCTTTGATTTCTCCAGGGTTGTTAGCCCCACAGCCCCTGGGTTGTAATTACCTTGAAGATGGTCGGAAAGATGGCGGACAGTATAGCAGTTAGGCCAGTGGGGATAGCCAGGAGAGTTCCAGACCAGGGAGAGAAAGAGAGTTAAAAAAGTCTGACTAAGATGTCAATCTTAAAACTACCTGCATAAAAAATTAAATAGAGTTCCACAATGTCCAAGTAAAGCAAAGGTAACCAGGAAGAATTTGTGGTTCAGTATTCCTTTTTGTGTTTGCATGTATGCATGCATTTACAAAGCGAAAATATTGTTACAATAACAGTTTTCAAATGAGTCACTGTTGGGTCCAGTGTAGAGATGTGTGAAACTGGAAAATTTCACCAGCAAAATATTTACATAATTGGTGCATTTCTGAAAATATTTTGCTGGGCAAAATACTAAATTTCCTAATGAATGCACACAAATTTTGCTTAATACAGTGAAATTTCACTTGGGTGAAATTTCACAACTATCAGTGAAATTTTGCTACCTGCAGGAATGAATTTCTCCTCTCACTTGGCGAAATGTTGTGGCCATTGGCCAAATTTCTCCTTGTACCTAGTGGTCACCCCGCCATAGGCCACTCCTGGCCACATACATTTTTTTCCTGGTGTCCAGTGGCCTCGCCGTCTTATCACTGGCTGAAATTGCATTTATTAAGCACCACCCAAAGTTGCCCTGGCCCCAATTGTTTTATTTAAAAAAAATAAACAAATTCACCCTCCACTCCCTGGTGTCTAGTGGTCCCCCAACCGATCACTGGCCGAGTGCATTTATTAAGCACCCCTAAGTTTCCCTGCCCCTCCATTTGTTTTATTTAAAAATAACAAAATTCACTCTCCACTTCCTAGTGTCTAGTGGTCCCCATCCCCACCCCATCATTAGATAGCAGCACCCAACCAGCTCCCCCAGTACCCGATCGGGCCTAACACAGCCCTCCACTCACCTCCAAGGCCAGTAGCCCAACTGAGCACTACTGAGCACTTGAATGAATGGCGCTTTTATGTGCTTATTCATTCAAGCACTCAGTCAAGCTCAATCAGGCTGCTGGGTGCGGGAAGTGAGTGGAGGGCTGTGCCAGTGGCCTGACTGGGGTACTGGGGGCTGGTGGATGCTGCTATCAAATGATGGGGTAGGGGTGGGTATCCACAGACACCAGTGAGTGGAGGGTGAATTTTGTTTTTCAAATAAAAAATGAAGGGGCAGGGTAACTTAGGGGTTTATTTAAAGCAATTACTGCCGTGATCGGTGAGGGAGGGCCACTAGACACCAGGGAGTGGGGGTGAATTTGTTTATTTTTTAAATACAACAAACAGGAGGGCAGGGTAACTTGTGTGTTTGTGTGGTTGGGTTCAATTTATGGACTTTTGTGGTGGCCGGTGACTGAATTTAGTGAAACATTTCACCAGGCGAAATTGCTGATTTTGCAGCAATTTCACTGGCAAAATTTTATTTTTCTGCATCTCTAGTTCAGTGTGGCTCATGCTGCAGGCAACTCATCAGTGTCAGGCCAATGATCACTGAGGGTTCTCTGCTTTGGGGCAGAAACTTTGTGTACTTGAAAGGAGGAGGGCACTCTTATCACTGACCTGCTTGATCCTTTCATCTTTGTGGCACCACCTAGAAAATATCTGTGTGGTGTTTTACATACTGTTGACTGCAGGTAGAAGGCATATGGTAAGTGTGCTGCTGTCCACCAAAAAAATTTGTTATACTAACGTCAGTCTTTGCCTGCCAAGGAGCCAGTGAAAACACCATAAATGTTCATTGTATAAAGATGTTGGCCAGTAAATGCACCTCTGTGATCCAAACCCTTTGGTGGCCAAACAATCCAGTCAGTATGTGTGCTCCTCAGTAACCCCCATGGTACTTAGAATTGAGGCAGTACAATTTATTGATAACTGATATAACTCCTTCCCTGCCCAAAGATTCAGTTATAATGCCCATACTACCTGCACTGTACCACCTCTCAATCCTTCCCCTTGCTCCATCCATAGAAGAAAAAAACCTTCCCACTAACAAAAATATTGCTCACCTCCTTCTGTCACCTCAGTGCCTCAAACATAAAAATAAACACCCTGCTATTGCCAAGCATCCCCTACCTCCTGAGCCTTTACCATGTCCTCCTATCCATAAAATGAAACACCTCCCATTGCCACGTATCCCACCCATCTCCTTATCCTTCCCATGCCCCAAACATAGAAAAATAGCCTCCCACTACCAAGTATCACAGCCATCTCCTGATCCTTTTCCGTGCCCTGTCCATAAACCCAAAAACAAGAAAACAGTCCAGTGATGACTTCACTGTCTCTCTAGTCCCAGGTCATAACCAGTTAATTTTAGTTTTAATCATTTTGCAAGGTAATGCCTAACTTTACAAGTATTTTCTGATGGAGAACTAGACTATAACCCAAACATCCAGATTTGTTTTATGCTTTAACTTTCCATTCAGTGACAGAAATATTGACTTGAGGTGGGACCAAGGAAAATATATATGGCAAAAATCTGAATATATGAGACAAGAGTGGTGTAAATCAGGCAAATGGAAAATATGAATTAATGTCCTAACAAAAGGCAAATTGGTTTTCTGTTGCTTCATGGAAAAAACATAAAATAAATAAAAAATCATAAATCAGGTTAACATGGTCAGGAATCACACACACGCATTCAATACTTAGATGTGAGTGATGACAAACTTTTGTTTTGTTTTAAAATAAACATCTTCAGTTTTTTGTGATTAATCTTTTTTCTCCCCAGGCACTGTCGGCTCCTCTCTGATCCCCATGGCTATGCCGCTGCGGGCAGGGTGGCGGGACCCCTCTGCCATCTCTCACGAATCCGGAACCAAGGGTTACTGCCTACGCAAAGGCGGCACCTGCAGTGATCAGATCATTCTTCCTGCCAGTGCCTTCATTATTTCCTCCATTTTATCCCTGAGATGCGCATGCAATGACACCAAGGAGTGAGCACACACTACCGCATGCACTCCTCCAAGTGTCTGCTGCATCAATGCTCTTCTTGAGCCTCAGTGCACTAGTCCCCTGCCACTGCTAGGGGCCAGTCATATACTGAGAGCCGGTGTCCCCCTACCCTGAGAAGGAGAGCAGTCCACGGATGCTCAATCTTTCTCCTCCCTGCTGACCCCCGATGACCCATGCTTGTTCTTGAACACGGGTTGCCGGCATGGTGTGAGGCAAGGCATCCAGTGCCTCAGCCCTCAGCGCCACCTGGCAGGCCGTGATTAAGCTTTTATTGAAAAATTTCAGATATACAATACAAACAACTAACGGTATGCATGGCAACCATGTCAATGAGCAACAGCTAGTTACAATGAAGTTCTGACATAAACAGGCACAGTATTTTTACTCTTGTGCATCTATACTTCAATACCGTTTCACCATTGGTAGTACTACAGATGAGTAATGAATAGATAGGCCATTGACAGAGTAAAAGCCAATGGCACATTCATCAGGTAGAAAAAATGGTCAGACTGGATGGGCCTTGCCGTCCTTATCTGCTGTCAACTTCTATGTTTCTGTTTCTACAGGATAAAGCGCAAGCTTTCTCAGATCCAAAAATTGTTTGAGGGCCAAGGAATCTCTTAACCCTGGGTAGATGTAAGCAGGAACAACTACATAAAAGAACTATATATAACAGTACATACAAGAGTGAAACTATGGGAAAGGATTATTGTAGTTGGTTACATATGTAAGGGTCTCAAACAACTCACCCCACTGACATAAGTAAGCATGTGTCCTAGACTAGTGGTCAATTGAGCAGTGTTTGCAGAAGCAGGAGCTAGACAGAGTTGTGCTACCCAGAGCAGGGCTGTATCCCACTCAGCCAATTCCTGCCATAAGGATTAATGCCATGGGTTGCCTCATATGGTCAGTGCCCCACTCCAGATGTTTCATGAAAGGGACCATGAGGCATAGTATGCCATAAGAGTGTTCCAACTTAGGTGCGACAGTTGCTTATATTTTGCAAGCAGTGTAAGTCTAGTGAGCAATTCCTGGAGAGTGGATATCTCAGTGCATCAGCATTTTGTCATCATCAGATATTTTGCCTCCAGAGAAACCTGCAATACCCTTTTAAGAGTTGTGGTGTTGAGGTGTGGGGCCTCTTCTTAAAACCTAGGAGTAGAAATTCCAGACACAGTAGTACGATGTGCCAACAGTTGTGTGAAGGACCTTGTGATCTGCCACCAGAATGTTTGACTCTTGAAGCATTTCCATAAGATATGGTATGCGGCTGCATAAGGGGATCCGATCTACATAGTCTAAGTTCGGCATAATATGGGCTCAGTGTAGCATTGCAGGAGTACAGTACCAGATATGAAGTATTTTGTTTTGGGTCAGTTAGACTTTGAGTTTCATGTGACATTGAGGTTGAGCCTCCAGCAGGCTACCCAGTCTTGTTTACGCCAGACAGGTTGCCCACTGCTGTAGTGCTTTGAGAGTGTGATTTGGGGCACAGTCCCAATGGTGCCAGTAGATGGATCAAGTTCTGCCTTTAGTGGACTTGAGCCAACTGAGCAGGGAGTACTAAGGGTGATAGTAGCTACTTCTAAGAGTTGTCTGAGGCAAGGGCTAATAGCACTTCTAATCTGCATGAAGCACCAGAATTCATCCTTATCCAATTGATATCAATCATGGAGCCCTTGGAAAGAGTCCATATAGCTGGAGTTTTGTATGATTAGGTCCCATATTACTCAGATTTTATTGTCGCCCACAGAGGTTGTCACATTGTAGTGTCATGGTTGGATGGACTTGTTCCATGTCTGGCCTGTGCTGCACTTATTTTTAGGTTATTTATGAAGGCCCTATCGTGGGGTGAGACCTTGGGGTTTTCATATGAGGGGTATATGGAAATGAAGTTGGTGATTCTTCCTTTATTTAGAAGACCTTCAGGCTAAGCCACAGAGGAAGAGACTGACCTGGGGTTTGCAGCCATTTGATTGTTTACACAGTGCAGAAGACCCAGGAATATGCCTGGAAACATACAAGTATGCCTGGAAATATGGTAGACCCCACCCAACTCTTCCCAGGGCATTCTGAGCTATTCCAGGCAGTATCTAGGTTGCCCCTCCCACAGGAAGTTGCTTATCATCTTATCTATACTGGCAAACCACTTATTAGGGATATAGAGTGGCAGGTGATCTGTAGTATAGAATAGCCTGGGGACAGTGACCATTTTAATGACTGTGATTTTGCCTGCCATAAGGAACTTAAGGAGTTTCCACCTGTCACATTTGGCAAGTAGCGCTGCCAACAGTGGGTGGGGTTTAGATTATACATCTTGGTGATATTTGGGAGATGGTGATCCCTTGGTATTTAATTGACTCTGGTGCCCATCTCATTCCTAGGTGTTGCATGGTAGAGACCTCACAGTGTTTGTTTCAGGGCACTATCTCGCTCTTAGATCTATTGACATTAAGGCCAGAGACAATGGGAAGAGAGGTCAGGAGATCAAGCAGACAGGACATGGAAGCAGGGGCATGGTCAGTAGTGATAAGCAGATCATCTGCATAGAGAAGCATGTTGTAGATCTCTTGTCCATCCTGGAGGCCTATAATCAGAGGATCCATCTAAATGCAAAGACTAGGGGCTCAATGGCCAGTTGATACAGGAGGGAGGAGAGAGTGGGCAACCTTGGCATGTACCTTTCTGAAAGTGGAAGGGGTCACAGATTATGGAGTTAGTAAGTAACCTGGCCATAGAGCTAGTGTTTATGGTGTAAATGCATGTGATAAACTGAGGATCAAACTCCATCAGTTCCAGCACACTATAGATGAATTCTTGCTCTGCTGAGTCAAATATTTTCTCAAAGGTTATAGCTATTGTTGCAGCAGGAGTGGGGGCACTTTTGTAGTGTGTATCAGGTTTATTAATGTGTGGGTGGTCAAAACTAAGACACCCCAGACAAAGCCTACTTGGGATGGATGAATGAGGGATGGTAGAAGAGCTCAAGCCTCATAGGTAGGACTTTAGCTACTAGTTTACTGTCCACCATAATAAGGAATATAGGCCTGTGACAAGCTGGGTCCTTTGGCTCTTTCTCTTCTTGGGAATGACTGTAATAGTTGCTGTCCTCATGGTGTGTGGAATAAGCCAGTGGTCATAGATAACATCTTAAAGTTTTCTAAACAGAACCAAGACAGGAACATTTGTTCCTAACGTTGTTCTAATATTTATTGTTTAGTAAACACCTTTTTCTGGAGTAGGGTTTAAAAGTTGCTGAAGACATCCTCTGAATTGTTAGAAGGCAAGAAGGATTTAAGAAAAGGTTAAAAATGATTGATTCTTTTCCATCCTTCCATATGTAGGTTTTATAGCCCTTAGATTACCAGACATAAGGAAAGTATAGCAAGTTGCCTATGCATCACATAACTGGATTGTGAATAGTACCAACAGTGTCTACTCCTTCAGCAGGTAAGATGAAAATTATTTTTAAGTTTTCAAACACCTGCTTATATCTTCCATTCAGTGGTATCCTTTGTTGTAACAGTTTGGGCAGATTTCTTTCTGAGTAAATGATATTCCTTATTTTGAAATGCCAGAAAGTATTTTTAGATTCCCAATAGGCTTGTGTAAAATTCATTTGTGTATTTAAGTGAACTTTTTCCAGCAACAGTGCCAAATAAAATGCTATTAAAAATTACAATTTCTTGTGCCATTCTGTAAAAAAAATGAATGAATTTTCCGAAATGATCAGACTATTTAGCATTCATAATAATGAAACTCATGCAAAACCACAGACAAAAAGACTATAAAAGTCTAAGTTTTGTTCATGTTTTGTCATAATAAAAAGATCCAATCTCCCAGTCCTAATTCATACCACATTGTATAGCTTCTTTTGCCTGTGTTTATAGATTTTCTATGCTGTCAGTTCTTACTGTTCCAGACTGATTAGTTAACATTGCAAAGCAGAATAAACTAACATAACAAAATGTTCAAGAAACTTAAGAACAAGACAATGTAAACACTTAGAGACTAAAATCTAAAACACATTCAAAAGCAGAAAATAATGTCATAAGGGTAATTTTTTGGAAGCAAAAAGAACAAAATAGTCAAAGCATAGAAGAGGATTAAATGGAAATAAGAAAAAAAAACAGTAAGTCATTTGAATGTGCAACTATTTAAAATGGTTTCATTTCATCTTTAATCTTTATTTAATGTTCATTTCAAAATTTAAACATCACAGTAATCAGTATCTTGGTGGTGCACCTGGTAACCCAATGAAATGGTATTCTTGATAGCCTGTGTTTAAATCCTAGCTAGGGTACTTATTTATTTCTCACTTCTATTTGTGTTGCTTCCATATATAGTATACTGTATATACAGTATGTCTGTCTGTCTGTCTATCTATCTGCACACTGCTCCCTTGTGAATAAAAATGCAATTATCTGTGCATCATCAGGTTGTGAATTATAGAAAGCGTAAGGTGCTTATGGAGTCCCATGTTTCCATTTGATTTATCGCTGCATCTGGAAGCACAATTGTACAGTATTCTCAGCAGGCTGGGTTCAAATCTCAGCTAGGAAAGTCATTTCTTTCACATTTCTGTCTGTTTCTGTTCCATAAATAGTGCTCCCTCCTTTACCTGCCCCCTTACTCCACCACCCTTGCTTAATACCAGAATGAGCTCCTGTGGCCTTTTCCTTTGTGGTCAGAATGGCACAGGTAGAGAGCACAGATAGTAGGCACACCTCCTAAACTGCGATTGCATGAAGTGTGACTGGGGAAGAATAGCAAATGTTAGTAACTGCTAACACTACACGCAGTGGCTGTGAAGGCAAAGAGGAAGTGGAACATAGGGGAAAAAGCAAGAGGCTGGCCGAGCTGCTCCCATGGTGCAAAGGTGTAGGGCACAAGTAGCTCAGCTAGTACAGCTCCAGAGACCAGAGTTCTTTTCCTGGTCTCTCCTCACATGTAGCTGAAATTTTTCCCGCCCAAAGTGCTAATTGTTTTAAGCAGCCAAGACAGAAATCCTTCCACTCCAAAGTTTCTTCTTTTATTCAAGGTCCACTCCTCTCAGAGTTGGTTAATTTAATGATGGTGTTCCAGCTTAGTGGTACTGAGGGTTGAGGCATTGGGCACCTTACCTCTGTCCGGTGACCCTGGTTCGAGAATGACCTTGGTCGTGAGGGGTGCTAGCATGGGAGGTGGGAGCAGGATTGAGCACTGGCTCTCCTCTCCCAGGAGGGGTCACCTGCCTGTAGTCCTGCCATCACTGGATGGAGGTCCAGTGACAGGTTCAGGTGGTAATGGTGCGACAGGTAGGGTAGGGCATCTCATAGTGTGTGGTGTGTAAGTGCCTTCACATGAGTGCTAATATCAGGATGCTTGGGGTCAGGGAACAAAAGCTGAAACACTTACAAACTACTTACTGAAAAAAATTTATAACAGTGAGTGCAAGATACAGAGTCCCCGGCATCATGGTGCATGGGGGGCAGAGCCTCACAAAACATAAATGTACTTGTTTTGTTAGGATAAATAGTAGCAGTCATTGCTGTAATGTATGACTGCTACCACGGGTACTGTTGTGTGGCACGGCATTTTGTCCTGCCATGGTTGTCATCACGCTGTTTGTACTGCAATATATTTGGCGGCGCTTATGTTGTCGCCACTGTTCTGACCTAGTGCCCTGCTTTCCATAAATGTTATCTCCCCTTTAACTAACACCCTCTTTTATCCACCAGAAGTTAGAATGTATGGAGGATGGCGGTTAAAAGAGTGAGCACTATAGAGCATATGTATACTGAAATCTTGGGAATAAAAATATTGTCACAGTATCACTAAAATTTCAGGTGCCTGTTGGACTGCAGCACAGTGGTAGCATTACTGACATAACTAGTGCTGGAAAGTAGCTGAAATTCACTTCCTGAATTAATTTTCAAATTTGGCCAAATTCTGAGTGTGACTTGTCGACTGTGTGAAGTTTTCATCACGGAAATGGCCCTTTTCTATGCAAATTGTCCTGTGTTACCTTCAAAGTTCCCACTTCACCATAACTTTGCCTGACTTTACTCTGAAAAGTCCCACTCTGCCAGAATAACTCATTGTGAAGTGCAGAGTGGTGAAGTGGGAACTTTGGGGAAGTAATTAATGAATGTGAATTTCACTAACTTTGCCAGAACTTCACCAATGAAGTAAAATTTAACAACAACTATGTGCACAACACCATTGGTGAGGTTTCAGAAATGATGGGCAAGTTCTACAAGGGAAGAAAGGAATGAAGAGGGAGAGGGAGTAAGGATGCATGAGTAAGTGATCATGGAGGCCATGCCCTCAGGGAACACAAGGAGCTCAAGGTGGGTAAATCACCTGGGCCAGATGTCATACACTCTAAGGTACTAAGAGATTTGGTTGTACTTCTAGTAGCCCTTCTGGCAGATCTGTTCAGTAGCTCTCTTAACAAAGGCATGGAGCCCAAGAGTGACGATCACTGATGATGTACCCATGCACAAGAGTGGTGCAAGAGACAAGTCAGGTACCTACAAACCAGTTAGCTTAACTTTAATAGCCAGCAATCTGAAGGAAACCATTTTCAAGGAAAGGTTGGTCAAGTTCTTGAGGTGAATGGACTCCAGAATAACAGCCAGGAAGGTCATGCCAAATGAACTTGACCAATTTCTTTGTCTAGGTTACAAATGCAGTAGACAGGTACCAGACAGTGAACATACTAGATCTGAAATTCAGCAAGGCATTTGACTCAGTCCTCCATAAGAGATGGATCAGGAATTTGGAGAACCTGGAGATGGTGTACACAATGACTAGATTAATGTCAAACTGGTCAGAGGGAGTAAACTAAAGGACAGTGGTCAAGGGAGAGTACTCAGGGATGAGGACACCCCACTTGGGTTCCTCAGGGTTCAATTCTCCAGTCAGTAGTGTTCAGCTTGTTCATTAATAGCACTGGAGACAGTGTGAACGGTAAAATCTTACTCTTTGTGGACAACACTATGCTCAAGTGAGAGGGTGGACACAGAGGAGGGGTCAAGAATCTCAGTGAGGACTTAAAGTTGAAAAGGTGGTCTGAAATCTGTCAAAAAGGGTTCAGTGTAAAAAGTACAAGGTCAGCAATAGATATGGTCAAATGTTTTCCGATGATGTTCCCAGATATTTCACAGTATTTCTAAAGAGATTTTCTGGTGACTTTACAGTGGTACAGCAGCCAGGCAAGACATTTCTCATAGAGATCTGACAGAAATTTGAGTAAGTCTCTGGCCTTGTAAATTGCTGTGACTTGAGGGAGTAAAAGAACCCTAAGGATGAATACAAACTGGGGAGTGACCATCATTGTCTCCATGGAAGAGAAAGACCTGTTTATTGCAATCACAAGCAATCAGAAACCTCTATGCCATCCAGCAAGGCAGCAATGGAGGCAATAGGATGATGGATGTATAAGTAGGGGGCTCACCAGCAGAGGGAGGAGGAGAGAGAGATCATACTGCTGTTTTTCATATCCATGATGGTGCCATACCTCTAGCACTGCATTCAGTTCTGGATCCCCTATCACAAAAAGAATATCTACCTGTTGGATGCAGTACAGAAAAGGGTCATAAAATAATCCAAAGCCAGCAGGAGCTCTTGTACAAGTAGAGGCTGGAGAAACTTAATGTGTATTCACTTGAACACAGAAGTGAATATTTGGACATGACAGAGACACTCCTCAAAGATATCAACAAGGTTGACCTCAGCAAACTTTTAAGATCAACAAAACAAAACTCCAGGGAACACAGTTCCATTTTGGTGGGG
This sequence comes from Neoceratodus forsteri, assembly GCA_016271365.2. Lineage (NCBI taxonomy): Eukaryota > Metazoa > Chordata > Ceratodontiformes > Ceratodontidae > Neoceratodus > Neoceratodus forsteri. The sequence goes on from CM057453.1 coordinate 244,213,770, forward strand.
TGAAGGGTTGACTATGGAAGGAGGCCAGAAGGCACTTTTATTCAGAGGATGGCGGGGTGGAAAAGGCTACAAGATGAGGTAGGGAAGCAAATGCAAATAGGGGCTTCTAGAAGGTGAATGACAAGTCAAGGTGTAGGTAATAGTGTCTGGGAGGAGCAGAGGGACAGAAAATTACATGGGCTCCTCATCAGGAACAATCCAATAGACCACAAGGCCTTCTTCTGCTGGCAAATTCATCTTATTGTACTTTCCTTAGATAAATCACAGGAATGTAATTCCCTATATCTAATGCCTATTCATTTCCTTTGATTCCTTAATTGCTTTTGATGCATAACTTGTTTTCTTTTTTGGGGGTATATTTTTATACAGTTTGAAAATCAACGGGCCATAGAGAATATTGTAATTAACCTGCTGGACTGCTGGTGCCAAGACATTGCATCCGTCTGTGAGTACCCAGGTTCAGTAATGGACCTGGGAAGTCAGAAGGTCCAGCAGGGACGAGTAGGACTGACCATCCAGTGGACTGTTTTCCTTCTCTTGGGGAAGGGGGTGGAGTATCCCTCACATTACAGACCACCCTGGAGGAGGCCAGGGATCTGCTGTGACCGCGCCATAACATGCAGGGACAGGGTAGATGCTGGTCATCATTGCATGTCCCTGCCCCCAGGGTTACAGCAATAAGAAAAATGCCAGCCCTGTTAATGATGCCGTCTCCGCTGCTGTTCCTCTCGGCCATCAGTGATTGCTTCAGCTACCCAGCTAGTCTGAACATGAGGGGTGGGAGTGGAGCCAGCAGAGCTTGTACAGGAGCTCTGGGCAATGGCAAAAAAAAAAAAAAAGAAAATAGTAATTAACTTGAAAGTGAAGCAGAGAATGCAAGGAATTCTCATAGGGTCCAGCAACCATTACAACTTTTGCAGCACTGTCATATAAGAAATGAAGACTGGATCAAAGTGTTGCATCTCATTTTGTGTTTTTCGTTGCATGCCACTTCTAAAATCAAGCCAGTGTTTCAAGACTCTAGTTATAGTCTCTTCTTCAGGGTATGTGACTACAGAAATAAACTGCAGAGAGAGAGAATAATAATCCATTTTAATATAGCTCTCATAAAATATTTCAAAAAATGTTTCCTTTGAACATTATTCTAATATTGGAGTGCACTGTTGATTTGGCATTTACAATGAGTCAGCCCTCTATTCAGTTATTAAAAGGCATTCTTATTTTATTATTTGTGTTTTATTACTTTTCTAGAAAACAGAAGAAGAATAAACTGAGATCTAATTCCCAGAACAAAAAATATTTTTTTAACTCTGAAACCATTAGCCACTGAATACATCACACCACTATGATATCCTGTTCTGTTCTATACATTTTATTTTCAAAATGAGTCATACATCATCTGATTCAAGCAAGGAAATAGTTTTAAAATGCTTTTAATTACATCTGAATAATTCTAATAATTTCAAAAAAGGACTGTAGTTCACACCAGGCCATGATGATCTGTACGTGCTTTGCAGGCTCTTTCATAACACCATGCACAATAATCCACAGTAGTTACATGCTAAACCACTTACCAGCTCAACACTTTCCAACTGGGAAGCTCTTTGCTGGCACTGAAAATGAGGAGTGCATCCACTAAATCAAACACCCCATGTAACTAAAAAGGAGGAGCACATCCCACTGAGTAATGATTTTAAAATTATATAATTCATTGAATAAACTTCAACAGACTTCAGACAGTAAAGTTCATTCATTCATATGAATGAACAGTAGATGGAAAACAAAACTCACCAAGTTCGATGCAGATTAGTGCTGAAGAAAATCCCATATTAAAGTAACCAGACTATTTAGAAGAGCATTGCTCAAAATAGCACAGAGGTGGTAGCCAGAACGATACAGCACTTCATGATGAAAATCACTTCATCTGAGGTTATGTGATCTGGGGAGGTAGCCATTTTATACACAATTTCCCACAGGTGAAAACATTTGTTGATAGTATTGTTCTGATTAGAGATCAGCATAAATCCGATATCTAACTTGGTTTTCCAACTTGAAAAACAACATTAAAAGATGATATCGGGTCCACCTAAAAGGAATTTAAATACTGTCAAAGTGACTCTTGAGTCTGTGTGCAGTTAATGCAGAATAAGAACCCATTAAGTTTAATTGATGATCATCATGAACTGACAGATCTTAAACAAGCATTTGTCAATGACAAGTGTTGCTTGTTGTCATTAGCAGTGGACATGCAGGAGTTAAACAGATGCAGTATAGGAATGGCAGTAGAGTATTGAATGGATAGCAACTCCACCCCCACCCTGCAGAGATGGACAGGCATTGTGGTGCCTTGGGTCATCACTCCATAACGGTCACAACATTTCACCCCTACCCTACCCTGCAGACACTTACAAGGTTGAGGTGTGCTTTGAAGTGTTTAAGTATTACACTCACCTCATTACACAAAGAAATACACTGAAATGGATGCAGTATAGGAGAATGGGGTGAACTCTGGTGACAAAGGTCCAAGGTGCACCTTGATGCCTGCCACTGGCTTCTGGGTGGGGTGGAATGGCATGAGCATTACTGTTGACAATCCCAAATCACACCCCTGACACCTGTCAGTCCCTAAAGGGTAGGGCATTATGGTCAAAACCCCAACAACCTGGGCATTTCTTAGTATTTTTACTCCAAATTTTCAACATGGGCTTTTTGTGATCCCACCACATGAACAGTAACACTATCAGTTTGTTAGCCAAAAGGAGATTTTGTACAGTGACTCGCCATTTGGTGCCACAGGTGTGAAAACACATTTTGAACAGGATGTGAAAATGACTGCTGTACTGTTCAAGAGGAGGTGTAAAATGGCAATGTTGAAAATCTGGAGGAAAATATAAAAAACTGGCGAAGTCAACTGTGTGTAGAAACCGCCAACGCACACCTGTAATGTAATCAGTTTTGGGATTTTACAGCAGATTTTCAACATAGGCATTTTGGGACAACTGCTTATGAACAGTGTCAAAGTGATTTTCTTAATCTATCCCAAACACTGATTTCCCACAGTGACCATGCTATTCTGTGCCGAAGGTGAAAACACATTCTGCCAGGGTGTAAAATGACAACTGTTCCGTTTATAAGGAGGTGTGGAAAAATGCAATGTAGAAAATCTGGACTGAAAGATCACGAATTCATGAACCTACAAGGGTGCATGGAAATTGCACAACTCACACTCGTAACAAAGTCATTTTATGGACTTTTGTCACCATATTTTCAACATAGCCAGTTTAAGATCTCTGCTCATGAGCAGTGTCACTGTGATTTTCTTAGTCTGTTTCAAACATTGATTTGGCACACTGACTACGCCACTGTGCACTACACATTTCGGGTGAGATGTGAAAAATGACAGTTGTATTGCTCATAAGGAGGTGGTGTAAATGGCAATGCTGAAAATCTGGGAGGAAAACATTAACAATGCTCGAAGTTACAAGCGTGCAGAGGAACTGTGCAATGCATGCTCATGAAACAGTCATTTTAGGAATTTTTCACCAAATTTTCAATGTAGGGTTTTGGGGCCTACCTCATGAGCAGTGTCACTGTAATATTCTTAATCTGTCCTGAACATTGCTTTTGCACACCTACTGCGCCATGTGTGCTAAATGTGTGAAAAAACATTTCAGGCAAGATGAAAATGGCAGCTGTACTGTTCATAAGAAGGTGTGGTAAAATGGCAATCT